>CM054058.1:553088106-553688106 GCA_028641055.1 Alopecurus myosuroides
TATCATTTGTATATCAATATAAATAGTTGTTATTCTCATTAAATAATTTTGAGGCATATAAACTGTTAGAGGTAATAATTCTCTGGTTTCAAAGGCTATAAAACATTTTCAAAGTAATAGTTGATTTGAAAACATGTTATAAAATAATGTTTTCTAAAGGAAGACAATTTCTTTGAATAATGATATTTTGAATTGGCTTCTAAAGGAAAAAATACAGGCATAATGGATTCTTAATTCCAATATTATTGATATATGTATTGTTTCCAATGGTTTCTTGCATCTCATTTGGTTTTTGGTGACTTGCATAACATGAAAACAAATTTTAGTGATTTTTTGACTTTCCAAATATCAGGGATGTTACAACTACGAGGAGGAGTCGATGGCCTTGGCTGCTGAGGTGGACCGCTCCAAGGAGGAGTCGGTAGCCTTGACAAAGGGTGTGAAAATACGATGTATTTCTTGTTCCTTAGGGAGAAATCGCGTTTTACATAGCCAAGTGTCTTCTCATCGTCACCGTCGGGTATCTCACGCTCCATTGTTTCAAATCCCATCACAATGTCATCCACCCTGACACGAGCATAGCCAGCTGGAATGAAAACACGATGGTACGTTGCTCCATTTTCAGTTGGGTAAGCATAGCCCACCACAACCTTAACGACCATGTTCCTCATTGGCACATGTAGCTCGAAATCTATCTTCTCCCTGACATAATCCACGGGGTAGCTAGCTCCACATCCTTCAAGATGCATGGAACCTGAAGGGAATATGCCCGAGAGGCAATAATAAAGTGGTTATTATCTTATTCCTTGTTTATGATAAATGTTTATTTCTCATTCTAGAATTGTATTAACCGGAAACATAGATACATGTGTGTTTAATAAACAAACATAGGTTCCTAGTAAAGCCTCTCTTTTAACTAGCTCGTTGATTAATAGATGATCAAGGTTTCCTGATCATGAACATTGGATGTTGTTAATAACGGGGTCATGTCATTGGTAGAATGATGTGATGAACACAGACCCAATATCAAGACAACAATACGATCAAGTCATTTAGTTTATATTTTTATATCTTGCATACGAAGTAACTTATTCCTTAAACCATGAGATCATGCCAATCACTGGTACCGGAAGGGTGCTTTGATGTCATCAAACGTCACACCGTGATAGGGTGACTATAAAGGTGCTGTTAGGTATTCGGAAAGTATTAGTTGAGGATCATGGATCAAGAGTGGGATTTGGCCATCCAAATGACGGAGAGATATACTGTGGGCCCTCTCGGTGATATCACATCGACACCGCTTGCAAGCACGTGACTAGGTCACAAGGATGTCATATCACGGAAACGAGAAAAGAGTAGTTTTCGGTAACGTGATTGAACAAGGTATGGTTGATACCAATGATTGAATCTCGGACAAGTAAAATATCGCGAGACAAAGGGAATTAGTCACGACGTTGATGGTTCACACGATCACGAGAGTCATCGTTGAATATATAGGAGTCATCACGGATCTCTAGATCCCGCTGTTGATTATTGATCGGAGAGGAGTCTCGATCATATCTATGTTATTCGCGAACCGTAGGGTGACACACTTAAGGTTCGATGACACATTTGAGAGGATACGGAATAACGAAGAATGTTTTGAGCAGCACCGAAATTGTTTCGGGGAATATAGAAATAGTCATTGAAATTGTTTCGAGGAATATTGAGATAATTCAAGGTGGTATATGTTAATGTTTGATTAACAAATAGTTCAAGGGGGTAAGTGTTAATGTTTGTTAATAGGATTGACAAATATGAAAATAAATTAATGAAATTGTTTTATTTATTTATTAAAGAAAACCCTTGGAATTTTGAGTGGGAATTGATGGGAGAATGAGTGGGTTGAGTGGTGACTCCACCCACATGATGAGTGGACAGGTGGAGGCACCAAAAATTCGTGGCTTCCTCCCCCTCCGATATAAAGAGGGGTTGGACATCCCTCTCCCAACACACGTGTGTCATCTTCACTTCCTCTCCACCCGTTGCTCCAATCCATGGTCTCCGACTTGGCGAAGCCCTGACCATGGGATTCTTCACCACCACCACGCCGTCGTGTTACTGGAGTTCCGAGGGATCCTCTACTTCCGCCTCCCCGCTGGATCGAGGGAACAGAGGTTGTCATCAACCGTACGTGTGACCGATCACGGATGCATCACCGGATTGCGGTGCACATCTTCTCACTCTCGGGATCGGTGTGAGTACGACGATGCCAACAACGACATTCGATCTCGTAACACTTAGAGTCTTCGAGGGTATGTTTTCTTAAGACTCTCTTTCTCCCCATTGCACTTCATCTCCTAGATTAGATCTTGGCCTTCCGGGTGTCTCACGCGTAGGAATTTTTTTGTTTTCTATGCAACGAACCCTACAGAACCTACGCCGGTGGAATGATGGAGATCAGACCATAATGCACATGATGGAGATCAAGTGCAAGAAGGACCATATCATATCACATCATCCTTACATGTGAGGTTAATCCTTTTTATGCATCTTATTTTGCTTAGATAGCGACGGTAGCATTATAAGATGATCCCTCTCACTTAATATCAAGATAATAATGTGTTTTTCCTTAGTATGCACCGTTAAGAAAGTTCGTTGTTTCGAGACACCACGTGATGATCGATTGTGACAGACTCAACGTTCGCATACAACGGGTGTTGACGATCCTAGCATGTACATACATGTCCTCGGAACACACGCAATACTACGGTTCCACTTGGCGAGCCTAGCATGTACAGACATGGCCTCGGAACACGTAACCGAAAGGTAAAGCATGAGTCATATGTATGATATGTTGAACATGTTGATGTTCGCCTTTGAAGCTACATCATATCACGTGATGATCGGTTTTGATGTAGTGAATTTGGTTCGTGTAATCACTAAAACGACTAGAGGGATGTTGTTTTTGAGTGGGAGTTCATGGCATAATTTTGAATTAACTTGAACTTATTTATCATGAACAACCAATCAAAGTGAATTTTCACAAATTGTAATATTCATTGGCATCCACAAAACTAACTTACACTTACATTGTTAATTGAGATATAACTGTTATGATTTGGTAAATACCATTTAAGATTGGTACCGTATTAGTGAAATTTAAAACTGAGTCCTATTATAGATTTCGGTATTTCCTACCTAGCTCCATATGATTAATGATTGATTGATCTAGAGAGCAAATAATTCCTACTTAGAATCTAGAGTCATGGTTGTTCTCGTATTACTTTATCTTCAAAAGAATGTTTTGTTGATCAAGGTGATTTAGGAACTGAAAAGAGTTGTTTTCAGAAACAATCAAGTGAAAGATATATTGATATCTAGAAACTTATTTGTAGCAACATGACTGAGTATAATTTAGCGTGACAATGTATGCTTATATTATTTGAATATATGCAATGATTGAAGACGCTAGGTGTTTGAATATTCCAAGAAGTTGGGCGCTAAAAATTATCCTCTAAATTCCTTCCTTTGAGCTATAGTAGCTTAATCATAATTTTTTTATGATGGGATGGATTAAAAGTATGGGTAAAAATCGTTTACCTTTCTTGGAGATTGCTAAGAGTGGAATCCGGAAGAATGCTATTAATATGGTGATATTAGTAGAACAATCAAACTCAAAGTATGTCTCAATGGGTGATAGTATATGACTAACACGCCAAGGAAGATATGCTAGTACAACTAGCATTGTTTGATGTTGAATGATTCTTCTGTAAAGGAAATGGAATATTGAAAATAGAATTACAAAAGGTATATGTCAGAAAAGAATATAACTGGAAAAGTCCAGCTCAGGAGTATATGCTTGATATACAAGCTATAGATGTATTACTAGTTAACAAAGTATTTCTTGGATATTTTGATACCAGCTTGGTTGGTATGAGTTGTCATACAAAGCAACACAATGCAAGAAATACAAGGGCCTAAAAGGAACTAGTAATAGATGTGGAACCGATTATGACAAGAACAGAAATAAAGTGTTACTGTGTTCATTGTCGTATCGAACCAAACATTCAAGATTTATTTTAAGAACTTAATAAGTTGTTATTTTGTTCTGGTCTTTTGTGAGAACAAATGAGATTGTTCAAACTATGACCATATTCCATAATTGATGGATATGTTAATTTAAATCATGTTAGTAAAGTAAACATCTATAAGACTAAATGCTAAACGTTGCAAGACGTAAAAGAGTTACACTTAAATTGTGACACCACCATTTTAGTTCATATCGGAAAGGAAAGCATGAAGGAACTCCATATTGATGGACTTCTGGAGTCATTTTTTTTTGAGTAAATTGACGCTTGTGAGACCTCTTCCAAAAGATGACTAGAATTCCATTCATAGGCCAAAGTAGAATGGACGACTAATTTAGTGGAGATTATACATATTGATGTATATAGTCCATTATGTGTAGTCATGTATGGTGGATTTATTTTGCTTCATAAAATTCCATCGATGAATTGAGTAGATATATGAGTATATTTATTTAAAGAGAACGGAGTTTGAAATTTTTTAATTGGTTCAAATTATTGTTAGTATGAAGTAAAAATCATCGTAACAAGATATTCAAGTATTCATGATTAGATCATGAAGGATAAAGTTTGAGTTACAAGTTTAGCAAAACATCTGAGGAGTTGCAGAATTGTACTACAACTTATACATCTCGAATACCCCACATTAGTTTGGAGTATTCGAGAGACAAAATCAAACCTTGTTTGACATGGTAAGATTACTAAAAATGCCATTATAATTTTGTAGTTTATACATTAGAGACAACCGCTTTTACACTAAAAAGAGCGCCATCATGATCCATTGAAATTGACACCATATAAGATATGGTTTGGGTAATGACCCAAATTATCTTTTTCTTATGTTTTGATATGCATAGCATGTGTAAAATGTTTACAACCAAAATGGGATACATATATGTTTATAAGGTTATCCCAATGAATCCATTGGGTATTTCTCCTATCACCGAGCAAAGACAAATGTTGTTTGTCAGAAGGGTTGATTTCTCGAGAAAGTAGTTCTTGTGAAACAAGTGAGTGGGAGGACAACACAAACTCAGCGAGATTAGAGAATCTTCGTTACCATGTCAAGAGTAGCGCAGCACCGAAAGTTGTTCTAGGGTTTGCTATTTTGAAAAAGTAGAAGACACTACATGTGTTGTAGATACTTCGAATGAGTTTGCGAACTGAGCCACAAAAGTCCTAAAACTTTGTACTTAGACCAACTTGTGGTTTAAGATTAAAGTGTTGTTTTGACAACAAAGGACCCGGACCTTATAAAGGAAGCAAATGATGGACCCTGACTTCGTAAAATTGACTATGAGTCATTATATCCGCCATAGTATCCTTGTATGAATATCAAGTATGTGACTTGTAAGTCCTTTCAATAGGCATGATTCCTAACGATAGCAAAAGGGTCTATATAGCAATAAAGACAGGGATTTTATATCCTTTGAAAGTTGTACTTACCGAAAAATTGTTTTCGACGAAGTTCAAAGAGTTGACTACTACAAGATTTTGATCTTCCGTAGTGATGCTTTAGTCTTTGCGGATAGTTCTAGCAAAAGTTACATATTATTATATGGCAATTGAATAACGAAAACAACTCTCCTCTCAAGGAAGTTTGATCGAGGATGTGTACTTGACATAGTCTGCGAGTTTTGTAGAATTAAAAAGGTTGTTGGAAAGGTATGCAAACTTCAATGGTTGAAGTGAGCATAACGAAGTAGGAATCTTTACCTTAATGAAGTTATCAAAAGAGTTTGATTCCATCATGAACGATAAAGATGCTTGTAAAGTTATACGAAATTAAGTGGGAGCGCTAAGATACATTTCCAATGCTTTATGTAGATGACATGTGGTTGATTGGAAAATATGTATTTTAAATTAACACGGTTAAGATTTCATATTGATGAAAGGCTTAGAAGATATTAGGCATTAATATCCATAAGAGATGGACTGAAGCTCCTAATATGGTTGAGCCAATTACATAGATGAAATATTGAAGTAAGTCAATAGCGAAATGACAAGGAGTTCTTGCCACATGGAAAAGAATTAAGCAAGATTCAAGTGTTTTGACACATGATGAGCATAATTGAAATTAAGATTTCTAAGTCATGTGTTCCATGCTGTGTACACAACCAGATGAGTCCTGTGATATAAATGTTATAGCAGGATAATTCATATGATGATTAGAAAATAGTGGGAGAGATCCTTATGCCATTTTAGAAATGCCAAGGATGTGTTTTCCTATATAGTAATGAAAAACTATTTGTTGTAATATGTTACAATAATAGTCTCGTCATATATTCAAATAATTTTATCTCAATTAAAATATGTGATGAAGGGTAGCACAATAGACTGGAAGAAAGTTCCATGCTGGATTTGAAAGATTTTCAAAATTAAAGTATTGTGACGGATACTACGAAGGCTAATTATATCGTTGTGTTGACAACAAATAATAAGAGTATTTTGTGCCAAAGAGTTCTTTATTGAACTTGGTGAATTTCCAAGAATGCTGACACTATGAAGCTACATTTTCACAATGTTAGTAACATTGGTTTAAGCCGAGGAATTAAGGTTTCACCGATTGACCAAATATATACAAAGTCATCTCATTAGAGAATGAGTGATGCATGTAGAAGCAAAGAGAATGCAAATACAATAGGACCTGAACAGTTCAGATCTTTTTGATGATGTTTACCACATGCAAAGCATGGTAATAACACTGGAACACCATATGTGTTAAGTGCTTACGAACTAGATTATTGACTCTAGTGCAAGTGGGAGACTAAAGGGAATATGCCCGAGAGGCAATAATAAAGTGGTTATTATCTTATTCCTTGTTTATGATAAATGTTTATTTCTCATGGTAGAATTGTATTAACCGAAAACGTTGATACATGTGTGTTTAATAAACAAACATGGGTTCCTAGTAAAGAATCTCTTTTAACTAGCTCATTGATTAATAGATGATCAAGGTTCCCTGATGGATGTTATTAATCACGGGGTCATGTCATTGGTAGAATGATGTGATGAACATAGACCCAATATCAAGATAATAATACGATCAAGTCATTTAGTTTATATTGTTATATCTTGTATACGAAGTAACTTATTCCTTAAACCATGAGATCATGCCAATCACTGGTACCGGAAGGGTACTTTGATGTCACCAAATGTCACACCATAACAGGGTGACTATAAAGGTGTCATTAGGTATTTGGAAAGTATTAGTTAGGGATCATGGATCAAGAGTGGGATTTGTCCATCCAAATGACAGAGATATATACTCTGGGCCCTCTCGGTGATATCACATCGACACCGCTTGCAAGCACGTGACTAGGTCACAAGGATGTCATATCACAGAAACGAGAAAAGAGTACTTGTTGGTAATGAGATAGAACAAGGTATGGTTGATACCAATGATCGAATCTCGGACAAGTAAAATATCGCGAGACAAAGGGAATTAGTCACGACGTTGATGGTTCACACGATCACGAGAGTCATCGTTGAATATATAGGAGTTATCACGGATCTCCAGATCCCGCTGTTGATTATTGATCGGAGAGGAGTCTCGATCATGTCTATGTTATTCACGAACCGTAGGGTGACACACTTAAGGTTCGATGACACATTTGAGAGGATACGGAATAACGAAGAATGTTTTGAGCAGCACCGAAATTGTTTCGGGGAATATTGAAATAGTCATCGAAATTGTTTCGGGGAATATAGAAATAGTTCATGGTGGTATATGTTAATGTTTGATTAACAAATAGTTCAAGGGGGTAAGTGTTAATATTTGTTAATAGGATTAATAAATATTAAAATAAATAAATGCAATTGTTTTATTTATTTATTAAAGAAAACCCTTGGAATTTTGAGTGGGAATTGATGGGAGAATGAGTGGGTTGAGTGGAGACTCCACCCATATGATGAGGGGAGAGGTGGAGGCACAAAAAATTCGTGGCTGTCTCCCCCTTCTATATAAAGAGGGGTTGGACCTCCCTCTCCCCACACACTTGGTGTCATCTTCACTTCCTCTCCACCCGCTGCTCCATTCCACGGTCTCTGGCTTGGCGAAGTCCTGACCGTGGGATTCTTCACCACGAACACGCCGTCATGCCACTGGAGTTCCGAGGGATCCTGCACTTCCGCCTCCCCGCTGGATCGAGGGAACGGAGGCCGTCATCAACCGTACGTGTGACCGATCACGGATGCATCGCCGGATTGCGGTGCACATCTTCTCGCTCTCGGGATCGGTGTGAATACGACTACGCCAACAACGAGATTCGATCTCGTAACGCTTAGAGTCTTCGAGGGCATATTTTCTTAAGACTCTCTTTCTCCCCATTGCACTTCATCTCGTAGATTCGATCTTGGCCTTTCGAGTGTCTCGCGCGTAGGAATTTTTTTGTTTTCTATGCAACGAACCCTACAGAACACACACAATTTTTTGGCTGAGATGGGGCGGCTTCGGCTTGAGTACGTTCTATACATATCTGCTAATCAGTTGCCCACTGCCGACTAATTGCGTATAATTGCTGCTGGTGCCGCCACATCTGACGTTCCAATTTCGATATCCGGTCAAAGTCCTGCTTCCTCTTTCAGCGCACTCCAGCCACACTTCCTTCATGTGAGATCGCCTCCGAAGGCTCGTACTCCTCCAAAGTGTTCGGGATTCCCCAGGGCGAGTGTCAGCTCGTCATTCTCTCTATCAGGAACGTAATCTCCTTTTCTACCTTTTTATATTGCGTCTATAAGCAGCAGAATGATTGTTGCAATTTTACTTCCATTTACCCTGTGCAACAATCTGCCCTCTCTTTGGGTCCCACCCTGCCCCATGCGCGAACAACCAGAACTTGGACCGGTCGGGCCAGTTCAATGTCTGTGGAATGAACCCTGCAACCAGCAGTTGAGCTTCAAATGCTTTCCACTTAGGCCACCTGATCCCAACCGATGGTAATATTTCTTCTTCCCAACATTTTCCTTATTCTTGACCGATCAGGACACAGTGGTAGACGAGCCCTTATATCCCTTAAATGGGGGCCAGTGCTCTTTTATCTTCTCCAATCTTCCAGTGAATTCTGGATCTTCATCTTGATATTTTTTCATAAGTTTTTCTTCCAGGTCTGGAATTGTATGACCATCTTCTTAAAAGTCCATTCCTTGACTTTCTCCTTCTTGGAAACCGTGAGGTTTTCCGGTAGGTTGAATAATGTCATAATAGTATCCCAAAGGAATTTTTTGTGTTTTTGAGGACATAACTAGCTCTATCCCTCTCGTCCTTCGGCATATGTAATTCTGCAATGCTGATCGGTACCAAGTTACCAAACAATAATTAACCTAGGATTCATATCAAAGAATCCATAAATCTTGTTAAACTGTTGGATCGAGATCAAGGTTATACATAAATATTGTGTGTATTAGCTCATGCTTCAGACGAGCGCTACTAGGTTACCAGAGGCAAGATTGTTATCAATCTCCAATATAATGTTGATACTCTTGCTGGTCCTTTTCCACAGTTCTTCATGGGTCTTGTCACTCGAATCGCATAGTGTGCATTATCCAACCTCCAATACAATGTTGAAACCGAATCGCATGGTGCGCTAGATCCACTCGGCCACAACGACGAGTGCTTTATGTTTCAAATGGAGATAATTCCCGGCTGTCGTTTTCACCATCGCATCATCCGCCCCTTGACAATTTTTTCGTTCGTTATGCCCGCTTCCAAGTGGATTCAGGATATTCCTTGAAGTCGCCACTTGTTTAGTCGGACGCTAATGAATATTTTTCTTCCACGCATGAATTTAGGAGGAGTCCGGGCACAACGTATCTACGCTAGTTCCCAACCGACAATCATTGGGGAGCGAATCCAATCGACTGAAATAAGAGCCCAGTGTTGTGAGCTCCAATGGTCGCCTAATAATAACGGTTTATGAAAATTAGTTGTCTGCACTTAAGCGCCTATCTAAGCCCCTTGCACTATACATGTCCCGAATATGTTCTTGACTAGATCAAAATCAAGGAGCTAATACCTACTGTATTAGACATGCCATGAGAAAATGTGATCTGTCAATCGACTAACACATCACTTTTTTCATTTCCAATAACAATTGAATACTTCACAACGCACATGATTCTCAAAAAACAGAACAAAATAAATTTACAGTGGGTGCATCACAAGATACACATGAAAAAAACTCTGGGTAATGAAAATCGATGCCCCGGTTGGGGATTTGTTGAGAATAAAAACACGACACATGTGAGAGCCAGGTTCTCAGTAATCCCTCTTCGCGTACAGATCTACCTCGTACACGCTGGACAACGGCGTTGGGTTCCCCACGTACTGTACAATACAGTACCCTTGCGCCATCTTGAACTTGCCGGTACCACCCACAATGGCACACTCAAATGGGCGCTCAAATCTCACGATGGTGCCCACCATAAACAACAGGCTCCCGTTGTACTTTCCAGACATGAACATGAAGCTGATAACGGACGTCAGGCCCGGCGGGGTAATGAGCCTGGCGTAAGCACCGACGCCCTGAAACCATCCAAGAAGCGAGGAGTTCGTCGGGTCCACCCACGTCAGAGAATATGCGAAATGCTCTTTCTTGTAGGGGTTTCTGCTGCAGGTTGTGGCCAATGGTGTTGTTAACTTGGGTAGGAAGGGGGCCTGTGAGGTAGCCCGTGGTGAGTAGGGAGAGGTGGGAGTAAACGGCGATGTCCAGGATTACCTTCCAGCAGTGGCTCTCCGATGACGGTGCGGTGGTAGCTACGGCTCGCCGGTTGCCCCTGCTCGCTGCTCTGACGTCTGGTAGGTCGGGACTCCTCCATAGGAGGGGGATGGATACTGAGTCTATTAGGGGGCGTCGATGGGCGGATGTAGCAGAGGAGATCGACGACGAGGCTGTCGTCGCGGCGGAACTGGTGGCGCGGTGTGTGCTCCCGCCCGCGCCGATGTTAGGGGATTTCTTCGCCTTGCGCTCGCCGGGCGTCTCTGCGCGCCGCGGCCTACCAATGGGACTCCGTTGTCACCTAGAGACTCCACGCATACGCACGGGGAGCTAGCAGAGGGAAGGTGTCTCCGGCTGACCTATATCGCGTGTGGGGAGCGGAACCTGGTGCACGGGGTGGCGCAGCAGACGGCGGCTGCGACTTCATCCCTGGCGACGGTGGCGGGCTCAGTCGTAGAACGGAACCCTAGCGGAGCTTCTATCGCCCATCGCTCGGTGCCCTATGGGCCGTCCTCTCCTACTCCCTCCGGCCCGGCCTGCGTGCCATGGCCCATTATGGAATGGAGACGGCCCGACACTCGCGGCCTGGTCAAACGTGCGCACGGCCCATATGGCGCTAGAGGCCCGTGGCTCTGGCTGCGTAAGGGTGCATGGGATCTAGGGTTTGGGGTCCCGGCCCGACCTGAGTTTATTCGTCGGTTTGGTGCTGCTGCATGAAGCGTTTCCCAGAACCCGCCGCCGCCTCCCCTAACCCGTAGTTTTGGAGCGGTCGCTGCCATGAAACGAGCGCGTCCCGCTGACGAGGAAGAGGTAGACGTCCACCACCGCCGATGCCCTCGGTCTCCGTGGGGGAGAGGGTGAGCGCGCTGTTTGGGCGGAGCAGTCGCATCGCCGTGTCTCTCCCAGGCCGGTCCAAGCTGTGCGTGTGGGCACGGTTCTGCAGAAGAAGAAATCGAAGAAAAAGAAAAGGAAACTCCAGCGTCACAGGGAGGAGGTGCGGGAGGGAACCAGCGAGGGTTACCACCTGCGCAACCTCCTAGCATCTCGATGGGAACAGTGGATGGAATGCGCCAAGCGGGGTTAGACCCGCCCCGATCTCAGGCGGAGGGAGGGAAAGGCTCGCTGTCCCAGACGGAGTGCTTCAACTGTGGGTTGTTTGGACACTAACTCTCGGACTGCACCAAGCCCATGAGCTGCATGCGCTGTGGCATCCCATAGCACCTCGCGAGCGCTTGTACTACGGCGGCACCCCAGCCGCACCGCCCTCGGCTGCAGATCCTAGGCCACGGGGTGGAGTCGATATTCTACTACATCCACCTGGGGGGCGTGCCGATGGTGGTCTCGCAGAATCTCGCCGTGGTGTCTGTGGTCCCGGAGCAGCATCCACCATTGTTTGCGGGGCTTGCGGTGGAGATTCTGAGAGATGAGCTAGCTCAGATTATACCTGGACACGAGTGGCGGGTTCGAGGGATCAGTCCGACATAGTTTATGGTGGTCTTCCCCTCTGCGGAGATGCTCCGCCTCTGCTCCATGGGCTCTACATTCACGCTCCCCACCAACAAGATCCAGGTTTCTTATCAAGGCCTCGACTGCTATCACTGAGACGACTGCTTTGGCCTCTTCTTGGGTTCGGATCTTTGGTCTTCTAGAGGAGGCTAGGAGGAGGGAGGTAATGGAGTTGGTGGCTAAGCCACTTGGCATGTTGGTGGATGTGGACGAGAGCTTGCTAGTTGGCTCTGACTCGGTTCGCCTTAGGATTCTTTCCCCGGAGTTGGACAAGCTACCAGGGCTACTACCGCCGTTCAACTGGGGGCAACACTACGGGTGGAGCTCGATGTGGACGACTCTGGATTCCCTTTTCCCTGTGGCCCTGGCGCTGGCCCGTCCGAGGGGTGGGGACTCCTCCGAGGAGGACTCCTCAGGGGCCGAGGACGACGAGCGGGGTGCGGATGGGCCCTCTCCGACGCGAGACGCCCAGACGCCCCGGCTCCTCCGGCTGGGTTGTCCTCCCACGCACCTGCTCCGACTTAGGCTACCGCACCTGTGGACGCTGTTCCTACTCCGCTGGAGATCTCTGCCAGATTCCAGTCCACGCGGGTTCCCGTGGACAGGCCTCACACTTCCCGACCCGACCCCCCGCTCCCGTTGGACCTTCCCTTCTCCCATTATGGCTCCAACTTCGGCATGCCTGGCCTAGATGCCTCTACCCTGTGTCGGGGGCCGTCGCCTTAGGAGGACGAGGACTGTGGGAGTGTTGGGTTGGAGGTTATCCCACCCTCCTCGTCGCGGTGTGGTGGTGCTCTGTGCTACACCCTCTCGCCGGGCTCTCGTTGTTCGACCCCCACCTCTACGGCAGGGTCTCCATCGAGGTCCCGTCCACTAGAGCCAGCGTGCAGGTCACGGTCTTACCCGACACCCCCGTGGTCGACGCCCAGGCTCCTCCTCTTCATCGCGCTAGGCAGCCCACACAACGCTCTCGCTACAGTGCACGTCTCAGTAGTGCTCGCGGGCGGCTGGGGATACCGGTGGCCACCATGGAGGAGCAGGCGATCCAGCTGACTCCAGCACGTCGTCACATCCCAGGTACGTCCCTTCCCCCTCTCCCACCCCGTCCTCCCGTTTGGGATCTAGATTCTCTGTGCTCCATGAGGTCCCATTGGAACACTTGGCTGTGGTGGCCGAGGACTGTGGCGTGGTTTTCAGGGGTGAGCGCGGCCCCAGGCTAGATCAGATCACAGCAATTAAGGCCAAGGAGATGTACGAGGGGGCGCTTGCGGCCTCGCGCACTCAGGAGGAGCGTGAGAGGGAGGCATCCCTAGTGTCTGGGACACCGCTGCAGTTGGCAGCGGAGCCCCAGAGTAGTTCTAACAGCTTGCTGGTTAGCGGGGATATTCCCCTTGCGACCCCTCGGGCGGAGGGGATGCGAGGTGACCCCTCTAACGCGACGTCCAGGCCCCCGCCCCGTCCCCCGTAAAGGGACATCGCCAATTGTTTCCAAATGAATATACCTATAAGGTTATTGGATTGGAATATGCGGGGATTTGGGCAGGACGGTCGCAGAAAGCAACTGAGCGAATACATTAGACAAGAGGACGTAGATATTGTTGCTGTCCAGTAGACGATTAGGCAAGAGTTCTCGATCCAGGAATTTGAGAGCCTCAGCCCGCACACGTTCGCTTGGCAGTGGCTCCCTTCCTCCGGCCAGTCCGGCGGTATCCTCCTTGGGGTGAAGGAGGATACTTTTGAGGTGGAGGATATGGACCGTGGGGAATTTTTTCTGAGCATGCTGCTCACTCATAGACGGACTACTCTCCAATGGGAGGTGATGTTGTCTATGGCCCTGCGGACCATAGTAGGTCTCCGGCCTTTTTAGCCGAGTTACAAGCGAAGGTGGAAAGGTGTTCTACACCGCTTGTGATAGCTGGAGACTTTAAACTTTTTAGATCCTCTGAGGATAAGAGCTCGACGAATGTGGATGCGCGCCGGATGGGGATGTTCAATAACTGGATTGCTGATATCGCTCTTAGAGAGATCAGACGCGTAGGCGCGAGATACACCTGGACAAATAATCGGATTGACCCCATCCGGAGTGTGCTGGATTGGGTGTTGGTGTCGGTGGACTTGGAGGTAGCTTTCCTACTCTGCTCCCTACGATCCCTCACCCGAGTTGGATCGGACCATACGCCCTCTTATTCTTGATAGGAGGGATTGTTCCGCCTAGGTTGAACCGGTTCCTTTGAGAATTTCTGGCTTGAGGAGGATGGTTTTGTGGAAGCGGTTCAGCTAAAATGGTCTTCGGCGGCGGAGCATCCGCCACACATGTTTTGTGCGGTTGATGGGTGGCACCACTGTGCCCAAATGATCCGCCGCTTCATGAGGGGTTGGGGCGCTAACCTTGGAGCTGAAATAAAACAATGGAAGGCAGGACTTCTGGGGAGATCCATGCCCTCGACCTAGAGTTAGATTTAGTTGGTCTCACTGCGGAGGGTTGGCTTCATCAGTATGCCCTTGAGGACTCCCTTATGGAGATCTACAAGGGCGAAGAGACATACTGGCGACAGTGGAGCCGCCAGAACTGGATACTGAAAGGGGAGGCCAACACGGCATATTTCCATGCTATCGCGAATGGGCGACGGAGGAAATGCTCTATCCCTTGTCTCTGGGATGGGGACCTTCTCCTAGAGGAGCCACGGGCTATCTCAGCCCATATCTACTCCTTCTATGAGGAGCTTTTCACGGCGGGACCCCACTCAGGGGTCTTGTTGACATAAAACCTTTGGCCAGTTGGGGCTAGGGTTTCTGAGGTGGAGAATGCGGAGCTTGCTCTCCCATTCCTACATGAAGAGGTCAGGCGGGCGGTTATGGAGATGATACCGAATTCGGCGCCGGGGCCAGATGGGCTTCCGGTTATTTTCTTCCAGAAATTCTGGGAGACTGTGAAGGCGGTAATTATGCCTATGTTCCAAGAATTCTATATTGGAACATTGGTAATGTCTCGACTGAACTTCGGTGTGATTACCCTGATCCCCAAGGTAGTGGGGGCCAGAGACATCCGTCAGTTCAGGCCTATCACTGTTCTTAACGTCATCCATCATATCTTCTCGAAGGTGTGCGCATCCAGACTTGCTCCCATCCTGGAACGCCTAACTCACCATTACCAGTTTGCCTTCCTTAAGGGGCGTCATATCCATGATGGGGTCCTGGCTCTTCACGAAATTATTCATGAGATGACGTCAACACGCCAGAAGGGTGTGTTTATTAGGCTGGACTTCTAGAAGGCTTATGATCGCTTGGACTGGGCCTTCCTTCGCTTAGTTTTGGAGTGAAGGGGCTAGACAATCGGATGATATGTTGGATCATGCAGATAGTGATGAGTGGCAACACAGCTATTAACATTAATGGGGAAGTTGGTCCCAATTTTATACCAACATGCGGGGTGAGGCAAGGGGATCCTATATCTCCTTTGCTTTTCAACGCCACGGTTGATGCCCTTGCAGAAGTCTTAGAGGGAGCTAAGACTGCTGACCACATTACTGGTGTAGTTGGGCACCTTATCCAAGGGGGTGGTGTGACTCATCTCCAATACGCGGATGATACCATGATCATGATGGAGGGATCGGAACTTTATATTATCAACCTAAAGTTCCTCCTTCTCTGTTATCAGGCCATGTCCGGCCTCAAAATCAACTTCGATAAGAGTGAGGTCATGATCCTGGGATACTCTAATGAAGACAAAGAGAGGATTGCGAATAATCTAAACTGCTGGCTAGCAGACTTCCCAGTAAAATATCTTGGGCTGCCGATCCGGGACACCCGGATCCTGATTAAGGACCTCGACCCACTAGTTGAGCGGGTTAAGGCGAGGTCGGAGCCCTGGCAGGGGAAGTGCACCTCCAAAGGAATTAAATCTATCCTTATCGACGCCTGTCTTACTAGCATCCCCATGTATGCCATGGGCCTATATATGCTACCAGAAGGTGTTCTTGCCAGCTTTGATAGAGAACCTTCCCACTTTTTCTGGAAGTTTTCCAGTGGACGCCAAAAATACCATATGGTGAAATGGGCGGATGATACGTCATAAACGTATCCCTAATTTCTGATGCTCCATGATCATAATATGCCAATTGCTACATGTTTTCTCCCTTCTTTATGTCATTTTTTATCGATTTTACGGACTAACTTATTAACAAGATGCCACACAGCCAGTTCCCTATTTTCTGCTGTTTTTAATTTCAGAAAAGCTGTTCTGGAAATATTCTCGAAATTGGAAAATTCGAAGCCCGGAAGTCCTATTTTCCCCGGAAGCATCCAGAAGACTGAAGAGGAGCCGATGCGGGGCAGCAAGGGGGCCACACCATAGTGTGGCGCTCCCTCCTGGCCGCGCCAGCTATGGGTGTGGGCCCCTTGGGCCTCCACCGCCTTTGCCCTTTCACCTATTTAAGCCCCCCGGATGGAAAACCCTAGGGACCTGATCAAAATCCCCGAAAAAGGTCTGCAGCCGCCGTCACCGTCAACCCCAGATCAGGGGGGTACTGAAGCTGTTTCCGGCACCCTGCCGGAGAGGAGATCATCACCGGAGGCTTCTACATCACCATGCCTGCCTCCGGAGTGATGCGTGAGTAGTTCACCCTTGGATAACGGGTTCGTAGCTATAGCTAGATGGTTGTCTTCTCCTCATATGCCTCCATGTTTAGATCTCGTGAGCTGCCTAACATGATCGAGATTGATCTTATGTAATTCTCTCTGCTGTGTTTGCTGGGATCCGATGAATATTGACCTTATTCCAAGTAATTCTCTGTGGCATCAACCTTCCGAAGATTCTCTTTCTCCTACTGGATTGATAACCCTGGTTCTTAACTAAGGGGAAAACTCCTACCGCTGTGCTCATCACACCCTCCTCTTGGGGTTCCCAACAATGTGCATCAAGGATTTTTCTGGCACCGTTGCCGGGGAGAAGGAAATCTTCTATCAAGGGGAGTCTTTCACTCTCAACCTCTTTATTTTGTTTATTGTCTTGTTTTTATTTTTTGTCTCGTTTTGCTTCTCTTTATCAAAAACACAAAAAAAAATTAGTTCTTATTCTAGTTGTTATTTTTTCTTTATCATGTTTGCTATCAATGTTTGATGTCTTTGAAACAAGATCTTTTAGGCAAGGTGGGTCCACGGATGAACAAAAAAACATTATAAGTACCACCGCTTGTCACATAAAGGGATACACTTATGGGGGCAAATTAATAAACTGCATGACTATGCTAAGAACTTGTGCGCTACTTATAATGTTACTTATTGCTTTGATAAATCTTGTTGTTGTAGGAGGTATAAACACCTCCCTTTTCAATGTGAGTATAATGATGAAGTTACCATATCTTCTTATGTTAAGGGAAATTATGAATTATATGATGTGGAACAAATTGAAGAATTTATTGCTTGGAAGGGTGCATTCGAAATTGCCTATTTGCTTGAAAGTATTGATGATGCACCTTATAAATATGAGATTTATGATATACTTGAATATTTCTTTGATAATTACAAGGATGGTAATTACTACATAATGGAATATCTTAATAAATTCTCTCAACCTAAGTAAGTAACTGATGCCTTACAGGAGCCTATGGACGAAGAAATTGCTGAATCTGGAAGCTCATTGGATGAAAAAGAGGAGGAGAGTGATGATCAAGAGGAGGAAGAATGGAGATACCCATGTCTACCTACAAATGATAGTAACTCTTTAACTCATACATTATTTGATGAAATTGATACTTGCTATACCTGTGACCTTGATACTACTATGAATGATATTGCTACTATTATTTATGATAATCCATGCTATTTGTATAAATCTTATGATAATGCTCTTGATGATGGTCATATGTTACTTGATGTTATAAATTATAATGATACTGAAAATAGGATTGCTATAATGTTTCCTATACCATTTATGAGGAGCTGATTTTAAATATTGATCCCACTGTTTTTGTGCTTGATATGAATTGTGTGCTTTTAGAACATGACAAACATGCTTTATGTGATAATTATATTGTTGAGTTTGTTCATGATGCTACTGAAAATTATTATGAGATAATTATATTGTTGAATTTTCATGTTACTAAAACACCTCTCTTTTTGTTGAAAGTTTGAAGTTGGCTTGTTCTACCTTCCCATGATTTGTAGTTTGAGCTTCTTTAATTTATTTCTTTACAAGATTCCTATGCATAGGAAGTGGTTTAGACTTAAATTTGTTTTAGATTTTCTTCATGATGCTCTCTTTGGCTTCAATTCATATTTATTATGTGAGCATCCACGTGATTCCACGTTTTTTATCACTTGCCAAAAGGCGTTAAAAAAAGCGCTACCGGGAGACAACACGTTTTATTTCGCTGTTTTCAACCTGTTTTCTTTCGTTTTCTTTTGTGTGCTTTGCACTTGGGTGTTTTCTATTTCCTTAGCAACCCCCCCCCCCCCCCGTATCTTTTCTTTTGTGTTTTTGTTGAGCCAATTAAAGCCTCTATTGTAAAGTTGAGCCTATATTTCGGATTTCTTCGCAGGAAACAGAATTCTGCTTTCCACTGTTAATTCCATTAAAAATCACAGAAAATTCAAAATGACTTGACCTTTTTTGTGCTTAATCCTGAGTTATATACGCAACTGTTTTGAGAAGACCATGTTTTTATTTGAGCAACAGAAGATTTTTGAAAAAATCGATCTTTACCTATTGTTCTGTTTTTGACAGATTTCTGCCATTTATTGCATTTGCATCTTAATCTCTGTCTTTTGGTGTTCTTTTGAGAAAAATATTTTTGAAAGAAGTTGTCACAGTAGCTAATATGTTTTTGAGTGTTAGACTTGTGTTGAAACTGAACCATGTGAATTTATTATTTCAATTGCACTAATGTTGGTTCAAAAGAGAGTAGGAGGGTGCGGAAATTGGCATAAATTCGAGCTAGAGAGAGAGAAGAGGGGACAAGGTGGAGAAGGGAGTGGAGGGGAAAGTGGGTGGTGGCGTGGAACTTATGGCAGATCTGCCAGGTTACCGCTGTTCGCCAGCGCTAACATGCGCCCTGGGCCCACATGTTAGCGCTGGCGAACATGCAGGTCTGTTCGCCAGCGGTAGTACACTTAGCACTAGCGAACAAAGGACCCTGTCCGCCAGCGGTAGTTCCAGGGAGGGGCGCGTGCGCGCGCAGGTGGGGCCCAAACTTAGCGCTGGCGAAGGCACGAGATTGTTCGCCAGCGGTAGCAGGAATAGAGCTGGTGAGCACCCTGGCTGGTTCGCCAGCGGTAATAGCGCTGGCGAAGCTAGAAATCTGTTCGCCGGCAGTGTTATGGTGGCTATAGCCAGTTTCCTACTAGTGTGTCTATCATGATCGAGATTGATCTTATGTAATTCTCTGTGTTGTGTTTGCTGGGATCCGATGAATATTGACCTTATGCCAAGTTCATTATAGTATTTATTTGCATATGTTATTTGTGATCCTGCATGCTCTCCGTTGCTAGTGGTTATTCGGGCCACGTAGTTGCTAGTGACTCCAAGAGGGAGTATTTATGCTCGATAGTGGGTTCATGCCTCCTTGTTGCCTTTCTCGAGTGACAGAAACATGAAGGGAGAGGATGTGTTGTTGCCATTAGGGCGAAAACAGCAGTGAGAGTGCCCGCGTGCATAATCATTGCTTATATTACACACTTTGTTTAATGCAATTATCTGTTGCTTGCAACTTAATACCTAAAGGGGTTTAGATGATGACCTGAGGTGCATTATTAGTCATAGATGCAGATGGATGTCGGTCTATGTATCTTGTTGTAATGCCCGCACTAAATAGCATAGTAATCTTCATGTCATCTTGTGCACTACGGTGCAACCTTTATTTGTCAATTGCCCAGCTGTAATTTGTTCACCCAGCATGCTAACCTTTATGGAGAGACACCACTAGTGAAACTATGAACCCCGGTCCATTTTCCACACTGTTAAACAAACCGCACCAATTTCCTGCTCTCTTTACTTTCTGCAAGCATACACTCTTTTTCCTTACTATAGGTCTAATGTTTGTTTTCAGCAAGACCGGTGACATTGACAATCTCACTGTACCGTTGGGGCAAAGTATTTTGGTTGAGTTGTGTGCAGGTTCCACGTTGTTGCTGACACCGGTGAAGCGCCAGCACCACCGTCAGTGGCATCAACCCTCCGAAGATTCTCTTTCTGCTACTGGATTGATAACCCTGGTTCATAACTAAGGGGAAAACTCCTAGCGCTGTGCTCATCAAACCCTCCTCTTCGGG
Organism: Alopecurus myosuroides; assembly: GCA_028641055.1. NCBI lineage: Eukaryota > Viridiplantae > Streptophyta > Magnoliopsida > Poales > Poaceae > Alopecurus > Alopecurus myosuroides. The sequence goes on from CM054058.1 coordinate 553,108,664, forward strand.
TTCCCAACAAAGTGTATCAACGGATATTTGTGCCCCCAAGGACTTGGGGGGCTTAGGGATTCATGCCTCTAGGCGCATGAATAAGGCGCTGATGCTGTAGTGGGTATGTCGGATCCTTAGCGAGGATAGAGGGCTCTGGGTGTAGTTGATAAAGGCCAAGTACCTGAGAGGTGGCGCTCTTCTCGCATGCGAGCGCAAGGAGGGGTCTCAGTTTTGGAGATCCATCCAGGCCATCAAACATGGGATCCGGTTAGGGGCTACCTTCTCCGTAGGCGAAGGACGAGGCACCCTCTTTTGGTTAGATAATTGGCGAGGGACACACACCATACACCATGAGTTCCCGGAACTGTTTGCATTTTGCTCGAACCCGGATCTTCTGGTGGGAGGGGCGTTCCAGCAGGGATGCTGGAACATTGGGTTTCGGCGCACGTTTGGTCATGTGGAGGCCAGCTTGTGGGAGCGCTTGTTGACGAGCCTCCCTCTAGACCTTTTTGATTCACCAGATGGTGTCTCATGGTCGCTCTCGCCCTCTTGGGGGTTTTACCGTTGGGTCTGCTTATTGGGCCCTGTTTAGGGGACATGTGCTTCTGTGGACCACCCATTTATGGAAGGCCCCGATGCCACTAAAGATTAAAATCTTCACCTGGCAACTCTTAAGGGATCGCTTTCCATCGGGGGTGGAAGTGGTAAAGCATCTGGGTCCAGGGGATGGCTCTTGTCCCCTTTGTGCGGTCCTTGAATCAGGGACACATATTATATTGTGTTGCACCGCAGCTCGCTTCCTGTGGAGCTTCATTGCGGAGGCCCTCGGGGCTGAGTGGCAGGCCCGGGACCTCGGGGAGTTCCTTGAAGTGGAGGAAAACCGGGTTGGTAAGGGGAGGTGCCTCTTCTGGCTAGTGTTTGCCGCAATGACCTGGACTTTATGGAATATTCGTAACAAGATGGTTATTGAGCATGTCTTCCTGAGACCTGCCTCTGACTCTGTGATTAAATTGTTGGCTTTCTTGCTGCAGTGGCGTCCTCTCTGTAGACAGCGGGACAAGGCTCGGCTGGATGGCATGATTGACGACCTTCTGACAGCGGTTCGCCGACTTGTAGCACCGTCGAGCCGTTGACCGTTACTCCAGGCGGGACTTGTATCTTTGTTTCTCGTTCTTTTTTCTTTTCTCGTGTTGGGCTTGTTGCGCTGGTGCCCCAAGTGTACTCTTGTGGCTGCGGCTGCTTTGAACTTGTGTTGAATAACTCTTTGGTTTGGTTGCTTTATTTATAAAGAGGGACATAAAGCCTGTTTCGAGGAGTTCGTCGGGTCCGGGCCGTCGCGCAGCTCGTTGTCGAGCAGCTCGACCATCCCGAACGTTGTGTCAGCGCCCTGCCGGGATGGCGCCGCCACAAACGCGGTGCCCTTTGGGACCGCGATCTCCTGCATGTACATGTGGATGTGCGTGAGCTTGCGGCCGTGGGGGCGCCCCATGCCCTACGCTGTGGAGCTGGCAGCCAGCAGGAGGACAAGGGAAAGCAACGCCGAGGAGGAGGAAGCCATTGCGAAAGGAGGCTCGTAGCTGCGGGGATTTCGGTGATGCAACGGATGGAGCTAGCTGATGGATTGAACTTTCTCTATCTTCATCTTATATGTAGAATTTGGATCAGTTATCCTCCAGACATACATACAATCTTAATTACTTAATTGCGCTATAATTAAGTACAGGCAGCGCAAGCTTGCATGTTTATTTGATTTCGGTCCCGTTGAATATATGAGTAGGAAATGCCGTCCACGTCCTACAAGACCGAGATTTAACTGAACACATTTTGTTTTTAGAAAAGGGAGCATGAGCCCCAGCCTCTGCATCGGAGTGATGCACACTGACTTTTATTTAAACAAATAAAAAGTCAAAGTACTACAACTCTCAGTCATCCAAAATACAAGCGTAAAGAAACAGTGAAAGCAAGAAGACTCCCATTATGAAGCACAAATCCTATTATCATGCTACCACCCGTTGGAGAAGAAGATGGCACGAATTATAGCCAGTAACCGGTTGCAACCAGCCTCCATCAAATGGCACTGGTCCTGTTGCAGAAGGAGGGACCATGAAGTAATCCAATAAATAGCATTGTGGACAACCTGCAAGAAATGAGTATGTGGTACCCTGTTAAAAATCGCATCATTACGACAATTCCATACCGCCCATACAAAGGCGCACACACCAATCCGAATACGATGTTTATCATGTTTGGGTATGCCATGTAACCAATCACCAAATATCTGATCACGTGGGACATTGGGTGCTACTAGAAAAATGTTTCAGTTCCAAAAGGTCACCTGCCCATGTGCGAGACTAATGCTGCAAGTGACACGTCGCTAGTGGAGGGAAGCTCTTTTGCCCCGGTTGGGGGGGGGGGGGGGGGGCTTACGCACCGGCTTCCCAACCGGGTTTCGTAAACCCGGGCTAAAGGCCCCCCTAATGACCCGGTGGTTGATAACAACGGGGGTAAAAGGGGTGCCCATGTGTGCTCTGCGCAGCGTGCAGGCTGATGATATTTGTGGCTCTAGGTGGAAGAAGACTGGCACGAGCACATACACGGGGACACAAGAACACACAGAGACTTTCGGCAACACACTTGCGTTTTCCTCTTGCTCTGTTTCCTTTACAAATGAAATAGATTACATCGGCTTAAATAGCTGGGTAAACGCAGCCAGCACGTACACCCACTAAGCACTCCCTTAGCATGCAACACACGGTCAAGACTCCACTAACAGCTTGATCCACTAATTTCTCCACTAACTGCACAACACACGCTTGAGTCACATGCAAGTTACTGGAGATCAGCTCACATGCACGCGGCCGCAACTAACTTTGCATTTCCGTATCCAGTTCCGACTCGCCCGCCTAGACTCCACGCAGCTTTGTACATGCAGCTAAACGAAACACAACATAATTAACTTTGCATTGTGCACGTGAACACGACTGTACGCACACACCGCCGCAGCTTCGACTACACGCACAAACTGAAATAAACATGATGAAATAACTAAAGGTGAAAACCCAACAATCACCCCCTTAACCTTGTTGCCTTTTATTTGGAACTCCATGGCGACCTTCAATACAGCCCCGGCTGATCGTCGGCGGTCGCATCGGCGAGAAGCGCCCGTTCCTTCCTTGGCTCGGTGCAGTCCCTGGAGTAATGCCTATATACTTGGCAGTTGTAGCAGCGAACCTTTCCAATGTCGAAGTTGCTCCTCTTCTTGCCGGCGCCGCTGCGGTTGCGTGCAGGCCACTCCTCCTCCGTGAGGAGCAAGCGACTTCCACCGCCATGGTTATCGTCTCGTTCGCCGCTAGCTTGTGCGCGCCGCCGTGAGCGTTCCTCGAATGCTTTGAGCCTGCCCAGCGCCTCCTCGAACGCCATCTTGTCAACGTCGCAGAACTGCTCGATCCCGCCCACCGCGGAGTACAGCCCATCGGGCACGGTGTCGAGAAGCTTCTTCACCATGGGGGCGTCCCCGAGCGTCGAGCCAAGGCTAGCGTACCTTGCGGCCATGCAGCTAATCATGCCGGCATAGTCGTCCAGCAGCTCCCCGTCCGCCATGTGCAGCCTGTCGAACTCGCCTCGGAGAGTGGAGAGCCGCGCCGCCTTGATGCGATCAGCGCCGACGAACCTCGTCTTGAGGCTGTCCCACACCTCCTTCGCCGTCTTCTTCGTGGACACTTGCATGAGGATGTCCTCGGATAGCGCGCCGAGGAGCTGCGCCCTTGCCGTCTTGTTCTTCTTCTCGTCCACCGCCACGCCATCCGCAGGGGACACCACCTCCCAGACGTCCGCGGCGTCGAGGATTGCCTCCACCTTGATAGCCCAAACGGTGTAGTTCGTCGGCGTCAACATCGGGCAGGAGAGCGACACCGTGCTCCCCCCAGCGCCATGTGGAACCAACGCCATGGCTCTGGTACCAAATGATATTTGTGGCTCTAGGTGGAAGAAGACTGGCACGGGCACATACACGGGGACACAAGAACACACAGAGACTTTCGGCAACGCACTTGCCTTTTCCTCTTGCTCTTTTTCCTTTACAAATGAAACAGATTACATCGCTTTAAATAGCTGGGTAAACGCAGCCAGCACGCACACCGACTAAGCACTCCCTTAGCATGCAACACACGGTCAAGACTCCACTAACAGCTTGATCCACTAATTTCTCCACTAACTGCACAACACACGCTTGAGTCACATGCAAGTTACTAGAGATCAGATCACATGGACGCGGCCGCAACTAACTTTGCATTTCCGTCTCCAGTTCCGACTCGCCCGCCTAGACTCCACGTAGCTTTGTACATGCAGCTAAACTAAACACAACATAATTAACTTTGCATTGTGCACGTGAACATGACTGTACGCACACACCGCCGCAGCTTCGACTACACGCACAAACTGAAATAAACATGATGAAATAACTAAAGGTTAAAACCCAACAGCTGACACCCTTTTACCCCGGTTGGTAACACCAACCGGGGCAAAAGGTTTCTGTCGCGGCAGAGTTTTGTGTGTTTCTCTGCCGCGGCAGAGCTTTGACATGTTTCTTTTTGGGGTGTTATTTTTGTGCTGTTTTTCTTTCGGTGATTTCGTTTAGGCTGGAAATGACAGATTTTTTGCACATCGACAGTAATCATCATAAAAATCATTGCATGCATTGATATCATCAAAAGATAATTACATTGATCTAAATTAGATCATTACATCTGAATAGAGTTATGCACATTGAGATCATTGCAAGCAGATCATTGTTTATACTTAACAATTTAATCTTCCATTTGGAGATATGACCTCCTTCAGCAGAAAACCCGTCAATTCCTCTTGAAGTGCTTGTATGCGGTCTGCCGGTAAGAGCTCCCTCTGGAGATTGTGGAACGTTATGTTTGTCCTTCTACCCAGCCGCTCATTCACGATTGTCCTTATGTTCTCCATGACATATAAGCAACATAAATTTGTTCCCAATGGTTGCTGAGGGCACTTTACGAGAAATATAATTGAGTCAAATACTGCTCAAGGAATTAAAGAGATATGCGTGAATGTAGCAAGTACTACTTACGATGAGTGTGTCAAATCTCATATTCAACTCCATGAAACTGGGTTGTTGCTTCATGAACCGCTTCCAATCTCCGTCCGATAATGATTGAACAAAAGGGGACGGTGTAGTGCGACAACGATTGAACTTACTTTGTGAGCATTGAAATAATGGGCTTGTACTCCTCTTGGCCTTTATCCATAGAGTCCATGAGATCAACTATTCTGGTGTCAACGTGAATGTTGAAAAGAATCCAGTGATAACTGCACATGCGATTATATAAATAGTCATGCATAACTCATCAATTACACTTAAGACCGATTTAGCAAAATATGAATGTGAAGGAATATGCATAAGACAGTAACACTCACTCTTGTCTGTAAGGAAATAGTATTTCACTACAGTGAAATTGTTTCCTCAAAATCATAACTATGTTAACCTCCATCTCTTTAGTGTATTCCACTAAAATGTAACCATTGATGATATATGGGTCAATGAACCCAATGCCACCGTTTCCATTACATTCCAGATTCTTCATCCTGCATAATATATATCGTGTAGTGAGGATAATATATATAAGAAGAAATGATCGAACTAGCTGAGGTAGACACTTACAGACAATAGGTGATGCTGATCGATTTGTCGAGAGCGTCTATATTATAGAAGAAAAAAAGATCTTCAAAATCAATAAAGACCGAGTCATCAAGAAAGTAATCATCTTCTCTAATATTCACCATGAGTTGGTCTAGCCCCTCATTTGCGGTTTGGATATACCACGTATGCAGTTGGCGCTTGTATGTTGTCAAAGAGTTGAGCTGATCAGGTTTGACGAGAGACTTCCCTAACTCATATTTCCATGCCAATTCAGCCGTTTCGAAGTTGTCGGATTGTCTTAGGAGTTGGTCAACGGGTATACCACACTCTCTGGCAAACTTCTCAGTTGCTTCCCGATCAACTTGACTGTAGGGAGTTTGTACAGTGTCTAGCACCTTGAGCGGGGGGACCGATTGTTTTGCCTGCTTCCCGAGCTGGGGAATTGTTTTCCCCGCCTTCTTGACTTTGTTATAAGTCATCATTAATCCGCGATCATAGTCAGATGGCAGATTCATCTGAACATGGGACGACATCTCCAGCATATTCTTGAAGTGCTTCTTTACAGCTGGATCTATTGGTTCCTTTGGCGGCTCTGAGGTTCTCTTTCCCCACTGATACGTCTCCAACGTATCTATAATTTTTGATGTTCTATGTTGATATTATGCCAATTGCTTCATGTTTTCTCCTTTCTTTATAGCATTTTTACACGTTTTCCGGGACTAACCTATTAACAAGATGCCAAGTGCCAGTTCCCTGTTTTCTGCTGTTTTTAGTATTAGAAAAGTTGTTCTGAAAATATTCTCGAAATTGAAAAATTTGAAGCCCAGAAGTCTTAGAAGTCCCGGGAGCCTCCAGAAGTCCCGAAGAGCCTCGGAGGGGGGCCACAGGGTGACCACACCATGGGGAGGCGCGGGTCCCCCTGGCCGCGCCACCTAGGGGTGTGGGCCCTGGCCACCTCCCGGCATTGCCCTTTCGCCCATATATACTCCCCGAGGCATAAACCCTAAAAGAATCGACCTTTTCCACAAAATACATCCGTAGCTCCACCGCAAGTTTCGGGGGAAAGATCTCTGTTCTGGCACCCTGTCGTGATGGGGAAGTCATCTTCATCGACTCTACCGCCATATCCGTCGCTGTTGCTGTCTCCTATGATGAGGAGGGGGTTGTTCTCCCCCGAGGCTGAGGGCTCTACCGGTAGCTATGTGGTTCATCTCTCTCTCCCATGGTGTGATCTTTATGTGATCATGAGCTTTGTAATCTAGTTGAATATGTAGATTGATCTTCATCTGTTATGCTACTCAAGTGGTTTTGTTATCTCCGTAAACACTTTGATCACGGGGTAAAGGTGATAGTGTGTGCTCCATGTGGTTTAGCATGATATTTATATCTTATGTTGGAAGGTGAACCTATGAAATTGTGACGTTTGTTTAGTACTAATTTATGGCGCTCATAGTGACATTGGGGTGCCCTAGAGAGGGAATATAGACTTGAGGAGTGATGTTAAAGCCCTACGCAATGATTAGGGTTCGTTATCCGACCGGAGAGTGGTTTGAAGTAGCATAGTGAAGAAATGATATTTATGTATTCAATTATGTGAGCATTGTTGAGAGTGTCCTCTAGTGAAAGCAGGAGCCCTAGGCCTTATTTCGAAGCACTGAAACACCATTTTACGCCTGTTCTGCTACATGTTTGCTTGCTCCCATTTTTATTTCAGATTTATATTATCACTTATTATCATCCATATTACTTGCATTTTACTCTCGCTTCGCCGAACTAGTGCACCTATATACCTGACAAGTATATTGGGTGTGTTGGGGACACAAGAGACTTCTTGTATCTTGATTGCAGGGTTGCTTGAGAGGGATATCTTTGACCTCTACCTCCCTGAGTTCGATAAACCCTAGGTGATCCACTTAAGGGAAACTTACTGCTGTTCTACAAACCTCTGCACTTGGAGGCCCAACACTGTCTACAAGAATAGAAGTGTGCGTAGATATCACCCACGAAGCCATCTGACATTTCGTGTCCGTAGTCACCCAGTCGTTGGTCTCCTCGTCATTCATATGGTAAGTCAACTTTTCTGGCAGCTGCTTGGCTTTCTTATTCGTAGCATGTTTCTTCTTCGGGGAAGACTTAGAGGCAGCAGCCTTCCGCTTAGAGGACTTAGTGGGCGGCGGAGTCGGCTCAGGCATCGGATATCGAGTCGGACTCAGGATGCTGACGTCCATGGCGTCGACGTGTGCCGGCGATGATCGAGCCGGACTGTGTCTCGGAGAAGTAGGTGGCGATGGTGGCGGCGGTGTACTGTGTCTCAGAGAAGTAGGTGATTGTGCTGGCGGTGGACTGCGTCTCGGAGAAGGTGGCGCTGGTGGCGGCGGTGGAATGCGTCTCGGAGAAGGTGGCGGTGGTGGCGTCAGACTGCTCGGGGGAAACACTATGCCACTGTTTTTCCATTGAACGATGGAATTGACGGCTTCTCCAAGTGTCTCTACCCCATTACCTCCGGGGATGTCAAGCCGCATTATCCTCCAATCCGGCTGAACATCATCAACGCTGACACGAGCATAGCCAGGTGTAATCGGACGGCCATGGGAGATCGCTCCCTCTACACAAGGTAAAGCGTAGCCGTCCGCCACCTTGATGGATATGTTTGAGACCGACACGTATAGTGCACAGCTTGTCTTCTCCTTGATTGCATCCATGGCCTCCGTCTATGCAGGGGCATGAACAAGCATAACTGCAGTGGCAACCGGTACCTTCGTTGAAGCCACGTTGTTCCGTCGTTGAGATGGGTCAGTTTCGTCGAATGTAGTGTCTTGCATCTGGGAGCGTCGGACAGTAAGCTCATTAATCTGTTGTTGCTGCTTCATCACTCCGGCTTCCAAGACACCAACCCGTTCTACGACCGTTGCCTCTCCTTCTTTTTATTTCCTCTCTCACGGCTTCTATATGGCTAGATACACTCTCCCAGCTTGAAGCCAAAGTACCACGGATATCGTCCTTTGCCTCGTGTCCAACCGCCATGTTCTGCATTCCCGAGGGCTTTTGTAAGCTCATCATTCTCTCGATCTGGCTTGAACTCTCCCTCTTTAACCTCTTTGAACACTTTCTCAAGTGCCGCAAAGGGGACCTTTATTTTTTCAGTCATAATAAGGTGCCCTTCTTCGTCAAACGTCGCACCATGCCCAAACAACAAATTCCTTGACCTTTGCGGAAAATCCTGAGTACCTGGAATGATCCCCTTCTCTCGCAGATCTGCCTCTAGTTTGTCCAACTTAGGCACTCCAACTCTGTAGCCACATGAACCCGTCTTATGGTGATATAGCTTCCTCGCCGCATTTGCCGAATTCTTGGCTGACCTTTTCTTCCCCTTTTTCTGATTCCTTGTACGCCAGAAATGCTGGCCAGTGTGCCTTCTGCTTCTCAAGCGGCCCCTCGAATTTTGGGACTTATTTTTTCTTCTGATATTCCTTCCATAATCTTTTCTTGTAAGAATTGAAAGCCTCGGCCATTTTCTTCAGAGCCCAGTGCATCACTGCGTCGCACATTTTCTTCTTTGTCTTCTCGGTATCACATTTTGGAAGACTGAAATGGTTCATCAGCTTGTCGAACATGAGTTGTTTGGACCGGTCTGAGACAAATGAAACTGCTAGACGGTCAGGATCGTCTTCGTCCTTTGCTGGCACATTCCATTCTTCGGTACTTATTGGGATCATGTCCCTAACAATAACTCCACACTGGCTTGTAAACTTAGTTGCTGTCTTCATGGACCAAGCAAGTTCGCCGGATCGATAGACTTACTCGATTAGCACATGCACTTTCAAGATCATCTCTTGTGCCGGGCCTCGTTTCGACCTCTTGTTAGACGATGTCGATGCAGTATGTTCCACGACCTTCACTAAGGTTTGTTCATCACTGCTTTTCTCCGGTTCCGCATCCGTTCCTTGAAATTGCTTTTCTTCCTCCATTCGCTGACCTGATTCATTCAGTTACTGCGAGCCGTCGTCTTGACCTCCACCGTCATTGGGTCCACCGGGGAGAGTACTTTATTCTATTATCGCGACCACCTGTTCTTCACCCTCTCTGCCATACATAGCTCAACTAATACAAATGGAAGATAAAATACTTTAGTGAGTTATAAATTCTCTTGGAAAAATAATATTCCACTAAACAATCATCACAACAGTACACATACTAGTGAAAGTTAAACACAAAGGAACACATTAATTCCGGCATGAAAGTTAAGAGGTACTACAGGCGGTGGTATACATGCGATGAAAGTTAAACACAAAGGGACACATTACTTCCGGCATGAAAGTTAAACACAAAGGAACACATTACTTCCGGCATTCTCCGAACACAATGGAACCGAGGGGAACCGAGAGGGAAACGATAGTGATGACGACGACGGAAGCGACTACGACGACTACGACTCGGAGTACTATAGGCCTAGGCTGGAGTATGACTAGCAGATCAGATCGAGTCTTTCCGAGTAAACCTGCGACTCGAACGGGGCATAACAGATGTAGCATTCCAGATTATCCATATCATGTGTGAAAACATTGCAGATCTCTCCCTCTTCTTCTTGATTGGTGGGATTCAGACGCCATCCAAGGAAGAAGAAGAGGAAGAGATCTTTAATGTTTTCACACATGATATGGATAATCTGGAATGCTACATCTGTTATGCCCCGTTCGAGTCGAAAGTTTACTCGGCAAGAGTGGATCTGATCTGCTAGTCATACTCCTGCCTAGGCCTATAGTACTCCAACTCGTAGTCGTCGTAGTCGCCGTCATCGTAGTCGCCGTCGTCGTCGTCGTCGTCACTATCGTTTCCCTCTCGGTTCCCCTCGGTTCCCTCTTGGTTCTCTCTCGGTTCCCCTCGGTTCCCTCTTTGTTCCCCTCGTCGCTGTCGTCATCGTCGTTACTATCAACTAATAACAACTAACAACTAATAAACAACTAACAACTATTAACAACTAAATACTAACACTAAAAATCAACTAATAGTATAGGAGCGGTCATGGCATGGCTGCCCCCCTTGTTTCTCTCCTCTCTGTTCCCTCACGTTTCTCTCACTCTCTGGTCGATTCAAAATACTAACACTAAAAAACAACTAATAGTATTTAACAACAACAACTTATAATATATAACTAATATTCTAAAATTTCTAAATAAAGTATTCTAAAATTTCTAACTTATAATTTCTAACTACTAACAACAAGTAATAATACTAACACTAAAATCACATTTGTTTTTACAATTTCTAACACGAGCTATATATATGTTAATAACTTAAAAATTATTCTAAAACTAAAACTAAAGCTAAAACTAATACTAATACTAAGATTAAAACTAAAACTAAAAAATGTAATACTAAAACTAAAACTAACAAAACTAAAACTAAGACAGTATTAACAGTAAAACCAATACTAAAACTAAAACTAACAAAACTAAAACTAAGAGCGCGCGCGGGGAGGACTGTTGGCCGGCGCCGCTCACCTTGAGGACGCGGGCACGAGCATTATGGGGAACACGCGGGGGCTCGGGGGCAAGGAGTACGGCGGCGAGGTATCGAGGGCGCGGGCGCGTGCTTGGGAGCGAGGGGGAGGGCGTGGTGGCGCGCACGGCGGCGACTTTGAATGGCGCGGTGCGGCGGAGCGCTCTCCGGCGGCGTGTCCGGCGGCGCGAAAATCCGGCAGCCTGACGGCGCTGTGGTGATTTCTGCGTCGTCCTGGACTTCGTCGTTCTGTGGTGGTTTGCCCCGGGCGGAGCAACCGCCCGGGGTTATATAGGTGGGCGCCTTTTGCCCCGGTTGGTAACACGAACATGAAATATGTTTAAAATCAAATACATTTCAAATGATTTTGAATTAGGAGAAACTTTCAATATGAAATATGTTTAAAATTGCACAAACATTTCAAATACATTTTCTATTTTAAAAAATAATTATTCTAACTATTTAAACTAGTAACAATTTTTGAAATTTCAAACATTTTTAAAAACCTAGTTTATGAATGATTTTGAATTTGAAGAAACTTTCAATATGAAAAGTTTTTAAAATTGCGTAAACATTTCAAATACATTATCTATTTTAAGAAATAATTATTCTATCTATTTAAACTAGTAATTTTTTTTGAAATTTCAAAAAAAAATTAAAAACCTACTTTAGGAATAGTTTTTAATTTGAAGAAACTTTAAATATAAAAAGTGTTTAAAATTGCGTAAACATTTCAAATACATTTTCTGTTTTAAAATATAATTATTCTAACTATTTAAACTAGTAACACTTTTTGAAATTTCAAACATTTTTGAAAACCTAGTTTATGAATGGTTATGAATCTGAAGAAACTTTCAATATGAAAAGTGTTTAAAATTGCGTAAACATTTCAAATACATTTTCTATTCAAAAAATAATTATTCTAACTATGAAAAATGAGGCGCGGGAGTTGTGCCACGTGGCGCGGGAGTCCTGTCGCGTGGAGGGGTGGCACGGGAGTTGTGCCGCGTGGCGCGGGAGTCCTGCCACGTGGAAGCGTGGCGCGGAATTTGTGCCGCGTGGCCACGAGCGCGCGTACAAACTGCCGCGCCTCGAGCGTCTTCTCCTCTCCACGCGCGCACTCCTCTACACGCACCGTCGCGCCGCCACCATGCCTCCGAGGTGGAACAGCACCACCGGTTTCCGCGGCTTCCGAGCACGGCATAAAGGAATGTTCACCGCGGATATCCGCTACGGGGACAACCGCATCCTCCTTCGGATCCTTTGCGACGGCGGCCTCCGCCGTTCGCGCCTGGGACGCGGCGGCCTGGCGCCTCAACCGCTTGCGGTCGTTGATTAACTTCAATGACTGCCACACCCTCTGGGAAGCGGAAGCCAGGGGGCCGACGCGCAGATCGTCACTGCCGCCGACCACCGCCACCGCGCGTTTTAGGGCCTAGTCGATTCCAGGGACGGCCGCGTCGTCCGCAAGTATTACCGGAACAATCCGGGGGATAAGAGCGCCGACGAGGAGCTCTGGCAGACCTGCGCGGATGAGCGGGCGGAGGGCCGCCTCGAAAGCCACCTCACGTTAGATGCCGCTCGGGAGGCGAGGACGAAGGCGCTGCAAGAGCTCCACCGGGCTGACCACGCCGGCGATGTCTGGGCCTCCGACGATCCGAGGTGGGGGCCTATCTCGGACATACCATCATGCACCTCCTCCGACGACGACGAGGTCACCGATGAGTTCGGCGACGACGATGACCCCGAGGAGGTCACTGACGATGACGACGAGGAGTAGTGTTCGTCTGTACTCTGTTTTTAATAAAATAATTTGTATTCTGGCGAACTGCGGTACGCTAGCGCGTCTGTTTTCTGTTTTCCGTGTGATTCTTCCTGATTGGTGGGATTCAGGCTCTAGAAAGAAACACACCCCTGATCCAACGTCTCACAAGAGCTAACATTAGGGAGGAGGCCGTTTCATTTGGATAGATAAACAAGGCAGTACATAATGGCAAGAGTGGATCTAAATCTAAACGGAGAGCATAGATCTAGATAAACAAGGCAGTACATAATGGCAAGAGTGGATCCGTCCTGCTAGTCATACTCCTGCCTAGGCCTATAGTACTCCGACTCGTAGTCGTTATAGTCGCCGCCGTCATCGTCACTATCGTCGGACGGTGCTCTGGACTCCCTCGGAGGATCACGACCCCAAGACTGGGCGTGGGGGTAGCGCGGGCTAGGGTTATCGCCGGCCCTGACGTAGTTCATGACGCTCTGAAGAGTCCGTCCGCCGCCCCACCACAACTGACGACCGACCTCGTTGAAATTCGAAGGAGGCGGGCCGTTCTCCTCGTACCTGGCGAGCTCACTCTCACGCTGATTAATGAAGAAGGCATCCCAAGTAGGGCGGTAGTCGGGATTCCAACTAGGATTCCTCCGCTGCTGCAGCGTGAGCTCGTGGTAGTAGTGGTTCGTGATGGCCGTCTGACGCGTCCACTAGTGGAAACAACCCCTTTCGTCCAGGGGACCAGGTGGCATCTGTCCCGGTCGCACCAAAACCCGGGACAAATGCTATGCATTGGTCCCGGTTCGGTTGGCCGAGGCAGCAGAAACCACCTGGGGGCATCTGTCCCGGTTCGTGGGAGGCATTTGGTCCCGGGTGGCACGAGGACCAATACTAGCCACGTGGCACGCGCATGGGCATTGGTCCCGGTTTGTGGCACGACCCGGGACCAATACCTAGCCACAGACCCACAAATAGTCTTTTTATCCACCCCATTCAACCAATTTCCAAACGCATTTGTAATATTGGTTGAAGATATTTTCTCTCCAAAATCAGAAATACAAGCTGAACCTAAGTAGAAGACCTCTGCTGGTGGTAGAAGAAGCTGCGCTTAATGTCCGGCAACGATATTCGTCTCCGTTGCACAACTCCCAACAAAAAACAACATTCACATTAGGCGGCTGCGTTAATGTCCAACCACTCTCTACCCTCCTCTTTTTGAAGGTCGACCGCCCACACATTTCAGAAACGAAGCGCCAGTCCATCTTCCTATTGCCGCTCTGCGAATCACACATGCCGGCGGCCACATGAGGTCAGGCATCGACGCCGCAAAGTATGCATTCACATTAGGAGGGGGACATGCATTTCGATAGATAAACAAGGCACAGTACACATAATGGCAAGATTGGATCTAAATCTAAACGGAGAGCATAGATCTAAATAAACAAGGCAGTACATAATGGCAAAAGTGCATCGATCTACTAGTCATACTCCTGCCTAGGCCTATAGTACATGTACTCGTAGTCGTCGTAGTCGCCGCCGCCGTCGTCGTCACTGTCGTCTGACGGTGCTCTGCACTCCCTCGGAGGATCACGACTCCAGGACTGGGCCTGAGGGTAGCGCAGGCGGGGGATATCGCCGGCCCTGATGTAGTCCATGACGCTCTGTAGAGTCCGGCCGGACCACCATAGCCGACGACCGGCCTCGTGAAAGTTCCCAGGAGGCAGACCGTCCTCCCTATACCTGGCGAGCGCCCTCTCACGCCGATTGATGAAGAAGGCATCCCAAGTATGCTGGTTATCGGGATGCCAACTGGGATTCCTCTGCTGCTCCGGCGTGAGCTCGTGGTAGTAGTGGTTCGTGATGGCCGCCCGACGCGCCACACCTTGAGGAAGAGGAGGGACCGTCACTCCTCCGGCACTCAGCATCCAACCGGCGGGAACGTTGTAGCCGCACGGGCAGGGGTAGTTCGAGGCGGAAAGTGCCTCCGCCTGGATGAATGTTAGAGTGGGTACGGTAGAAGCCATGAGAGAGTGGTGAGTTTGTATGTGTTTATGCCAATGGTGTGGCAATGCATACATATATATAGCGAGAAGAAAACATCCCTTTAGTCCCGGTTGGGGACACTAACCGGGACTAAATGGGTTAGGGTTTCATTGGGAAACGGATCATCCCTTTAGTCCCGGTTGGGGATACCAACCGGGACTAAATGGGAATTAGGGTTTCGTTTGGACCAATCAGATAGAATCACACGGATCGTGTGTTTCTTTCAAGCGCTCGTGAGTCGTTGGATCCGGGTGTGTTTTTTTCGAGCTGTTATGAGCCGTTCGATCAGGGCTACGGTGTGTTTCTTTCGAGCTGCTGTGAGCCGTTGGATGAGGTGTTTCTTAACCGTTGGATCAAAACCCTAGCTCAACACTTTGTGAGCCAGAGGACCCTATATATAGCCCAGCTTCATACACCGGTCAGTTCATCTCCCAAATACAAAACATCCGGATTCGCCATCATACGTCCAGCCGTGCATTTGGTATGCATATATGCACCCAGTAGCCACGGTTGGGTTGTATGATGGCGATACCGTTTGTTTTGTTCTACACCCCCTTTAAGGTTTGATACATCATATATTCAGTTCATCGAGCAAATACAAAACATCCGGATTCGACATCATATGTCCTGCCGTGCATCTGCTGCAATAACAAACCACCAAAAATAACCAAAGAAAGTTGTTTCATGTGTAACATTTTATTTTATTTGTAAGAAAACACTATTTTCTTGTTTAAAAATCTGCGTGTTTTTGTTTTGTTTTGTCAAAAACCTTAAAACACGTGGGCTTAGTACTTGTTATTGTACATCCCGTCCATGCATATATTGTCCATCATCCATTGATGGGATAAATAATCCATAGCTCCATCTCTTCCACAGAAGCCACCGTACTTACAGAATGTGCCTTCGGCAGGGAGGTCAATATAGGAAAGATGACAAGCACTGGACACAGGGCGAAGTGATTAAGCTAGCCAAGGGTGTTGAGAAATATGGCGCTGGGCAATGGAAAAAGATTGAGCTTCATTACTTCTCACTACCTGACGGAGAACCAGTCCGATCAAACGAAAATCTGAATGTATATACAGAAGTCTACTAAAAAAAAAGTGGTTATTGGCAAATATGGAAGTTGTTTTATCTAGCAGATGAATAATAAAATGTTTTTTTCATCTTGCGGGACGCCGCGGAAGCCGGTGGTGATGTTCCCGTGCACATTACTACCCGAGCTCAAAGTGAACACTGACCCAAGCATGCATGGATGAATGTGTTAAAGGGGGATGAATGTGTTAACACTGACCCAAATGGAGCAAATCTCTAGGCAACTGAATTCATTCTCACCCATATAGATATTCTTCTCTTGCGAGAAGCTCTTGGGCCGCGCCTATAATTTTCATTTGGTATGAACTCTAAAACACAAAACATGCATACATTAGCTGGGAAATAGACACAAATTTAAAAATTCACATGTGTAATAGTAATAGGAAGTTTTGGAATAGATAAGATTGAATAGTTAATGTGTTACCACCCAAGTATTTGTATCGCCATGGCTTGGGCTCTTCCATGAAGTGGTAATTTTCGACCTGTAGAATACAAATGAAGTATCGGTTGATATTATGTTTCTGATGACGATTGTGCAGATGGTTGGATGGTTTATAGGAGTTTCGTGCATGACAGATCCTAATACACCGGTTTGTGAATGCATGGTGGCTACCAGCATAAGGGAGATAGTTGATCAAGGAAGAAAAATGGTAATAGTTTTATATTTCTTATTATTACCTGGCTAGGAAGAGGAATAGTAGATGGAGGCCAATCAAGAGGATCAGCCAGTATGTTTGTCCAAATCTGAGCTTCATCCGCTGGCTTCATTGTATGCTTGGCTCAGTGAGGAGCTACCACTTGTTCAATGAATGTGCAAAACTGAGTGCAGGGCTAAAATAAGTGTTCCGTATTCATTCGACAATACACACGACAGTACATGGTAAATCTTAAATATATGTGCAGATACAGTATATGGTATTAGCACTATGATAAATATGGCGTCATTAAGGATACAGAATGCATGCTTGGGTCAGTGTTCACTTCGAGCTCGGGTATTAATGTGTACGGGCACATCACCACCGGCTTCCGCGGCGTCCGAGCACGGCAGAACAAAATGTTTACCGCATCCGCCTCGGTATCCGTTTGTTATGCAAACAGAAAACGGATTTTAGTTAGTTATGCAAATTCAAACAATTTTCAGGTTGTAATTTTTTTTCAAATTTGAAAGTATATAGAAGTTATTCACGTGCATATTTAAGATATTCAAATTTTGGCGCTAAAACAATTGGCGCGCCCGGCCCAAAAGTACTTCTGGTCCCGGCGCTCCCGACCAGCCGGGGCTTTCGTCCCGGTTGTTGCCACCAACCGGGACGCCCTTCCGTCCCGGTTGTTGCCACCAACCGGGACGGATGCTAGATAGATATATACACGTCACCGTCCCTCCCAGTTCCAGACCGCGCGCAGGGACGAAATCGACGCCGCCAGGCTACCCATTTTTTCCGTCCCCCCGCGCCGCCCCTCGCCCCCGTCGGCGTCCTCCTCTGCGGCGCCGCCCCTCGGTCCCGTCGCACCCGCGCCGCCCCTCGCCCCCGTCCTCCTCTGCGGCTCCGCCCCTCGGTCCCGTCGCCCCCGCGCCGCCCCTCGCCCCCGTCGGCGTCCTTCTCTGCGGCGCCGCCCCTCGACTCCCGTCGCACCCGCGCCGCCCCTCGCCCCCGTCCTCCTCTGCGGCTCCGCCCCTCGGTCCCGTCGCCCCCGCGCCGCCCCTCGCCCCTGTCGGCGTCCTCCTCTGCGGCGCCACCCCTCGAGTCTCCGTCGAGCGCACCCGCCCTCGATCCCGTCTCGCGCCGGCCTCGCGCCCCGCCCTCGATCCCGTCTCGCGCCGGCCTCCACCGCCCCGCGTCGCCGCTGCCCCGCGCCGCCGGCCCGCCGCTGCCCCGAGAGGAGGTAAGGCCTGCCTCCATCTCGCCCTAGCCCGGGCCTTTTTTGTTTTTTTCCTTTTTTTTACTTAATTACTGTTTTTTATTAGTGTTACAAATGTTAGAATTATTAGTTTACGAATGTTAGAAATTTTAGATTAGACTTATTAACTTTAGATTTTTTTAGAATTTATATAGGAAGTTTAAGAATGTTAGAATTATTAGTTGTGAATGTTAGAAATTTTAGATTAGACCTAGAAATTTTAGATTTGTACGTTTAGAATTGATATAGGAAATTTAAGAATGTTAAAATTATTAGTTGTGAATGTTAGAAATTTTAGATTAGACTTAGAAATTTTAGATTTGTACGTTTAGAATTGATATAGAAAATTTAAGAATGTTAGAAATTTTAGATTTGTGTGTTAGAATTATTAATTATGAATGTTAGAAAATTTAATTAAGATAGTGTTATAAATTTAAGAATGCTAGAAATGTTATCGTACGTTTAAATATTTCATGAATATGTTGCTCTTTTCGTTTTGATGAAAATAATTGATCATTAGTTAATTATTATGTATAAGCAATTTTAATGAAATTGATCTGAAATATATACTTACTCTTTTTGTATAGTATGGAGCCAAGAGACGAAGATGCCGAAAATATGATCGAGGGTTTAATCCGCGGGCCCGACGTAGATAATGATGTGAGCCAGTGGATGAACGACTCCGGTGAGGAAGATCCGGTGCTCACCCAGGGAGACGACTCCGATGAGGGAGAAGCCGACGGCTCCGATATGGGAGCAGCCGACGGCTCTAGTGGAACCATACAAATTACAAACACCGGCTCCGAGGTGCATATATAGATATGTTAATTAATGAAACATCCATTGTCTATATACATGTATTAACAGTCTTTATATTTTTAGCCATCCGGTTCAAGTATATCAACCGGAAAAAAGACTAAACGAGGCGCAACAAAGAAGTTGAAAGATACAGGATCGACACGATCGCAGCAGACGGCGCACCCGAGCTTCCCGCTGATGTTGCCCAAAAATTTGTGAAGCAATGCGGAGTGCTAGTTAGAGATCACATCCCGATCGCTGTTAATGAGTGGAATAAGCCAAAAGATCCGCGGAAACAAGGAATTTCATATGTCGGCAAAATAGCCAAAGATCATCTTTTCTCAAAGATTTTGGCTAATTTCAACTTACCCGTGCCGGAGGTGGACGAGAATGAAGCGGCTGTGAATGAGCCCGATGTTACTAAAATGAAACATGAGATACGGGAAAAGGTCAAAGCGTGGACCCTGAAAAAGATGACCGAGCAATTCAAAAACTGGAAGAAAAGATTGAACCTTGATTATGTTAAGAAGAACAAGACTCCTGATTTCACTCAAGGGTATGAGAAAATAAAACCCGTATGGGCAGACTTCGTGAAGTACAAGCTGGCAGAGAATGAACTGGAAAGGACAAAAACAAATGAGAAAAACGCCGCCAAAAAGGTATATCACCATGTTATGGGGCAAGGTGGCTACAAGGGTTCCAGTCCCAAGTGGGAGACATGGGAGAAGAACCTTCTTCAGCAGGGGATCACGCCCGAGCCGTTCTTGTGGGTCGAGCGGACAAGGTCATGGTTCTACGGGCATGGGGGCACGTTGGACGCCGAAGGAAAAGCAATATATAACCTAAGGCATAAAGAGAGTCCTCTACCCATAGAGAAGCTGAGAGACGCAATAAAGGACGTTAAAGATGGGAAGTTCGTGCCAGATAGAGAGAACGACGAGCTCACACGAGCCCTCGGGAATAAGGAACACGCAGGGCGTACACGAGGCACAAAAGGCACTCCTCCGTGGAGTGTTGCGTTCGACTCCACCAGAAAGTTATACCCAGATAGAAGCCGTCAACGTAAAAAGGACAAGGAGGCAGCTGAAGCAGAGAATTAGGCAAACTGGAGGCGTCAACTTGAAGAAATGGTAAAGCTGACACAGGATGTAGCAAAGAAGCAGCAGGACCAAATTAACACACTTAGCCAGCAGATAGTGTCTACCGGCGCATCAGTACACATGGTAGAAGTTGAAGTCGAGGCTCCCGACGCCACACATTCTCATTGCAAAAGCAGCGTTGCGTCCACGCAGCTACCGGGTGATGATGCACCGCCGATGATTCACCCGGTGGATGAGATCACGGAAATGACATCCTGTGAGCTCCACGTGAAGGTCGTCAATATAACCATCAAGGCGGCGGCCGGCTATGTCTTACCAATTGGCAACGAACCAACTCACCATAGTCTTCCGGTTCCACGGGGCTACGCTGTTGTTGGGGTCGATGAAGTTGTCAACGGATTCGAGCGGGTAAAGCTTGATTTTCCTAAAGGTGAAGACGAAGAGTTGACTGAACTCGGAGAAGCCAAGAACTTGACCGTTTTATGGCTAAAGGAATGCATTGTGCTCACAAATCAGACGGCAAAGCCATCGAATCCTCGCCTTTCTCCAGCGCAAAAGTCTCCAGCGCTGTCGTCTTCGCAACGCATGCCGTCTCCGGCGCGGTCGCCTACGCCGTGCACGTCTCCAGCGCGGTCGCCTACGCCGCCGCGTCAGCCTTCTCCGCCCACTAAGTTTCTGCCGAAACGTAAAAAATCACCAAAACGTCAACGGTCACCCCTCCCGAAGGTACCAAAAGAGGTACCCAAGTTACCTTACGACTATACTCCCGAGGAAAACCAGAAAATCGCAAAGGACCAATACGAGGCGTGGAAATCAAAGCGGAAGGAGAAGCAAAAGCCAGATTTCCAAGAGAGCGAAGAAGAGATAGAACGAGCTTGGAAAATGGTGAAGACTCTTCATCAACCCGAGCCGAGTCTGTCATCTGACTATGACCGCTCTATTCTGAAGTCACACCAGGAAATGGTGCGGTCGACGAAGAGTAGTAGCGCAAGCGGGAAAAAGGGAAAATCAGTTGCTCAGCTCGGAGAGCAGAAAATACAATCCACGTCCCCGCTCAAAGTGATTTCCAATACCCAGGTGGGGCCGAGCACTAATATTGCTGACGAGCATATTGATCCGGAGTTTATAACACTGTACGCAGACAAGGCAGCTGATGCGGGTTTGTCCATTGCTGAGTATATGCAAACAGTGAACTACTTCCCCGCAGCTGAATGTGCGTACAAATACCAGTACGGGAAGTCTCTTGTCAAACCCGAGGAGATAAAGGATCTACCAACGAAAATGCGAAGAGTGCATAGTTGGTATATGGAAGCCGTTGAGGAATCCATGGACTGGATATGTCTCAACGTTAAGGACGAGCACTATGGAAATGGAAATGGATATGTTATGATTCAGTTTGAGGAATTGTTTCAGTTATACCAGCAGCAGGCCCTCGACAAATCTATCCTTAGTGCCTATTGTCTATAAGCACTTATTTCTCTAGCTCACCTTATTCAATTGCATATTCATATATATATATAGTACACTCATATATTATAATTGCAGAATGAAGATTCTCGAATGCAAAAGAGGTGGAATCTATGATATTGGGTTCATTGATCCAAATATTATTTATGAAAAGACTCTTCGGCAATCTCCCAAGGATACAGAAAATAATATTCTGAGCGCAATAATATTTAACCAACACCGACGGGAAATACTATTTCCTTACAACTTCAAGTAAGTGTGTTACTCTGTTGTAAACATTCTGTTTTCCTTACTCGATGTTCACTGTATAATTGATGAGTTCTGCGTGCGCAGCTTCCACTATATTCTGCTAATCTTCCAAATTGACAAAGGAAAAGTAATTGTAATGGACCCAAAATGTAAACCCCTCTCAATGTGGGCTGACATGCAGGAAATGATCCAGCGGTAATTTCAATCTTTATTAATTTCAGTATTTATATATGGCAATATATCGACTACTTTGTTTCATTTTCGGATATAAAGTAATTACTAACTCTTTTTATTCTTTTTCTTTCTCGGGTAGGGTTTGGAAGAGGTTCATAAAGAAGTCTCCCGGTGAATGAGAAAAAAAGCTTACATTTGATGTTGTGCAAGTAAGTACTATCTAGATCCGCGCCCATCTCCTTGATTCTAGTGTCGACACCCTTATCATGCCTGGTTGATTATTATTTTGATTGAAACAATCTTCTCGTAAAGTGCTTGCAACAAGGAGACGGGAATAACTTGTGTGGATACTACGTTTGCGAGTTCATTCGTCGGACGACATCTCCCAAGGGCATAAATTTAAAGCAACTTCATGTACGTTAGTCGTCAATTCTTCTTATTACTATCTATTTTAGTTACTTAGTTTCATATATTTTAGTGACCACTCTTCTTTATATTAGATCGAACGGCTTCGGGGCGGTCTTCTACCAAGGGACCGCATACGAGCAATTCAGGAGGAAATTGCAGGCTTCTTAGATGCAGAGGTCATAAACGTAGATGGAGAGTACCATGCCTCCGGTTGGAACTAAGTTTGATTTTGTAATACACTCCATCGGTCATGTAATATGCTCGATATACTTTGCTTCCGTAATATAAGTGTTTCTTATTCTGCTTTATATACTTATTCACTCGTGCGATCCGGGAGCTCCGTGGAGGGTCCACCGAGGCTCCTCTCTTCTCGAGGTCCGGGGAGGGGCCGCCAGGAGGTCTGGGGGGCCAAAAAACGAAAATTGTAAATTTCTGCCGCGGCAGAGAAAAGGGCAAAAGCCCTGCCGCGGCAGAAGGGGTATGCATCCCGGGTCGTATTGAGAACCGGGACTAATAGCCCTGGCCAAGTTCGAGCGCACGGGCCACGTGGTCAGCCCCATTTGTCCCGGGTCCTGGCACAACCGGGACCAATGGGGAGGGTTTTTTGTCCCGGATGCCCCGTCCCGGTTGCACAACCGGGACAAATGGGGCCTACGAACCGGGACTAAAGCCCCTGTTTCCACTAGTGGTCACACCTTGAGGAACAGGAGGGACCGGCACTCCTCCGGCGCTCAGCATCCAACCGGCGGGGACGCTGTAGCCGGCGGGCAGGGGTAGTTCGAGGCAGGAAGTATCTCGGCCTGCAGGAAGGTTAGAGTGGGTACCGTAGAAGCCATGGGAGAGTGGTGAGTTTATATGTGTTTATGCCAATGGTGGCAATGCATACAAATATATAGTGAGAAGAAATAGACCCTTATTCCCGACCTGTTTGACCAACCAGGACTAATTTGTTACGATTTCGTTGGGACCAATCACAAATAATCACACAGATCGTGTGTTTCTTTCAACCGCTTGTGAGTCGCTGGATCAGGGGTGTGTTCCTTTAGAGCTCTTGTGAGCCATTCGATTAGGGGTACGGTGTGTTTGTTTCGAGCGCTTGTTAGCCGTTGGACCAGGGGTGTTTCTTTCGAGCGCTTCTTAACCGTTGGATCGAAACCCTAGCACAACACTTTACGTGCCAGAGGACCCTATATATAACCCACCTCTCGGAGTCCCTTCATACATCATTCAGTTCATCCAACGAATATAAATCATTCGGATTCGCCAGCATACGTCCTACCATGCATTTGATATGCATATATGCACTCAGGAGCCACGGTGGGGCTGTATGCTGGCGATACCGATTGTTTTGTTCTACATCCCCCATTCAAGGTTAGACAAAAGGTTTGATACATCATTCAGTTCATCGACCGACTACAAATCATCCGGATTCGCCATCATACATCCTACCGTGCTTTTGATATGCATATATGCACTCATGAGCCACGGTCGGGCTGTATGATGGTGACACCGTTTGTTTTGTTCTATATATCTACAGATCCTCTAGTTCACACACCCGACAGTGATGTTGATACAAAACATGTATCAACAGAGGTGGACTAATCCAAATACATGAACCATGCAGGTTTGATACATTATTACACAATAGTCTAACAATATTACATGTTTGTTTTCTGCGAGCTCAGATGGCATTATGCTCTCGGGCATTTCATCGAACACCTCTTGTGCATATGAGGGAAAAACAACTGAGCACACTACACCAAAAATTGAGCGGCATGAGGAGTGGAGAACGCTGGCATGGCAGTGTTTACAAAAAAAGAGAGAAAAATTGGATTTGAAGAAAAAAAAATCTATTAATTTTCATTTTCCATCTATTTTGTTAGTTTTTCTTAATGAAATTGAAATTATTGACTAAAGGGCAATATAGAAATAAAGAAACAACTTTTCATCTAGGTGGGGCTCTTTTGCCCCGGTTGGAGTCACCAACCGGGGCAAAAGACCCCCCCACGACGTGCCCTGCTCGCCCCGGTCCTACCTCTGCAGTCTTTTCCACCGGGTGGTGACCGAGCCGGGGCGAAAGGTGTGCTCGCCAGTGAGCAAAAGCCCCGTTTTCCACTTGTGCGTGGCAACTAACTCGTCTCCTATTTCACGTGGACCATCCCGCGTGACGTGAACAAACATCGCACAAGCAGCCTAGTAAAAAAAACCATATATGTCTCCTAACATATCTATACAATAAGATCCATATCCATCTACGCACTAAAACATGTCTAGAGACGTTCTGTTTAGAAAACGGTAAAACATCTTATATTTTAACATGGAGTGAGTATATATTTTAGTAGAAAAGGAAATGAGTATTTTATTCTAGGCATGCGAAGAACCAGCATGGTCACTGAGGATATTCGTTTCACAAACACACAAAGGGGGTACGTTTCTAAAATTCGTACTAATATCAGTCCACGCGCCGGCGCAAACAGCCAAGGTAGAAGGTATAAAAATTGGAAAAGTAGAAATATTCAAACCCGAAGTATAAGAATTCTGTACTCTCCGTCTCAAATTAATTATCATAAATATGGACAAAAGGGGATGTATCTGGACAAAATTTGAGATGGAGGGAGTATGTTTCACCAATTAGTACGTTGTATTCTCTACTATATAGTATGGCTTAATGACCGTACGTACGTCGTTATTTGAGTTCCTGAGGTTTTCTAAACTCAACCCGCAGTCCATCCTGGTACTCGGGTCTCCACTTTTACGGATTAGTCCTTTTCTTATTTGAAAATTAAGCGGTACTATTGGCACATAATCCCCCCAATCGACGGAAACCACATCGCTCTCCGCCTCGCCGGCGACGGTGCCGACCGCCCTCTCCGCCATCACCACCACCACGTTCTCTACTCCATCCACCGGCTCCACCACAGCGCTTGCCCCCGCCCGACGGTGGCTAACCTCCCGGTCCCAACGTCCACGAGAGATCTCAGCTCCGTCCTGCCGAGATGCTGCTCACGAGTTGCTCAGGTGACTGTGGCGTGCGAGACGACCGGCGACGAGATGCTCTAGTGGAGGTGGCCGGGGACAAGTGCTGGAGGTGGAAAGCGGGGGCCATGGTGAGAGGGTGCGGGGAGGAATGTAGGTGGAAGATGAGGTGCTCCTGGATCTGGATCCACCGCTTTTTCCTCTCATTTTTTCTGAATTTTCGGTTGCACACGATTGTGAGCAAGACCAAAACGTGAGCTGTAATATGTGGTGTTGTAGAAGATTTTTAGACTACTCTCGTTAGTCATGAACATGGAGGGATGGCAATGGCATCATAGAACTGAATTAGATTGCAGACGGAATTTAGCAGATTCTTTGACCTCAGCATGTGGTGCCGCTGCTGTCTGAGGCCTCAGGGTCAGATTCGAGCATTGCCCGTTGATGTGCTGCTGGATATGAGGTGATTTCCATCTTCATTGCACTATGTTCGTCCAAAATTACTTGCAGGTCTTCATCAAGGGCCCGTATGCTTTCAAGCACATCTGAGTTATGCGCCTATCACGGTGCACATGGTGATAGCATTGATGGATGTTGCAACAGGTATTCCTCCCTTAGTCCTGCACAATTGTTGTACTTCTACGGCATCACAGAAACTAAAAGATACATGCATATGTAAATCGATCTGAAGGTGCTGCTGGTCCATATGAGGTTCTAGGTTACATGCAATTGCAGCTCAGATGGCTCTTCTACCTTTTGAAGTATCTTTTAATCGGAGTTAGACAAACCATTAACTGGTTCATGCTTCAGTGGTGTAGGAAACATAAAATAATTACGATCATAGGATTGGAGAACATAACTATTTTGCTCATGAATGTCGGAACTAATAAAGCATCTAATTTGTTGTATTCTCTATGGGCACAAACTACCTCTATTACTAATCTACGTTTTCTTTTTCTTCTATCGGTGTTTAGCATTCAACAAGAAGGAAGTTATAGGCTTATGGCATCATCATGTAAGAAATTAGTTAAGCAGTCCTCCTGAAGAATGTTTCCATTATTAATAGCTTTTGTTGTACCATGTATACCACTGAAAGTACATGCAACTCGGAGATGGTCGTAGCTAGCTAGCTAATTGGTGCAGATTGTGTTGTTGTTGAACTGTTGTAAAATGAGATGTGCAATTCCATTCATGCAACATCTTCTTATCTTTTCTGTCTAAAGTAGCACAGAAAAGGAAACCAAAAGTGAAGGTCTTACCTTCTCCTGCGCCGGGCAGACTGCAAGGTTATTACTAATCTAAACTTGGCTACCGGCGAAGCTTCAAATATTGCTGATTAGCTGCCTGGATGAAATTTGAGATGCGTAGTAGTATATGCACCAGCTTGTTACATTTTGCTCATCGATCAAAAAATTATTACTGCAGACATGATTTTTTTTTGTGGGTTCAAATGGGATATATATATTGATTGCGATGGAGGCGGGAGTGACCGTCCTGTTATTCTAGAAAAACACTCTCATATATTGTTTGCATCGCCAAGAAATATGCTATTGTTACAACATCTGATGTTGGTCGATCGGGCAATCTGGAAGTGGCGGCACCTGATGTGCCTATATATAGCGTGTTGTTGGTACCTCGCTAGCTAGGTTAGATGAAACAAGTGACGTTCGTTATCGCCAACTGTATCTATGACCTGGCCGTTCACTGATCGGCGGGTGGTGGCGACGAGAGAACTTGATGAGAATATAACTGAGAGTTTTTATAGTCTGATTGGGATCTATTCTCATCCATCTTTTTGGGTCCCTTATGAAATATACTTTTTTCTCTCTTATCTCAGTTTGAGACACATTTACAAAATATTGTATGTTATACGTTACATCACATTAAATTGCAGAATGAGTTAAAATATATGATTGTCAAAGTGTATGTAGTGCTTTATTATTTCACTCCCGTTGCAGCGCACGGGCATTTTGCTAGTCATCAATAGTTTGTTTCTGGAAAGTACATCCATGATGTAACTGAAAATTACACCAAATTCATATTACTAGCTAGAATCCTGGAGATACCTCTTAATCTCAATGCATTTGAGAACTTTGTGTGATAGAATGGTACAAGGTCGGGTGTCTTCTCTGTTCGATCGGATACCACATAGAATGGAGACACCAATTTAGTGGAGTTACCCGCGGATCTCTAATCCAAGGTACATCCTTGAATAACCCCATTTGGAAGAATCTTTGGAGCCTAAAAGTGGCAGCAAAAGTTAGGATTTTTTTGCTGGAGAATAATGCATGGAATCCTCCCGCTTAAAAGTATATTGTTCAACCGACACATTGGTAATTCTGGGGTCTATACGATCTGCAATACTAATCCGACAGACGTTCTGCTTATGGTGTTTAATTGCCCTCTTGCAGAATTAATTTGGATTCAGCATGGAATTGATAATATTATTAGAGGCGAGGTTGGGGATAACATATCAGGCTCGACAGTGGTGTTATTTTATTGTGTTCCGAATCCCATACAAGTGGTGTACTATAGATGGAGTCCTACCAGACTACGACAAGACAATCATGCTAAACATAGTATGTATACAACTCTATTTCGTGTCTGGCAAGAAAGGGAGTTGTTTGCCTCAATAAATAGTACGAGGTAGTCATATAATAGATAGTGAGATCAAGAGGGAGATCCACCAGATTAGCACGTTGACGGTTTATTCTCTCGTGTATTGTACTACTCCTCCCGATTATAGTGATACGCCGTCGTGCATTCTGTGGTTTTTTTTCCACAAGGGTTTTTCACGTAAAAATCAGTATTCTTATTCTTTCATTAATCTACTTTTTGCTACGCTATTTTGTAACAAGTGGTATCGGAGCGTCAGGTACCAGATCGATCAGGTCACAAGCAAGCCATCAAAGGAAAAGCGATTTGTTGTACTATCGTTTGATTGATCGGAAGAAAGTTGCAACACCCATGGATCAGTGCGACCGATCCGCCGAGATGGCTCAGCTCGCGGATCAGCAAAGCTGCTTTGTTGAAGCAGCATACTAGATGGATCAAGTCCCGAGGAAAGGAATAAAACCGACCTGGTGTGCTAGTGCTCTCATGTACTGTTTCAGAGGAAGAACAATAGTATAGCCGACTGCAGGCTATAAGACAATAACACATCATCTTGTAGCCTACTTATACCCAACATGTACGACAATTAGCTATAAAGATGTACTACTTTATTGATGCATGGCCCATTTGTCACTCCCACGTAGTGCCTAGGAGCAAGCACTGCAGCTGGCTCTTGCATGAGAGCCCGTTTCCATTCTCTCTCATATTCTCTCTCCTCCAACTAAGCACAAATATATTTGTTAAATGGTTACAACCCGCTGATTGTACCTTATTGTACTTTCTCTCACGTGAAGGCAAATAAGTTCTTGGATCTTTCACCTGCTACGGCAGAACACAATCTGCTATGCACACACGGATCTGTTTGCTCCAATTGCTACGTGCACATACAAGTTCACTATGAAATTACCAGGTGCTAATTACTCCCGTTATTCGCTTTAATTTAATTCAAAAGAATTTCTGTCCATCTTGTACTGCTTAGTGTTACATATTGGTCTACTCATGGATTCCATGAAGTAACAGCTTTGGTTCTTGGATCGTGACACAAGATTTTTCGTATGGCAAGTCAAGATGCGAGCGTTGTTGGCAAAAGACGATTATGAGGATGCACTAGATATTTTTCTGTTTAAGGTGCAGTTTTTGGGATTATTGTCCATCGGACATAATGGATGCAATATTGTTGCAGTTATTTGAAGAACATAGTTCAGTTATCAGAAAAAATTAATGAGGAGGTAATTATTAAGCTTGTTGGTAGCCAGCATATACTCTTTGCTCTCTAGAGATTTTTGCTATTATGCATGTGAAGATTGTGTTCACTTATTTATGTTTGTGATGAGGATTATTTGTGGTGCAAGGAGATATGTGTGTGCTAGATACTACAACATTAGTATTGTTCAGGTTCAAGTACAATTTAGTTGTCTTTGCTATTTCAAGAGGGATCAATTGCAGAGTTTAATCGTCACTACATGTTTAGAAGATTCCTTCATCTGACAGTTGTTTGGACAGATTTTGACCATGTCATGAATTTTTCAAACTGCAGTTTTCGGTGTACGTGATACGCTCCGTACCAGATGCTCTTGCATGAGTATTGTTCGCCGAGATTTGTGCTCTTCGGTTTGCAGCACGTTCAGATTCATGACATGAGTTGTTCACAATGTTATGTGCATCAAGATGTTGCACTATTGTAACATCCAAGTATGAAAACATCCCTTAGTAGTTCAATTTCTTGTTTATTTTTCATGCAATGCATCATGGCATCATTCTCATTTTTATTTCTGTTTGCATTGTTTTCATAATGAATCAATCTTGTTTTCACACTTGTCTGTTACAATCTCTCAAATAAAGATTTGCAATTCCAAAAACATGAATTGCTCCCAATTATCTACATATTGGATCAACTCTTAAATTGTTGCTTAATTTAATCACACCATTAAATCAATCAACCATTTCAATCATTATTTTCTAAGTCATTTCAAATTCAAACCAACCCTTAAAAATTCAGTACCTATTTGAAACCATAACAACTCACCAAACTTTTTCCCTATTTAAACCCTTCCAAAACCCTAGGGGAAACCCTAGTGGGAATGACTTTATTTTCTAATATTAGTTGTTATTGCAATTTCCAATTAAATTGGTTAATTTTAAAACAACAAACAAACAATAACATTTTGGAAAACAAAAACTGCCAAAAGGTTTCTTTTCCACTAATAAAGTTATCCTATTTTTTATTCCAAATTTTTCTTAAACAAAACCTTTGTTTTGTTTCCATTTGCTCAATTACAAAAAAAAAAACAGTGTACAAATAAAAAAAAATAAACAGCAGGAGAGGAGAGCAGCAGCTAAGAGCCCAGCCCGTTATTCCCTCTGGCCCGATAACCTTCCCCTCACGTCGCTATCGTCCTCCTCCCCCTGCTGACGTCAATCTGTACGAACGCAGGCGCCACCATCCGATCGCCACAGAAGCTCCCGATGGCGCGCCGTACAGCCTCCAACCACTCCTTAAAACACCACGGCGTCCACTCCGGCCGAAAACCCTAGCTACTTTCCCCTCGAGCCCCGCCGCAGCAGCCATCGCTCTCACCTCCACCATCTGTATCTCTGAAACTCTCCACCTCCTCTGTACTGTCTTTCCGCCGCCACCTCTCTGAAATCCGGCGAGGGACACCGACTCCGGTGGCTGGCGCCGTGCTCTAGCGGCTGAAATGGATCCGCCTCGGTACCCTCTTCGACTTCGACACCGCCGTGGGACCTGAGGAGAACCAGAGCCACGCCGCCGTCCGTGATCTCCTCCGTCGAGCTCTGCACCGAAACCTTGCTTCCCTGCAACGATGTGAGCCGCTGTTCTCCCTCTTTCCCTGTTCGTGGCATCCACGCACCGCACCTCACGCACAAACGCCCCGCTAGCCGCAGCATCCCTGCACCACGAACAGCCGCGGCGCAGCGCTGTTTTCGCCGGCGTCGATCTCTGTTTCTGACAGAAGTTCAGACTTCGTGTGCAAAATTCAGTTAGCTCGTCTGTTAAGTTTACCTTGGCTGCGCGTTTGTTTCTGTCAACGAATCGCACCAGCTGCACTGGTTGCCACCCTGCGCGCGCGAGGGAGAGGTGCTGGGTTCGATCCCCAGCACCCGCGCTTAATCCCTCCTTTTTTTCGTGGACGCGCTGATCTCCCAGGCCCACGGGTCAGCCTCCTGGTGGCCACGCGTGCGCGCACCTGCCACGCTGGCCACGGGCCCCCCCTGTCAGCGTGTGTGTGTAGGCCCTGCACGGTAACAAAAGCTTAAAAGCAATCTGTTAATTTCCAAATTCATTTTTAAATAGCAGAATTAAACCAAAACTTCAAAAGTTAATATCTTTTGTTCTGTAATTTCAATAAATACAAACTTTATATGTTTTCTGTTCAAATCTTATACTCTTTCCAAATATCCAATTTGTGTTCTGTTTTGGAAACTTCAAATGCTTTTAAATTTCAAATTTGAATAATTCAAATGCAAATTGAAATAATTCATAACTAATTCATACTGTTTTCAAATAATACAAATAAAATATGTTTTTCACACCATTTTGAATGCTCTATTCAAATATAAATTTTGTTTTCTGGTTTGAATAATTTAAATTGCCTAAACTATTTAAATCTTGTTTAATTCAATTAAAAATTGTGTCATATTGTTTAATTCATAATTAAATAATCCTAAGTCCAATTTCAAATTGTGAAACATGTAATCCAACTAAAATTTGATAACCTTTTCAAATATAAAATTTGTAATTTGTTTTGCCCCCTTTAACTTGGTGATAACAACCTACTTGTGTGTCATGTTTAAGTAACCAATTTTCCAAACTATAAATGATTTCTTAATTGATTAACTATCATTCCAATTGCATTTAATTTTGTTATATTGTTCCTCATCATGCATGCATCATACTAAGTCACTTACCCATGATGCTTAGTGATAGAACAATTAATTCAACTCTAAAGAATGGGCTTCCATATGCAACCTTTGCATATGGAATCCATTTAAACTTGTGTCTCATATCAACTAGTTTAGTTTGGTGCATCTATTAAACATGACATGCATCATCCAATGTTTGTGCACCTATGCCATGTATTGATTGCCCGTCTTCCTTCGTTGTTGTTTTTGCTTCTTCTCGATTAGACGACGACGTTGGTACCGACGAGCCTTACGACCACTACTCAGGACCTAGCCCCAGTACGAGGCTGAGCTGCCAGGCAAGTTATCACTCACATGAATCATCGAGTTCCTTCCACACTTGTTGTCGATACTATCTTTTGTCTACTATTGCTAGCCCTATGTGTCGTTGCTTGTTCTCCGAACCCATCACATGATACCTTGAGCCATGATATTGCCACCACCTCCATACCTACAGCCATTGCTTGTGCCTGTTCTTATCTAGCATGCTTAGGGTTGCTTTTACTCGAGTCTGTTGTCGGTTACTACTTTTACTATCTATTATTTTGTACCGGGGGCTCGATGTTAATCAATCCTGTTAATTGCCAATGGTAATAATAATTTGATGATAAGGCACCGGCAGGAGGCCCATGAGTGGTTTTGGAGCCTGCTAGTGTCGACCCTAATAGGAAAAGGGTCTTGTCTACTGATCCATGATGAGCGCACTACCCGCATTTGGGAAGCGAGTATGGGCCCCCCTCAACTTGACCTGATTCGCATCTCGTCCAAATCGCCTCATTTAGTTCGTGTTTTCCATTTGCCGCATGCATTTTTGCGAGCCAGAGGGTGGAACTTTCGTAGTCGGCATATAGGGGGACACGGTTAGAGTGCTATGATGGTCCATTTTCTTCTGGGCTTGATTAGCCGTGCGCCCAAGGTGCTTTGGGCTTGATGCGAAGAATGGTTGGTTGTGTTGAGTGCCCGCTTGGTGGGAGGCATCCCATCTGGCGGGATATTCATGAGTGCACGGCCAAATTGGTGCAACCCTGCAGGGATAATCTTCTCGAGAAGCCGTGTTTTCCGCGGTTATGGATTACTTGGTGAAAGTACTGGCTAACAAGTACTCAGGACAACTTCAACATAATGATCAATCATGTTTCACCCAATGATTAATAACCTGACTAGTAATAGGTTATTCACACAATAACTTGATTCACCTTATCACAACTGTGTGAGTTATCCTCGGATTGCTCTTTGGATAAGGGGCGAGATCCAGGATGGGTTTGGTTGAAGTTATCTTTCAGTTGGTTACAATCCTCGATCTTATCTTTTCTGTTAGCCGGAACTTGTAGTTATCCTCTGTAGTTGGTTAGAGCAGCCAGCAGCAACTTTTATATTACCCCTTTCTTCCGTTGATCCCAAGCATCAATGCTTGTGTTGACGGGTAACTCCTTGATGAACTGTGAGTCTTGCTTGCCAGTACTTGGATGTACTGACCCCGTTGGGCTGTGGTTTACGCAGAGTACGACTACGACTACGATGCTTCCCAGGATGGCTACTTTGTGGAGTTCGACGACTGCAGACGAGTAGTTAGCTGGACCAGGGCAGGATCCAGACCTACGTGGATGGGCTTCGCTTTTCTTTATTTTCTCCGGCTTCTTAAGCCATGGATTTGTCTGTACTCAGACCCCTTTGATTGCTTTCGCTGTTGTAATGGATGATATGTTGGGACATGTGTCCTCTGGATGACTGTATTCGATATTTTCTGCCTTAATGAAGGCCAGTTGCCCTTATTTCATTCTTTTGTGTCTTAGAGACATTCTGTGTTATCATTCGTACCAAACTGTTGACGTACCGTGCGTGTTTGATTATGAAGTACGTCGACAGTAGTGCCTTTAGGTTCCTAGCGGATAGTTTACTTCGACGGTGGAAGCAGGGCTTGTGTTGTCGCGCATAAGCGCAGGCCTACCAGGAAGCTGGGACGTGGGAGCATGTATGCCCCATAATCCAAGCATCTGACTTCCAGTTCGTGCGAAGAGTATCCTCTAGAAACCTTGGGTGCGAAAAATGGTATCAGAGCCTGTCTGCCTGTAGGATCCCTTTTTACTGGTCGCAGTTGAGTCTAGAAACTATTTTGTAGCTATATAGGAAAAATGAAACGTGAGTAGGAATTCTGCCATTTTTCTTCTTTCCCCACCCACCCACCCTTTTTCTGGTAAGGAAGTGCAACGTTGTTTTCTGTTCTCACCTAAACTTTCAAGTTAGGATTTCACGTGTTTTGGGTTCTCTGTAGTACCTCAGGATTTTTGGTCTCGTTTTCCCGATGTTGCTTCGATATCATGTTCTTTTCAACATCATTATCGTCCGTTGAACCTTCTTGTTGTTTTCCACATCCTTTTTCATCTACCGGAGTCTAATCAAACATTCCAAATCATCTGCAGATGGGTCTCAACTACTATCCGCAGGTGGTTCGCATGACTCGCTGTGAGAGCACCGCCGGTTTTCCAGAGTTGCTGAGAGACATGGTTACCTTTCTGGGGTTCCGTTGGGCACCAGAGTACCAGGTCTACGAGCACCAGCGAGAGTTTGACCAGACTTGCTACCGGGCTATCGTCTACATTCTGTCGGATGATGGCAGGAGCATTGCACACCAGTACGAGGCAGTAGGGTCCACAGTGGATATGGCAGTGCAGCAGGCAGCGTACGTGAGTATCACCGTTCTCCGTGCTGACTACTGGGGGTTTGATAAGTCCAGTTTTCGTCACATCCCCCGTGGTTACATCACGGCAGCGGGAGTTCACTTCACTGTCCACCGCGATATGGATACCTACGAGACTGATAGCTCCAGGCTCCAGATCACTGCCCAGTTCGCTAGTC
Source organism: Alopecurus myosuroides (assembly GCA_028641055.1). Classification (NCBI taxonomy): domain Eukaryota; kingdom Viridiplantae; phylum Streptophyta; class Magnoliopsida; order Poales; family Poaceae; genus Alopecurus; species Alopecurus myosuroides. The sequence goes on from CM054058.1 coordinate 553,143,174, forward strand.
ACAGTGATGCCGTTGCTTCCGCACTTTCCCAGGAGTTAGCCTCAGTCAGGGAGCAGCTCCACCTTGCTCTCACTCGTCTGGCGACGTACACCACAGACTTTGTGGGAGACCGAAGAGGATCTTCGCAGGAAGTATCCGGACCTGTTCATTTCTCAGTAGGGAATCTCGGGGCGCGATTCCTTCAAGGGGGGGCGTTTTGTAACATCCAAGTATGAAAACATCCCTTAGTAGTTCAATTTCTTGTTTATTTTTCATGCAATGCATCATGGCATCATTCTCATTTTTATTTCTGTTTGCATTGTTTTCATAATGAATCAATCTTGTTTTCACACTTGTCTGTTACAATCTCTCAAATAAAGATTTGCAATTCCAAAAACATCAATTGCTCCCAATTATCTACATATTGGATCAACTCTTAAATTGTTGCTTAATTTAATCACACCATTAAATCAATCAACCATTTCAATCATTATTTTCTAAGTCATTTCAAATTCAAACCAACCCTTAAAAATTCAGTACCTATTTGAAACCATAACAACTCACCAAACTTTTTCCCTATTTAAACCCTTCCAAAACCCTAGGGGAAACCCTAGTGGGAATGACTTTATTTTCTAATATTAGTTGTTATTGCAATTTCCAATTAAATTGGTTAATTTTAAAACAACAAACAAACAATAACATTTTGGAAAACAAAAACTGCCAAAAGGTTTCTTTTCCACTAATAAAGTTATCCTATTTTTTATTCCAAATTTTTCTTAAACAAAACCTTTGTTTTGTTTCCATTTGCTCAATTACAAAAAAAAACAGTGTACAAATAAAAAAAAATAAACAGCAGGAGAGGAGAGCAGCAGCTAAGAGCCCAGCCCGTTATTCCCTCTGGCCCGATAACCTTCCCCTCACGTCGCTATCGTCCTCCTCCCCCTGCTGACGTCAATCTGTACGAACGCAGGCGCCACCATCCGATCGCCACAGAAGCTCCCGATGGCGCGCCGTACAGCCTCCAACCACTCCTTAAAACACCACGGCGTCCACTCCGGCCGAAAACCCTAGCTACTTTCCCCTCGAGCCCCGCCGCAGCAGCCATCGCTCTCACCTCCACCATCTGTATCTCTGAAACTCTCCACCTCCTCTGTACTGTCTTTCCGCCGCCACCTCTCTGAAATCCGGCGAGGGACACCGACTCCGGTGGCTGGCGCCGTGCTCTAGCGGCTGAAATGGATCCGCCTCGGTACCCTCTTCGACTTCGACACCGCCGTGGGACCTGAGGAGAACCAGAGCCACGCCGCCGTCCGTGATCTCCTCCGTCGAGCTCTGCACCGAAACCTTGCTTCCCTGCAACGATGTGAGCCGCTGTTCTCCCTCTTTCCCTGTTCGTGGCATCCACAGCACCGCAGCACCTCACGCACAAACGCCCCGCTAGCCGCAGCATCCCTGCACCACGAACAGCCGCGGCGCAGCGCTGTTTTCGTCGGCGTCGATCTCTGTTTCTGACAGAAGTTCAGACTTCGTGTGCAAAATTCAGTTAGCTCTGTTAAGTTTACCTTGGCTGCGCGTTTGTTTCTGTCAACGAATCGCACCAGCTGCACTGGTTGCCACCCTGCGCGCGCGAGGGAGAGGTGCTGGGTTCGATCCCCAGCACCCGCGCTTAATCCCTCCTTTTTTTCGTGGACGCGCTGATCTCCCAGGCCCACGGGTCAGCCTCCTGGTGGCCACGCGTGCGCGCACCTGCCACGCTGGCCACGGGCCCCCCCCCTGTCAGCGTGTGTGTGTAGGCCCTGCACGGTAACAAAAGCTTAAAAGCAATCTGTTAATTTCCAAATTCATTTTTAAATAGCAGAATTAAACCAAAACTTCAAAAGTTAATATCTTTTGTTCTGTAATTTCAATAAATACAAACTTTATATGTTTTCTGTTCAAAATCTTATACTCTTTCCAAATATCCAATTTGTATTCTGTTTTGGAAACTTCAAATGCTTTTAAATTTCAAATTTGAATAATTCAAATGCAAATTGAAATAATTCATAACTAATTCATACTGTTTTCAAATAATACAAATAAAATATGTTTTTCACACCATTTTGAATGCTCTATTCAAATATAAATTTTGTTTTCTGGTTTGAATAATTTAAATTGCCTAAACTATTTAAATCTTGTTTAATTCAATTAAAAATTGTGTAATATTGTTTAATTCATAATTAAATAATCCTAAGTCCAATTTCAAATTGTGAAACATGTAATCCAACTAAAATTTGATAACCTTTTCAAATATAAAATTTGTAATTTGTTTTGCCCCCTTTAACTTGGTGATAACAACCTCTACTTGTGTGTCATGTTTAAGTAACCAATTTTCCAAACTAATAAATGATTTCTTAATTGATTAACTATCATTCCAATTGCATTTAATTTTGTTATCTTATTGTTCCTCATCATGCATGCATCATACTAAGTCACTTACCCATGATGCTTAGTGATAGAACAATTAATTCAACTCTAAAGAATGGGCTTCCATATGCAACCTTTGCATATGGAATCCATTTAAACTTGTGTCTCATATCAACTAGTTTAGTTTGGTGCATCTATTAAACATGACATGCATCATCCAATGTTTGTGCACCTATGCCATGTATTGATTGCCCGTCTTCCTTCGTTGTTGTTTTTGCTTCTTCTCGATTAGACGACGACGTTGGTACCGACGAGCCTTACGACACCACTACTCAGGACCTAGCCCAGTACGAGGCTGAGCTGCCAGGCAAGTTATCACTCACATGAATCATCGAGTTCCTTTCCACACTTGTTGTCGATACTATCTTTTTGTCTACTATTGCTAGCCCTATGTGTCGTTGCTTGTTCTCCGAACCCATCACATGATACCTTGAGCCATGATATTGCCACCACCTCCATACCTACAGCCATTGCTTGTGCCTGTTCTTATCTAGCATGCTTAGGGTTGCTTTTACTCGAGTCTGTTGTCGGTTACTACTTTTACTATCTTATTATTTTGTACCGGGGGCTCGATGTTAATCAATCAATCCTGTTAATTGCCAATGGTAATAATAATTTGATGATAAGGCACCGGCAGGAGGCCCATGAGTGGTTTTGGAGCCTGCTAGTGTCGACCCTAATAGGAAAAGGGTCTTGTCTACTGATCCATGATGAGCGCACTACCCGCATTTGGGAAGCGAGTATGGGCGCCCCCCTCAACTTGACCTGATTCGCATCTCGTCCAAATCGCCTCATTTAGTTCGTGTTTTCCATTTGCCGCATGCATGTTTTTGCGAGCCCAGCGCAGGGTGGAACTTTCGTAGTCGGCATATAGGGGGACACGGTCTTAGAGTGCTATGATGGTCCATTTTCTTCTGGGCTTGATTAGCCGTGCGCCCAAGGTGCTTTGGGCTTGATGCGAAGAATGGTTGGTTGTGTTGAGTGCCCCGCTTGGTGGGAGGCATCCCATCTGGCGGGATATTCATGAGTGCACGGCCAAATTGGTGCAACCCTGCAGGGATAATCTTCTCGAGAAGCCGTGTTTTCCGCGGTTATGGATTACTTGGTGAAAGTACTGGCTAACAAGTACTCAGGACAACTTCAACATAATGATCAATCATGTTTCACCCAATGATTAATAACCTGACTAGTAATAGGTTATTCACACAATAACTTGATTCACCTTATCACAACTGTGTGAGTTATCCTCGGATTGCTTCTTTGGATAAGGGGCGAGATCCAGGATGGGTTTGGTTGAAGTTATCTTTCAGTTGGTTACAGTCCTCGATCTTATCTTTTCTGTTAGCCGGAACTTGTAGTTATCCTCTGTAGTTGGTTAGAGCAGCCAGCAGCTTTATATTACCCCTTTCCGTTGATCCCAAGCATCAATGCTTGTGTTGACGGGTAACTCCTTGATGAACTGTGAGTCTTGCTTGCCAGTACTTGGATGTACTGACCCCGTTGGGGCTGTGGTTTACGCAGAGTACGACTACGACTACGATGCTTCCCAGGATGGCTACTTTGTGGAGTTCGACGACGCTGCAGACGAGTAGTTAGCTGGACCAGGGCAGGATCCAGACCTACGTGGATGGGCTTCGCTTTTCTTTATTTTCTCCGGCTTCTTAAGCCATGGATTTGTCTGTACTCAGACCCCTTTGATTGCTTCCGCTGTTGTAATGGATGATATGTTGGGACATGTGTCCTCTGGATGACTGTATTCGATATTTTCTGCCTTAATGAAGTTTCAATTGGTCTTAGAGACTTTAGAGACATTCTGTGTTATCATTCGTACCAAACTGTTGTACCGTGCGTGTTTGATTATGAAGTACGTCGACAGTAGTGCCTTTAGGTTCCTAGCGGATAGTTTACTTCGACGGTGGAAGCAGGGCTTGTGTTGTCGCGCATAAGCGCAGGCCTACCAGGAAGCTGGGACGTGGGAGCATGTATGCCCCATAATCCAAGCATCTGACTTCCAGTTCGTGCGAAGAGTATCCTCTAGAAACCTTGGGTGCGACAACTATGAGCTATCGCTCGTTCAGGAACCACAGGAGATATGTTGACTTATGTCATTTGATGATTGAGCAGTTTCAGTGTTTAAGGTCAGTGGAACAGAATCAGATATTTATTGGGAGACCCCAAGTTTCGTATGGCTGCTTTGTTGACGGTTGTGTTGTTTTATGGACGACCTACCGATTGTTTGCTCAATATGACTTCATGAGAAGTTTATAAATCCTATAAACGTTTCAAGACATAAGGTTTACTTGTGATGACTTTAATTGAGGAGTTGATGCAATCTATGATTATTGTAAGGGATTTCGTCTCAACGTGGTTCTGAATCCCATACAAGTGTTGTACTATAGATGGAGTCCTACCAAACTACGACAAGAAAATCGTGCTAAACATAGCATGTATACAACTCTATTTCGTGTCAGCCAAGAAAGAGAGTTGTTTGCCTCAATATATAGTACGAGGTAGTCATAGAATAGATTGTGAGATCAAGAGAGAGATCCATCATATTAGCACGTTCAGGATTTATCCTCTCGTGTATTGTAATACTCCTCCCGATTATAATGATACGCCGTCGTGCGTTCCGTGGTTTTTTCCCGCAAGGGTTTTCCACGTAAAAATCCGTGTTCTTGTTCTTTTGTTCATCTAGTTTTCGCTACGCTATTTTGTAACAAGTGATTGAAGCAATTATTAAGATGTTGGCTACACCATTACCTGTCTATGACAAGATCAATTTGGATGAGACTGTTGCTGTTGCGGCATGGTACATCTGGTGGCTTAGGCGTCAGCGGACTTATGTCAAACATATTCCTTTGGCTAACAAGTGTGCTATGTCTATTCGTGAAATAGTTAATAACTCGGCAGCAGAACATTACTCTAGGGTTTTGGTAAATAAAAAAGTTTGACAAAGGCCGCGTACTAATCACCTGAAACTAAATGTGGATACAGCATTGTAGCGCCCTCACATTTAATAATGTAAGAACTACTGTGTTAAGTGGTAGTCCCTGGATCAATGCTAGCACCACAAAACAAAATATAAAGTATCATTGCAGAAGTATCAAAATTATTACAAAAGATGCCGAATAGCCAAGTATACCTTTATTACAAAGTTCAAAGTCTTGAAAGACTAGCAAAACTCAGAGTTATAAACAACAGAAATAAAAGTAGCAATGAGCCTCCATCTTCAACCATGCGCCACATGCATTACATGTTAGGTGTAGACTCGAGTCCAAGCACTTGATCAAACTTCATCCTCAAAATTTCCTGCACGTTGGAATATGCATCCCCCAAAGGAGGTCAGTACAAACGATGTACTGGCAAATGACACTATGTGGATATAAAATGGCAAGTCTAAACTACATGCATGTCTAGCTTGGTGGAGTTTAGACTATTTGCAAAAAGCAAGTTTTTCCCTAACACTTTTGGAAAATTGTTTTCTTTTCAAGATTGGCACCATGGAAAGCACCCATGAGCACCACAACTAATATTTCCTTACCCAAATTTTACTTCTTCAAAACGGTGTTGAGATTCTTCTGTCCATCCTTGTCCAGCTACTCGAAGTCGTCCATTACTGGGGACATGGCTATGATCATAGTTTCTAACCCTACAGAGGTTGTGCACTTTCATCCTTTTTCTTCAATTAGCCCAAAGATCCTATACATAAAAAGTGCATCATGGAAAGGAGAGAATTGAGACGAGATCTTTCATAAGGAGAGGTTCAACCCAGACAGCAAGACCCGTTCCACCTATAATTATGCTACCTCTTCATGTCAAGCATGGGCTGAACACTCACAACTTAGTTGATCAAGACAGATCCCATATGTCAAAGGGCTGAACGAGAAGCTACTAAACTTATAGGACTTGATAATCTCTTTGTTCCCTAGGTGGCATTCCTCACTTGAACTCCCCTCTGGGAGACACTAAACTCTCATCAACCAAACAACCAAATCCACCAAGGTGATTCATTGAAGTTTATACTTAGAATTTTCCACAACATTGAGTAAAACAAATTTGTAGCAATGCTAAGCATCTACAAAGTAATGATGCTTCAAAATAACAAGTCTATAGAATGGCTACACACTACTTTGGATTTTGCATAGCATAATAATAACTTAGTAAAATTCCCTGTCATGCATACTACTCAAAAACACTAGTAATGCATAGTAAAAATATGGGGGATTTGATGGTGTGTCACTTGCCTTGGCAATAGGATGAACAATCACAACAAGAATAACCGCAACAAGAGTATAATTGCTCCTCTTCACAATCTAACATAAACAAAACAAGCCACACATAAACATCTATACCTATATATAATAATAAAGGCATTAAGGTTTCTGCCAAAAATTTCGTCCAACGCAAAATTACCGATTTGCCCATGCTTCCGGTTAGAATTACAGCAGATGCCACCGCTAAGTCAAAGAAACCGTTTGGAAAAACAAAAATATCCACCGGCGTTGTCTTGGCTCCCGCCGGACTGGACAAGCGCGCAGCGGAGGAGACGAACTCGATTAGGAGCAGTCTTGGCTCAGGACGGGGTTGCTATGTGGCGAGTGGTCCTCGTGTCTGTGGTGTCGCCACAGTATGGCTGCGTGGCGATTAGGTGCTGAGGCGGGGGAGATCTGCCGCCGGACGGCCAGAGCATCCACGTTGTAGGGAGGCAGTGTGCAACCGTTCTTGGCCGGAATCCGACCGGTCCTCGCAAGAAATCGGTGCGGAAAGAGGACGGGAGGGACAGAACTCGACGAATATGTCCGGTCCGGCCGCGGCTCGCCGGATTTTTTTCCGGCGGCAGAGGTGATGTCCACGAGACGAGAGTGAAGGTCTGTTGATCTTGGCCACGGACGGAATGTTCTGCCCTGAGCAATGAAGGTTGGCGAGTGGGAGCTACGGTCGGCTGCCCCTTGGCATCCGCGTGCGTCGTTGGCATCTTGGCCATGAAAAGGAATTCCTCACCGCAAGTCAGAAAACAATCAACGCCGAGCCATCGGCGAGACGCAGATGGCGGCGAGTCTCGGTGTGTGCTTGATTTGGTGATGCAGATGAGAGCCGGGAGAACCAGGAGGAGGCGGAGAAGGAGATCGATAGGCCTCCACTGCTTCCGCTGAAACGACGCTCCGTGGCCACCACTGTCCCTGTGTCCCAGCGTCCTCGCCGTGCCTCCTCTGTTGCACCGCCGCTACATCCGTAGGGAGTGGTAGAAAAGCTCGACGGAGGAGGGCGAGCTCCAACAATTGTTATGTTTAATTGGTGTTATTGGAAGTGGCAACTCTGTATTCAGGGATTGTGAAATTACAGAGAATCGGAGGGATTGAGGCAGGATTAAGAAAACCTGCTACTGCTGACTTTATTTAGCTTGTGGTGGTGCTCCTTCTATGAGAGCGTTGAGATGCTATTTTGTTTTAGAGCAACAGTTTGTGCAGTGCTTTTGGATGAGGTCGGAGAGGGCTATTGAGCCAAGCTACAACATTTGTTTTGCTTCTCTATGTGAAGAGAGAGAGAGAGAGTAGGAGGAGTTCTTGCAGCCACGACACTAGAAAGGCATCCATGTGTACCTTCTCATTCTTCAAAAGAGATGAAAATGAGCTGCACACAATCCGCTAGCCGCGGGCTACCGGTCGATGCAAGCCTTTGGTAGACGACCGTGAGATAGCGCGGGCTACTATTTGGCTCCGAGTAAGACTTCGGCGGCTCCGAGTAAGCAATTGGAAGAAGATAAATTGCACGTATCTTGGAAAAGGTTTTGTTCTTTAGTTAGGGCTACACCTGGGCATAAGCTAGAAGATAATAAACTTCTTGATATATTCTATAATAGACTAACTGTTGAATCTAGGACATACCTGGATAGTTGTGCTGGTTGTGTTTTCAGGCAAAGAACTCCAGAAGCAGCTGAGGAATTAATGGCTAAAATAAGCCAAAATCATGATGATTGGACTTTGGTTGAGCCTGAGACAAATCCTACTCCAGTACCTACACCAACACCAACACCCAAGAACAGGGGAATGATTGAATTAAATGATAAAGTGATGAGAGAAGCAAAGAAATCTGTTAAAGAGATGGGTATTAAATCTGACGATGTGAAGAATATTCCACCTATAGAAGAATTATTTAAGCCAATCCCTCACTCATCCACCATTGAGGTACACTCTCTCCAATATTTTCATAGTAGAGATATTCCCTATAACAAACCTCCTCATCAATGTTTAGATGAATTTGATAATTATGTTATCAAGCAAGATAATTTTAATATGAGAGTGCCAAATCACCTTATAGAGAACTCTAGAACTATTGATGATTTGCACGGTATTATAGAAAGAACCTCTAATGATGTTAAAATGCTTGTTAAACATTTTCAAATGGTTCAAACTCAAATTGATCAACTTGCTAAAGTGCAAAAAGATTTGCTAGTTAATGCTTCTAAAGAAAAACATGCTTATGAAATAAGAACTAGAAGTGGTATTGCTACACATGGTCCTTTATATCCTGAGGGACATCTTAAAAGAATTGAACAAGATTCGCAGCAGACTAATAATAATGTTATTCATACTAAGAAGAAAAAGAAGAAGAAACATAAAATTGTTGTAGAATCCTCTGAACTTGCTAAAGATCCTAATAGGATATCTATCTCTGATGCTGAAACTGAAAGTGGTAATGAAAAGAATGATGCTTATGATAAAGAAGAACATGTAGCTGAACGTTTAAAGCAAACTAAAACTGCAAAGTATAGTAAGGAAGATTTCATTGCTAATAAACATGGTAATGAGAGAGAACCTTGGGTACAAAAACCAATGCCTTTTCCTAATAAGAAACACGAATCTAAGAAAGAAGAACATTGTAACAAGTTTTGTGAATGGATGAAACCTTTGTTCTTGCAAATTCCTTTTACTCATGCTATTAAATTGCCTCCTTATGCAAAATATTTGAAAGATATTGTCTCTAACAAAAGGAAGATTCCTAATGAGGAAATCTCCACTATGCTTGCTAATTACTCTTTTAATGGAAAGGTTCCTGAGAAGCTTGGAGATCTTGATATACCTACTATTCCCTGTTCTATTAAAAATAATTATGTTAGAACTGCTTTGTTTGATTTAGCAGCTGGAGTTAGTGTCATGCCTTTTACTCTCTATAAAAGAGTCCTCCTAGAAAAATTGATACCGATTGATATATCTTTGCAAATGGCTGATAAGTCTACTGCTATTTCTGTGGGTATATGTGAGGATGTTCCTGTTCAAGTTGCTAATAATTGTCTGATATTAACTGACTTTGTTGTGTTGAAAATGCCTGAAGATGATAATATGTCTATTATTCTTGGAAGACCTTTTCTTAATACTGCATGGTTTGTTATTGACTGCAATCAAGGAAAGTTACTTTTAATGTTAATGATAAAGAGCACACTGTTTATTTTCCCAAGAAGATTGGTAGAAAATATGGTCTAAATTCCATTGAAAATATTGAGACCGTCAAGTTTGGAGAATTTTATTGTCCTATTCCAAAACCACCCAAAGAATATGAAATTATTATGATTGGGACTATGTCTATCAAGGTTGAGGTAACATGAGTATTTAGTGAGAAACAAAGTTTTGTTTCATAGAAAATTATTTTGGTAGCAAGACTTGATCACCCTTGTTAACAAAATGATTTTAAATGAAATGGGAAATGTTTTCACCTTAACCATTATTTTTTTCACCATGTTTGCTTCTTTTATCCCATTAATACTTGAGTACAATCATGTTTTCCACCATCCTTATGCATGTTTTCCTGATGTTTTCACCCTGATTACTGAGGTTATGCATGTTTTCACCACCCACACTTTTGTTTTCACCACTACCACCTTTGTTTTCTTTGGTTATTCTTTAATTAGAGTGTCATATAACCTCTGTAGTTCTGGTTTTGGTTTTGTTTTCCACGTTTTCACTTTTGTTTTCCCGGTTTTTTTAATTATTAAAATTCTGGAAATACCTCATAAATAAAGTTTCTCAAAAAATTCCAAGAAAATTATAATAAAATTTACGTCAAAATGAGGCAGAAAGCCACCTGGGAGACCCCAGGGGGACCCACCAGTCAAGCACACCCCTGGGTGGCGCGGCCAGCCCCCTGGTGGCGCCAGCACATGGTGTGGGGCCCTCTGGCCCTCCACTTACTCTCTCCACTGCCCAAGTCTCTTCTCTCACCTCCCAAACTAAAAACATTTCCTGGATCCCGTGTTCTTGTTGTTCTTCCTCTGTATTTTCGATCTCTTTCGTCAGCCCATCATTTGTGCTGATTTTTGGTGTGTTTGATCTCTGGTATGTGATTCCTCCGATGATCCAAATAGAATTTTGTTTACTGAAGTATTTCTTGAGTATTTTTTCACAGTAGGTGACAGCTTATGTGAGTTTTCATGCTTTATTTGTGTAGAAATAATATAGTTTTGATGTATGTTTAGCTCTCATATAAGTCCCTATAGTACTCCACCTTATGGTTTCTTAATTTTTATGATGATTTTTGAAAAATTTCAGAGATGGAGCACAATGCCTATCAACTAAACCATCATGAGTTGGAGGCGCATGAGGTCATGCTCGTGCACAGTGAAAAGAGGGTGTTCCCATCGATCTATCTGTGTCGGGAATTTGAGTGCACCGCGAACACTCTAGTGCATAATGCAGGTTTAGGGCGTTTCATTGAGGATGAGCCCATCCAATATGTGAAACTAACTATGTCTGTGGTGCAGGATTTTCATTTTAAATGGTCTCCAACTAACCCAATGGTCCACTATAAAATTTATAACAAATTTGTGAGCCTTCCTTTTAGTGTTTCCTGTGCAGCTATTAAAGTACCCGAGTGTGGGATCTGTGAGAAAATAAGTGGGCAGCCCAAACCACTACTGGATTTATATGGAGAGATTTGCCAAGGCAGAAGCTTCATAGGGGAGAGTGGTAAAATTTTTGAAATTCAACTCCCTAACATTCGATACGTTGCCTACTTTATTTCTAAATGTGTGTTAGCTAGGAAAACTGCCAGCAAGTTATCTGTTTATGGTTTGGCGTTTATTGCTGCTTCTTTGAGACACGATAGGTCTTACAATTTTGGCGCTTTGATTGCTTACCGTCTCTCACATAATCGTGAGAAGGGTGGAGTTTGTGGAGGTCTTATTGCCTCGCGCTTGCTAGCTTTGCATGGTTTGGAGCCACACCCTCTAGATTTTCAGTTCCCTATAGAGAGGCTTAATCTTGTTTCCATGGTTCAACATAACTACCCATGCTCACTTACATAATTTATTTTTTGAATTAACTTTCTCCAAATGATCCGGGTGGAGAGTTGTTAAAACTGTTAGAGAAGTACTTTTGCATGCACCTCTTTTGTTTGATCCTAATAACAGGAAAAGATGGGAGCTTTCTGGGAGTGAGATGGACACATACCTTGAGCATCACCCCCAGCAAGGGGAGGATGCCGACGAGGGGGACGATGGTGATTTCGTCCAGTCCTACGACGCCACGAGGATCCCATACCAGCACCCCGGTTATGACTATGCGCCAGCTGCATCATCCTCCTCTTATGCGCTCGAGTACGACCACGCGAGGGATGACCCACCGAAGTGGGGATATTTCCCGCTCTTTGGGGGAGGTATACCGACATCACACTCATTTATAAATCATGTTCAGTCGATTCTTTGTATATCCATGTTTTTATTTCTTTCGTTTGTTTTCATTTCTTTCTTTTCTCTTTGTTTTTATTGTTTTGTTCTTGTTTTCCAAAACACAAAAAGACCAAAAATATTTCTGTTGTTTCTCTTTGTTTTCTTCTTTAGTTTCTCTATTTGGTTTGCTTTATCTTTTAGTTTCAGTTTAATATTCAAAAACCCAAAAATATTTTGTTTTGTTTGTTTGTTAGTTTTCTTTTGTTCTTGTTTCATTTCGAAAACCCAAAAATATTTTTCTTTGTTGGCTTGTTCTCTTTATATTAGTGCTTTAATTGAAAACCCCAAAAATATTTGTTGTTCTTCTTTGGTCTTGTAATGTTTGTTGCAGAATTCAATAGTCATCCGTGACTCCATTAGAGCTTGGTTTTCATTATATATTATTCGAGCCACAAGTGAAGATCAATAATGACGATATACGACAATTCAAGTTGTGGTGAGAGGTTGGTATGAATTCTATTTGCTTTCATTTTGTACATATATCCATCTATGTGAGCATGCTTAGTTTGTTCGTATAAGATATATGTGACTTAATGGCTGCTTAATAGTTCATGCTCTCTCATGTTTTGTTCCAATTTATTAATAGTAAATCTTTTCATATAAATATTTGTTCGCATTGTTCTATTCATAGAAGGACATGATATTGCGGTGGCCTCCTCTGACTATTTCATTTGAATCGACTTCGCACATGCTCCCGCATGCTAAGACTGAAAACAAAAAGTCAATAAGCCTCGACGATTTATTTTTCCTCAGAGTTCTAGTATCAATTTTATGTCTCAGTTAATTTTACTTTGTCGCAAACATGATTATGATAGTTGTTGCTCTCTTGATTGTCGCTCCTTATCTATTTGCTAGCCTTCACCTGTATTGAGTATAAGGTCTACTCGTGCATCCAACTCCCAAAAACCAAAGTTTGCCAAGTGTGTCCACCATACCTACCTATATGTGGTATTTAACCGTCACTCCAAGTAAATTGCTCATGTTCTACCTTTAAAACCTGCTAAAAATTATTCCTGTTTTGTGTCCATGTTTTAGCTCATGAGGACGTAAATAGAGAATCTTTATCTCACTTGTTCATTGGATTTCACACCCTGGACTAGTGGCTTCATCCGCTTATCCAAATGATAAAAGAGCTGGCAGCGGGATGGCCAGCCCCAAATTAGTACACACAAATTCTCTTCACTCTTTTTGCCCCTGATTTATCAGTCAAACCATAATTGTGTAAACAAAAGAGAAAGAGGGATGACCTTCTACCCAGATGCATCCTTCATATGGGAGCCGCTCTTGTGAATCCAGTTAGCTTGTGACGTACTGTATTGTATGTTTATCATCCGTTGACATAAGCATACACCTCTCTCAAAATGTTTTTAATACCTGTGTTTAATTAAAAAAAAGCTCTAGCACAAGAGTGATCCATGCTTCCCTCTACGAAGGACCTTTCTTTTACTTTTATGTTGAGTATCCGCCATATTCTTTGAGTAATTTCTTGAGAACACAATGGTCATTCTTAGTGTGATGTGTTTGTCCCAAAGTACGATTGATTGTGGTATAACTTTGATACTTGTATCTTTGGTATCTTTACTTCTAGTCTTCCCTTGAACTTCAGACGTGCCCTGGCATTTATATTTTGCCCCAAACTTAGGGGCAAGCGAGATACCACTTTATCATATCCTATTATGAATACTAAAATCTTGCAAATAGTTATGCTTCATGTTGTTTATTATTAATATGTTGTTATCTCTTCATAGTTTGCATAGCTATTAAGTGACATTATCTTGCATGTATCTTATCATGAGCATAATTATGTATTTGATCATATAGTGAGTATATTTACATCATATGAAAGAAATGTGTTCGTAAAATACTTTTATCGCACTCAGTTGTCACTGAATTGCTTGAGAACAAGCAATAAGCTAAGCTTGGGGGGAGTTAATACGTCGAAAACGTATCTCCTTTTCTGGACATTTTTCTTATTGTTTTCCTCTAAACTTGTGTGTTTTGAATACAACTAACACGGACTAACGCTGTTTTCAGCAGAATTACTTTGGTGTCTTGTTTTTATGAAGAAAAATCAACTTTCGGGAAATTGCCCAGAAAAGACCCCATTGGTGTTTTCACCCCAGAAGACCCCAGGAGCCAGAAGGGGGCCAGGAGAGGAGCCACAGGGTGGCCACACCAGCATGGCGCGGGTCCCCCCGGCCGCACCAGCATAGGGTGTGGGCCCCCTAGAGCCCCCCTCGAACTCCCCTTTCGACTACAAGTATCCTCCAACCCTAAAACCCGAGGGGGTTCGTCATATTCCACACAAACACAAGAGAGCGCCGCCGCCGTCCCGAACCTTGATTTGGGGATCAGAAGTTACTGTTCTGTCAACCTGCCGGGACGGAAAGTGGAGGAGATCATCGCCATCGTCATCACCAACGCCTCTCCATCAACCATCCATGTTTCCCCCATCCATGTGTGAGTAATTCCCCGCTGTAGCCTGAAGGGGATGGTAGGGATTGGATGAGATCGTTCATGTAATAATACCATGATTGTTAGAGCATAGTGCCTAGTATCCTCTTTTACTGCTATTGACATTGTTGCAACTTGTTATGCTTAATGCTTGCCACTTTGGACCCGAGTGGCATGATCTCAGATCTGAACATGTTATTGAATCACGATGATAATTATTGTTTCTTGATCATACCTGCAAGTTGTTTACACATATTGTCGTACGGAACCCGAGGCTCCGAAGTGACAGAAATTGGGACAACCGGAGGGGATGGCTGCGATGTGAGGATCACATGTGTTCATGGAGTGTTAATGCTTTGCTCCGGTGTTCTATTACAAGGAACACCTTAATTACCAGTAGTTCTCTTGAGGCCCCGCTGAAAATGGGCTGGTAGGACAAAATATGTTGTGCAAATTCTCATTGCGAGCACGTACGACTATTTACGGAACACATGCCTATGGTTAGTTAGTGCTTGAATGCTTTATCATATTTATCTGCAATGCCCATGATTTGATCATTATTTGAACTATCTTATCCATGCAACTCCCGCTCATCTATCCATATGCTTACAATATTTAATCCCGCTGTTTATTTCAAACATCACTGCTGCTGTTTTCATTCTACTGTTGCTATTATTTCACTACTGCCGCTGCTATAAAATTGTTACTACTGATAAACCACTGCGAACAAAAGTATTTTCAGGTGCAGGTGAATTGACAACTCACTTGTTAAGGCTCACAAATATTCTTTGGCTCCCCTTGTGTCGAATCAATAAATTTGGGTTTACTTCCCTCAAAGACTGTTACGATCCCCTATACTTGTGGGTCATCAAGCTATACCGTCGTTTTACAACAAATGACACCAACGTTGCTACTGAAAGTATACGCTACTACTGGATGTACATCGAAAATACTACTGGATGTACACTGAAACTTCCACTGGTTGTATACGCTGCTACTGGATGTATACCCACGTGCAGGCACTGAATGTACAACTACACTGCTACTGGATGTAGACACTGCTATCGTAAATACAGAATATACACAACCGGAAGTATAAGGTACGATAAAAAAATGTTTCTCAAAACCTATCAACATAAAATCTAGTTTTGAATATCACGTTTGTGTGGGAAGAAGAAATCCCACCAAAATTCACGCGTGTTGGCACTTGTCACACATGTAATCACCCGTAGGGGTCCGCGAGGAAGGAGAATTCGGCGCTTGGCGTGTGCGGAGCGTAAAAAACACAACCTTTTAAAAGGTTTCCCTTCTTCAAGTGATTCTCGTAGACACTTTGATTTTTTCGTTGATGGATCGGTTGCCGGCACTACAGGACGCACGCGATACGCCGACGGTGGGGCCCCGTCGGCGTAGGTCCCTTTCCCGTCGGCGTTTAAAGACGCCGACGGCCACCGTCGGCGTTTAAAGACGCCGACGGCCACCGTCGGCGTTTAAAGACGCCGACGGCCACCGTCGGCGTAGTGCCGTCAGCCTCCACCTCCGTCGGCGAACAACGCTCCCCGTCGGCGTATCGAGGTTGGTAGGCCCCATAGGCCCGTTGGGCGTTTTCCGTTCGGCGCAGAGACGCCGACGGCCTCCCCCGTCGGCCTCCTGGGCCACGCGGCAGCACCTGGGCCTTGCGCTGGGGGCGCGCGGGAGACGCCGCGGCCTCCCCGTCGGCCTACCGTGCCACGTGGCGAGCGCTAGGCCGTCACGCGAAGAATGCCGACGGTTAGGCCCGTCGGCCAAACGGATACGTGGCGGGCTGTTGGGCCACACGCGTGCTGGGGATACGCCGACGGTGACCCCGTCGGCCTACCGGGCAACGTGGCGGGCTCCTAGGCCTTGCTGGGCGCATTTTTGCAAACATGCCGATGGGTTCACCGTCGGCGTATGCGCTACCATTTGGCTTTTCTTTTGCTGCGCTGCGTTGCTCTGTTTCGGCAGTTATACGAATTAAATTGCAGAAAAAATAAATACAAGATTAAAATCATACGAACAACATCCAAACATCATATCCATATCATCCAAACATCGTACAACGTACAATATCATCCGAACCAGAAGGATCGGGTAAATGTGCCACGTTGATTGGCCGGGCCGGGAAAATGTGCGCAAACCAGAAGTCTAGCACAGAACGTGCATGAGCGAAGACCGTCCAATGCAATATGTGGGGTTGAAAAAATCAGCAAGGAGACGCTTCGGCCACGAAGTACGCACGAACAACCGGCAAGTTAAGCCTACCAAACGCTGACTAGAACTATATTATTTTGTGATGACCTCTCTTCTTTCTTTAAAACTAAAAGCTTGTCAAAGCTTTTCCAGACGATGTCCATGCTTTTTCTAAATTAAATTAATCTGGATATATATGTTGGTCCCTTTTAGTCGTTGGAGGGCTGAGACACGTTTGGAGCCTAAACTTGCCTTCGATTTTAAAGAAGACCTCTTGGACCGCATGGCTGACCGTCGGGTCATCGAACCAAATGACAGGAAGCGCCATCCCCACCGTTCCTGGCCGCGTCGATACCTCTGAAATTGATATAGCGAATTTTTTACCATTAGCGGACCCAGGATTATTTCAAAACCCACGCAAACAACTAATTAATTCCAATGCTTAGATAGCATTTTTTTTTTACGAATTACACATTTAAATATACTGCGCCGCTGGCCCGAAGCCGGTGCAACTGCCGAGCAATAGGGATGCTGGGTCGGCCGCTGATGCCCACCTTCCTCCAGCATCTCACTGTCAATCACCGAGGGCACTGCTGTACTCACCATGCAACATGACTAGTTGTTGCAATTAATATCACCAAAGCAGTTGCGGTTGCATGGAAACATGTGCAAATTTGCAATATGCATTATACTGATCATGCAATTAAGTAATTAACATATCGTCTCTAGTTCAACAGGATGTGAACTTCTCCCTATATAAACCAAGGTAGAGCAAGTTTGATCCATAAGCTTGATCCGTTTCACCACCAAGATCTCCACACCTACGAAGCCCTTGCAACACCCTCCTCTCTGATCGCAATGACGTCCTCCTCGACGCTGCTTTCGCTCGCCCTCCTGCTGGCTTGCTCGTCAGCATGGTGCATGGCGGGCGCCCATGGTGGCAGACTCAAGAACATCCGCTTCAACCTGTATGAGACCGCTGCCGTCACCGTGATGGATGTGCTGCCGCCCTTTCAGGGCGGCAACACAACATTGGGGATCGTCAGAATGTTCGACAACGTGCTGCGCGATGGCCCGTTCTCGGACAACTCGACGCTCCTGGGCCGTTTCCAGGGCTTCATCGCTTTCACCGGGATCGATGCCACCCTGCCAGGCAAGCAGTCTGTGGTCACCTTCGTGTTCACGGCTGGAAAGTACAACGGGAGCACGGTGGTTATATCGGGCATCGTCCAGATGATCGACGGCGCAATTGAGCGTCCCATAGTAGGAGGCACCGGCAAGTTCAGGATGGCGAGCGGGTACTCTCTTGTATCCTACGTGTGGAACCCGACGACAGCCACAGCTGTGTACGAGGTAAATCTTTTCGTGAAGCTGTAAAATGTAAATCTGTCTATGAAGATGGAAACCTCAAGACCTCGCTCATAAGGTATATCTTGTGATGTATATGCATTGTGATTTTCTTTTGTTTTGCTTTTGAGTACGTCTGCATCATGTAATGTTCAACTGTTAATGGAAATAAATAAAAAATGTATGTGTTTTGTTGTCACGGACCATGATCTGATCGCAAACATATATGTTGCTGAAAAAAAACGTAGAATGACATGGCGAACAAGCAGACCATTTCAGCTTATCGTTGCACTCACTCCATGTTCATCAGAAACGGTACAGGCTGAGCGAATCCAAAACACAGGCTATTCCCAGGGATACACTGTCTCTCCAATGAGGCTTTGTCCAAAGTGGAACTTTTTCAAGGATACGTATCAGGTATAGAAGAAGAGGCCGAGAGGCCAATTCACAACGCGCCTGGCACATACCGCCAAGAACGCAACCCACACAACACGACGCAACTTCTCGTCAACCCTCCACCGCTCTACCCGGCGAAGACTACCTCTAAACAACTTGGCCGAAAGCCAGAGCTGAGCCTCGGCCTCGATTAGCGCGCAGACCCTCCCCGCGGAAGATTGCACCCTGTCGAACACCACCCCGTTCCGGAATCTCCACAAACTCCAGCAGATGAAACCAAACTGATATCCACAAGTCCCTTCTGTCCACCCCCCCCCCCCCCCCCGCCATCCGTGCGGGCAGCCACTCCACGAGCCGGTCGTCCTTTGATGGGACCTAGTATGGTGCTCCCCATCTCTCGCAGAACGTCGCCTAGACTTCTCTCGCTAGCACACAAACAAGATGTATATGGTCTATGTCCTTGTCTTGTTGATCGCAGAAGTGGGTGCACTAGTGAAAACAACAGCTTTCGTCCAGGGCTAGAAAAGGCATTAGTCCCGGTTGCATCAAAATTCGAGATAAATGCTATGTTTTGGTTCCGGTTTGTGCGCCTGAGGGCATTGGTCCTGGTTCGTTAGCACGCATTTGTCCCGGCTTGTGGCATGAACCGGGACCAATGCCTCGCCACAGGCCACGTAGCACGCGCAAGGGCATTGCTCCCGGTTCATGCCACAAACCGGGACCAATGCCCCCCCTTCCCCTACATATACTGCCTCCCAGCTGCCCCCCTTCCCTCTGTTTTTTTTTCTTGGAGGAGTGAGAGAGGTGGGTGCTATTGTGTGTTATTTTACTATGCACACGAGGTGTTCGACGAAATACCCGAGCCACGCATTAGCTCACAGAAAATGGTATCTTCGACCGAGGTTAGCAAACTTATCTTTTTGATCTGTAATTGATACATAAAAAAGTTATATTTGTCGACGTACTGTGGTCATTTCTCTATTGAAGATGTTATTGTAATGTTTTTTGATAATCTTAATTATACGATGCAGATGGATGCACGGCAGCGATGGATGTACGGTGACCGACGCACTTCCGAGTATATGGCAGACCTGAATGCATTTCCCGTTGTAGCTCAGGCGAACAAAGATAACGAATTTATGTGTTGCCCAAGTGTTGATTGTCGGAACGTCAGGGAGCACTCTTCCTCGAGAGTACTTTACGGCCACCTACTTTGGAGAGGTTTCATGTCCAGCTATAATTGCTAGACCAAGCATGGAGAAAGAGGGGTTACGAAGGAAGACAATGAAGAATAAGAAGAAGAAGATCGTTTGTTCCCTGAATACGGTGATACTGCAATGGAAGACAACGCAGAAGAAGTAGGTGATCAAGATCGGGCATTAGAAGAGACCGATGATGATCTTGGCCGAGTTATTGTTGATGCAAGGGAAGTCTGTGAAAGTGAATTGGAGAGGTTGAAACTGGACAACATGTTACATGATCATAAAAAGTTGTTGTACCCCAATTGCGAAGATGGCAGCACAAAGCTCGGTACCACACTGGAGTTGCTGAAATGGAAGGCATAGAACGGTGTGACTGACAAGACATTTGAGAGTTTACTTCAACTAATGAAGCCGAAGCTTGCAAAAGATAACGAATTGCCTGAGAGTACGTACGAAGCAAAGAAAGCTCTCTGCCCTCTAAGATTAGATGTGCAGAAGATACATGCATGCATTAATGACTGCATCCTCTACCGCAGTGAGAAGTACGAGAATTTGGATGAATGTCCGGTATGCACTGCACTGCGGTATAAGATCAGAGCAGATGACCCTGGTGATGTTGACGGCGAGCCCCCCGGTGAGAGGGTTCCTGCAAAGGTGATGTGGTATGCTCCTATAATACCACGGTTGAAACGTTTCTTTACAAACAAAGAGCATGCTAGGTTGTTGCGATGGCACAAAGAAGACCGTGAAAAAGACGGAAAGTTGAGACACCCCGTCGATGGATCGCAGTGGAGAAAGATCTAGAGAGACTTCCCGGACTTTACAGGAGAGGCGAGAAACTTATGATTTGGTCTAAGTACAGATGGCTTTAATCCTTTTGGGGAGCAGAGCTTGAGTCATAGCACCTGCCCCGTGACTCTATGTATGTACAACCTTCCTCCTTGGTTGTGCATGAAGCGCAAGTTCATTATGATGTCAGTTCTCATCCAAGTCCCGAGGCAACCTGGCAACGACATAGATGTGTATCTAAGTCCATTAGTGGAAGAACTCTTACAATTGTGGGGCAAACCAGGTGTACGTGTGTGGGATGAGAACGAACAAAAGCCATTTGACCTACGGGCGTTTCTTTTCGTAACCATCAATGATTGGCCTGCTCTTAGTAACATTTCCGGACATACAAACAAGGGATACAATGCATGCACACACTGTTTAGATAAGACTGACAGTGTTTATTTGGATAAATGTAAAAAGGTTGTATACCTGTGGCATCGTAGATTTCTTCCGATCAAGCATCCCGTAAGAAAGAAAGGAGGGAAGCATTTCAAAGGTGAGGCAGATAACCGGAAGAATTCTGACCTCCATAGTGGTAATGATTTATTCGATATGGTCAAGAACCTAAAAGTAATCTTTGGGAAGGGTGATGGCAGCCAACCTGTTCTGAACGGCCCTGATAAGCGCGCATCCATGTGGAAGAAGAAATCTATATTTTGGGAGCTATCCTATTGAAAAGTTCTAGAGGTCCGCTCTTCAATCGACGTGATGCACGTGACAAAGCATCTCTGCGTCAACTTGCTATGCTTCCTGGGCGTGTATGGGAAGTCAAAAGATACGCCCGAAGCACGGGGGGACCAACAACGTATGAAAGACCCAAGCAACAGGCACACGGATACATGGCGCCGTTACTTAAGCAGCTACGCTCTTACTAAAGCATAGAAGGAAATATTTTTTGAGGTCCTTTATAGTATCAAGGTTCCGTCTAACTTCTCGTCGAATATAAAGGGGCTAATAAACCTGGCAGAGAAAAAATTCCAAAACCTGAAGTCTCATGACTGCCACGTGATTATGACACGGTTGCTTCCGATTGCATTGAGGGGGCTTCTACTGGAAAATATTCGAGTACCCATTGTGAAGCTATGTGCATTCCTCAACGCAATATCTCAGAAGGTAATCGATCAAGAAATTCTGGCAAGATTACAGAGGGATGTGGTACCGTGTCTTGTTAATTTTGAGTTGGTGTTCCCACCATCCTTCTTCAACATTATGACTCATCTCCTGGTTCACCTATGTGAAGAGATTCATGTTCTCGGTCCAGTATTTTTACACAATATGTTCCCCTTTGAGAGGTTCATGGGAGTCTTGAAGAAATATGTTCATAACCGTGCTAGGCCAGAAGGAAGCATCTCGAAGGGCTATGGAACAGAGGAGGTCATTGGGTTCTGTGTTGACTTTATTCCTGGCCTTAAGACGATTGGTGTTCCTGAATCGTGGCAAGAGGGGAGACTGAGGGGAAAAGGAATGCTGGGATAGAAAACAATGATACCCAGGGACGGGCATTCTTTCACTAAAGCACACTACACAGTTCTACCAAATTCCATTTTCGTGGCTCCGTATCTCGAGGAACACAAGAATATTGTATGCTCCACAAACCCGGGGAAGGATGACTCATGGATTAAATGCAAACACATGGAGACTTTTGGAAGTTGGTTGCAAACACATCTTATAAATGACACCACTATTGAAGATCAGCTGTACATGTTGGCCGGGTCACCATCTTCGACTATTGGGAGCTTTCAAGGGTACGAGATAAATGAGAATACATTTTACACGATCGCCCAAGATAAGAATAGCACCAACCAAAACAGTGGTGTCCGCTTTAATACAACAAACGAGAATGGAAAAAATGACACATACTATGGTTACATAGAGGAGATATGGTTACTTGACCATGGACCTTCTTTTAAGGTCCCTTTGTTCAAGTGCAAATGGGTCAACCTGAATGGAGAAGGGGTAAAGGTAGACTCTCTTTACGGAATGACAACAGTGGATCTCAACAATATTGGTTACAATGACGAACCATTCGTCCTAGCCAATGATGTGGCTCAGGTCTTCTATGTGAAGGACATGTCCTCCAGACCGAAAAAAAGAAAAAATAAGCAAACAAATACATCATACGATGAGCCGAAGCGTCACATAGTTCTTTCAGGGAAAAGAAACATCATGGGAATCGAGGACAAGGCAGACATATCAGAAGATTATAATAAGTTTGTTGAAATTCCACCCTTCACAGTGAAAGCTGACCCAACCAACCCGTTAAATAATGAAGATGCTCCATGGTTACGGCCGAAACGATCATAAGCAAGGGACTAGGGTTCATTGACCATCTCTACACGAAGAAAATTCATAAGATTAGATAGGGATGTTGTTGGTGATGTGTAATAATAAACGTGGAATACAAGATCATAGTTCTCTTGAAAAAGTGTTCACAAAAACTTTCTATCTCCTTCTAACATTCTATGGTTTCGGTTTGAAACGACGGTGCACACAAACAACGGTGCACACAAACGAGGTGGGGGCCTATCTCGGACATATACCATCATGCACCTCCGGCAACGACGAGGAGTTCACCGACGAGTTCGGCAATGACGATGACCTAGAGGAGGTCATCGACGAGTTCCCCGACGACGAGGAGTATTGTTCGTATGTTTTCTGTTTTTAATAGAAGAATTTGTATTCCGGCGAACTGCGGCGCGCTAGCGCGTTTGTTTTTCTGTTTTCAATAAAAGACTTTGTCGCGACGGCGCTCGCGCCCATATTGGACACAAACATGCATCTTGGATAGGTAAAAAAGGCAGTACATAATGGCAAGAGTGGATCTAAACCTAAACAGAGAGCATAGATCTACATAATGGCAAGACTGGATCTGACCTGCTAGTCATACTCCTGCCTAGGCCTATAGTACTCCGACTCGTAGTGGTCGTAGTCGCCGCCGTCGTCGTCACTATCGTCGGACGGTGCTCTGGACTCCCTCGGAGGATCACGACCCCATGACTGGGCGTGGGGGTAGCGCATGCGAGGGTTATCGCCGGCCCTGATGCAGTTCATGACGCTCTGAAGAGTCCGTCCGCCGCCCCACCACAACTTAACGACCGACCTCGTTGAAATTCGAAGGAGGCGGGCCGTTCTACTCGTACCTGGCGAGATCACTCTCACGCTGATTAATGAAGATGGCGTCCCAAGTAGGGCGGTAGTCGTGATTCCAACTGGGATTCCTCCGCTGCTGCAGCGTGAGCTCGTGGTAGTAGTGGTTCGTGATGGCCGTCTGACAACATGAACTATAAGTTGGCTTCCTTCCCAGTGAATTATCTAGGAATGCCTGTCCATGCCACCCGGATTTGATCAAGGACCTGGAACCGCTAGTTGAGGGAGTCAAGGCGAAATCTGAGCCCTAGCAGGGGAGGTTTACTTCTAAAGGGAGTAAAACTATTCTCATTGACGCCTGCCACTCTAGCCTCCTCATGTAAATGATGTGATTATACCTTCTTCGGAAGGGACCCATGCCTATTTTGATCGTGAACTATCCAGGCTCTTCTGGGAAGGTTCCAACGGACATCAAAAGTTCCATATGGTGAAATGTGCGAATATTTGTACCCCCAAGGATCTTGGGGGCAAGGCATTATTGCATCTAGAATGATGAACAAGGCTCTGATGTTGAAGTGAGTGGGGCGGATCCTTAGGGATGATAGGTCTCTGTGGCTCCAACTCGTCAAGGCCAAATACATGAGATGGTGTCCGCTCATGGAGTCTGAGCGGAAGGAGCAAAATTTTGGAGATCCCTCCAAGACATCAAACATGAGATATGGTTAGGAGCATTCTTTTCCATAGGAGACGGAAGAGGCACCCTCTTTTTGCTGGACTCATGGCTTGGGGCGCGCCGTCTCTGATATGAGTTCCCAGGTGTATTCGCTATTTTCTCGGACCTGACACTCCTTCTAGAAGCTACGGCCCAACATGGGAGGTGGGATATTGGGTTCCGTCGCACGTTTGGCCCTGCGGAGACCAATATTTGGGATACATTACTAGCTAGCCTCTCGTAGTCCATGACGGCCGAAGTAGACAAGGCATCCTAATGTCTCTCGCCATTAGGGCATTTTACTGTTAGTTCGGCTTACCGGGCCCTGTTTAGAGGGCCCAGTAGACCTTAGGCTTTCCATTTGTAGAAGGCTCCAATGCCGCTTAAGATTAAAATCTTCACTTGGAAACTATTGTGGAACCGCCTCCCATTGGGTGTGGAGGTGGCTTAACGGTTTGGACCAGGCAATGGTTCTTTGCCCGTTATGTGTGGTCCCTGAATTAGGGGCCCGCATCCTTTTCTCTTGTTCAGCAGCTTGCTTTCTATGGATCTTTATGGATGACTCACTAGGGCCTGAGTGGCAGGCCCAACATCTCGGCAAGTTCCTAGAAGTCCAGGCAAACCGCAAGAGAAGGAGGATGCGCCTCTTCTGGATATTGTTTGCCACGATGACTTGGACCCTATAGAATATCCAAAATAAAATGGTTATCGAGCGTGTCTTTCTGAGACAGTTATATAACTCCGTGTTTAAATTCTTAGCATTCTTGCAGCAGTGACACCCGCTCTGTAGATAGCGAGACAGGGAGCGGCTGGATGTCATGATCGAGGGCCTTCTGATGAGGGCGTCTCGCTGACTTTCTGCGCCGTCCAGCCGTTGAGTTTTAATCCTATTAGAGTTGTATCACATTTTCTTGTTGTAGTTTGGGATTACTTGTGATGATGCCCCAGAGAACCTTTTATTTTTTTTCCTTTTACCTGTGGGCTAAATCGTTATTTGCTTATGTACAGTTGCTTTATTTATAAAACGAGTCGAAAATCCTGTTGTCTTTGATTTTTATTTTTTTACTACCGACGCGGATAGGGATCTTCAATCCCGTAATCTTGACGCCGGCGACCTATAACCAATGTCCGTCCCAAACTCCTAGAGAAGCTCCGCATCAGGCCTCCGACTTCGACACAGCACCAGCGTCCAGCCTTCCACCACTGTGTTGAGGTCGACCAAAGAGCACTAGTAGAAACAGGGCCACGGGATTTTAGCTATAGTACATAATCAATTACAAACCGGTAGAAATGGGTGTCCTGTACCGGTTCGAATGGGGAGGGCGCTGGGCACCTAATACCGGTTTAAACTAACCTTTGGTACCGGTACCAAAAGGGTGTGGCAACCGTTCGCCTGGTGCGAGCATATTTGGTACCGGTTTTAGCCACCAACCGGTACCAAAGGTGTGTGGCAAAGAGGCGTGTGGATACCGTTCACCTGGCCGAGCATATTTGGTACCGGTTTTAGCCAGCAACCGGTACCAAAGGTGTATGGAAAAGGGGCGCGTGGCAACCGTTCGCCTGGCCGAGCACCTTTGGTGCCGGTTGGTGGCTAAAACCGGTACCAAAGAGTCGAACCATTTTGCCTCCCGATCCTATGAGTTCACGAATTGCTACAGTCCACGGCGCCATTTCTCTGTTTCTCTGTTTCCTCTCTCTCCTCTTCCCAAATCCACCATGGATCAACCAATCACTCTCATGGCGCATGTTCGTGTACATGACATGAACATGCTTACCGTCGTCTACACCAACGATAGCGCCAAGATGCCGGGTTATCTTGCTACATTCAAAGGATGGGTTGAAAGTGCGAAGGACCAAGAGAAATTCACCGGTCTTGATCTTGAGTACACGCGCAATGGGAAGGATGTTGCGGTCATCCAATTTTGCTTTAAGAAGAATGTCTTGGTCTTCCAATGGGCAAGGTATGTTTTGGGGTTTTATCCATTCATAGGATTATTATGATGAAAATTGCATAGGATAGCAACATGTCCGATCCCCATTTGAATCATATTTGAATCATATATGCGTGTGATATATAGAAAATTGCATAGATTTATTATGATGAAAATTGCATAGGATTATTATGATAAAAATTGCATAGGTTTATTAGGATGAAAATTGGATAGGATTATTATGATAAAAATTGCATAGGTTTATTAGGATAATAAATTGCATAGGTTTATTATGATATATAGTTCATGCATGGTGGCTTGATGCATATTGGAAAATCCGTGTTACAATATGCATGTTGTTGCGGTAGTAACAAGAAGTAGTAGGTTATTGTTCCATGCTAAATTGTTGTTGCTAAATTGTTATTGCAGTAGTAACAATAAGTGTCCAGCTCTCATGAACTTTCTTTGCCGCAGCGGCATTCGTTTTGTTACCGTCGATACAAACAATGGACGCACTGGCTAACGTCTTAGAGCGGGCTAAGTCCTCTAGCCACAAATCAAGAGGGTGGTTGGTCATCTTGTCCCTGGTGGAGGAGTGACTTATCTCCAGTATGCGGATGACACCATGATCATGGTGGAGGGATCGGAATTGTATGTCATTAATCCCAAGCTCCTTCTCCTCTACATTGTAGCTATGTCTGGTCTCAAGACCAACTTTGATAAAAGTGAGGTCTTCATCATGGGCTATTCCGAGGAGGAACAACAAAGGATTGCGAACAACACGAACTGTAGGTTGGCTTCCTTCCCAGTGAATTATCTGGGAATGCCTGTCCATGCCACCCAGATTTGATCAAGGACCTGGAACCGCTAGTTGAGCGAGTCAACGCGAAATATGAGCCCTAGCAGGGGAGGTTTACTTCTAAAGGGAGTACAACTATTCTCATTGACGCCTGCCACTCTAGCCTCCCCATGTAAATGATGTTATTATACCTTCTTCTAGAAGGGATCCAAGCCTGTTTTGATCGTGAACTATCCAGGTTCTTCTGGGAAGGTTCCAACGGACTTCAAAAGTTCCATATGGTGAAATGGGAAAATATTTGTACCTCTAAGGAGCTTGGGGGCAAGGCATTATTGCATCTATAATGATGAACAAGTCTCTGATGTTGAAGTGGGTGGGGTGGATCCTTAGGGATGATGGGGGTCTGTGGCTCCAACCCGTCAAGGCCAAATACATGAGATGGTGTCCGCTCATGGAGTCTGAGCGGAAGGAGAATTTTTTTGGAGATCTCTCCAAGCCATCAAACATGAGATCCGGTTAGGAGCGTTCTTTTCCGTAGGAGACGGAAGATGCACCCTCTTTTGGCTGGACTCATGGCTTTGGGCGCGCCCTCTCTCATATGAGTTCCCATGTCTATTCGCTATTTTCTCGGACCTGACACTCCTTCAAGCATCTGCGGGCCAACATGGGAGGTGGGATATTGGGTTCCGCCGCACGTTTGGCCCGACGGAGACCAATATGTGGGATACATTACTAGCTAGCCTCGCGTAGTCCATGACGGCCGAACTAGATAAGGCATCCTAAGCTCTCTCGCCATTAGGGCATTTTACTATTAGTTCGGCTTACCGGGCCCTGTTTAGAGGGCCCATTCGACCTTAGACTTCCCATTTGTAGAAGGCTCCAATGCCGCTTAAGATTAAAATCTTCACTTGGAAAATATTGTGGAACCGCCTCCCATTGGGTGTGGAGGTGGCTAAACGGTTTGGACCAGGAAATGGTTCTTGCTCGTCATGTGCGGCCCCTGAATCGGGGGCCCACATCCTTTTCTCTTGTTCAACACCTTGCTTTCTATGGATCTTTATGGATGAGTCGCTAGGGCCTGAGTGGCAGGCCCAACATCTCGGCAAGTTCCTAGAAGTGCAGGCAAACCGCACTAGAAGGAGG
This sequence comes from Alopecurus myosuroides, assembly GCA_028641055.1. Taxonomy (NCBI): domain Eukaryota; kingdom Viridiplantae; phylum Streptophyta; class Magnoliopsida; order Poales; family Poaceae; genus Alopecurus; species Alopecurus myosuroides. The sequence continues at coordinate 553,171,450 of CM054058.1, forward strand.
ATGCGCCTCTTCTGGATATTGTTTGCCACGCTGACCTGGACCCTATAGAATATCCACAATAAAATGGTTATCGAGCGTGTCTTTCTGAGACGGGTCTCTGACTCCATGTTTAAATTCTTAGCATTCTTCCAGGAGTGGCACCCGCTTTGTAGATAACGAGACAGGGATCGGCTGGATGGCAAGATCGAGGGCCTTCTGAGGGTGTCTCGCCCACTTTCTACGTCGCCCAGCCGTTGAGTTTTACTCATATTGTCGTTGTATCGCATTTGCTTGTTGTAGTTTGGGATTACTTGTGATGATGCCCCAGTGAACCTTTTTATGTTTTCCTTGTACATGTGGGCTGGATCGTTATTTGCTTGTGTACAGTTGCTTTATTTATAAAACGAGGCGAAAAGCATGTTCTCTTTTTTTTCTTTTTTTTGCCGACGCAGATAGGGATCTTCTATCCCGTAATCTTGACGCCGGCGACCTACAACCAACTCCTAGAGAAGCTCCACATCAGGCCTCCGACTTCGACACAGCACCAGCTCCAGCCTTCCACCACTGGGTTGAGGTCGACAAACGAGCACTAGTAGAAACAGGGCCATAGGATTTAAGCTATAGTACCTAATCAATTACAAACCGGTAGAAATGGGTCTCTTGTACCGGTTCGAATGGGGAGGGCGCTGGGCAAGGCTAATACCGGTTTAAACCAACCTTTGGTACCGGTTGGTGGATAAAACCGGTACCAAAAGGGTGTGGCAACCGTTCGCCTGGTGCGAGCACATTTGGTACCGGTTTTAGCCACAAACCGGTACCAAAGGTGTGTGGCAACCTTTCTCCTGGCCGAGCACATTTGGTACTGGTTTTAGCCAGCAACCGGTACCAAAGGTGTGTGTCAAAGGGGCGCGTGGCAACCGTTCACCTGGCCGAGCACCTTTGGTATCGGTTGGTGGCTAAAAACGGTACCAAAGAGTCGAACCGTTTTTCCTCCCTCTCCTATGAGTTCGCGAATTGCTACAGTGCACTGCGCCATTTCTCTGTTTCTCCGTTTCCTTCCTCTCACCCTCTCTCTTCTCCCTCTCTTCTTCCCAAATCCACCATGGATCAACCAATCACTCTCATGGCGTCTGTTCGTGTACATGGCACGAACGTGCTTACCGTGGTTGTCGAGACATCGTAGTAGGGTTCATAGACTGGGGTGCCATGTGGCCTACGGGTAAAGACTTGGGGAGGACGTGGTAGTATGACAACCAGGGACACCAAAGTTTACCCAGGTTCGGTACGTCGCAACTAGTCGGTGTTCCTACTCCTGCAATCTCACTAAATCAGGGCTGAAACCTGAAGTATACAGAGTACAATGTGAGTTTGGGTTGCTAACTCGACAAGGATCAACTTCTCGGCAAAGTAGGCTTCTAGCTAGTTCTCTCTTGTCTTTCTTCTCTCCCGTTCGGCTTTATATAGATAGCCGGGTTAGGGCTTACAGAAAGGAATCCTAGAAGACTACGGTAAGTTCTAACTTGGAAGGTAAGAATCCGGCTTCTACTCCAAGCCGCACCACGTGGGCCGTGGTCCGGGTTCTTCTAGAATCCGGCTTCTGCGTGTCAGCTTACTGGGACGCCTAACGAACTGTGATCCATTACTAATCAGGCCACCCTGGTAATCCGGCTCTTTAGGACAATGCCGGATATACCCCTAATTGGTATATATCCGACAGTAGCGCCCAAGAAGGATTGAGACTTCAATTCGCCGTCTTTCGTCAATTTGAATTATTTCCGAGAAATGTTGGCTCTTCGTCTCGATTCTTCTTTTCCTTAAATCATGCTTTAACGCGAAACTCGGATTTTAAGGAAAATCCGGCTTTCTGTTCCACGAGCCTTCGTGGAGAAGGAACTTCCTACGTCAGCGATAAAATCATGTTGACGTCAGGGGCGTTTGGGTTCCAAATGTGAAACCCTGAAACGTATCTCCGACAGATTCTCGCGGGATACGAGGGGATAGCAGTAATCACTTGCCACCTTATTTCCCAGATTTTCCGGCGAGTGACACGCGTTGAAAATCCAACGGTCTAAAGAGCCGTTAGCGTGCATCGCAAAGTTTTCCGGCTATAAATAGCCTCCTTCGTGCCCTCCAAAGATTCTTCCGCTCTCACTTCACCTCCCAGCTCCCAAGCGCCATAGCCCCCGAGCCAAGGTTTCTTAGCGAGAGAAGAGCCCGTGCACGCACAGCACCGTTCCCGGATCTTCCTCGTCGGAAACTCGAGACGCTCAAAGCGCCGCCTACAAATGGACACTGGTGGATCACCGCGCGCCGCAGAGGAGCACTCGGTCGCCGCTGACATCGACGAAATTATCAACACAATTGACCCGCAGCTCGATTCTCCTAGCCACGCTGCCGCCAACGCACCGGAGAACACTTCCGGTGACTAGGCCCGCGAGGATCCACCTCTCGCGGCTGAGAACCTGGCCGCCTCTTCCTCTGCGCCACCTCCGGCACTCGTCCCTGAAACGGCGGAAGAGAAAATCCTCCTCGTCGGAGAGGAGCTCGCCGCCGCGGCCGCCGCCACCGGAGCCAAAGACGAGGGCGAGATCTCCGACAATAAGAGCCGGTGCAATATCACCCCCTCCCTTCTTCCGACAATGGAGAAGGAGCGGTTGATTGTGAAGGGAAAGTGGCGGCACAAGGAGGACGACTCCGAGCCCTCGCTCAGAGCCGGGGAACGGGTTCTCTTAACCTTGCACATCTCTCGAGGTATAGGACTTCCGCCTTTTTCGTCCAGGTTCTCCAGCACTATAACATCCAACCCCACAATCTGCCACCAAACTCTATTCTATACTTAGCCGGTTTCCAGGCCCTCTTAGAAGGGTATCTAGTATTAGCTCCTAGGTTAGATTTCAGGCAGTATTGCTTCGGGGTTAAGCGAAACCCCTCAGAGGGCGCACTCCCAACTTGCGGGACCATATCTTTTACCCTGCGTAGATTCAGGGAAGATTGGTTCCCCAAGATAAAAACATCGGAATCCGTCAAATTTTGGACGGGTTCTTTTTTCTACCACCAAGACATCCCGTTTCCTGGAAAGGAAACGAGAATTCCTCCTTTCACCAACTGCACTGCCACTCCCCAGGATAACTGGGCAGTGGAGGTAGTTCAAACTCTGCCGCCGGATTTGCTTAGGATTAAGCGGCGCATCGCCAAACTCGTCTCCTCCGATCCACCTCTCACCGGCATGGATATAGTTCTATGCTGGTTGGAGAGGCGAATTCAGCCTATGGCTGACCACGGTCCCCGGCTCTTATGCGAATACACGGGAACCGAAGACGCAATGCGGACAAATAAAAAATCTTTGACGGTGAAAGATTTGAGGAAGCGCGTAAACCGGTTGGTCGCAGCACGCGACCAATATGAGGAAAGCCGGCCGATGTACACGGTGACAAACCCGGCTCCAAAGGTACATCTTTTACATTTTGGGCTTTGGCTTTGCATTCCTTCTTTCTCGGATAATTGGCTTAACCCGGACATTGTCTTTTTTGACAGATTGCTGATCTTCCTGAGGCAGATCTTCCGACCGATGCCGAGTTGGACGCAATGCGCGTTAACTTTGCAGGCGGACGGAAACGCAAGAAGCCTTCCGCTACCTAGGAGATAATCGACCTTGATGGGGTGCCCGTCGCTACCTCCAGGTAAATCATCTGGGTTACTTCTTTTTCTGCTTTTTGTTGCAGGACTTCTTATTATTTTCTCGGAATTCTAACATCTCGGATTTTATATTTCTAGCCTGGATCCAACAACGTTGAAGCCAAAAGGTCGGAAGAAACTCAAGTCTGTGGCCAAAAGAGGTCCACATCCTTCTTCTGCTACTACCCCGGACACTCCAGTCACGGCCGCAGAAGAAAATACTGCTACCAGGGACGAAGAAACCCGGCAGACCAGCCATCCCATTGTGTCAGAAACGGACACAAGGGAAAGGGCGGTCCCGGAAATGGGTGGTCCTTCTCGCACAGCTGAGGAGCCAATTCCGACTTTCGATGAGGATTTCATGATCATCCAGGAAGGCCTTAGTCACGTCGGGACTCTTTTTGCAGAGTATGCAAAAGAGTTCAACGAAAATTTTTCGGGTTTGCAGCGGATGAGCCAGGTAATATCTCTAGCCCCCAAGCAATAAGTCAAATGTATACTTTTGTCTTAATGCTTTTTTCATTGCTATGCTTGTTTTTAACTTAAGCATTTTTTGCCTCCTTTCCGTGTTTCAGCAAACTGCTGAGAACATCAACATGGAGATTTTCAACAAACGTACCATCAAGAACAAAGAAGTGAAAACCCTTCTTTCCATTTTTGAGGATAAGGAGGCAGAACTGGCATCCACTCAGCAACAACTGAAGGACTTAGCAGGTAAAATATTTCTTTGCTTTCAGTTGTGATTTTTTTCTAAGTAGTTTTCCGAGTTTTTAACTCTTCCTTTTCTTACTTTTCAGCTTCTTTGGTGAAAGCCAAACAAATTGCTGAAGATGTCGTAAATGCCGAAAACCTCCGTCGCGAGAACCTGGATCTTCACAAACTAACTGTGAAGCTCCAGAAGGACCTGGAGGCCAGCCAACTAGCTGTTGGCATTGCGGAGTCTAAGGCCTCCAGCCAGGCCAATAAGGATAAGGCCACTATCCGGGGTCTGGAGAACGCCTTGAACCAACGCCTTGAAGAAGGCACCGAGATGGACCGGATTCTCGGTAAGTTACTTTGTCTTTTACCGGATTTTCCTTGTTTTCTCTTCTCCTGTTTTTTTGACCACTTGTGTGCTGACTGAAACAGAAGGTAGTCCCCAGCTTACCCGGATTGAAAGAATCCGGGCTTTCGAGAAGGTCTTCACTGCGATCAAGGCCGCGGGAATGCTACTTATCAACAAGTACGTTCCCGAGAAATCTGGGGAGCTCTCGGAAGTTGAAAAACTTCCGGAAGCTATTGTGGAGGTGGCGAACCGCAAGGAGTCCCTGCTCTGTTCTGCGGCTCGTGGTGGTGCACGCATGGCCCTTGGGCTCATGCGCATGCACTACCCTACTGCCAAATCCTGGCGTGTGGCGTCCAGCATCCCTCAGGGATACAAGGAAACTCAACGGGCCACCAAGATTGCAACCATGGTGAACATCTCCACCTTCTACCCCGAAGAAGCAATCCCAAAAATTCCGGAGGAATCCAGCAGCGAGGAAGAGTCGGATGACTGAAGAAGCTGTCTGGTCCTGAGTAGGAGATGGGAAAAATAGAAGCATTATTGTTCTTACAATGTAAACCTTATTGTAATGCTTTCTATTCCTTTGTATAAACAAGTACTCCACTTTTGCAGTTAATTATTAAGTCTTTGCAAGGTTTTCGGGTTTTCATTCCTTTATCTTCTAAGTTCTCTAGTTTATATGTCTTAACTGTCCTTATTGTTTGAAATGGCTCGATAGTACTTGATCTTCATGCCAAGTGACTGGGTACAACCAAACAGTCGAAACTCGAAAACATGGATCATACTAAAGGCATTTTTTACTTACTAGCTCCAATTAACCAACATAAAAACAATCAGATAATACTTAGGGAAAAAGTAAGGAATTTTGTATGAAACTCAGGCACGCAGGCACAATCTGAGTTTCCTTGAGCCTCCTTAGGCCGAAAATCATTCAGTTTTTTTTAACTCCGAGCACGCAGGCACAATTCGGGTTAACATTGAGAATTTTGTAAGATCATTGGGAAATAGATAAGGCGTACTTATGCTTTGTATGAAGACAGATAAAACACTAATGCATGAATTCCAACAACTTTATTTCATGATCTCAAAGATGTTTACATAGAAATTGAACTAAGTGTAGAAGGGACGTAACTGCTGGATGCTCCAGGGCCTTTTTGTCTCTCCTAGCTCAACATCTATCTTTCTCTTTCTTTTGCGATTCGGACGCTTGGGATCATCTTCCGTGTCTCGAATATCTACAAGATAATAAGATCCATTTTTCATAGCCTTGCTAATGAAAAATGGTCCCTCCTAGACTGGGGCTAACTTATGCTTCCTTTCTTGCACCAATCTTAGCACTAGGTCACCTTCTCTGTAAGATCGATGCCTGATTTTCCGACTATGGTAGCGTCTCAATCCTCGCTGATAAATGGCGTATCTTTGAAGCACAAGGTCTCGTTATTCTTCTAAAAGATCGACGGTATCCTGTCGAGCATATTCGGCATCCGAGTCATCGTAAGCCTGTACTCTTGGGCTATCATGGAGCATGTCCGTTGTAAGCATTGCTTCTGCGCCATAAACTAAGAAAAACGGGGTTTGCCCTGTTGATCTATTTGGCGTCGTTTGAATACTCCAAAGCACGGAAGGTAATTCTTCTACCCATGCTCCAACTGCTCTATGAAGAGGAGATTCGAGTCTTGGGCGTATTCCTTGCAGGATTGAGCTATTCATTCCTTCAAACTGCCCATTGGATTGTGGGTGATCCGCGGACACAAGGTCTAGGCGTATTCCCGTTTGTCGGCAATATTTTGCCAACTCTCGAATAGAGAAATTTGTCCCGTTGTCGGTGATTATACTGTGTGGAACGCCATATCTCATGACTACATCAATGACGAAGTTTCTGGCGGTCACACGATCAAGTTTTTTGATGGGTTTTGCCTCCACCCACTTGGTATACTTATCTACTGCGACGAGTAGATGTGTGAGTCCGCATCTTGCAGTTTTGAATGGTCCCATCATACCTAGCCCCCAGACCGCAAATGGCCATGTGATAGGGATAGTTTTGAGTTCTTGGGATGGCATATTCGTATGCTTGGCGTAATACTGACATTCAGCATATGTGTTTACTATGTGTTCGGCACCTTCTTGGCTGTTAGCCAGAAAAACCCTACACGGAATGCTTTCTTAACTATGCTTTTTTGATTGAGCATGATGTCCGCAATCTCCTGCATGGACTTCTTGCAGTATTTCTCGGCCTTCTTCTGGCGAAATACATTGCTGAAAAATTCTGGTAGCTAGTGCTGCGTTTATACATGCAACCATTGATTATGATGTATCCTTTGCATCGATGTTTTATTTGTCTTTGCAAGACCTCGTCTGCTCCATCCGGGTACTTCTGATCTACTAAGAAGTTTAAATATGGAATTGTCCAAACCGGGTTAACGAGCTGGACTTCAATTGAATCAGACACAAGAGGATAGTCAACATCTCCACCTTTTATCGATGGTTTATGCAAATGTTGGACAAACACACCTGGTGGTAGGGTTTTCACTTTTTCCGAGCCCATGCGGGCTAATGCATCCGCGTTCCAATTTTCTTCCCTTTTGACATCAAGTACTTAAAATCCCAGGAAGCAAATAGCAAATTCGTCCAACGTTATCCGATATTCGGCCATGATGGGGCTTTTGGCGTCCCATGTTCGGTTGAGCTGATGTTGTACCAAATATGAGTCACCATAGCATAATATGCGCTTGACGCCTATTTCTTTTGCAGTTTGCAAGTCATGAAGCAAAGCTTCGTATTCTGCCACATTATTGCTGGCGCTGAAGTGTATTTGTAATACATACTCCATAATATCTCCCTTTGGGGATTTTAGCACTACACCAGCTCCAGCGCCTTCCTTCATCTTGGATCCATCAAAGTGCATAACCCAGTATTCCGACTCCGGCATTGGTGTATTTTCCATTGCTTCTGTCCAATCAGCGACGAAATTTGCCAACGCCTGGGATTTAATTGTCGTCCGAGGTTGGTACTTAATGTCGAACGCAGCCAGCTTGATGCCCCATTTGGCTACTCGGCCTGTTGCGTCCACATTGTTAATTATATCCCCTAGTGGTGCTTTACATACCACTGTTATGGAATGTCCTTGGAAATAGTGGCGAAGTTTTCGAGATGCAAAAAATACGCCATATGCCAGCTTTTGATAGTGTGGGTACCTTTGTTTGGACTCGGAAAAAACTTCGCTTATATAGTATACCGGATGTTGATCTGGTATTGTTTGATCTTCTTTTCGCCTTTCCACAACTATCACATCGCTAATAATCCTGTTTGTTGCTGTGAGATACAATAACATGGGTTCTTCGTCTTTTGGTGATGCCAAAATCAGAGCTTTCATCAAGGTTTCTTTTAACTGGGTTAATGCTTTGTCCGCCTCTTCTGTCCACTCAAATTTGTTGGTTTCTTCAACAATTTGTATAATGGCAGAGCTTTGTCGCCTAGCCGTTTTATTAACCTGCTGACGGCGGCTGCAGAACCCGTCAATCTTTGAACATCTTTTAAGAACGTAGGCTTTGTGATGTTTAAGATTGCCTTGATCTTTTCCGGGTTTACTTCTATTCCTCTGTGAGAAACAATAAAACCCAGAAGTTTTCCTGAGGGAATCCCGAATACACACTTTAATGGATCTAACTTCATTTTGTAAGTGCGCAAATTTTCGAAATTTTCTCGCAAATCTTCAAGGAGTGTGTCTTTTTCCTTGGATATGATGGCAATGTCGTCCATGTAAACGTGAACATTTTTGCCAATGACTATGCAAACATTGTTGCATGCAATGCTGGTAAGTTGCACCTGCGTTCTAAAGGCCTGCATGGTTATGTAATAGTATGTTCCTTATGGGGTTATGAAGGAAGTTTTGATTTGATCTTCTTTCCTCATAAGTATTTGATGGTACCCGGAATAAGCATCCAAAAAGCATAAAATCTCAGAGCCAGCAGAGGCATCTATTAATTGATCGATTCGCAGTAATGCGAACCTATCTTTTGGACACAACTTGTTCAGACCGGTGTAATATATACACATCCTAGGAACAGTACTATCTTTCTTCGGGACTAATACTGGGTTCGCAGACCATTCAGTATGTATAACTTCCCGGATAAAATCAGTTGCTAATATCCGAATAATTTCCTTTCCAATAGCCTCCCGTATTCTTCCGTCAAATCGACGGAGACCTTGTTTGATGGGTTTAGATCCTGGGATCATCTTGAGTTGATGCTCTTCAAGTTCCCTAGGTACACCTGGCATGTCCGCAGAACACCAGGCAAAAATATCCCAGTTCTCACGGAGGAACTCGATGAGCGCGCTTTCCTATTTGTCGGTCATTCCTGTCCGCACTACGACAAATTTTGTCAGATCTTTGGGATCTAGGATAACCTGTCTTGTATTCTCGGAAGCTTTGAAACTATCTGCGGGCTTCCGGCTTTCTTTTCCTGCCGGCATTTCTGTCGGCGATACTTCTTTTGCCAGCTCTTTCAATTCCTCCTTTGCTATCACTTTTTCTGCGCAAAGGGCGTTTCCTTTTTCCAGCTCGTTTGCCAATTTGAAGTCTCCTGATATGGTGATCACTCCTCCTTTTGGCCCTGGCATCTTCAGCTTGTTACAGATATAACATGATCTTGCCATAAATTTGGCGAAAGCTAGACGTCTGAAAATTGCGTGGTATACACTCTCGAACGGCAAGACCTCGAAAGAGATTTTTTCCCGTCAGAAGTGCTCTTTTTCTCCAAAGGTTACGTCTAGGGAAATTTCTTCTAGGGATTGTGCTTGTATGCCAGGAATGATGCCGTGGAAACGTATGTTGCTATGATTGAGCTGGGCCTCGGAGATTCTTAGATGCTTCAGTGTATCCAGGTACATTATGCTAATGCTGGATCCTCCATCCATCAGCACTCTTTTTAGCCTAGTGTTTTGAACAACAGGGCTTACAATTAGAGCTTGTGTGCCGGGTTCTGGGATATTTCCGAGATGATCAGACTGATCCCAGGTAATTGGTATATTCGAGTACTTCAAGAATTTCGGGGTTGGTGGAACAACCGCGTTTATTTATCGAAGTGTTCTCTTTGCCACCTTTGCCGAGGGAGTTGCGAGGAAAGTTAAATTGCATATCCATCGACTCTCGGGAACTTTGGTTCGCCTTTTCGCTGTTGTTCCTGGATTTTTTTGTCAGTGTCCAATTCAGTGTGTTCTTTTTTAGCTTCTGGCTTTTGCTTGGAGAATTTCCTCTTGGAGTTCTTCCCCTTGTTCCTGGATCCTGCACTGCCTTTCATATGCTTATTAAGCAGGCATTGTGCGTTAGTATGGGTGGGTTTCCCAAATTGCGAGTGGTGGACACAGTTCTCCGACTTAATCTTTTCCCACTCTTCCTTTGTGTAAGAGATAGGTCTGTGTTTCTTCCTTTCCATTTGCTTCCATTATCCTTTCCAAAGGCTAGGTTAACTTATTTGGGATTCGGCTATGTTTCTGGAGTAGCTTTTTTCTTAGAACGAGGCATCTTTTTGGCCTGAGCCAAAGCGTCGATATTTCTACCTCTCGCTCTGATGTCATCTTTGCCCGCTGCATGCTCATTTGCGGTTGTAAGCATAGATCCGAGATCTTTGTGCTGCTTCGAACCAACCATGAACGGTACGAGGCCGGGTTTTAAGCCATTGATGAAAGCATGCATTGCTTGTACGTCACTTACTCCAGAGCAGATGTTCTTCATTGCAGTCCATCTTGAGATAAAGTCCACATATGGCTCATCTTCAAACTGGGTGCAGCGGTTTAGCTGGTTGATTCTGTTGGGGCGTTTGTAAGTTCCCTGAAAGTGCTGAGTGAAAACTCTAGCAATATCATCCCAGCTGTCTACGGTTCTTGACGGAAGCCCGTTAATCCAATCTCTGGCTCCATCCAACAACATTAGGGGGAGGAATTTTACCGCCTCTAATCTGTCCCTTTGTTGATCTGAAAGGCTGTATAATAGTCTGAGAGCCAGGTATCCGGGTTTGTACTACCGGTATATTTTTGATATGTTGGACCAACTTTGGCAAAGCCAGAATGTAGAGTTATTCTTCGGATCCTATCAGTGAAACACTTAGGTCCAAAGTATAGATCATCTCTTTCCGCTCTGTCAGCGTGTACGGAATATCTACCGGCTGAATGGATATAAGGGGATATGCGCCTTTCTTTTCCATTGTTGCGCGAATGCGCTTTTCTGGGATTATCCCTGTTTCCTCCGTTATCGTGTCCTTTGGAATAAGGTGGAGTTCTACTCCCGTGTCTTTCCTTATTCCTAGGAGGGGTCCGGGATCTCTCACGCCTATGAGGAATATCGTGTCTTCCGGCTTTGTCAGCAGGGCGTCTCGGAGGCGGCATGGCTTTTCCGTCCTTCTGGTTTTGTTCTTCCCGATCACGGGGGGATTCCACCTTTCGGCGGATGGGATCATGTTCGGGACGCTGCATCTTTGTTATCGGGAATTTTCTTGTCCTTTTTCGGATCTCCTTTCTTCTCTTTTTAATTGCATGAATCTCCAAGTTCTCCTGGTCCAGGTGCTCCAGCGGCGCATGTAGCTGTTTTGATAGGGCTGAGTCGTCATGCAACTTCCCTGATCTTGCTTGCCCTCGCTGCTGTTGTTGCAATGCTTTTCCTAAGAAAGCATACACCCCTTGGAGTTTTTCGTCATTTGAGTCCAGATCATCATTGAGGATGGCGAATGCGGCTTCCGCATTTTCTGCTGCGGTTTTGTATATAGGTTCGCCCCTGGCATTCGATGTCGTTTACTTGCTTTTGGCTGGCAGGGTTTTGGACCCATTCCTTTGGCTGCAGTACTTCCGGTCTTACGATTCCGGGTAACCATGTAGGTTTTATGCCAGATCTATTCTTTCTCTCGTTCTCCTCAGTTTCTTCCTGCTTCAACTTAATGTTAGCCTGGGTTTGTAGGAGATTTTATTGAGTCCTGAATAGATGTTGTTGTTGCCTTTGGAGAGCTTGTCTCCTGGCTTCCAGCACTTCAGGGGGTTTGTGGGGTCCCACTGGTGTTTGGAGTAAATCCTGTTCGTCGTGTTCTGACATTGGTGGAACAAGGATTTCCTTCGTTTTATTCTCCGCAGACTTGACTCCGCTTCCTCCTCCTACTTCCAGGTTTTCGTTGGCGGGATCCACCAGTTTTTTCTTCTGGAGTTTGTACTGGAGTTTCTTGGCAACCTTGTTTCTTTTCTTGGAAGATGGAGGTTTTTTACCAAATTCCTCTTCTGTCAATTCTTTGACATCAGGGTAAATCGGACTGGTTTCACCGTCCTCTCTTTCCTCATCTGGCGGAGGTGTTTGACGGTCTTCCTGACTTTCGGCATCCGTGCTTTCAGCCGGTTTTGTCATAATCACTTCATGGAATCCCTCTTGAAAAGATTTGACCTTTCTTTCGAAAGCATATTCATCTTAGTCTTCGGAATCGAGTTGGTCAGATCCGGGTTCTGATTCCAATCTCGCCTCAATGGCGGCTAGGACAGAATCGGCTTCTGAGTTTGCTGTTGTATCAACGAGTGTCGGATCTTCCACCTACACTGTGGGATTGTTTTCTTCTGCATTTTCGACGGGATTATTTTCATCCGTAATTTCAGCGATCTCGGATTGCACCATACCAATAAAGTGCGATCTCATTACAGGCATCTCCGAAGAGGCAGCGATTTGAGCAGGATATTGGCGATCTGAGAAAAATCCGGCATCATAGTTTTCTTCAACTTGGTATAGGGCGGGTAGGATAAATCTACTTCCACCACAGAATCCCATTGCCTCTGCAGTTAATCCAATAAAGATGTTTGCAGATCCAATCAGAAAAACACAGGCACTTACCAGATGATTCCGTGCTGGCATGTACGATCCATTGTCGAGGAAGCACCCGATGTCGTTGTCGAATTCCAATCTTCCGACAGTTATGGTACTGCCGATTCCAAGCTTCCCCGATTGAAACATAAAGCCTGACGTTGCTGGCCCCACGGTGGGTGCCAACTGTTGAGACATCGTAGTAGGGTTCATAGACTGGGGTGCCATGAGGCCTACGGGTAAAGACGTGGGGGGAACGTGGTAGTATATATGACAACCAGGGACACCAAAATTACCCAGGTTCGGTACGTCGCAACTAGGCAGCGTTCGTACTCCTGCAATCAAACTAAATCAGGGCTGAAACCTGAAGTATACAGAGTAAAATGTGAGTTTGGGTTGCTAACTCGACGAGGATCAACTTCTCGGTGAGTTGGCTTCTAGCTAGTTCTCTCTTGTCTTTCTTCTCTCCCGTCCGGCTTTATATAGATAGCCGGGTTAGGGCTTACAGAAAGGAATCCTAGAAGACTAAGGTAAGTTCTAACTTGGAAGGCAACATTCCGCCTTCTACTCCAAGCCGCACCACGTGGGCTGTGGTCCGGGTTATTCTAGAATCCGGCTTCTGCGCGTCAGCTTACTGGGCCGTCTAACGGACTGTGATCCATTACCAATCAGGCCACCCTTGTAATCTCGCTCTTTAGGACAATGCCGGATATACCCCTAATCGGTATATATCCGACAGTCGTCTACACCAACGCTAGCGTCAAGATGCCGGGTTATTTTGCCACATTCAAAGGATGGGTTGAAAGCGTGAAGGACCAAGAAACATTCATCGGTTTTGATCTTGAGTACACGCTCAATGGGAAGGATGTCGCGGTTATCCAATTTTGCTTTAAGACGAATGTATTGCTCTTCTAATGGGCACGATATGTTTTGGGGCTTGATCCATTCATGGGTTTATTATGATGAAAATTGCATAGGATAGCAACATGTCCGATCTCCATTTGAATCATATTTAAATCAGATATGCGCGTGATATATAGAAAATTGCATAGGATTATTATGATAAATATTGCATTGGTTTATTATGATGAAAATTGCATAGGTTTATTATGATATATAGTTCATGCATGGTGGCTTGTTGCCTATTGGCAAATCCGTGTTGCAATATGCAGTTTGTTGCAGTAGTAACAAGAAGTAACAGGAAGTAGTAGGTCCTTGTTCCATGCTAACTTGTTGTTTCAGTAGTAACAAGAAGTGTATAGCTCTCATGAACTTCCTTTGCCGCAGTGGCATTCGTTTTGTTAGCGTTGATACAAACAATGACAAGATCAAGATGAGGAAAAGCTTCAGTATTGCGATACCGGCTGCCTGCAACATTGATATCTAGGAAATATTCAGGCCTCGGCATGATAGAACTTCAATGGTTCATATGGCAGTGGATTTGATCGACGACTGGTACGCTGATATGAAGAACACGATCGAGAACCACGATGAGTGGGAGACGACCCCACTTAACGGCAAGAACATTGATTATACTGCCATAGATGATTACGTTGCATACGAGTTGTACCCCATTATTCGAATCGGCAATTGATGATGATGACGATTCAGATGACTACTAGTGTGTTTACATGGGCGAAACACACTTTTTATATATCTCTATGATGTGTAGTAGTGCTTGGGGGTCGATCATGTGATCTCTATTATGTATAGTACTTTTGTATATATCTCTCTATGATCGATTTAGTAGTGCGGGTCTCCTGTGATCTGGAGATCGAGTACTTTTATATGTATGATCTATATTTATATGTTCATATTTAAGTATGATTTGAGAAAGATTTCATTGTGATCTATGTAATGGACGAGTTAGACACTTTCCTAATCCATTGTGATCTATGTAATGGACAATCTCTATTATATATAGAACTTTTATATGTATTTCTCTCATGTTTGCATAGGTGACTAAAAATCCTATATGACGATGACAAAATAATACTAGCACTAGATATGTAAGCAAGTAATCTAGTGGTGATAAGTAAAGGTAAGTTGAGAAATAACCGAACACAATGGCGTGGAGATTTATCCCAAGTTCACTTTCCAGTGGAAGCTAATCTCCGTTGGAGATTGACAGCTAGAACCGTCAAAAGGATGAGGCACACCACTCCACAACTTGGAGTCTCCTCACCAAATTCACCGAGCCACCAAAACCCGATGCTTCAAGGCTAGGGCACAAACCACAATTCAATGGGTGGCTCCCAACAATATCTCTGTGGCTACCAAAGCCTCGAAGAACTACAAGCTCCTCTAGGGTTCCAACAAACCCAAGGAGTGGAAAGTTCCTCAATGGAACCAAGGGGGAAATCAAATCGGTTTGGTAGGAATGTAGATCTAGGGCTTTTCTCTCAAATCCCTAAAGGGAAAAGTGTTTGAGTGGCTACCTTTCTCAAGGTAGGATAAGGGTTTATATAGTGTTCCCAGGAATGTAGCCGTCGTAGGAAACTAACACAAATTTATCAAGAGTTGGGTTATGGATGTCTCATATTTGGATTTATCTCATTTTTCTAATCGATTTAGACATATTATTTGTCAAATTTAAATTTACGGATTTGCATATATGAATTTTTAAATATTAAATTGAAAACGACAAATAAGTTAATTATCATTTCTATTTAAGAATATTTTAATTTAAAATATTATTGATGATTCATTTCTTTTTATTTAAATAATTATTTTGATTCATAAAATAAATGTGTGTGACATATGAGTCTATGGGTTAATAGGATTGATAGGATACTATTGTTAGGAAAGTATCTCTTGTTAGTAGGTAGCTTATAGGGAAGGAACTACGAAGTTGCTAGTGCTGGAGTAGTATGAGGATGGGTGACCTCTGCGGGAGGTGTTAGTAGAACGGAGTAAATTAGATTGAAATTAAGAATGGTTAGTGATAACTGTGAGTTTCAGTGGTTAAACAATAGAAATAAATAAAATGGAAATAAAATGATTTTTTTTGGGAAAAAATCGAAAAAAGGGAAAAAAATCAAAAATCCTTAGGAACCGATACCAAAGGAACACATACCCGTGGGCTCTCCTCCTGGGCCACGTGGTGGCACTTTTAATACCGGTCCGTGAGCGAATGATACTAAAGGCTGGTGGCCTTTAGTACCGATTAATTAGTACCGGTTGTCCAACCGGTACTAATAGGCCCATGGAACCGGTACGAAAAGCCCGTTTTCTACTAGGAGCGAACGATCTGCACCGCCATATGGGTCTTTCTTGCAGCAAGCCCTCAGAATGGAGGGTTTTGATTCCAAATGGTGTGAGTGGTTCAGCCGTTTTGGTCAAGGGGGAGCGTTGGGATTCGCGTGAATGATGATATTGGGCATTATTTTCAACTCTAAAGGGGTTGCATCAAGGAAATCCCTTGTCACATGTGCTTTTTAATATTGTTGCGGATATGTTGGCTATCCTCATTGCACGGGCAAGGGATGATGGGAAGGTTGGAACCTTGATACCTCATTCGGTGCATGGGGGATATCTATTATGCAGTACGCTAACGATACGATTCTATTTTTAGAATATGATCTTGAAAACGTAGTCAATATGAAGTTAATTCTTGCTCTTTTTTTAACAATTATCAAGGTTAAAAATTAATTTTCATAAGAGTGAGCTTTATTTCTTTGGAAAAGCCGTCGAAAGGCAAGAGCAGTCCAAGTCTTTATTCGAATGTGACATTGGTTCGTTACAATTTAATTATTTAGGTATTCCAATTCATTATCGCAAACTTTTAACAAAGAATGGAAAATGATGGATGATCGCTTCGAGAATAAACTGGGTTCTTGGGCTGGGAAGATCTTGTCTTACGGTGACTGGCTTGTTCTCATTAATTTGGTCCTCACGAGTTTACCTATGTTTCTTCTTTCTCTCTTTCTGGTACCTATTGGGGTAAGGAAGCGGCTAGACTTCTTTCGTAGCGGGTTCTTTGGCAAAGTGATCTACACAAGAGAAAATATAGATTGTCTAAATGGAATATTATCTATAGCCCAAAGGATCAAGGAGGATTAGGAATTGATGTCCTAAAATTTAAAAACAAATGTTTATTGTCAAAATGGATCTTTAACCTTTTGCATGAAAAGGGGTTTTGGCAAGAACTTTTGTCTAACAAATATTTGTATGATTGAAGCTTAACTCAAGTGGAGGCTAAACCTCATGATTCTCCTTTTTGGAAGGGAATCATGGCGATTAAAAATGATTTCTTCCAACGAGGATATTCTATGGTAGGGAATGGCCTATCTACTCGATTCTGGGAACATGCTATGTTAGGAAATACTTTTTTGTCCGCTCAATATCCTTCTGTATTTAATATTGCGAATCGTAAAAATATGTTAGTGTCAGAAGTGTTGTCATATAATCTTCTCAATATTCAGTTTAGAAGGAATCTAACCGGGGAGTGTGGGAACGTTGGTTGCGCTTAGTCCGTATTCTTATGAGGATTCATCTTAGCGGTGAAGATGATAATTTCGTTTGGTGTCCTACTGTTGCGGGTGTGTTCTCAATAAAGTCTATGTATACTGATTATATGCATGGTCATACTCTTTTTCTGCATAAATACCTTTGGAAGTTAATTGAAAGTTCCTTTGAAAATAAAAGTATTTATGTGGTTCCTACGGATCAAGGTTATTTTTACAAAAGATAATTTGGTTAGGATAAACTGGACATGGTGTACAAAATGTGTGTTTTGAGACTATGATAAGACGGTGATCATCTTTTTATCTCTTATAATTTTGCTAGGTATTTTTGGAGATCGTTTCATTTCACGTTTAGCATAGCCTGGCCTACTACTGTTGATCATATGTTTAGTCATTTGCTGCAAGGGGTAAACAAGAAAACTAAAGCCCGCATTTAGATTAGAACTTGTGCTTTTGTATGGGCTATTTGGAATTGTAGGAATGATGTTGTTTTTAACAAATCGAAATGTGCTCATTTTTTGCAGGTCGTTCACCAATCCACATGTTGGATTCACATGTGGTCGTTCCTTCTACTGTTGGAGTAACGGGCTCTCATGGATTCTGGATGTTTTTGCTTCATGGTGGTCGTTCAGCCTATCTACAACCAGGCTGACTGACAGCATACTAGAAGTCTTCAATATGTGCAGTCTTAGTTCGATGTCGGTGTTTCTTTGGTTGATTCTTGTGTCCATTTTGGATGATGCGTGATTTGTAATAGTTTGGAAAGATAACTTTTACTTTTTTTAACATAAAAGCAGCAGCTGTGTGCATCACGATGATGCAGAGGCTGAGGCTATGTTCCCATTTAAAAAAAATTATGGCTGTCGCCCGCGTCCAGCTCCACTCTAGCCCCGTCTCGGTACGTAGAATCAATAGTCCCTAGGCACGAGAACCGAGATCAGTCGAGGAGGAATACAACGGTGTTGGCTTATTAGCAAACCGGGGGCGCCATGGTCACTAAGCCTACTGCTATTAATAATTTGCTTTCTTCTGCAGGCTTCTACAGGATATTGGTGCTTCCAAATATGAGCATGCTTTGCCTGTGAAGTTCATACACAATTATGCATCACATTTTGAAATAGATTTTCGTCCCGCTTTATAATAAAACAACTGCCCACACAGTTATACAAAGTGCTAGATACAACATCACACACACAAGCAAGTTCGTTGGGACAACATCACAAATAAGCCCAACTAGAAGAACCCACTAACGGCAACCGCCCACAGAATTATGTACTCCCCCCTTCTCGAATTAATTGTCTCAAAGTTTGACAGAAGTAGATGTTAATTTGAGACGGAGGGAGTATTGTATTCCTGGTCGAAGAACCCATATCCTCAGTTCCACTTTGGATTAAACCTCACTACAGAGACAGTGTGTCCCAGGGGAACATGGAGTGAGTGCAACGATAAGATCAAATGGCCTACTTGTTGGCCAGGTCATTCTTCGTTCTTTTCAGCAACATAAGAGTATGTTTGCGATCAGATCATGGTCCGTGACAACAAACACAAACATTTTTTATTTATCTCCAGAGGAGCCGAAACCCTAACCCTAGCCGCCTCCTGCTCCCTTGCACCGCCTCCTCCCTCTCGCACGACGGCGCCCAGCCACCAGCGACCGTGAGACCGTCCGTGTCCAACACCCTCCTTCCCCTACAACCTATGTCCCAGACTCGGTAGAACCCTAGCACCTACCACCTTTGTATTAGCTAGCCCTCGTTCGATCATGTCGTCGCCGCCGCCCGTCCTCTCCGTGTCGCTGCCGACCACCACCACCTCGACGCTGCCCTTCCCATCCGCGCCGCCACCATGCCGGTCAAATCCAACGCGCCACCCGCCTCCGTCCACACACCTAAGGAGGTCACCGGCGTCCTCAACGACATCGTCACGGTGGTCCAGGGAATCCGGCTATTCTTGACTAGCCCCTACGGGCCACCGCAACCCTTGTCGCCGACCGCCGCAAATGGTCCGCCGGCCCTGTCGTGGCACTCGCCGCTCTCGGCGGCCTCCATGGTGTTCTCTGGACCAAGCTGCAGCCGTCGTCCCCCCTCCCGCAATGGCCACAGTGGCTAACGCCGACCCTCGCGGCGCCCCCGCGCCCTTCGCCCCCATACAGCAGATGCTGCCGCTGCAGTCTCCCCCGCTGCTCAGCACCGGGCTGGGTCCGACCACGCCGGGACGTGTGCCGATCCAGCAAGTGCGCTTCCCATCGTCGTCGTCACCACCCCCGGCCTGTCTGTACGAGTCGTCACCGCAGCCGGTCTACACTACGGCCGGGGAACAGCCGGCGCCTACCCTCCAGTACAGCGACTCATCCGGCTCCACGGGTCCCTACGCGGGCTAGGCACCACCCTCCTTGCTGCTCTGCACCACCGAGTCGCCTGGCCCCGGCGGTCATACCCCGACACCGTCGTGATTCGCCAAGATCGACTTTGCCACTTGCGATGGTACGGAGGACCCCGTCAACTGGCTCAACCAGTGCGAGCAGTTCTTCCGCGGGCAACTCGTGTCGGACCGCACCTGGCTCGCCTCTTATCACCTCCGGGGCGGCGCACAGACGTGGTATTACGCCCTCGAGCAGGACGAGGGCGGCATTCCCCCTTGGGAGCGCTTTCGGCGAGCTATGCCTCCTTCGCTTCGGGCCGCCGATCCGCGGGAGCCGACTGGCGGAGCTCGGCCGCCTTTCCTTCACCTCCACGGTACAGGACTTCGCCGACCGCTTTCAGGCCCTGGCATGCCATGCACCTGGTGTGACGGCACAACAGCGCGCCGAGCTCTTTGTCGGCGGTCTTTCGGATCACATCCGCGTGGACCTGGAGCTTCGAGTACCCCAGGACCTCCAGACGGCCATGTACTACGCTCGCGCCTTTGAGCGTCGCGCGCAGGCCTTGCAGCATGCGCCACCGGTCCAAGGGGGCCGTCGGGCCGAGGTGCCCGCTAGGCTGCCAGCGACCGCCCCTGTGTGGGGCCGGGTGCCCACAGCCACCCCAGCGCCCACCGCTCTGGCCGCAACGCGGACTTTCTGTCGGCTCTCGACGGCCGAGCAGCTCGAGCGACGTCACCAGGGGCTTTGCTTTAACGGCGATGAGCCCTACGTGTTGGGCCACGTCTACCCGCGCCTCTTGCACTTGGAGATGGTCGACTACGTCGAGGAGGACACACCCACCGACGGGCTCGGCGTGCTGCCGCCACCAGCTGCCGCAGAGGCCGCCCCCGCAGCCGCTCAGGCAACAACGCTCGTGGTCTCGCTTCATGCGCTTGCCGACATCCGCGACGATCGTACTATGCTTTTGTCGGTGATGATTAACGGCGAGCGACTGGTGGCCATCCTAGATACGGGCTCCACGCATAACTTTCTTTTCGAGGATACCATGCGCTGCTTAGCGCTTCAAACGACAAGCGGGGAGCAACTTCGGGTCACGGTGGCTAACATCGACTACCTCCGGTGCCATGGGCTGGCGCGGAACGTGCCCATCACCATCAGCGACGAGCACTTCACCATCACGTCCGCCGACATCGACTTAGGATGCTTCAACTTCATCCTCGGCGTCGACTTCTTGCGGACCCTCGGTCCCATACTATGGGACTTTGATACCTTGACGATGACCTTCTGTCCTCTAGGTCGCCGCGTCTGGTCGGAGGGCATCGGGGGCGCCTCTTCGGCGGCACCGCAGCTTCAGCTGGCCACGACTGCCACCGAGTCCACACACCCACTGTTGGAGCACCTCCTGCAGCAGCACAGCGACATCTTTGACGAGCCTCAGGACCTTCCGCCTGTCCAGATATATGATCACCGCATTCATCTCTTGCCAGACACGGCGCCGGTGGCCGTGCGTCCCTACCGCTACCCCCAGCTGCCGAAGGATGAGTTGGAGCGGCAGTGCGCGCTCATGCTCGCCGCGGGCATCATCCGGATCTCAACGTCCTCATTTCGGCACCGGTTCTCCTCGTCCGCAAGTCGGACAGCACGTGGCGCTTCTGCATCGACTACCGCGCCCTTAATGCCCTGACGCTCAAGGACAAGTTTGAAGGGAATATGCCCGAGAGGCAATAATAAAATGGTTATTATCTTATTCCTTGTTTATGATGAATGTTTATTTCTCATGCTAGAATTGTATTAACCGGAAACGTTGATACATGTGTGCTTAATAAACAAACAATGGTTCCTAGTAAAGCCTCTTTTTTAACTAGCTCGTTGATTAATAGATGATCAAGGTTTCCTGATCATGAACATTGGATGTTATTAATAACGGGGTCATGTCATTAGAAGAATGATGTGATGAACATATACCCAAAGAGAATATAGCAATGCGATCAAGTCATTTAGTTTACATTGTTATATCAAACACACGAAGTAACTTATTCCTTGGACCATGAGATCATGTCAATCACTGATACAGGAAAAGTGCTTTGATGGCATCAAACGTCACACCGTAACAGGGTGACTATAAAGGTGTCGTTGAGTATTCGGAAAGTATTAGTTGAGGATCATGGATCAAGAGTGGGATTTGTCCATCCAAATGACGGAGAGATATACTCTGGGCCCTCTCGGTGATATCACATCGAAACCGCTTGCAAGCACGTGATATGATCACAAGGATGTTATATCACGGGAACGAGAAAAGAGTACTTGTCGGTAACGAGATTGAACAAGGTATGGTTGATACCAATGATCGAATCTCGGACAAGTAAAATATCGCGAGACAAAGGGAATAGTTCACGGCGTTGTTGGTTCACACGATCACGAGAGTCATCGTTGAATATATAGGAGTCATCACGGATCTCCAGATCCCGCTGTTGATTATTGATCGGAGAGGAGTCTCGATCATGTCTATCTTATTCGCGAACCGTAGGGTGACACACTTAAGGTTCGATGACGCGTTTGAGAGGATACGGAATATCGAAGAATATTTTGGACAGCACAGAAATTGTTTCGGGGAAAATTGAAATAGTTCAAGGGGTTTTTCATCGAATGGTTGTTAATAGAATTAACAAATGATTCGAGGTGCTTTATGCAAATGTTTGTTAATAGAATTAACAAATGCTGAAATAAAGAAATAAAAATGTTTTATTGATTTATTAAAGAAAAACTCTTGGATTTTCTAAGTGGGGTTTAAAGGAAAATGAGTGGGTGTGAGTGGAGTGTCCACTCACATCATGAGGGAAGAGGTGGGGGCACACCATGGGGCTGGCCGCACCCCCCTTGGGCTGCCTCCCCCTCTCCTATAAAAGGAGGGTGAGAGCTCTCCCTCCTCCACACACTTTGCCACTTCCATTTCCCTCCACCCGCTGCTCCATTTCATGGTCTCCGGCTTGGCGAAGCCCTGACCGTGGGATTCTTCACCACCACCACATCGTCGTGCTGCTGGAGTTCCGAGGGATCCTCTACTTCCGCGCCCCGCTGGAACGAGGGAACGGAGGTCGTCATCAACCGTACGTGTGACCGATCACGGATGCACCGCCGGATTGCGGTGCCATCTTCTCGCTATCGGGATCGGTGTGAGTACGACTACGCCAACAACGAGATTTGATCTCGTACCACTTTGAGTCTTCGAGGGTATGTGTTCTCCTTAACCCTCTTGTTGCCCGTTGCACTTCGTCTCATAGATTAGATCTTGGCCTTTAGGGTATCTCTCGCGTAGGAAAATTTTTGTTTTCTATGCTACGTTCCCCTTCAAAGTTCCCTATTCTGGTGGTCGACGAGCTCTTTGATGAGCTCCACGGGGTGCGCTTCTTCACCAAGCTCGACCTTCGGTTGGGTTACCATCAGGTGCGGATGCATCCGGATTTTCTCGCCAAGATAGCATTTCGGACTCATCACGGCCACTTCGAGTTCTTGGTGATTCCTTTTGGCCTCTCCAACGCCCCGGCGACCTTCCAGGCGTTGATGAACGACGTCCTCTGCCCCTACTTGCGACGGTTTGTGCTCGTTTTCTTTGATGACATTCTTATTTACAACGCTTCCTGGGCGGAGCATCTGCAGCACGTCGCCATCGTCTTCAACGAGCTTCAAGCGCACCATCTTCATCTTAAGCGCTCGAAGTGCTCGTTCGGGACGCTTCAGTCGCCTACCTCGGCCACGTCCTCTCGGCTGAGGGGGGTGGCTATGGACGCCGACAAGGTGGCGGCCTGGACGACACCGCACTCGCCACAGGCTCTTCGCGGCTTACTTAGACTCGCGGGGTACTACCGGAAATTTATCCGGGAGTTCGGCCTCATCGCGTCCCTGCTCACCCACCTACTGCGTCGCGACGCCTTTGCCTGAGATGCGGACGAGACAACGACATTCGAGGCTCTGAAAGGGGCCTTCACGACGGGTCCCGTTCTTCAGATGCCTGACTTCGACCGTCCATTCATCATGGACTGCGACGCCTTCGGTGTGGGGTTCGGCGCCGTCCTTCATTAGGGCGACGCACCGCTCGCGTTTTTCAGCAGGCCCTTCGCCGCGCGCCATCTTAAGCTCGCGGCATATGAGCAGGAGCTTATTGGCTTTCTGCAGACGGTGCACCATTGGCGGCCCTATCTTTGGGGCCGGTCGTTCCGGATTCGGACGGATCACGACAGGCTCAAGTTCTTATTGGACCAGAGGCTATCAACGGTGCGGCAACATCAGTGGATCAACAAGGTCTTTAGCTTTGGTTTCACTGTCGAGTACCATCCGTGGCGCCTTAACACCGTCGCCGACGCCCTGTCTCGCCGCGACGCCGACCAAGACACAGACGTTGGCGACTCCGAGGGGGCGGCGCTCTGTATCCGCTCGGGGCCCACCTTCGCCCTCTTTGCCGACATACGTCGGGCTACCGCGGCAGCGCCAGACGCTCAGCTCCTTCGTCAGCAACTTGATGCTGGGGAGCTGGCGGAGACGTGGCGCCTGGCAAACGGCTTGCTCCTGCATGGACACCGCATCTTCGTGGCGGACCATGACGACGTACATCACCAGGTGCTGTTGATGGCACACTCGGCGGGCCACGAGGGTGTGCAGAAAACCCTCCAACGTCTACGCACTGACTTCTATATCCCCGGTGATCGGGCCCTGGTCCGAGACTGGGTGCGGTCTTGTTTGACGTGCCAGCGCAACAAGACGAAGACGCTGCGGCTAGCTGGGATGCTGCAGCCCTTGAAGGTACCCTCTTAGGTCTAGGCTGATATCTCCATGGACTTCATCGAGGGCCTTCCCAAGGTGGGCGGAAAGTCCGTCATCCTCACGGTGGTCGACCGCTTCTCCAATTATGTCCACTTCATCGCGCTCGGCCATCCTTACACTGCAGCATCCGTGGCCCGTGCCTTCTTCGACGACATTGTCCGCCTCCACGGGTTTCCTTTTTCGATCGTCAGCGATCGGGACCAGGTGTTCATGGGGCATGTCTGGCGCGATCTCTTCAGGATGGCGGAGGTGAAACTCCGCTTGAGCACGGCCTTCCACCCACAGACGGACAACAATCGGAGGTTGTCAACAAGGTGATTGCAATGTATTTGCGCTGTGTAACATGTGGTCGCCCGCGCGCTTGGGTGGATTGGCTCGCATGGGCGGAGTACTGCTACAACACCTTCTATCACTCCGCCCTGCGCACCACGCCATTTGAGGTGGTATACGGCTGGCCGCCCCCGCCTATACTACCGGTTGATCCGGCGACAGCCTTGACGGAAGCAGCGGGAGATCTCATTTGCAGCCGCGATGAGATGCTTGCGGATGTACGGCAACACCTCATTCAGGCCCAGTAGCTGGCCAAGCACTACTACGATGGCCACTGACGAAGATATGGATCCTGGACCCTGCGGGTAAGGACACCCCGTCTCAGGCCCAAGGTTAAGGCCCAAGAAGAGGAGCCCTTGGAGTATTCTAGATGGCCCACGTGAAGCCCACCCGCAAGACTTGTGGGTCAAGACAAGAACTCCTATATGTAATCTACTAGGACTCATGTAACCCCCTCCTGGCTGCAATATATAAAGCGAGGAGGGAGGAGAGAAAAAGATGAGCCAATCTGGACAACCAATCTAGGGATTCAATCTAGAGAGAGGAAGATACAAGCCACAACTAGACTAGGCAATACACGGGATATCCCGTACGCCTCACCATGGCATCGCCATTGTAACAGCTCGACTACCTCATCATAATACAGATCAGACAAGCAGGAGTAAGGGTTTTACCTCTACGAGGGCCCCGAACCTGGGTAAATCTTTCTCCTTGTTAGCCGTCGAGACCACCAGCGCGTACATCGTTCCTCTACTCGAAACCCTACAGGCTTATCCGAGGGATTTGTCGACACGACTCTTCGACAATTGGCGCCGTCTGTGGGAACGACACGCGCTGGATCTACGGTCTCGCCGGCCTAATCTACATCAAGCTTTGGCTCCTCGACCCCGTGGATTGCATCTACTTCGGCTCCTTCAACTTCATCGAGCACTCGCTGGCCTCGCGCACGGCCTTCATCATCTACAATCGAAAATCGACATCGTTCCTCTACTCGAAACCCTACAGGATTATCCGAGGGATTTGTCGACACGACTCTTCGACAGCCACCATCGGCGGAGTTTGCCGTGGGTGATTGGGTGTGGCTGCGTCTTCTGCACCGCTCTACTCAGTCCCTGGACCCACGTGCCAAGCGCAAGCTGGGTCCTCGCTAGGCAGGTCCATTTGCCGTCTTGGAGCGCATCGGGAAGGTGGCATGTCGCCTCCAACTTCCAGCCGGAGCTCGCATCCACGACGTCTTCCATGTGGGGCTGCCGAAGCCTTTCCGTGGGGAGCCACGGACAACCAAACCCGTGCTTCCTCCGACCTCCGACAGGCGCCTTCTCCCAAGCCCGGCTAAGGTGTTGCGGGCCCAGCTACGTCGTGGAGTGTGGTACTTGTTGATTCAGTACGAGGGCCTTCCGGAGGACGAAGCCACTTGGGAGCCGCGTGACGAGATCTGCCAGCACTACCCCGACTACCAGCTCGAGGACGAGCTCTTTGCGCACGCGGGGAGAGATATTATGACCGGGGTTACTTGGAGGCCCACTAGGCAGGATTAGTTAGGGGCTTAGCCCACCAAATTATCGTATTTTCATTATATAAACACTTGTAAGGACTCCGTGGAAAATTAAGCAATAACACTATTTTCTATTGTCCGGCTCCCACAGGAGCCGGAACTCTAACCCTAGCCGCCTCCTGCTTCCTTGCGCCGCCTCCTCCCTCTCGCACGACGACGCCCAGCCGCCGGCGACCGCGATACCATCCGCGTCCAACACCCTCCTTCCCCTACAACCTACGTCCTAGACCTGGTAGAACCACAGCACCTACCAGATGGAGAATAGGAAACATTGATTTGCCGCTTGCCACTTGCGTCCTCGGATGATAACGCCATGAGCCGGACATTTTACTGATTGGCCACTCGCTGCAGGGAGCATAAAAATTGGTAGTAGCTGGTCCAAGAAGTAGCTGCTCTATTATTACTATACATGGTGGCCATTGCATAATAAGTTGTCACCAGGCTGTAGCAGTGGTAGGAAAATATTTGAACACCTTATGAATAAATTAGAAATAAACATACAAAACCTGTACTTGTATGTATGGGTACTCAAACAGCAAACAGCTCAAATATGAAATCATGCGTACCTTACACTTACACCATACAAATGACCAAAATGTAGAAAAACTGTGAGTCCAGGTCCTTCCAGGAAACTATGCAATACCATAAGAGGTTATTGTATTGCTAATCCTCACAAGAAATTACTTAACCAAAATAATTTGGTAAAAAACAAATATTTTATAGATAGAACAATTGGCAGCTGCCACCGAGAGCTCAATACTTGATTAAATTTGTGGATCAAACAACTGACAGACATTCGAAACTCAAATCAATATAAAAACTGGACCGATGACCTGTATGAACGAAATGGAGCATAAACACCTCTGCATCCTTCTTGGAGTTCCATCAAACACCGCATAGGCATAGATTAAAAATATATAATCTGCACAATAAATGAGAATCTTTATCCTAATATAAAAAACAGAAAAATGAGAAGCTATGTGATGAAATCAAATGAGAGGAGTAGTGGAGGAGGCAAATCAGGAGGGAGAGAGGTGGTCGGTACCTGGGAGAATGAGGGGAAGCAAGACGGGAGGCGGCTAGGGTATCTTGTTCGCGTGATACAGCCAGCGCCGCACATGCACAGGTTTTCTCGCCCACAAAGAGGGCGACGGCCAACACGGGAAACAACGCCTGGAATAGCCCGCGTTTTCAACCCGCTCGGCCTGGGCCGTTTCTGATGATCACGGAGTGAGCGCAAGCATAAGCTGAAATGTTCTTTCGCCAAAAAAAAAAAAAAACTCAAATGTTCTGCATCTTCGCCAGGTTATTCTTGGTCTTTTTCAACAACAAAACTTAGGGGTATGTTTGCGATAAGATCATGGGCCGAGATAACAAAACACATAAATTTTTATTCATTTCCAGTAAGAGATGAACATTACACAAATTAATGCACACGTACTAAAAAAACAAAACAAAGGGAGATCACAATGCATACATCACAAGATACACCTGATGGGCGAGGCTTTCAGGCATCCGTGTTCATAGACAGATTTTTCTTTTCCAGCTTCACGAAGAGATTTACCTCGTACACAGTGATCGTTGTCGTCGGGTTCCACACGTAGGATATAAGAGAGTACCCGCTCGCCATCCTGAACTTGCCAGTGCCGCCCACAATGGGACGCTCGATTGCACCGTTGATCATCTGGACGATGCCCGATATAACCACCGTGCTCCCGTTGTACTTCCCGGCCGTGAACACGAAGGTGACCACGGACTGCTTGCCCGGCAGGCTGCTATCGATCCCGGTGAAAGCGATGAAGCCCTGGAAACGGCCCAGGAGCGTCGAGTTGTCTTGGAACGGGCCATCGCGCAGCACGTTGTCGAACATTCTGACTATCCCGAACGTTGTGTTGCCGCCCTGAAAGGGCGGCAGCACATCCATCACGGTGACGGCAGCGGTCTCATACAGGTTGAAGCGGATGTTCTTGAGCCCGCCACCGTGGGCTCCCGCCATGCACCATGCTGAGGAGCAAGCCAGCAGGAGGGCGAGTGAAAGAAGCGTCGAGGAGGACGTCATTGCGATGGGAGAGGAGGGTGTTTCAGGGGCTTCGTAGCTTTGGAGATTTTGGTGGTGAAACGGATGAAGCTTATGGATCAAACTTGCTCTACCTTCGTTTATATAGGGAAGTTCACATCCTGTTGGGCTAGAGACGATATTACTTAATTGCATGGTCAGTACCCATGCGTAGTGCAAACCTGCACATGTTTCGGTGTAACTGCAACTACTTGGGTGATATTATTTGCAACAACTAGTCATGTTGCATGGTGAGTAGAGTACAGCAGTGCACTTGGCGATCGATGCAAAGTGCATGTGCTCACGAGGGGCTGCGAGTGAGATACCGTAGGAAGGGTCAAAGATGGGGGTGACGGCCAGTTCGCATGGTGAAGCCAGCTCCCGATGACCCGAGAGAATGTTGTGAGAAGGTGTAACTATTTGAAAATTAACTTTCAAATTAGGTGCGTTATGCATGACACCGAACTTCATCACCGTCAAGCACAGACGTTGAGACGAGGCTGCAGCTCTCGGTGAGTTGCGATATCAATTTTGGAGCTATCGACGAGGCCAGAAACGGTGGGGATGGCGCTTCCTGTCATCGGCTTCGATGACCGGACGGTCTGCCACGCGCTTCACGAGGTCTCCTTTAAAATCGAAGGCAAGTTCAGGCTTCAAATTAAGAAAGGGACCATCATATTTTATAGCAAGAAGACAAGTACTCTTCTTCTCTCCCCACGACCTCTAGGTGTTGAGTGAACATGCTATAACATGCATTGCCTCATGTACTCACATGTGCATAGAGACCAGGGCGAGCTTAACGTGCGGCTGGTTCTTTGGGCAGGACGAGTATACCTAATATCTAAGAGTACCTAGTACGTACAGTACGACTTAGTCTAAAGGGTCATTTATCGAATTGCCCAGAGCGGACCACTTGTACTCAGTTTTACCCCTAGTGCCGAATCGACCTCAGTTTTGCCCCTAGTCTGTGCGCAACTACTATGGAGAGGCTGGAACGGTAAGTTCGGAGTCGAATCTGTTAGTCGAAGTGGGCCCGGAGGAGTCAGGCTCCGTTTCGCGAAGTGGGTCCGCGTGGGACTGCCAGTTCGCTGAAACCGTCCGGAGCTTACAGGTGGGACCGGGCAGTTAGTTGACTAATCTGAATAGTCCACCCGAGCTTCCCGCCACAACCGTCGTGCGCTGCCGCTCAATTTAGTTGCCCCGCCGTCGTGCGCTGCCGCTCTTGCCGCCTCCACCTCGGCACCACCCCTGCTGCGCCACGAGCACCTGCGGCACCACCACCGCCTGCGGCACCACCACCACCTGCTCCGCCGCCACCTTCCTCAGCCAGCGCGCCACCGCCACCTGTGTCGCAGCCAGCAGCACGCATTTGCGCCGCCAGCACCACCTGCACCACCTGCACCGCCGCGGCCGTTCCGCGTGGCCACCTGCTTCACCGCCGGGGCCGTCCTGCGACGTCGCTGGTGGGGCGCTCGTTCCACCACTCTGTCCGCCACCTGCTCGACGAAATGGATAGGAATGAAATGGAGAGCGGCCGCGCCGTGGGGCCGGAGACACGCCGCGTCCACGATTGGCTTCCCACTTGGTAAGTACTGAGCTTTGAATTATCGATTAGACACGGATGCCATTGATTTGCAGCTGATTGCGTCTCTGTTTTCGTGGGTTAGGATGGAGTTGCGGTTTGCTTTCTTGGTGCACGTTAGAAGAGAGTGATACATCGTCGATGCAGACAGTAAGAAGAAATACCAAGGAGGTTTCAGTTATTCGGTCCCAATGGATTGTAACTGGAGTTTCAGACAATTTGGGGAGCTAGTTTGCAGCCCATATCCTTGGGGTTTGCATGATGAAGTGGAATTTAGATACTTTGATGGGGGAAAAGATTGGATCAAAATTAGTAATGATGAAGAGCTCGCTACCATGTTTGCTAAGCATAAGGAGGCAAAGAATTTTAATGTGAAGCTGCAAAATGATATGGTTGTGCCGGCAGTTGTGTCGGGTTCATCTTTTGTGGCAGGACCATCACGTCGTACTGCCAACTCCAGCCAGAACAGTTCAAAACCAGCTCGACGTGGTGGGTCGACAAGTGTGGGCACTGGGAAAAGGGTTCATGTCGCTGTGGAGGAGGATGCCTGCATGTCTGCGGATGATGAAGAGAGGCTATATCCTGATGTTATTAGGAATTTAAGACAGACACCTCGGGTTGAAATCCAATATCAGTCTGACAATGACGATGAAGAAGAGGAAGACCGGACACCTGTTGAATGGAACCCTGCGAACCCTCTTATGGCAGAAGGTTGCATTTTTTCTTCCATGGCTGAGTGTAGAAATGCACTTGTGACGTACTGCATGACGGTAGAACGTGCCTTCGTAGTTGACAAGAGCGATAAAAGGAGCTACACCGTGCACTGTGTGTCTGAAGATTGTCAATGGAGGATGCACGCATCTAAAATGCGTGGCAGCACCAATGTTCAGGTAAAAGTGAACCCTTTTCCCCACACATGCGAAGAATCAACCCTTAGGAAGCAAACAATCAGCAGAGCCAAGTCAAGATGGGTGGCGGATGAAGTAAAAAGATGGGTGGCAGAAAACCATCGAGTGAGTGCAAAGGAATTGCAGAAAAACATGAAATACAAGTTCAAGATAGATTTACCATACATGAGGGTGTTCACTGGTAAAAACAAAGCATTGGAATCTATCCATGGTAACTGGAATGAAAGTTTTCAGTTGTTGTATGCATTCAAAGCTGAAGTGGAGAGGGCAAGCCCAGGCAGTGTTGTTGAAATTGATCACCACGCCGTGGATTACACATTGAAGAAAGTGACAAGGACCAAGCAATGCTTTAGGAGGGTTTTTGTGTGCTTTGAAGTTTGCAAAATGGGTTTTTTGGTAGGCTGCAGGCCTTATTTGGCTATTGATGCTACTTTTCTCACAGGGAGGTTTAAAGGCCAGCTAGCAGCTTGTGCAGTTGATGCACACAGTTTTGTTTTTCCAGTTGCCTACGGTGTGCTGGAGACAGACTCCGAGGAGAGCTGGACATGGTTTTTGCAGAATCTGCGCCGGGCTATTGGACATCCCAATGGATTGGTAATCCACACAGATGCATGCAAAGGTTTAGAAGTGGCCGTGGATAATGTGTTCCCAGGAGTAGAGCACAGGGAATGTATGCGTCACCTTGCTGCAAATTTTGTGAAGAAATTCAAAGGAAAGTTTTATACCGATTTATGGCCTGCATCTTTGACTTGAAGTGTGAGGAAGCACAACTACACATGAGGCAGTTGTACACAAAGAGAAAGTGAAGGAATACTTGGAAACACACCACTCGAAGCTATGGTCTAGAAGCCAATTCAGTGAATTGAGCAAAGTTGACTATGTGCACAATAATCTTGGAGAATCTTTCAACTCAACGATCCGGAAACTAAAGGATCTTTATTTGGCTGATTTGCTTGACAGGATAAGGATAGAATACGCCGAGAAATTTCATTTCCGTCTTGAAATAGCTAATGCAAAATTCATGGGCCACATTATTATCCCGAATGTGATGAAGGCGTTGAAGCAGAAAACAGAGGGCTTGAATATGAACATGAGATTTGTCTCGGATACCAAATCAGAGGTATCATTCTTTGATAAAAGTAACAAAGAATGGAGATATCCAGTGGATTTAGAAGAGAAAACTTGCAGTTGTAGGCAATGGAAGATAACTGGTTTGCCATGCATTCATGCCTTGTTTTTCATCACTTCTCTCATAGGTCCAGCAGGGGATATACAGCAGTATGTCCATGATTACTACTCTGTAGCAATGTTTAGAGCCACATATGCACATGCCTTGCCTGCTTTGAAGGGAAAACAGCAGTGGGATAGATTGGACCCTGGATTCAAACTTTGTGCCCCGGTTCCGAAGAGAGCTGCAGGTAGACCGAGGAAGAGTCGACACCGACGTCGCAGTGAAGGTGGAGGTGGACCGAGGGTGCGTAAGTGCACAAGGTGTGGTGGGACTGGTCATTTCGGCAAATATTGTGATAACGCAGTCGATCCAGGGTTTGGAGAGAGTATGCCTGATGAAACTGATGGTCAGCAGCCGGATGCAGCATTTCAAAATAATGATCAACATCCGGATGAAACATTTGAAAATGATGTTCAGCAGTCAATTGATTCAGATGATGCTCCAGAACAAAATGATGATCAAGTACATGATCCAACTGATTATTCATATGATGATCAAGTCCATGATGCTCCATTCGATGATCTAGATGCTCCAGCTGATGATCCGCTGGATGCTCCAGCTGATGATCCAGCTGATGATTCATATGATGCTCCAGATGCTCCAGAAGATGCTCCAGATGCTCCAGAAGATGCTCCAGATGCTCCAGCTGATGATCCGCTGGATGCTCCATTGGATGATTCTGCCATTATCTCACAAGTTTCATTGGATGCTCCATTGGATGATTCTGCCATGGACACACAAGTTTCGTTGGATGCTCCATTGGATGATTCTGCCATGATCTCACCAGTTACAAGCTTAGATGGGTATGTAAATCCTGCCATGATCTCACCAGTTTTCATTTTTCATTTTATTTATTTATCATGATCCTTTATGTTTTGTACAGATCTGGTGTAGTTTCAAAGAAGAAGGCCAAGGTACCGACTACCAAGAGGAGAAGACCAGAAGCTGTGAGCAAAAAGAGCACAAGGAGCAAAGCGCCACCAAAACAGCCAAGGATCACAAAGAAGCCCCGACGCTATTTGGACTAAGTTGGTGTTGTATTTCTGTTGAATAATGTTGTATTTATGTTGACTGGTGATGTATCTAAGTTAGAACATAGTTGGTGATGTTTGAATAATGTTGGATGATGTTGAACCAAGTCGTTTCAAATTTTTAGGAAAATGTGCTTCAAATGAGGTCTCAAGCTAGGGTAGACCCCCGTTTGAAATTTCATGAAAAATTCTACCTTGTCAAAATTATCCAAATAAATTTGAGGAGCAACTATATCGCAAATAACAACATGGTGCGTTGGATTCATGTCATTTTGATTTTTTTTTGAATTATTTATGCTCATTTGAAACCATCGCTCTATTCTCATGAGAAATGTGCTTCAAATGAGGTGTGAAGCTAGGGTAAACACACCCGTTTGTAATTTCATGAAAAATTCTACCTTGTCAAAATTATCCAAATAAATTTGAGGAGCAACTATATCGCATATAACAACATGGTGCGTTGGATTCATGTCATTTTGATTTTTTTTGAATTATTTATGCTCATTTGAAACCATCGCTCTGTTCTCATGAGAAATGTGCTTCAAATGAGGTGTGAAGCTAGGGTAAACACCCCCGTTTGTGCTTCAACAATTTTTGGCATCTCATCTACATCAGCCAAATTAATTTCCTAGACAACTATTCTACATAATAGTGTAAATCTGAAGTTTCGTTATGTTTTCAATAATTCTTCTATTTTTTTTAATATTTTATTTAAATAACATGGTTTAATAGAAAATTCATATGTAAAAGAGATAAAAATCATCGCTCTAGTAAATCTGAAGTTTCATTATGTTTTGAATAAGGGTATTCTTCTATTTTTTTTATTTAAATAACAAGGTTTAATACTTAACAGCAAAGAAATCATATGTAGAACAGATAGAAATCATCGATCCCTGTGGCCAACGGACCAACCAATCAGAACGCAGAACGAGCGTCTCGCGGATCGCTGTGGCTGCGAGCGCATCCGTCCGATGCACGATTCCTTCTAGAAGGCGTGGATCCAACAGCCCAGGTCGAATCTCTGTGTTTCCTTCTAGAAGCTTTTCGGCTAGTCAAACAGAGGGTTGACCAAGCTTGAAATGAGCATACATAATTCAAAAAAAATCGAAAAAATATATTGCCGACGCACATAGTAGTGTTATGTCATATAGTAACGAGAAAAAATAAAACCTGTCTTAAAGAATGGAACGAAAAAGCCTTGTGTAACATATGATATCTTGAACAGTCTAGTAGAGAGTTCAAGATAATGAGATGAGTTTCAAACCTTTTGAACTCAAAAAAGGTCAAAATCTCACCAAAGCTTCATTTTGGTGTGACTAAGAAAGATCCAAAGTTATTTTTTCATTTTGGTGTTTTAAACTTGTTTTATTTACGATTTTCGATTAAAACCATTATTATTCAAAAGAAAATAAATAATACGAATATTCATCCAATAAATTTTTGGGCTTCGGAATTGCATTATATAGGTCTAATACAAGTCTAGGAAAAATATAAATAGGATTTATAAACATTAGAACGAAAGCCATCACTAAAATGAGATTCCTCGAATACAAGACTAGAGATTTCAAAGAATAAGAGGTGGAAACATTGTGAATCTTCCGAAGAGGTGGGTTCTACCTTTTTGTTTTGTGTTCCTATGGTCTATCCTAGCACAACCAAGCAAATAGTTCCACATTGCTACCCCCTTTGCAGCGTGTTTCCGTATAAGTCCGGTATTTCTCCAGCGGGGCTAGGGTTTCACCGGGAGGGGGGCTACGGAGCGTCTGGATCCCAACACAAGCTAGGGGGTGCCATACCATGTTAGTATAGGTGTGTTGTGTGCTTTGGATTTCAAAGATTGCTCTCCGGGGTGTGACTCGGCTTCACCGGCATCCACTTCTCTCTCGTAGGCGGTTACAGGGTGAAACTCCCGTATCGGACCAAACACCGTGAATCTTCCGAAGAGGTGGGTTCTACCATTTTGTTTTGTGTTCCTATGGTCTATCCTAGCACAACCAAGCAAATAGTTCCACATTGCTACCCCCTTTCGACGCAGTTACCGCGTGTTTCCGTATAAGTCCGGTATTTCTCCATCGGGGCTAGGGTTTCACCGGGAGGGGGGCTACGGAGCGTCTGGATCCCAACACAAGTTAGGGGGTCACCGCACTGTACCAACTATCTCTAAAAATGTCTAGAAATGACATGGCCGAGTAGTGCAGACAGCACCCGTCTACACTATTGTACATGCACTAAAAACAGAGGGAACCCGATCCTCTTACTTTGCCCACCTTATGTTCTCTGACTTTCTCCCATGACACGTGGGTCCGGTGTGTGATGGGCTCCATTTGTCAGTGACCTAAAGTCAGAGGATCGCGTTTCAGCTTCTGCAGGCCGTTGCCGCCGTAGTTTTCATGCATGGACTCTATCTGCACCGTTCCTTACAATCAAACGGTCGAAAATGACGCAGGTGCATGGACGTAGTGTTTTGGCTCAATGTAACTGGGGCCCCGTTCACCAGCGCGGTGCATGCACGCCTCGTTTTTTCATAGTAAACAACGTGGCAGAAGAAGAAAAGATCGAGTGAACGTCGCGTCGCATTTGCAGCAGCCCTGCACGCCTCCTTCCAGAAACACAAGTCGCGTCGCATTTGCAGCGACGCAGCCCTCCACGCCTAGTTTTTTATAAGATACGCATCAATGCATATGCAGCGAGGCAGGATTTGGCGTGAGACTTTGGATTTCTTCTCTTCACCTCTTTAATTCACGCATGCAACCTACGCCTACGCCTGTTCTACCACCGCTTTGACCATGCATCGACTGTACTTTCTACACTGCATCCTACGTTTCACATAGTTTGCTTCATCTACCCCAATAAATTCACGTCTCATCGTGTCTTTAAATAGCCCGTTTCACTCGATCCTCCTCCATCTTCTCATCAACTCTCCAGCCTCTTTGCCTTCTCTCCCTTCAAGCCCCGAACACCATGTCTTCCTACTCTCTCCCTCAAGCCCCGAGTCTGTCTCCGACGAGGACAACCCCAAGGCTCGGCCTTGGTACGAGCCCGACTGGACGCCGGAGGAGACGGTCCTCAAGCCCGTCGAATCTCCCAAACGGGAGCGATCGCCGTCGACCGACGTCCCCGACAGCGACGAGCGCGCCGCCGAGGACCTCTCCCCCAAGACGAAGAACCGCCTCCTCAAGAAAGAGGAGCGGCTGGAGAAGAAGGAGCTCGAGAAGGAGGAGAAGAAGGAGGAGGAGAGGGAGGAGAAGGCTCTCCGAGCCCGCATCAAGAGGGACCGTGAGAACGACGTGGAGAGGTGGCAGGAGGCGAACCGCCGCGCCCGGATCGACGATGAGATCAAGATCAGGGCGGCGGAGTGGAAGAAGTAGGCCAACCGCCGGCGGTTGGCCGGACAGCCGGACGGGCGCCCGCATGCATGCCGCGGGCGGTTAGGGTTTAGGGTTAGGGCCCCCCTTTTTTTTAATAGATGTAATGTCCGACGGGCCCCACTAAATATATGTAAAGTGGGGCTAATGATTATCCATATATATATATGTCCACTGTTTAATTATGTTTGCCAATTAAGTTATTTTTAATTCTATTTGCCCAAATGAAGTCAATGTTTAAATTATATTTGTCCGAATGTTTAAATTATATTTGTCCAAATGTTTAAATTATATTTGTCCAAAATTATAAATTTATTTTTATCCAAATGTTTAAATTATATTTGTCCAATGTTTAAATTATTTTTGTCCACTGTTTGTCCGTGCTAGTATACGTTGGGCCTCATTCAACATTAGGGCTGTCTTGGTTTTAGATGGGCCTGCCTGAACTGAATCTGAACTGGACTGAACACTGAACCTGTACATACGAACACTGAAAACTGAACTGAACACTGAAAACTGAACTGAACTAAAAACGAAATGAAACAAACGAAATCAGGTCTGGATTCCTGACGCATTTATTCTAAGTCTTAGCCATACTCAAATTGACTATGTCAAGCTAACTATAACACTAACTACATTATTTTTGACTAATGATCTGCAAATACACAATTCCAAGAACAATTGCACATAAATAAAAAAATGCAGCCATCATATTGCTCTGCTTCTTTAGATCGACAAGCGTCTCCAGCTGTTTTGCCATCTTCTTGAACTTGTTCTTCTGCACCCCATTGTGCACCGTAGCAGATCCCAATTGCTCCACCGCCGGTAGCAAATTGGGCACCTTTTTTTTGTCCTCCTTTTGAATCCTCTTTATGTACTCCTCAAGCCACTCGAAATGGTCACATGGAGGAAGATCCTGCAAATACGAAAACCCAAATCGGATGAAAACCCAAATCGGCTGAAAATTGAGCGGAAAAAAAACGAAATTGACAGGGGGGAACACAGATCTCACCTCCCCAAGCTGTTCTTTGCTCTCGCATTTCACATACTCGCGCCCGCGGTTGCCGTGCCTGTCGCTCCCCGTGACCCGCCGCTGCAGGGGCGCCGTCCGTGGGCAGTCAGGGCATATTCCCATCGGAACTGGCCCGAAGCGCGGCCATTTGGAGTGGGAATCGGAAGCAGAGGTCGACGACATGCCGCCGGAGAAGAAGGGGACACGCTGCCTGAGAAGCTCGGCTGATTTCCTGCTCACCGCCACGAGCTCCGCCGCGAGCTCCGCCGCTTTTAAACCGCCGGCCGCAAGCAACGGTCAAAAGCCGGGGCCCACAAACCGCGCCAACGGTCAACAGCTGGGGCCTACAAACCGCGCCAACGCTCAACAGCTGGGGCCCACAAGCCGCGCCAACGGTTTTATGATGGGTCCCACAGGTCAGGATTCTAACGGGGGGCAGAGAGTAACGGTGGAAGCAGCTAAATCAGTCCTTGCGCACTGACTAGGGGCAAAACTGAGTTCGATTCGGCGCTAGGGACAAAACTGAGGTCGTGGTGCCAACTGAGGGCACCCTGTTAATTATCCCTAGTCTAAAAGACTGGCTAATAATATATCTACCACATCCAACGAGTGATTATTATCAAGATCAATTTAATTTCAACCAAGGATATTTACCCCGTTAAATATCTCTAACTAATGTCTGGAACGTCCTAATTTTTTTTTTATCATCGTAAATTCACAGCTAGCTAGCACTTGCACAACGTCCGGAAAAGCTTTGACCATCTCTTAGTTTTAAGAAAGAAGAGACAAATAAGATGTATTTCATATGTGCGCACCTGCCCAGTTTTCAATGGCATACAAAACATTGGATCTGTGCGTTGGATTCCAGAGAGGTCATCACAAAAATAGAGTTCCAGTCAGCCTTTGTCGAGCGATGACCCAACAAATAAGAGATGCGTTTGGTACGTAGCAATATGGTGCTGCCTCCCGCCCAACTTGTTAACTGTTGATTGGTATGGGGAATATATATAGCTGTCCACCTGATGCTCCTCGAAAGAGTTGAACACAATACCGAATCAAAGACAAATTATGTTTCGAAGCGGGAGAACTACACTTGAAATCAATAAATTTTCAGTTCAGAAATTTTCCGGAAGATAGTGCGGTACCATCTGCTACTTCAAATTTGGGGATTCACTTATCTTCTTTACTCCAAGCTTGTATAACTACTGGCATAATATCCGTGCGTTGCTATGGGGAAAGAGGAGAAATGCCTTCAAGTGCTTACGGCAACTAAAAGTTTCTTTTCTGCATCGGGCCTTTTGGGAGAGAAAATTTTGCATTGAGTGGCACATAAATAAAATTGTCGTTGGTAACCGCTGCTTATCGCAGAAACCATAGCTTCAGCACGCTCCGACCTCATGTGCTACCAACGCCTCATGTCCTCGCCACTTCAGCCTTGACACCCGATACATGTGCGTCGGCATCAGCAGAGTGGGTCAGGAAACTACTAAAAATCTGTCTGCTAAGTGTTATAGTGAATCCTTGTTCAAAACTACTTACCAGCATCTTCTACTTCTCGTTGGGTTCCACACTCTTATTTATTGAAAGTAATACGATACACCCCCTATGGTTGTGGGTCATCAAGACTATTTTCTTGCGCCGTTGCTGGGGAGTGAAGCGCTATTGGTAAGAATAATTGGTAAGAAAATATTTACTATAAGTGTTGTTCTGTAATGGAGTCATCTTCATTTGAATCACTGTTTAGGAGGACTACTATCACTGCTACGGTAGTAGATGACCCTCCGCTTGCCCAGGTAATTCCATTTAAAATACCTATGAAAATTGTTAAACTTGTTGTGGATAACGGCTATGATGGAACTATCCATCCTGATAATCATTTGCTTTTTCTACATGAATTATGCGAGTTATTCAGATGTGCGGGTATTTCTATGGACAAAGTCAAGAAGAACTTATTTTCTTTATCACTGACGGGCAGAGCCGCTGAATGGGGTAGTCTGATGAAAAATGGCCGCTCATTGAGCTGGGTCGAGATTGTTCCTCTCTTTTATTCCAAGTTTTCTCCCCCTAGTGAAATCCATAAAGACAGGAATTCTATATATAATATTCGGCCTCGTGGTGGAGAAAGTATTGCCCAAGCTTGGGGGAGACTGAAGTCATTAATGCTCTAATATCCCATTCATGAGCTCCCAAGTCGTATTGTTATCAATAATTTTTATGCCAGGCTTTCTCTTCATGATAAAGATTGATTGGATACTTCTTGTTCTAGATCATTTACACGGAAGAAAGAAGAGGAGAAATGGGACCTTCTTGATCGTATTCAGGAAAATACTGAAGGATGGGAGAACGACAAAGGTAGAGAGTCAGGTATAAATTATGATTATGAATGCATTAAATCTTTTATGGAGATTGATAGTTTTCGTAATATTAGTGCTACTTATGGTCTTGATTCTCAAGTGATTGCAACATGTTATAAAGCTTTTGCCCCATATCTTGATATTCCAAAAAAAAGTGTGGAACAAGTATCATGAACCTTATAAGGATAACATTAATTCTACTCTTGCTAAAAATAATGAGGTTTATATTATTGATGGCATTTTGCCTGAACCTTATATAGAAAAATTGTCGTTTCGTGTTAAAGTAAAATAATATTCTATTGTGGCTAGTGTGGTTAATAAAAGTGAAATGAAAGCTAGAAAAACTTACGAGTAAATAACTATTAAACTGGAAGTAGCTATAGTTAAGGATCTTGTAACAAAAAATGTAGAAGGAGGACATATTATATTTTGTGAAGAAGATTCTAACATTGTTACACCTCCTACAAGAACCCGGAAAACAAGTGTTCATGTGCTTTCAGTCAAAATAGGTGATCACTGTTATTATGGCCTTTGTGATATTGGTGCTAGTTCAAGTGCTAGTCCTTGTGATCTTTACAAAGAAATTAGGCAAGAAATTGATCCCTGTGAACTTGAAGATATTGACGTGATTATTCATCTTGGTAATAGAGAAACTATCTCTCCGGTTGGAATTATAAGAGATGTTGAAGTTTTATGTGGTAATACTAAATATCATGTTGATTTCTTAGTTCTTGGTTCTGCTGCTAGTAAAACTTGTCCTATTATTTTTGGTAGACCTTTCTTAAATACCTGTGGTGCTGCTATTAATTGTCACAAAGAGAAAATTTATACTAAATTTGATGGATAATCTTATGAGTTTAATTTCTCTAAATTTGCTAAGAACCATTATGAAACTACTTTGCCTAATGAGGATTTTAAAGTTGAACAACTTGCTTTTATTGTTGTTGCTCCTAATAATGCTTTGCGACAATCTATGGAGGATCATGAAAGTGAAGTATTTGTTGAAGAGAGAAATGAGATTGAAAATATCTTCCTTTATCAACCTCCAATTCTCAAGCATGATTTACTGGTGGAGGAATTGGGTATTTCAGCCCCACCAAAGGAGGACCCCGTTTTTTATTTAAAACCTTTGCATGATATACTTAAATATGCTCATATTGATGATAAGAAAAACTATCATGTTATTATTAATTCTAAACTTTCAGGATATGAAGAAGCAAGGTTGATAACTGTATTGAAGAGAAACATCGAGGAGTTGTGGGCTACAATCTTGATGATTTAAAAGGGATTTATCCTGCTATCTGTCAACATGAAATTAATATGGACCCGATGCAAAACCTATGGTTGACCATCAACGATGTTTAATCCCTAAGATGAAAGAAGTGGTAAGGAATGAGGTATTAGAACTCCTTGATGCAGGTATAATTTATCCTATTGCTGATAGTAGATGGGTTAGTCCTGTGCATTGTGTTCCTAACAAAGGAGGTATAACTGTTGTGCCAAATGAAAATGATGAGCTGATTCCTCAAAGAGTAGTAGTTGGTTATAGGATGTGCATTGATTTTAGAAAAGTTAATAAAGTTACTAAGAAAGATCACTATCCTTTTTGTTTTATTGATCAAATGTTAGAAAGGTTGTCTAAGAAAACTCATTTTTGCTTTCTTGATGGTTAGTATGGTTTTTCACAAATTGCGCTTAGACATCAAGACCAGGAGAACACCACTTTTACTTGGACTTATGGAACATATGCTTTGTATGCCTTTTGGTTTGTGTAATGCTCCTACTACATTTGAAAGATGCATGTGTGCTATTTTTCATGGATTTTTTGAACAAATTGTGGAAGTCTTCATGGACGATTTCTCCGTCTATGGAACTTATTTTGATAATTGTTTGCACATCTTGATAAGGTTTTGTAGAGGTGTGAAGAGACTAATCTTGTCCTAAATTGGGAGAAATGGAATTTTATGGTTAATAACAGAATAGTTCTAGGGCTTGAAATTCCTGAAAGAGGTATTGAAGTAGACAGAGCTAAAGTTGAAGTGATTGAGAAAATGCCCTGCTCTAGGGATGTGAAAGGTATTCGTAGTATTCTTGGTCATGTTGGTTTCTAAAAGAGGTTTATTAAAGATTTTTCTAAAATTTCAAAACCACTTAGTAATCTTCTTCAAAAATAGCTACCCTTTGTTTTCTATGATGACTGGAAAAAAAACTTTTGAAATTCTTAAAAAGGCTTCAATAATTCCTCCTGTTGTGCAACCACCTGATTGAAATTTACCCTTTGAAATTATGTGTGATGCTAGTGATTTTGTTGTAGGTGATGTTTTAGGACAGCGAGTAGATAAGAAGTTAAATGTTATTCGTTATGCTAGTAAAACTCCTGATGTTTCTCAGAAGACTTATGCTACTACTGAAAAGGAATTCTTCGCGGTAGTATTCTCTTGTGAGAAGTTTAGACCTTATATCGTGTATTCTAAGGTAGCAATTCATACTGATCATGCTGCTATTAGATAAGAACGATGCTAATCCTAGACTTATTAGATGTGTTCTTTTGTTGCAAGATTTTGATTTGCGTATTGTAGATAGGAAAGGTGCTGAAAATCTTGTTGCTGATAATTTATCTGGTTTCAAAAATATAACACATGATCATATTCTTGTTAATGATAGTTTGCCAAATGAACAGTTGGCTTCTATAAATGTGTCTTCTATAAAGTTAAGTTCACATTAAAATCCTTGGTACGCTGATTATGCTAACTTTATTGTTGCCAAATATTTTCCTCCAACTTTTACTTATCAGCAAAGAAAGAAATTATTTTGTGACTCGAGGCATTATTTTTGGGATGACCCACACTTGTATAAAGAAGGACTAGACGGTATTCTGTGAAGGTGTGTCCCTGAGAATGAGCAAAGAGAAATATTGGATAAATGCCATGGAAGTGCTTATGGTGGACATCACGCCAGAGACAGAACTGCGCAAAAGGTTCTACAATCGAATTTTTATTGGTCTACTCTCTTTAAGGATGCAAGAAATTTTATTTTAACATTTGACAAATGTCAGAGAGTTGGTAACATTAGTAGATGTAATGAAATGCCTATGAATTAAACTCTTGTTATTTATCCTTTTCACAGCTGAGGATTTGATGTCATGGGTCCTTTTCCTCCTTCATATGGTTATACTCATATTCTTGATGTTGTTGATTATGTTACTAAATGGGTAGAAGCCATCCTTGCAAATGCTTAACGATGTTATTTTTTCCTAGGTTCGGTGTACCTAGATATCTTATCACTCATCGTGGTTCTCATTTTATTCATGGTGGTTTTAGAAAAACTCTTGCTAAATATGGTGTTAACCACATAATTGCTTCATCTTATCATTCTCAAACAAGTTGTCAAGTAGAATTATCAAATAGAGAAATTAAATTGATCTTGCAAAAGACCGTTAGTAGAACCATGAAGAAATGGGCTAGAAAACTTAATGATGCTTTATGGGCTTATAAACATGCTTATAAAAATCCCATGGTCATGTCTTCTTATAAAATGGTTTATGGAAAAGCTTGTCATTTACCTCTAGATTTAGAACACAAAGCTTATTGGTTAATCAACGAACTTAACACAAATTTTAAATTAGCTGGTGAAAAAAGATTTCTTGAACTAAGTTCTCTAGATGAATGGAGTGAAGCTTATGAAAATTCCAAACACTTTAAATAGAAAGTTAAGATATGGGATGACAAGAGGATTCTAAAAATAGAATTTAATATAGGTGATAAAGTTCTATTGTATAGGTCTTGTCTCAGATTTGTTTTGCAGGAAAATTGGTCTCGAAATGGGAAGGGCCCTATATTATGGGAGAATTTTATCGCTCAGGTGCAATAAAAATTAATTCACTTGATGGTGACAAACCACAAGTAGTTAATGGGCAACGACTCAAGCATTATATTTCTGGAGATTCTTACAATGAAAGTCTTTACACTATTCAAGCAATTACTCTGGAAGAATTCATCAGAACTCAAATGTAGAAAACTACAGAAGATATTTTGGAAGTGGTATAAGTTCCGATAACAAAAAGTCCGTGTTTAACTTCAAAAGGTTTATTTTAGTTATTTTTGTTTAATTTTAGAAATTATAAGACGAAAAAGGGACGGATGTTGTGCCCGAGGGCACCACGCCACCATAGGGCGCGGGCACCACCCAGGACGCACTTGGGTATGGTGTGGGCGCCACGGAGCCCCTCTCCGTCCCCGTTTCGACTTGCACCTTCCTTTTGACATACAATTTTCTACTATATATTTTCCCGGATCCCCTGAGGTCTGTATCTTGTGTTTTAGACGCGTTTTTTCTTAGTTGTTTCTGTCAGCACTCTCAGAGTTTAGAGCGCCATGGTTTCCTCC
The DNA here is from genome assembly GCA_028641055.1 of Alopecurus myosuroides. Taxonomy (NCBI): domain Eukaryota; kingdom Viridiplantae; phylum Streptophyta; class Magnoliopsida; order Poales; family Poaceae; genus Alopecurus; species Alopecurus myosuroides. The sequence continues at coordinate 553,215,432 of CM054058.1, forward strand.
AACGACAAGAACAAGGAGGTGATGATGGAGGATCCCGAGGATCAGAAGCTTGAGGAGGAGCAGGACAATATCGAAGTTGATGATGATGTGGAAGAGGATCCATGTGTTTACCCTCGTGCGACTGTTGCGAGTATCGGAGTGGTGGCTAATCTGTTCACTCTCCAGATGGGCGCAAGGATGAGCACATGCGGCAATGTTCCTCGACACGCCTTGGCTCTCAGAACTTTTTCCTCATATGCCAAAAATATTTTCATAACCTCATCCATAAGCACCAATTTGAGAGAGTTCCAAGTTCGGAACTGCCTTCTAGATGGGATATTGGTCATTCTAACAATGCATGGGAAGAAAATTCTAAGGCTGAAGAGGATTGGGGCAAGAATTTTAAGAGCTGGGATACCTCTCCTAGCATGATGATGAACCGCATTGAACATAATTCTGAAATGATTCGCAACCTCATCCATCTGGTGGACGATTTGAAGGAAGCTATTGATAAGCTTATTGAAGAATCTTGTGCACCAAAGGAGTAATTCGTCATGGGTAACAACACACCCTCAGTTTGTTTCAACCTTGGGGGGAGTGTTTTCAGTATTATCGGCATTATCTTTTATATTTATAATTTTGTGTAGTATCATGAGTAGTGAAGTTATCATATGAGATGGTTTGCAATGTGGAGTGTTACTCCCTAGTTAGTTATCTATGTATCTTTTGGTGTGAGTTTGTCTTTATTTGGAATATTAATGAGAAGTTTACCTTTACTTCATGCACACCTTGTTTTAGTTTGCAAATTCTTTTCATATGTTAATCCTAATGGTATTAGTGGCATCACTTTGGGTGAATCAAGTACATCTAGTTGGTTGTGGCAAACTTAGCATTGGTCAGTAGCAACAATACTTTGAGACTTAAGTAGAGAGAGGGAACTGCTCGCAAAAATAGTATCTTTGTTGTCTTTCTTTCTTGTTCGCCCATGAGATTAGCATTGTTGAGTTAAAATATTTGTGCTCACAAGGAATATAGCATGATTGTGTTTATTGCATTTATATTTTTTTTATCTCTTAACTCTATGCTTGCCACCAAAACTTGCTAGCCTAAACCCTGTACTGAGAGGAAATACTTATCGTGCATCCAAAACCTTGAGCCATTACCATCCACAGTGTCCATATAACTTCCTATGTGTTGTATTTAATCGCCACTCCAAGTAAATTTGTCATGTTCTACCTTCAAAATATTCAAATACTCCTTTATGTATCACTATTTACCAAGCTCATAAGGTCGTGGTAGCTGGGTTTGTCATCTTCCATGCTAATTTAATTTTCTCTGACTTGCAGCTTACATCTGCTTATCTATTTTATAATGCACAAGAGATGGTTAGACCAAGTTAATAAAATAGGCACTCCTCCATGGTTTGAGATTGTTGGCAGGCACCGAGGATTCGTTTAGCCATGATTTGTGAAAGGAAATGGTGGGGAGGAGTGTCAAAGCTATAAAGTGCATAATATAATTCAAAATATATAAATAAAACTCTCGGAACTGCTCTAAAAGTTGGTTAGCATGGAAGATGATTAGAACTCTACCACTTCTTTGTTGACAATTAGCATAGACCTCTCAAAAACAATTTTGCCGATGTTTTAAAAAAGAAAAAGCTCTAGCCCATGATCTAATCCCTACTTCCTTCTACGAAGGGTCTATCGTTTACTTTTATGTTGATTAATTACACATATTCCCTCTGTCTTAAGAAAGCATTTTTGTTGTTGAGATTCAACCATCTATATATTGTTAATATTTACAATCATGTCTTTTATCCTTCCTTTATTTGAGCAAAAGGACCTTTATCTATGAGAATATGACTTTTAAAGTTTTTCTTTGACTGCAAAAGGAAATTGTGATGGTTGAGCTTGTAAGTTGTGCATTATAGCTCTTGTGTAAATACTCTTCTTGAAAGATAAGTTGAATTGTTAATTGTTCTCTGACCAAGAATAAAGTTTGCCATCACCAATTGATTTTCTCTATGTAACTTTATTTGTGGGCGTTCTATTACTAGTTTCAAGTTATATTATATGAATAGGTGTTGATGTCTAAATTTTTTTATTCAGTTGAGTAAATGTTGATACTTCTTGTCCGTATTACTTATTATCGACACTTCACTCCATAAAACTTTGGACTTGTATACTGAGCTCAGTTTTGCTTGGGGACAAGAGAGGTCTAAGCTTGGGGGATTTGATATGTCCATTTTGCATCACTATTTTATATCATAATTTGCTATTATTCATTGATATATTTCGTATTATGATGCACTACTTATGTTATTTTATCTTATTTTGTATGTTTGATGATTATTGAGGATTTATCCGCCGGAGTCCGATTTTAGCCGGAAAAGGCGTTGTCAGGCTAACATATCTGCATAACTCTAAAGACACTGAAACTTTCACGAAAGATCTTATTTTTTCCGAGGACGAAGCAAGCCAACAGGGGGAGCCAGGAGGGCCATGTGGCCTCGATGCCAAACCAGGGCGCGGGCCCCACCTTGAGCGTGCTAGCATGTGGCGTGGGCCCCCTGATCGGCTCCTGACGCACTACAAGAAATGTGTTGATACATGACGTTCTCGCAGCGACAATGTACGAATTCGTCATAAAGTTATGACGATTTTGAACTAGATTGTCGTGAGTCAGTTGGAGGAGGCGAATCCTTACAAAATAACGACGATTTGAGTCAAGAACGTCGTAGTCACATAAAATGAAATCGTCATAACCGGGGGCATGTGGTCAATAGCCTTATATTTTAGCAAATTACGACGAATTTAAATCGTCGTGGCATGTTATTGGACAGCCACATCATAAATTTTGCTAACGTGTCTTGTCTACTAGATGGTCGTTTCATCGACTTTCGCCTATGTGTCATGTCTAGTGTGACTTTCGCCTATGTGTCATGTCTAGTTGTCATTTTTCGTACGTGTCACTACTTTCTGCGGGTTGACTAGACATGTCAGCACATAGGACGACGTTGGACCCGTCCAAACCAACCTCCCACCGAGTGGGACCCACAATGCTGACAAGAGCGAGCTCCCAGGAAATCGTCATAACCGGGGGCATGCGGTCAATAGCCTTATATTTTAGCAAATTACGATGAATTTAAATCGTCGTGGCATGTTATTGGACAGCCACATCATCAATTCTGCTAACGTTTCTTGTCTACTAGATGGCCGTTTCATCGACTTTCGCCTATGTGTCATGTCTAGTGTGACTTTCGCCTATGTGTCATGTCTAGTTGTCATTTTTCGTACGTGTCACTACTTTCTGCGGGTTGACTAGACATGTCAGCACATAGGACGACGTTGGACCCGTCCAAACCAACCTCCCACCGAGTGGGACCCACAATGCTGACAAGAGCGAGCTCCCAGGACCAACCTGATAAATGGCGTAAAAAGGAGGGGGCGAGGGATCGAACCAACGACCTCAACATCCACCTCCGAAAGAAGCAGCCAGCCACGAGGACACAACATCGTTGTTGTCCTCTGTACGCAACGTCCCTATTTAATAATACGTTCGCATGGTGCATTTCCTATCATGGGCCGCAGACGAAAACGGGCCAAAACTACGCCAACAAAAAGAGCCTCTAAGCCAGTGGACTGGAAAACGCTCGCCATCGCCCGAGCGTTACGGGGCAACCGTTTCGCTAAAGGAAAGGTACCTGGGCTCGGCCCATTATGAGCGCTATAGTATGTGTTTCACTTTTTCGTTCGCTCCTGCGGGTACGCACACACATGGACGCAAAGCTTTTCTCAAAAAAAAAACACACATGGACATCTTGTATGCACTCACTTTTGGGTCCTTTAGTTTATTTTTTTCTTGATTTCTTTCCTTTCCGTTTTTATGCATTCCTTCTTTTATACTTTTTTATTTTACCTTTTTATTTTTCTTTGTTTATTTTCTCATGCTTTATTTAATTTATTTAGGTTGTTGTTTTCTCATATGTTTTTTTCACTTTAGTTTTTAATATCGATTCTATTTCGACTTATTGTTCCTTTCTGTTCCATTTTATACATTCCTTCCTTTATACTTTCTTATTGTTCCCATCATATTTTGTTCCAAGCTTTGTTTCTATATTCTTTTCCCTAACATTTTGATCCTAGATTTAGTTCCATGATATTTTTATTCAATGAAAAATTAAACTTTCTTAGGCAACATTGTTCCTTGTTCCAATATGCATTTTTGTGTAGAATATGGGCACATTTCAACAAACTATGACATGAATGTGGTCATAACATCCGTCATTTGGCCAGGAACCCAAGAATCTTCGGAGGAGATAGCTCATTTATGTGAACACCTTTTCAACATGATTGTCGTATTCCAAGTTTATTATTTTTGGTGGATCCTCGGACATATATAATAACACCACGCGAAAGTCTTGCATCGTTTCGAGTTTTTTTGAATTTTCTGGAATTTATAAGCCGGTTTCGGAAAACGGTCAAAACGGTGGACATTACCGTTAGTACCTAGAGGTTGAATCTTGATAAAATCTTGGTGTATCTATGTTGAAATAGGTACTTGTCTACCTAAAAATTATTTTTGCAAAAAATAAAGAGAAAACTACAAGGCACCTGTAGTTCAAATTTGGCCCGGTTTCAACGGAATCGGCTGAAATTTGTCTTTTTCAAAAGAGGTGTATTTTGAGCTATTGAGAGGTAGTAAGTTTGTTATTTGTAGATAAAATATGACATAATATATTTAGAATTTTACGTTGTACATTTTTGCAACATATTTCATGTATGTGCTTCACAAAAAAAGCCAGTTTTGACACTCCGGAAATGGAAAATGGTATTTTTATTCAACGAAAAATAGAACTTTCTTCGTGAACATTGTTAGCTGTACCAATATGCATATTTGTGTGGAATATGGTCACATTTAAACAAACTATGCCATGGATATGGCCAAAACATCCGTCATTTCGCCCGAAAGCCATGAATCTTTGTACGAGATAACTCATTTGTGTGAACACATTTTCCATCAAATTGTCTTATTCCAAGTTTATTATTTTTGGTGGATACTATAACATATATAATGACACCACGCGAAGGTCTTGCATCGTTTCGAGTTTTTTTGAATTTTCTGGAATTTTATAAGCCAGTTTCGGAAAACGGTCAAACCGGGGGACATGACCGTTAGTACCTAGGGGTTGAATCTTGATGAAATCTTCGTGTATCTATGTTGAAATAGTTACTTTTCTACCTAAAAATGATTTTTGCAAAAAATAAAGAGAAAACTACAAGGCACCTGTAGTTCAAATTTGGCCCGGTTTCAGCGGAATCAGCGGAAATTTGTCTTTTTCAAAAGAGGTGTATTTTGAGCTATTGAGAGGTAGTAAGTTTGTTATTTGTAGATAAAATATGACATAATATATTTGGAATTTTACTTTGTACATTTTTTCAACAGATTTCGTGTATGTGCTTCACAAAAAAAGCCAGTTTTCACACTCCGAAAATGGAAAATGGTATTTTTATTCAACGAAAAATAAAACTTTCTTCGTGAACATTGTTAGGTGTACCAATATGCATCTTTGTGTGGAATATGGTCACGTTTAAAGAAACTATGCCATGGATGTGGCCAAAACATCCGTCATTTCGCCCGAAAGCCATGAATCTTCGTACGAGATAGCTCATTTGTGTGAACACATTTTCCACCAAATTGTCGTATTCCAAGTTTATTATTTTTGGTGGATACTATGACATATATAATTACACCACGCGAAGGTCTTGCATCGTTTCGAGTTTTTTTTGAATTTTCTGGAATTTTATAAACCGGTTTCGAAAAACGGTCAAAACGGGGGACATGACCGTTAGTACCTAGGGGTTGAATCTTGATGAACTCTTCGTGTGTCTATGTTGATATAGGTACTTGTCTACCTAAAAATGAATTTTGCAAAAAATAAAGAGAAAACTACAAGGCACCTGTAGTTCAAATTTGGCCCGGTTTCAGCGGAATCGGCTGAAATTTGTCTTTTTCAAAAGAGGTGTATTTTGAGATATTGAGAGGTAGTAAGTTTGTTATTTGTAGATCAAATATGACATAATATATTTAGAATTTTACTTTGTACATTTTTGCAACATATTTCGTGTATGTGCTTCACAAAAAATGCCAGTTTTCACACTCCGGAAATGGAAAATGGTATTTTTATTCAACGAAAAATAAAACTTTCTTCGTGAACATTGTTAGATGTACCAATATGCATATTTGTGTGGAATATGGTCACGTTTAAAGAAACTATGACATGGATGTAGCCAAAACATCCGTCATTTCGCCCGAAAGCCATGAATCTTCGTACGAGATAGCTCATTTGTGTGAACACATTTTCCACCAAATTGTCGTATTCCAAGTTTATTATTTTTGGTGGATACTATGACATATATAATGACACCACGCGAAGGTCTTGCATCGTTTCGAGTTTTTTTGAATTTTCTGGAATTTTATAAGCCGGTTTCGGAAAACGGTCAAAACAGGGGACATGACCGTTAGTACCTAGGGGTTGAATCTTGATGAAATCTTGGTGTATCTATGTTGATATAGGTACTTGTCTACCTAAAAATGATTTTTGCAAAAAATAAAGAGAAAACTACAAGGCACCTGTAGTTCAAATTTGGCCCGGTTTCAACGGAATCGGCTGAAATTTGTCTTTTTCAAAAGAGGCGTATTTTGAGATACTGAGAGGTAGTAAGTTTGTTATTTGTAGATAAATATGACATAATATATTTAGAATTTTACTTTGTACATTTTTGCAACATATTTTGTGTATGTGCTTCACAAAAAAAGCTAGTTTTGACACTCCGGAAATGGAAAATGGTATTTTTATTCAACGAAAAATAAAACTTTCTTCGTGAACATTGTTAGCTGTACTAATATGCATCTTTGTGTGGATAATTGTCACATTTAAACAAACTATGCCATGGATGTGGCCAAAACATCTGTTATTTCGCCTGAAAGCCATGAATCTTCGTACGAGATAGCTCATTTGTGTGAACACATTTTCCACCAAATTGTCGTATTCCAAGTTTATTATTTTTGGTGGATACTATGACATATATAATGACATCACGCGAAGACATTGCATCGTTTCGAGTTTTTTTGAATTATCAGGAATTTTCTAAGCCGGTTTTAGGAAAAAGTCAAGACGGCGGGCATGACCTTTCGTAGCTAGAGGTTGAATATTGATAAAATACTGATATATCTCTATTGAAATAGGTAGTTGTGTACCTAAAAATGATTTTAAAAAAAAATCATGAGCAAACTACGAGGCACCTGTAGTTCGAATTTGGCCCGGTTTTAGCGGATTCGGCAGAAATTTGTCTTTTTCAAAAGAGGTGTATTAAAAGCTATTTAGAGGTAGTAAATTTATTATTTGAACATGGAATGTGGTATAATAACTTTATAAATTTATGTGGTACAATTTTGTAACATATTTTTGGTAGGTGGTTCACAAAAAAACCCATTTTTGACACACCGAAAATGGAAAATGGTATTTTTATTCAGAGAAAAAGAAAAAAAAAATCGGCAATATTGTTCGTTGTTTCTTTACGCATGTTTATGTAGAATATGGACACATTTTAAGAAACTATGCCATATATGTGACCATAACATCCGTTATTTGACCCGAAAGACATGAATCTTCATAGAATCATCGCCTCACATGCGCCTTTGTCCTTTCTGGTACGGTTCCCATCCTGTAAGCCCCTAATTGCGCCTCATCCCCTTATCATCATATGGCGAGTTGCGTTTCCTGAACTGTTTCTTTCTGGAGCAATCAATATCTATGCTAAAAGGACGAAGTGAGAAAAAAAATATGGCGGCAGGTGAATTCGGATCTCCGCGCGTGTGTGTGAAATTTGAACATCGAATCTAACCCTAAATCCTTACAAATGATATAAATAGGCGACCATTTTTTCTTATTTCAATATTTATGATTTTTATTTACTCAGAACACAACTTACTCTGTCTAAAAGGGAGGCTGACTTGTGGGACCCGAGTACCGTATCTCTCCCGGGAAAACGAAATTTTACAACCACCATCGCGCGGGGAGACCAAAGTTTCGTGAAGTCCCCACTTCACAGGCACAAAAACAAACCCTAACCCCAATCTGAGCCACATGTTCCGCCCCTAGCTTGACCCTAGTTCCCCTCCCAATTTTTATTCTTGCGCCGCCGCCCCCTTCGATTCTTCGTGCGCCGGCGCCCCGATCCAGATCGCCACCTCCTCCTCACGCTCCCCTTCCTCGCGCTCTCTCGCCCTCTTCCTCGCGCTCTCTCGGCCTCTCCCCTTCACCGAAGTCGCCGCGCCGTCCTCCGAGATGGCGAACCTCCTCTCCGAGATGGGATCCTGTGAACCGGCAGCAACATCCGAGCGGCAGCCCGGCGGAATCCACACCATGGCCAACGCCGCCTTCCTCTCCATCGACGACGCCGATGAGCGGCATGGACGGGTGCGGATCGGCGGCCATGGAGATCGACGAGGTGAGTTATGGCACGGAAGCCAGTGCCCCAACCTCAATCTCTCTGCCTTTGGATTCGTCCGCCCCCATCCTCGGCGACGCCGATCCGTTCTCCACTCTACACCTCCCTGCAGGTCCTCTCTCTCTCTCTCTCACAGTCTCCCTCTCTCTCCCTGCAGATTCTACTGGGCATAGAGTTGGAACAGGAACCCGACGACGGTGATGGCCTCCCGGCTGTTGGATGCAGCCTTCGCCGACCTCCCTTCCGTCGGATCCCGACTGGACTGGACGGTCACCAACTACCACAGCATGAACGCTCTTCAACCGATGCACTTTCGAGGATGTCCAGGTACCAACTAGCTCCTTCCTTCTTCACGGGCTTACAAGTTTTGGATGGCGGCTGCTGATTGACTAGATATTAGGTTATGTAATTGAGAGCCCAAACGTAATATATAGTGTTTTGCACTTTTTCTTTGACCTATACAACATCGTTAGCCTCAAAACATTACTATGAGTATTTAAGTGTGCCATTTAGGTACTATCCCATTGTTGCCTCTGTTAGTATAATCTGGATTTGTTATTTTTGAAGTGCCATTGTATACACAACTTTCATTGAGTTACCAAGTGCACATCATCTAGCTGAACAATAAGATAGTTTAGTTAAATAATTCGATAGGCTATTTGAAGGTCCTTGATGATTATAGCTGCTTGACATTTTTAGAGCTAGGTCCTTGTTGACCAGTGGCATATTTACCCAAATTCCAAGCATGTTTCTGAGCCTAATTCACTTGCATTTGGAGCTTTGTTGGTCAAATTGTGCTATTGAAATATTAGAAAAGAAGCTATATTCATTCCATGTACTACTTTACAGCCTATCTATCTTATTTGCTGGATTGATGTGACAAGGTACCAAATTTCTACACCGTAGCCTGCTGCCCAAGTTTCAGTGTGAAGTTGATGCAACAATCTTTCTTATGTCATGCTGGCCGAGCTCGTCTTGCAATATATCAAGCAAATGAACTAGTATTAAATTTCAGTAATAAACAATGAACTGTTCACATGTGTCATTGCTTCCACTTGTCAACTGTCATGCTGGCATGCACTTTCTTTTGTGCGTAATTGTGTACATTCATTTCCGAATTATTAAATTAGTCACAAGTATGGCCTTTTACTGTACTACGAAACATGAAAAACTTGGCCTAACGGCAGCTTTGATTTTCCTGTACAGTTCATAGGGGCTATAATGGGTGCCAGGGATCTGAATATCCAGACAGAAAAAATGGATATATTGGCATGCCAAGTAATGTATGTTGTGTTGTTGTGGAGTACCTTGCTGGAGGCACACTAAAAACATTTCTGATCAAGAGTAGGAGAAGGAAGTTGGCTTTTAAAGTTGTGGTGCAGATAGCTCTTGACCTTAATTGCTAGAGGGTAAGCAGCTACTACATTCTCATCAGTTTTGATATTCTGCTTTTGACTCCCAGTAGTGTCCATAGTTCTCATTGATCTGTGACGACCTTTAAACCTTTCATAGATTAAGCTATCTTCACACAAAGAAAATCGTGCATCGCGACGTGAAGACTGAAAATATGCTTCTTGACAAAACAAGAACTATAAAGATCGCGGATTTTGGCGTTGCTCGCCATGAGGCTGCAAATCCCAGCGATATGACGGGTGAAACAGGCACCCTCGGTTACATGGCACCTGAGGTATCATTTCTTGGACAGTGACTGGTCTCATTGGGTCTTCATAGTTTTTCGTCTGTTTTTTGCTCGTTATGTATCTAATTCCAGCACCAAACTGATCTAATACATCAGCATTAAACAGCCCCTGTGCATGCCATTAGCACAAACTGATCTAATACAGTTTGGCATTAAATAGTCCCTTGTGTATGCTTGCCACCTTGCATGATATTACACCTTATATATCGGCACCTGATGTGCAGGTTCTCAACGGCAACCCTTACAACAGGAAATACCGACGTGTATAGCTACGGGATCTGCTTGTGGGAGGTATGCTGCTGCGACATGCCTTACGCGGATCTGAGCTTCTCGGAGGTCATGTCCGCTGTCGTTCGCCAGGTACAAATCTTCCATTATACTTACTTTGCTTCTTTGTCTGCTGATATCTGAACTAGTAGTGGACAGCTGACAATATATACAACGTCTGACTTCCCAGAACCTGAGGCCGGATATAATATGTCTCTGTTACAAACCATAAGACCAACCCCAACAGTAAGACAAAGGCCAAGGTGCCCGCAAAGCTGCGAGGGCCAACATTGTCATGGTTGCGTAGCACGGTATGTTGTTGACTACACACAAGGAAAAACAGCAACGGCTGTTCTTAGTCTTTCTTCAACACCATCGATTCTTGGTCTTTTTTTCTGTTCATTGGAGAAGTAAGTAGAAAAGTACGTCTGAACCCTGAATGCTACATCAGATTTCATAAATGAAAAACACAACGTTTGGAGGATAATAGTCTAGCCAACTAATTAAGTTTGTTTGTACATCGATTTTGGGACTTGAGCCTTGTGGAGCACTAGCCTTACAATAATTCCTTGCTTGCAGTTTAATAACCTCGCCAGGCTGAATGCACTTAAGAAGGAACAGAGCCAGTGTGCCTTGGCGATATATGTGCTCTGGCTGTTTGGCTGGGTGATGTTCACCAGCAGCCATGGGGACAGTGTTGAGCCTTGCCTCATCAGGTATGCGATGGACATTGCCTACTCAAAGATCGAGCACATAAAAGTAATTAGCTATGATTCTGTGGTACTTGCTGGTTTCTACCGTGCAAACTGTGATTCCTGTATGCCGAAAGGAAAACAATCGAATTATATGTATATAGCTCCTATGATCTCTAACCCGTGATGAATACTTGCTTCTTTATCTTGTATCATCATTGTGCCAGTGTGTTTTGTGTCCATACCCGTGATCTCTAACCCGTGATGAATACTTGCTTCTTTAGGGCTTGGCTTGTAAGACTCTCGATCAGGAACAATTGATACTATTAGCATTTTTGTAAGATATCGTTGGGAGCTAAATGCATGTTGGTACCACCTGTATATTTTGTGTAAACTGAGCAGCTTTAGTTTTGGCCAATTTTTGTGATTGTTTATCAATGATGCCTTACTGCTGTTCTTTTGGATTCAGGACCTCGAGGAGAAATGCACACCAAACTTTCCCATTTTGGTGATTTTGCCAAGTCTATTTCTGTAAGGTTGCTGGGAAGATGGAACTTGGCCATTTTGGTGAAATTAGTACTTGTTGAACTATGATGCTGAATGTATTGTTCAAATGTTGAATTTTGAACTGTCATGGGATTGACTGTAATTTGCTGGGTATTCATATTCCTGAATATTTGTTTGAAATGAATACATATATATATATATCTATGTGCTGTATTCAAATTTCTGTGTGCACTGGATGAAAAAAATGGACCGAAAGTGGACCAAAAAATGCCACGACCTGGCCCAAACAATGCATTAAATCTGATGGTAAATAAAAACTAAAAAGGGCCGAATACACTACTGGACCAAAAATTATATGGCCTGGCCCAATTTCTTCCATTAGAAACACTCCTGAAAAAATGGATCACGTAATGGCCCAGGCCCATCAACGAAAAAGCCCAAGGCTAAGGTCGAAAACGGACCAGCAAAGACCAAATATTATTGGGCCAGACCCATGAAGATAACCAAAATGGACCGGGCTTATTTTGATCCACGACGATTTCATTTCGTCACGATTTTTCCACGTAGGACTGGCCACGTCGGAGCTGATGTGGCCTGGCCGGACTGCGCGTGACGATTTTAGATCGTCATAATTTTACGACGTTCCGATATCGTCGTGGATGTCCATGACGATTTTTAAAAAATCGTCGTTATGGATCATTGCTGACGCTCGGTTTTCAACGATTTGTTTTTGGTCATAGGATCGTCATGGATGATATATGATGACGATTTGGTGACGAAAATAGAGCGTCATGTATCAACATATTTCTTGTAGTGACGCTGCCCCTTGGCGCATATCTTCCCCAAAGACCTAAATTATCCAGGAGTCCATCCACACAATTTTTCTCCGCCTCCATGCGACGGAAACCACCGAGAGAGAAAAATCTCTCCGGCAGAGAGAAATCTGTCGGACAAATCCCCTCGCGGAGGAGGGAAATCGTTGCCATCGTCACCGCCACCACGCTGCACTTCATCAGGATCATCATCTTCATCATCCACCACGCCGCCATCATCATCTCCACAGCTCCACTCTGTTCTGTTGTATCATCTAGGGCCATACCATGTCTAGTTCGTTGGAAAGACTCTCCCAGTGTTGATTACTCTCTGTATTTGATGCTATTTAGTTTTATCGGTGGATTAAGGTTTAGGTCCATATTTTTATTCATCATTATATCACATCTGATCATGATCCATATGATGTCTTGTGAGTAGTTTTTTTTGTTCTTGAGGACATGGAAGGAGTCTATTTGTTAGTAGTGGAATAATGTTGAGTAATATTTAATAGTTTGATATTTATGTTGTGGTGTTATTCCTCTAGTGGTTTCATGTGAACGTAGACTACATGGTACTTCACCTTTATGGGCCTAGGGGAATGCATCGTGTATTTAACTTGTTAATTGTGGGGTTGTCGGAGCGACAGTAACCTGAACCTCCGTTGGTAAGTTGGTGCACGAGGGAGTGTAGGATCCAAGAGTTTAAGGGTGTGGTTAGATTTATCTTAATTACTTTATTGTAGTTGTGGAAGCTTGCAAGGTGTTTAATCACAAGTATGTATTAGTCCTAGGAAGGTGTAACATTCTAGTGTTTGGGAAGTTATAAGGATCTAAATTTAATATGTGCATTTGGAAAGCATGCATCTAAAAGTACGGGAAATTTTTGCGCGAAAGTTTAAACAAAGCAAAGTGACCAAAGTTTCACTTGACATGATGAAATAGGTCTAGTTCATCTAGTAAAGAGTACATTTGGAGTGATCTGTATAACATAGTATCTTTACAAACCAAATCATCTGATAAGGCAAACCATAGTTGGTTATGAACAACACTAACTCTCAACAAGTCTAACCTCAAGTCTATAAGTGACTTGGGATAATTCACTAGGTATCTAGAACTCAAAGAGGGGTGAGTATCCAAATCACATATCTAATGATCACACTTCCACAAGATATTAATGCACCAGTGAACCATCACAACAGAAGAGATAATACATCCTCTAATCGTGAACTCTTTAAGTCATCAACAATTCACACAACATGTTTCTGAATCATCTAATAACTACTGAGTGCACTTTCACACTCTCATAACAAAGGTTCAATAAAACACAACTGATAACCACAAGTCTTAACTCAAAAACCACTAGTGGGAAATGATATAATAGTTGTATTAACACCTTTATCGAACATGTACATATCTCATCATCATAAAAGAAGTACCTAAAAAGAAGAAATAAATCTTCTTCAGCTAATATTAAATCTTGATCATTCCATATAATGATTCCAAACCTCTATGTGTGCATTATGTTTACAAATGAAGAACATAAAATAACAACATGACACCCTGAGAAAACATCTACCAACTCTGACTTAAATCATTAAACTCTAATAACCTTCAGGTGATCATTGTCTTATTCATCTTATACAAGTGAGCATATGAAATCTCAACACACCAATGATCCATTGGATCATCTTAATATTAAGCCATCATTCCATAAGCATTTCACATTTCTATACACATCAAAATTCAACAACCAAGGTATCTCTGGATACAAGTAATGAATAACAACAAGTTATAACCTCTATTAGAGGAATTTAATTGAAAGCTAAGTAAAAAAATCATGTATGAAACAAGTATTTATCTTTTGGGAAATAAAATAAGAAGTGTATGGAAGGATAATAAAAGCATGAGCTAACTCTTAATCTAGATCATGTTATGTTTCCTAGACTATTCTATCTTGCTTCCAATCTTCTCAAAGTCATTATGCAAGAGAAGCACCCACAAGAAAAGAGGAACTACCACCAGAAGATCTTCAGGAAGATTCTCTAGAATGTTCTAGAAGTGTTGCTCCAACCTACTATAAGAGTACTTGGAAACTCCTATATATTGATCTGATCTTATTAACACTCTTGAAACAGTGTGATACTCCAATGTTAACATATCACTTTTGTATACTCAAACACTTGAGTGTGTTACACAAACAAACAGAAGATTGAATAACGTGGTACATCTCAGACTATTGTATATGAGTTGTAATTTGGAGGCAAGACTAGCTACCTTGTTAACAAATTCTTCTGATATGCACATGGTAACTTGATGTCATAAAATAAACTCACATTCTTTTACAATCATTTAAGTAAAATCCTTGCTTGGAGTAATTGGATGTTTTCACCAAAATGTTGAGACAGATGAGGTTGGAAACCAAGAAAGGAACCTATCTGCAATGGACAAAGGTGATAACAGAAGACTAGTGGCAACTAAAGAGAAGAACATCAAGCAACAGGAGACTTCAAGAAGCAACACTACCTCAGTAAGGGATCATAAGAAATTATCCAGTGAATCATTAGGTTAGAACAGAGAACCAATAACCTCGGTCAAGCTCATCAGATATGAGGAACTCATAATAATATCTTTAAGGGAAACAATTATCAAGTATGAAATAATAACCAGCCAATTTATCCACATGTCTTGATATGTGGAGGTTAATGGTAACAAACTTAATACCTTGTTTTCCATGTCATTTTCATATGTAAGACTAATAGTTGATAACAAAAGTTCATCTACATATAACCATGTAAATGAGTACATGTTCTAAAAAAACATGGATAATATCCATACTGGAATCTATGTGGAAAGCAAGCAAATAGACTCCAAAGACACTCATGTTTTCCACATAATGAGGTACTGAAAAACAACAAAACATGGGTTACACACACCTAAGTAAATTCTCAACCAAACTTGCTAAGGGTGTCAATTAGGAAAATAACAAGGCCACATAATAGAAAACAAGATCCTTCAACCATTAAAATCATTTGGTTTGACATAGAATAAAATTCTCTATTAAGTGGGTTTTCATTTCAATGCATAGAAACATTACCAAGTAAGGTTACAAAATTATTTTCTAAAGGGAATTGTATCTCAAAGTGTCCATTGGAAAACATACCATTATTTCAATACCATGTTAGTGGTGTTGTTTTTATGACATAGCATACACTAAGTAGATTTTGATTCATATGAACGGTGTATCGGAACGGTGTACCGGAACGCAGAAATCGGACCTTGTTGGACATGGTACGATCAATGATGAGTCGGAAAGATCTACCTTTATCATTTGGGGGTTATTGTCTAGAAACTGCAGCGTTCACACTAAACAGAGTACCATCAAAGTCAGTAGAGAAGACATCGCATGAGATGTGGACTGGCAAAAGGCCAAGTTTTATATTTTCTTAAGATTTGGGGTCGTGAAGCATTTGTCAAGTGACTTCAGTCGGACAAGCTCACGCCCAAGTCGGAAAGTGTATTTTTGTGGGGTATCCGAGGCAAACCTTGGGGTACTACTTCTATAACCGAGAAGAGGGAAAAGTGTTCGTCGCTCGGAATGGTGTCATCCTTGAGAAATAGTTTCTCAATCGGGGAGTCTGTGGGAGCATAGTGCAACTTGAGGAAATTCGAGAGGAATCGGCTAGGGGCCAGTCGGCAAGGGCCTTGGAGGCTGAGCCGGTCGTGGTACCTACGCCGGTAAGAGCACCTGAACCACAGAGATCTGTAAGATTAGAAAAAACTCGTGATGTTTTACTGTTCGACAGTAATGAGCCGGCAAGTTATTCGAAAGCGATTGTGGGATCTGATTCCGAGTCATGGCTTGGAGTCATGAAATCTAAGTTAAAGTCCATGGTTGATAATCAAGTTTGGAATTTGGTTGATCTGCCTGACGGTGCAAGACCCGTCGAGTGCAAATGGGGTCCTTAAGAAAAAAAATGATATGGATGGAAATATTTCTGTCTATAAAGCACGACTTGTCGCGAAGGGGATCCGACAGGTTCAAGCAGTGGACTATGACGAGATCTTCTCGTCCGTAGCGATGCTTAAATCAGTTCGGATCATGTTAGCCATAGCAGCCTATTTCGACTATGAGATATGGCAGATGGATGTTAAGACGGCTTTCCTTGATGGAAATTTAACCGAGGACGTGTATATGATACAGCCCAAAAGTTTTGTCGATCCAGCTAACACTGACAAGATATGCAAACTTCAGAAATCCATTTATGGGTTGAAGGAAGCATCTCGGAGTTGGAACATTCGCTTTGATGAGGTAGTCAAATCGTTTGGCTTCATCAAGAGCGATCATGATTCTTGTTTATACAAGAAGTTTAGTGGGAGCAAAGTAAATTTTCTAATCTTATATGTGGACGGCATATTACTGATGGGAAATGATGTCATGATGTTGCAAAAAACCAAAGAATCATTGGAAAGGAGTTTCTCAATGAAGGATTTGGGTGAGGCGACTTATATACTGGGAATCAGGATCTATAGAGATAGATCAAGGCGGCTCATTGGATTGAGTCAGAGTACATATCTGGACAAAGTATTGAAGAAATTCTATATGGAAAAGTCTAAGAAGGCGTTCTTACCGATGTCCCATGGTGTAAAACTAAGCAAGACTCAGTGTCCTTCGACGACTGATGAGCGAAGTCAGATGAGTGTGACCCCGCATGCTTCGGCAATCGGATCCATCATGTATGACATGATTTGTACTAGGCCAGATGTTTCCTATGCTCTAAGTGTAACGAGCAGATACCAGGCTGACCCTGGTGAAACCCACTGGGCAGCGGTTAAAACCATCCTTAAGTACTTGAGAAGGACTAAGGAAATGTTCCTAGTTTATGGAGGTGATGAGGAATTCAGTGTAGAGGGTTACATGGATTCGAATTATCTCACCGACTCAGATGATTCTCATTCGCAATCTGGATACGTGTTAGTCATGAACGGAGGGGCTGTGAGATGGAAGAGTTCCAAGCAACATACCGTGTCTGGATCTACGACAGAGGCTGAATATATTGCTGCCTCGGAGGATGTAGAGGAAGCTGTTTGGATCAGGAACCTCCTGATGGATCTTGGTGTGGTTCAGGGCGCGTCCAATCCATTGGACGTATATTGTGACAAAAATGGTGCTATCACACAAGCCAAGAAACCTAGACAACACCGGAAGAACAAACATATACTCATGCATTACCACCTCATTCGCCAGTTTGTCGAACAAGGTGATATCAAGTTATGCAAAGTACACAAAGATGCAAACATTGCATATCCGTTGACAAAGGCGCTACCGCAGCTGTGGTGACCCAGCACACCACTGCATGTGTAGTGCGCAAGTCGGTGACATAATACTCACAGAAGGACTTATCCGTGAATATTACATCTCTCAGAGTGGTACAACAGAAACACAGCGGGACCAGGCAAAAAATTATAGGATACAAACTTCATTACAAAATCTTGAGAGTCTCCCTGATGAATCAAGAAGATCTCCTGCAAATGAAACATCAGAAGAAGCAATTCGAAGCTCCAAGCCGGAGAAGAACTCTAGCTCAGAACTAATCCACTACGGCTGATGTCAGCCCTAAAATATGGCTTGTAAATGCTAAGTCCAAGAATGGACTCTACCTACACCTAGGTAGCTTCTCCTCCATCAGCGTTGTTGATGATGATGCTTTACCGGCTAAGTAGTATAAGACCCCACCTAGCTTCCTTAGACAGCGATGGTTTCTCGATGACGACTTCAGTAGGGCTTCAACTCTAAGCAAGGGGTCAAACGGGATAGAATGAGTAACGAGCGTTACTCAGCAAGTTCATGATATAAAGTGGGTGGTTGATGCACTAACTACAGCTTTAGACTTGAAAGAGTCATAAGCTAATGCAAGGTTTTGTAAAACTTTCTTCAAGAGGTTGCTTTTAATTCTGAAAACTATGCCCGCCAGACCATCACAGGACTAGAACTTCATGGAGTTGCCTTTCCTGTAGCGTTCGCAGTTCCTTCCCGGAACAGGGGGTAACATGCCACATCCTTTTACACTCTGCAGAGGTGCGTTACTTTACCCATGGACGACCAAGACCATGTTGCACAACCAGGCTCGAGATCCTGTCCACTCCCACTCAGGTGTGGGGCCCGGTAGTTGGTCCAAGCCAAACCGTGCTTCTCCGCACAACGCATGCCCACCCATTTCTGCCAGCAGGTTGAACGCCTGATTCCACCCCTCACGATGGAGATCTACGCGCCCCTGGCAGACACTCATAGACCCCAGAGCCCGTGGGACGTAAGGGCTCCCACCCATGTGCATGTAGTCTCGCAAGACCTACAGCGTACGTCTCTGGCAGTCCGTTGACATGCGAACGAGAAAAGTATCACGGCTGACTTACTCCCCCCATAGACCCATGGTTAACGCGGTATTTACGGCGCACCGAGTTCTGACGGCATTTGTGATTAGTTCCTAGGTAATACGTTCCCATGCAGATGGAACCTTCCTTTGACCTATTCATCTTACCATGGTTCCATCCGCCCACCAAACAGAACACTACCACTCGGGTAGTCATTCAATTAGTCATATTATTATAAAAATAGGATCATGCATTCTTTTGAGAGTAGGTGATAAGACGATAGGGTTTTTGCAATTAGTTTGTTATGAAGTACTACAAAGGATATGAACAAGTGATGAACTTGCCTGAGATTGAAATAACCATAATAATAATCCAGGTCTTCGGGGTTCGAGGGTCGAGTAGAGAAATCCAATCATCTGGAAAATAGCAAAGTAGTCCCGGTAAGGACTACAGAAAACACTGGCAAGATGATACATGCGTAGTGATGAGATGCATCGTGAAATCCCCTGGAAAATACCCCAGCTTACAAGTGTAAGCCACGTTGGAAACGATAACGTATTCCCATAATTGTTAGGTGACTTAGAGTTATTTCATTACTTGTGGTGATGTTGTTATTTCTTTTAGGCTTAAGTGTGTTTCACTTTTATTGAACAAACACTTGTTATCATGTTTAGGTAGAAGTGTGAATTACTTGATTAGGTATCAAGACAATAGCACATGGTAAACAATTATTGAAAAGGTAACAAACATGTTTGATTTTATTTTCCAAAAGTGGAGAGGTAATGAAAATGAGTTTAGTTGAAAATGATGAACTAGTACAGTGAGCTCTATCATCACAACACTTGATAATTACTTGTGATGATAGGTTTTGTAGATGTGAAAACAGGTGGTTTTTTATTAATAAGGAAAATACTGTTGGTGGTTATTTCTGGTTATAATGGAATATTATAGAATTCCAATATACCTCGAATAACAAGTTTATAAGTTCAACAAAATGTTTTTAGGTGGACATATTTTAATTGGAAATGATTTTTTCTTTAATTTGGTATATTATTCAATGCTTTCTGAAGATATTTGAATAAACTATTAATTTATTAATTTTAAATAGATTAAATGACTAGGCAAACATTGCACACATTAGAACTTGGTAAAATGACTTTATAAACATCATAGATGAGTTGTATTAGCCATTTTGAGCATTTTGGTGTATAACTTGTATTTTTCTGATTTTATGAATTATTTACTATTTTCTCAATTTTAAATGATTTAATTTGATTAAAGAAAATATTTAAATTTAATTTTTATTAAGTATTTTTGAAAAGTTGATAAACATTTAGATTGTGTTTTTCTAAACATTTCTATATTTATTTCATATTTTTCTGATAAACAGGATTAAAGTTATTGGATTAATAGGATTAAATCATTTTCTGTCATTTTTAAATTGACAGGTGGGTCCCACCTGTCATATTCATCTTTTAAATGAAAATTAAAAGGAAAATGGATAATGACATCATGATGGCGTCACAACCACATCATCCAGAGAGGATTCTTCACAGATGAATTCAATTCGAGTGATTGAGTGCAAATTGGTGGTTTTGATTCGTTCCACTAGCTAGATGTGCTCCTGGCGAGCCAAGGGGTAGCGGCGCGGTGACCGAATGGTCACCGGCGGCTCGCCGGCGTTTACAGGCGCGGTGGCGCGGCATGGATAACGGCGACACAACGAACCCGTCGATGAAATCCAGAACGGAGAGTACCCAGCGGTTCCCCAGCTCACCGTGAGTCTCGTGGTAGAGTTGAGGAAGCACGGCGAAGAGCCACCACGGCGAATCGACGGCGGAGCTCCCCATCGGCCGCGGAGAGGACGACGGGGACCCGACTGATTCAGACCACGCCGGCAAACGAGGTTTACGTAGGAGGTAGAGGCAATCGTGGCGCGTCTTCCGGTGGTCTCAGCTCGTCCAGAGGTGGCCGGAATCGACGGCGGCGTGCGGCGGCCGTGAGACTAGGGTTAGGGTTGCAGTTCAAGTTCGTCCAGAGAGAGAGAGAGAGCGGGGCGACGAGTGCGAGTGAGGAGGAAGTTCACGACTCTCTCCTCTCCCTTATCCGCGTAGGGGAAAGCCAGCAGGAGGTGACACCGCGTCGATGACGCGATTTGCGCCGCCACTGCCTTCTGGCCGGAGTTGGGAGAGAAAGAAATGAAAAACCAACTTGCGATAACCCCCTGAAATTTCCAATATTTGCATAGAGGTCCTTCTGCCTTACAAACTGAGAAGAAATTAATGTTTTTAGGGCCTTTTTGTGAATAGAAAAATTATTAGAAATCAGTTTTGAAATCCTTATCAAATTCTCCACCTCACCATGTTTTGTTTTGGTGGATTTGAAGAATTTTTGTATTTTTTTATTTAGGGTGCTAGATTAAGTGGTTTTGTGGTTTTCTCTTCTTTTAATTTATTTAATGGACTTAAAACTATGCCAGAGCATATTTAATAAAAGCACACACCCCCATCTTGTGGATACCAAGGTGGGGTATCATAATTGGACAATTTTAGGCATAATCCCTTATAGAAGGTATTTTAGTAAAATTACTGGGTACTGGTTTTATGCACTGTTATGAAAACAATTTAATATGGAATTTCATTCCATGTCACACCAAATGATTTTAAAGGGGTAAAGGAACTTGTTTTCCTTTTATAATACTATGTTATTTTTATAGCTAAAACTCTTTAGCAATTTTAGTTGACATTTTACTTGAGTGTGTATCAATCAGATTTGTTATTTTAGGGACATGATCCATTGGAAAACATGTGTGGCTTTGAAATCTTATTTACTGGTTTTTCACATAGGTTCCAATATGGATATTATGCCATGTTTGTTTTGGAACATGTAGTCATCTACATGATTGTATGTAGATGAAGTTTTGGTATCATCTGTTAGTCTTATGTGTCAAAAGGTGATGGAAAAACAAGGTATTAAGATTGTTACCATTAACCTCCACATCTCCACACATGTGGATGCAATTGCTTGTTATTATTTCATACTGGTTTAATTGTTTCCATTAAAGTGGTTATTATGTGTTCCTCATTTCTGATGAGCTTAACATTGAATAGAGATTATTGGTTCTCTAATATATCCTAATGATTCACTTGCTAATTTCTTATGATCTCTTGTTGAGGCAGGGTTGCTCCTGGTGTTCTTCTGTTGCTTGATGTTCTTCTCTTTAGTTGCCACTAGTCTTCTGTTATCACCTTTGTCCATTGCAGATAGGTGCCTCTCTTGGTTTCCAACCTCAACTTTCTCACCATTGTGGTGAAGACAGCAAATTACTCCAAGCAAGGATTTTTCTTATATAATTATAGAAGAATGTGAGGTTATTTAATGACATCCAGTTGCCATATGCATACAAGAAGAATTTGTTAACAAGTGGCCAAACTTGCCTCCAAATTTACTAATCATATACATTTGGCTGAGATGTACTAGGTTATATGATTTTATGTTTGTTTGTGTATGACACTCAGTTGTTTGAGTATACAAAAGTGATTTGTTAACAAGGTGGCTAGTCTTGTTATCAAACTACTTCTATATAACACTGACATTAGAGTATCACACTCTTTCAAGAGAGCTAATAAGATCATATCAGGGTATAAGAGTTTCCAAGTACTCTTATAGAAGATTAGAGTAGCACTTCTAGAACACTCTAAATAATCTTCTTGGATATCTTCCTGTGGTATTTCCTCTTCTCTTGTGGGTGCTTCTCTTGCAGAATAACTTTGGGAAGATTGGAAACAAGATAGAATAGTCTAGGAAACATAACAAGATCTAGATTAAGAGTTAGTTCAAGCTTTTATTATCCTTCCATAACCTTTTTATTTTATTTCCCAAAAGGTATGTAATTATATCATATAGGATTTATTTACTTAGTTATCAATTCAATTCCTCTACTAGAGGTTATATCTTGTTGTTATTCATTACTTGTATCCAGGGATACTTGATTGGTTGAATGATGAGTTGAATAGAAATGTGGAATATTGGTGGAATGATGACTTAACAGTGAATTGATCAGATGGTTTAATGATGTGTTGAGATTTCATATTCTCACTTGTATGAGATGATTAAAACAATGAGCATGTGAAAGTTATTGGATTTAATGACTTATATCAAAGTTGTTAGTTGTTTTTCTTAGGTGTCATGTTGTTACTTTATATCCTTCTCTTTATTAACTTTGGCATTCATAATGCAGATATAGAGGTTTGGAAATATCATGTGTGATGATCAAGGTTTATCAGTAGTTTAGGAAGATTTATTTCTTCTTTAATATACTTCTTTTATACTTGATGAGATATGTACATATTCGATAAATATGTTAATACAATTATTATGTCATTTCCCACTTGTGGGGTTTAAGTTAATACTTGTTTGAATCACTTGTGTTCTATTGAAACTTTGTTATTTACTTGTGATGGTTCACTTAGTAGTTCCTAAATAATTTAGGAAAGATGTTGTGTGAATGGTTGATAACTTAAAGAGTTATTGTTTTACAGAACCTAGAATATTTGTTGATGAGATTATTCCATCAAGCATTTCTAACTTGTGGAAGTGTGATCATTAGTTATGAGATTTAGATACTCACCCCTGTTTGAGTTCTAGATAGGTAGTGGATTATCCCAAGTCACTTATAGACTTGTGGTTAAGGTTGTTATGAGTTTCTGTTTGATCATAACCAATTATGGTTTGCCTCATCCGATGATTTAGTTTTCCTAAGATACTTGTTATAAAGATCACTCCAAATGTACTCCTGACCAGATGAACTAGACCTATTTCATCATGTCAAGTGAAACATTGGTCACTATGACTCGTTTAAACTTTCGCGCCAAAATTTCCCGTACTTTTAGATGCATGCTTTGCAAATGCACATATTAAATTTAGATCCTTATAACTTCCCAAACACTGGGATGTTACAGCCAAAGCATGAGGCGCACATGAGAGGTATGGGCATTCGATGCCTAGGCATATGATATCGAGATGATTGACTCTGGTGCAAGTGGGAGACTGATGGTAATATGCCCTACAGGCAATCATGTATAATGTAATTCCCAATGTATTCATAAAGTTATTAAGTCGTCCTTGTTTTGAACATCTGATATATGTCATTGAATATGTGATTCGATTATGGAACTATGTATTCATATTGTTCATGCTAAATTGTCCTTCGTCATTAAGGTTGTGCTGGACACACACCCTAGACTAATGTGAGTGTTGGCTGATGACTCGGTTCCACTTGTCATGGACATGGCGATGCTATTCCAACGTTCACAAACTCGGCTAAAGAGTTTAGCAAGTCAGACTGACCCATATTGAGATGCAACGAGTAAGTCATTATTTGCATGTCTCAATCAATCTAATCCTTAGACCTAAGATTGTCGCACAATCCTTATTGTGGATCGCCGACTTAGGTTCTGTCAAACGTTTTTTCGTGACAAGGCAGTTATAAAGGCAGAGTTTGGGTCGAATGAGAAGCAAGTTGCGTGATGTGGATAATCAAGATGGGATTTTTCCCCTCCGGATGGAGAGATATTCTCTGGGTCCTCTCGAGTGATATGATTCCGGAAGCATAGCCATGCGTGACTCGGTTAAGTGTTAACTGGGACTATTGACTAAGAGTTAGTCAGATGAATCATATATCATAGACCGAGAAGAGAGTTGAGCTATTTAAGGGATGACGATAATTTGCCTATAGTTCAACAAGGTATATCGTGAGGCAAAAGGGACTCAGATGAAAGTCACATTGGAAGGTATGTCGTCATGACTCTATGGCACTTAGAAGTCGGCACGTTCTGCTAGGAGCCGCTACCGGTTGAACGATTGGGAGTCGGACTCCAATCGTGTCCAAGTCGCCATGAGGCTGCAGGGTCGCACTCTTAAGAGCGGGAGCAAATATATTGGTCGGATTGGACCCGAACTGGAAATGGAGTGAATTATTGAGTTGGACTCACAAAGGGAATGGGCCACAAGCGTTGTGAAGCCCACTCTCACTCGCTATATAAAGTGGGGCACATGTTGTTCAACGGGCATAAGTTTCCACTCCCACACTAGTAGGGAAAGGGCTACCAGTGACGAACAAATATCAGCTACCGCTGGCGAACTTGTGTTCGCCAGCGGTACCACGCCAGTGGTAGCAGGTTACCGCTGGCGAACACCAGTTCGCCAGCGGTAGTGCAGGTTACCGCTGGCGAACACGGTCTTGTTCGCCAGCGCTATGTTCGCCAGCGGCCTGTTCGCCAGCGCTACCGGTTCGCCAGCGGTAGTCAGGTTGTTCGCCAGTGGTACAGTTCGCCAGAGGTAGGTACTGTGTTCGCCAGTGGTAAGTTTCACAGGTTTGTATTTTTTCTTTTTTTTGTTATAACAGTTTATATATTCTGATTCTGTATATATTCCCAGGTCCAAATACATTCAAATTCTATAATTTATAAACTTTCACACATATAAATCACTGATAGCACATCGATAAATCATAGATACATATGCATCCATCCATAACGAATTTAACACATCGATAACGATATTAACACATCTATACATATGCATCCATATCCAATTCTCATAAGTACGAATACAACACATTGATCTCAATAATATGTCGGAAGATTTCGAACCCAAAATATAGCCATCTAATTAGTTCAACGATTACAAAGGTATGACTACTACATATCTATGCAACGTACGCGCGATATAGAGATCAATCGCAAAGAAGACTAGCTAGATATACGGTCCGCCTCCGCTTTAGCTTCCGCCTCCGCTTGCGATCTTTCGCTAGGGCCAGCGCGCCGTCCACTTCTTCATCTCTCTGTAGACCAAGATAAAAGCATTAGACCGGCAAAGGAAATCACAAGTTCTTATTAGGAGCAATTCGTAACGAATCGAATACATACCGTCGATCATTTCTTCCTCGATGTTGTGATCTTCTGTTTCTTCTCCGGCGGGAACGGAAGAGCACCTTCTAACGAGTTGAATGGTCTCTCGTCAGTCTGCTCTAGCACATATTGTCGCAACTCATTGTTAGATGGTGGGGTACCGTTCCAGTGGAAGCTAGATCCTGAAGTTACTACATCCTTATAGATGATTGTGCAGATCTTGCGCTGGATGCGACCAAAGTTTTGTCTGTACTCAGCATCAGACCATTCCACCATGCTGCGAGACCATTTGTCCACAGCAGACATGTATTGCAGACTATGTTGGTCCTTCACGATCTCCGTCATGTGTTGGATGAGGTACCATGCCTCCATTTGGCCGCCTGGCGCCTGCTTGGGGCAGGGAAACTCTGTTCTGTGTCTGAACACATATTTTCCTTTAATTTGTTTCGTCCTGTCGCAGAATCCTTCCCCCCTGATGTAGCCATCCATAGCATCATTGAGAACAGACTTGATGAGGGTGTAGTTCTTCTCCTTCATCGTACTCCCGGAGTCGAGATATACTGCGTGCGCGTCTCTCGGGTAGAGCATGATGAGGGTGCCGTATTTGTTTCTGCGCAAAACAGGAGAGTCCATATATATAATCCTCAAAAATTGTATATGCGCGAACTTATGTAAAGATGGGAAATATAACTTACTCAGGAAAGTAGGGCACGAGGGTGATCCTCTTGTTCATATGGTTAGTGAGCAACACTTGTTCGAGGTACTTTGTCGCTTTTGCCCTACCCTTGGGGTTGTTCAAGTACATGTCGTGCATGTAGTAGGGGTCTGCTAGCCCGATGTTTCTGACATTCTCTACGGATAGCTGATGCGCCAAGCTGAGCGTAAACAGACGGACGATTGACGAGTGGAGTGCTTTCATGTGGAACATCCGGAAAATGTCGTCAAATCTAATGATGATCTTGTTTGCGTTGCCTTCAGTGACAAATCCCGCCGTAGATGGCACCTTTGCGAAAAAACCGGCAGCGTTGGATTTTTCTCTTTGAGAAGCACCTCCTCCATATATAGTACACCGTCATGGACGCTACGCATATCACTGTCAGCAAGGCGACCAACCTCGGCGGAAGCATCGGTTTCCCCATCTCATGGATCTGATGCAGTCGGTTATGGGTATCCTATCCAATACACGTCCTGTCTGCGGCTTAGACTTGGTCCCTCCACCGGTTGGCTCATCGATGCAACGGCAGGAGCCTTCTTAGTTCTTTTCCGTGCATACTTGATGTTAGGCTGAGTCTTATGAAATACATCCGCTACCGCCTCTTTGAGGGCATCCTGGCTGATGACTTCTTGCTCGGGGACTGCCGCTCTTGAGAAGAAAAGACGCTTTGTGCATCGATATTTATCCGCTTCCTCCGCTGGCAAGAGAAGTTGATCAAGATCATCCAGGCCGGGCGCCCCCTCGTAAGGATCGTCGACGAGGTAGTCATTCGGGTTCTCATCTTCGTCGCCGTCGTGCTGCACGGACTTTGCAGGTGAGAAATCCTTGTGTTGGCTCGGGTGCCCCGACCCCTGGACCGGTGTTGGAGTGTTGGCAGGAGTACTTTCCAAACGAATTAGTGATTTCGGCCAGGTCA
Source organism: Alopecurus myosuroides (assembly GCA_028641055.1). Classification (NCBI taxonomy): domain Eukaryota; kingdom Viridiplantae; phylum Streptophyta; class Magnoliopsida; order Poales; family Poaceae; genus Alopecurus; species Alopecurus myosuroides. Next base: position 553,242,815 of record CM054058.1, read on the forward strand.
ATGGCCAAACCAAGCATTGCTCCAGGTTCAACTTGCTGTCGGCTGCGGGTGGTTGGTTCGGAGGATCGAGAGCACCGCAACCAGGGAGCACCCGACTTAATGTCACTCTGAACACGTCCTCGGGCATACGAACGCCGTGGGATACGCGGTTCAGAGGTGTGATGATTTTTCCTTTGGCGACGTCCTTTAACTCGCCGTTCACATTAAGGAGCAATGTGCATCCCGTCTCGTCGGCCTGCGAAACGTCGCGCGATCGTTGTTAGAGACTGATGCCGTCACGAATCAAGTCATAATATATAATTAAGCAGTGCACATTGAATTACCGTGAGGGCATTGAGCTCGGACAAGGGGGATGGACCGCTAAGTGTCGGCGGCGGCGTTGAAGAGATGTGGCGGGGCGGCGACGGATCTTTGCGACCTTCCGGCTGAGGGTTGGGGGCCGGCTCGTTCCGCGCAGCAGACGCCACGACGGGGGCCGCGTTCTGCGGCGCCACGACGGGGGCCGCGTTCTGCGGCGCCACGCCGGGGGCCACGTTCTGCAGCGCTGGATGCACCATTTGGGCTATGTTTATCTGGGGAGCGGCCCTTGTCCTCCACCTAGCATCCACGGCGCTAAGGACTGAGCGACGGTCGAACAGATGGTAGGGAGGAGCTCATTGAGCCTCTCGTTCACAAGCTCGTCGACCGTCTTCTCCGGGCCCTTGTTCCGCTCCTTGCGCTTTTCCCTTGTGGGTAGTATTGCGCATGCCGATGACCCTTTCCGAGGCCATGCACATGGCTACGATTCGGCTTCTTGTCAAGGGGCACTCCCTTCATCGCGTTAAGCGCCCTAATGAAAGGGGTGTCATACGGGTCCTTGTTCGTCGTCGCCGAGGACCCCCCGTCAGATTGAGATAGGCGTTCTTTTTCTTGTTCCTCGAGATACTTATCCTCGAGCAGCTTGACCTTCTCGTTCAACACAAGATCGCCGGGCTTTTTGGGATCTTCCCTGTAATGGGCCCTGACAAAATTTCTCACCTGCGGGTCGGTGATCTTGTCAAACGGGTTCGGCCCTTCTCTCTTCGAATCCTCCTTGGCCCATACTTTCTGCTTCCCAAGGTAACCCCGGCTTCCGAGATTGTGAGGGCCAATGTTCTTTTTTCGCTGTTCTTTCCCCCATTTAGTCAGCGCAATCCTTTCCGGTTTGAGTTCGTCGATCTTGAATTGGGCCAAGTCTTCCTCGGAAATGGAGGGCCACATCTTATGGATCTCATCAAAATCCTTACCCTTCGCAAGCATCTGCCGCAAACTGGATCTCCAAGTCGTAAACGCTTTGGCGAACTTGTTCAGTGCTAAGGAGTTGACCAGATTCTTCTTCAGGTCCTGGTTGTCGTAAGGATCCGGGAATTTATACCTTGTGTGCAGCTTCTCAATCAGCAGGGCGGCATGAGCCGTGTTTTCTTTAGCTTTGAGGTGCTCCATGTTAACGTTGCCGAAGTCTCGAGCTATGCAGCCTATCTGGTTTCCATAGCCCTTGGCATAACTCTCCGGCTCGAGGGGAGCACCGCTGGGGTCCACTTCCGTGAACTCTTCCCGCATGGTGGCGAGCATGTTGTGCCGCCTCTCTTTGCGCCTAGCCGCCGCCTCGCTACCGGAGGCGGTATCCCGGTGCCACTACCGGTTTGATCACCTTCTGCGCCCGATGTATCGTTGTGTGGCTCTAGCTCCTGGCGAACGGTTTCGTCCATCTCGTCGTCTGCATCGTCGCCCTCCATCTCTAGATCCGGGTGCGGATCTACGGGTCCGCCTCCCGCGCTTAGCATGGAAAGCCACGCATCGTCGTTGTCTCCGCCGTGTCCGAGACCAGAACCACCCGCCTCGTCGTTGTGAGCCATATCTAATGAAGGAGAGAAAACCCGAAATAAGTTCAACAAATCCTACAATTTAGACGATGTACCCCATATGAGTCCAAATTTCTCGGACACTCTAAGTTGTGATATTTTTAGCAAAGATCATGCCAAAATTCACGGAAAATTTCGGCATGACCTTTGCTAAATATCACAAATGGAGTACCCAAATTTGCCGGAACGGAAATTAATCAACATTCCGGCAAATAGGGACTCACGTGGGGTACCTGCACATAAAAACCCACCCCTCATATAATCCCACCCCTCATATTATCATCGTCATCCACACGAAGGTGGGCACATATCAATACGACCACACACCATCTCCACCATCCATACACCACCATCCATCACCACCACCATCCATACACACCCACATCCATCACCACCAACCATCACCAACCACCAAAAACAATTGTGACATAACATGGGCACAAAAATATGATTTATGTTAAGATATATAAGCACATGGGCACAAAACAGAATGAATTATTTTCTGTTTGAAAAATGGCAGAATTGCCATAAGGTGAAAACGCAAACAAGTTACTTCTACAAACTTTGCGGAAATACTTTGTAAAATTAATCACATGGTCTTTATATCAAATGAGAGTAGCACAAGAAGTGGCACCAAAAATTAAGTTGTTTAAGGCCCCAAAAATCATGGTTTTCTCCACAGCAACAAATCAGAAATTTAACAAGTTTGTTCTACAAACTTTATCAAAATGATCTCCAATTTCTACCAGTGCCTCCTTATGGTAAATAATAACTTTCCACCAAATCTCATGTGGTTTTGAACTAGTTAAGTGCCTCAATTAATTATTGGAAGTTAATTGCAGAAATAAAATGAAAACAAGTGTGTTTTAAAAATATCATCAAAATGAATTGAAATTTGTACCATGTCCTTTTATTGCCAAATAAGAGTGACACACAAAATTTTATAACAATTGAAGTTTGTTAACTGCCCAAAGTAATTAAATTTAAATTTTGGCAGAATTGAAATTAGAACAAGTTTGTTCTACCAAACTCATCCAAATGATTTCAAAATTTTACCACGATCTCTTTATGTTAAATAAGAATTTACTGCATATTTTCATAAAGTTTTTAATTGTTTAAGGGTCCCAATTAAATTCTGCAAACTAACAGTAACTAGAATAGCAAAAAACTAGAAAATGGACACTACTTAGATATGCACAAGTATATTTTGAATTTTACATATACTCCTGGCCACAAGAAGGTAGTAGATGGAAAAATCCAGTTAGCAGGCACCACACCTACTTACACCAACTCAATTTTAAGAACTGCAGCACATGTTTTCATCACTTTCACTATAATAACAGCAACTACCAACTGGACATACCCGCAGGATTTAAGCTTCAAGCACCAAAGAAAATCGTTAGAAAACAAGTTTTGTCTTGCACTAGTAAATTATGCTTCCTGTACCCGTTCTTGTTGAAAGCACTAGTAAATCTGACCCATTAGTGTTATTTAGTGCTACTGGATTTGTATTGTTTTAGAAACAAACATTCAGTACCATGTACTAATTAGCATTGAAATTAACATCACCGCCTATGTTACAGAAAACAAGGACAATTGGAAATGCCCCTTGTCCATGAACAACAATTTCTGATGTAGCTACTTTTAGTTGTCATTTATCTATTTCCATGAATGCTGACTAGGTTTAATTACAAAACACCAATAGGTTTGTCTAATTATAAGCTGCAGCTGCTAAACAGTGTGCATCAAAACTAACAGAGGAATGATGCTGACTGCAGCTGCTAAAAAAAAAGTACCATGAGATGCTCACAATCACTCCAGTGTAAGTGGATAATCCTAAAGAGTAATGTCCCTGGCAAATGTAAGCATGTGTGGCAAAGGTGAACCAATGGTGTTTCAAAGCATCACATGGCTCAGCTGTATGATTCCACTAGAAGGAATTCACCATTACAGTATGAAAATGACATAGCTACTTTGAAAGTCTCAACCATCACAACATACACTCCGTAAACCAGTTTAAAAAAATGCAACATGTCTAGCGTCCTTGCATCTTTGTCATACTAATCATTATAAGTCAGGACCAGCATCTGCTTGTTGCAGCTGACAGGTATGCGGTAGAGGGGCTAAAAATGATTTGTGAGGCCAGGCTATGTAGCAACGGTATCATGATAGACAATGTGGTCTCAATGTTGGAGCTGGCAGAGGACCATGCCTGCCTCGAACTCAAAACCGAGTGCTTTCATTTCCTCACTGGTGAAAAATTTCAAGATGGTTGCGACATCTGGTGGGTACATCCGTTTGATGCAGAGATTTCCGTCTCTCTTGGTTGAAGTGCAGAATGCGTTCAAGATAGCACATGAGAAATCGACTACCATGAATCGACTACATTGGTGGCTTACACAGAATCTGCTAGGACTTGGTGGCTTACACAGAATTTTTTAAAGCAAAGCACAAGCACAACCAGAACATCGAGTTGGGGACAGTAGGGATTCAGTAGGGATGCGATTCGTAGGGATTCAGTAGCAAAGCACAAACACAACCAGAAAAAGAGATGCGATTCAGTAGGGAGTTGGGGACATCGAGATGTGATTCGTTACCTCGTTTTGGACTTCTGTCGAACTCCTTCGAGGCAGCGTAGGGGGCAGTGCTCGGGGCAGCAGCGAGGCCGAGGAGGTGGAGGGGAGGGCAGAGAGGGAAGGGGAGAGGGATGGCGTGGCCGGAGAGGGAGGGAGGGGCGCGTGCGCGGTGGCCGGAGAGGGAGGGAGGGGCGCGTGCGCGGTGGCCGGAGAGGAGGCAGTGGGACAGTGCGGGTGGAGTGGCAGTGGGCAGGGGGAGTGGGGGCAGTGGGGGTGGGAGAGAGGGAGGGCGTCGCCGGTGAGAGTGGAGAGGGCGCTGCCGCGGTGGTCGCCGGAGACGAAGAGGCTCGCCGGTGAGAGTGGAGAGGGAACCGTGCGCGCGCGTGCAGTGTGTGTCTGTGCGCTCGATCGATCGATCGAAAAAACGGCTAAGTCCCGCGCGGCCCTGATACGCTCTCTGTGGTCATACCGCTGGCGAACATCTTGGCTGGTTCGCCAGCGCTACGCCCACACCGCTGGCGAACATCTTGGCTGGTTCGCCAGCGCTAAACTACCGCTGGCGAACAACGCTATGTTCGCCAGCGCTACCTTTTTTTTAAATTTATTTACTGTATTATTTTTTATTAGTTTTTCTTTGAGAAACATTACTGTTTTTAAATTATTCAAAAACATTACAAATTAATTTCAAACACATTACAAAATAAAATGTTTTTTTTGTTTTCTTTATTTGTTTAAATTATTCAAAGACATTTAATTTATAATAATTCAAACACATTATTACTTTCAAACACATTACAGATAATAATGTTTTTTTTGTTTTCTTTATTTGTTTAAATTATTCAAAGACATTTAATTTATAATAATTCAAACACATTATTACTTTCAAACACATTACAAATAATAATGTTTTTTTTTTCTTTATTTGTTTAAATTATTCAAAGACATTTCATTTATAATAATTCAAACACATTACAAATTAATTTCAAACACATTATAAATAATAATGTTTTTATTTGTTTTCTTTATTTGTTTAAATTATTCAAAGACATTTAATTTATAATAATTCAAACACATTACAAATTAATTTCAAACACATTACAAATAATAATGTTTTTTTTGTTTTCTTTATTTGTTTAAATTATTCAAAGTCATTTAATTTATAATAATTCAAACACATTACAAATTAATTTCAAACACATCACAAATAATAATGTTTTTTTTGTTTTTCATTATTCCCTTTATGTTTTCAATTGTTTTCCAATATTTCCTTCTTGTTTTCTGTTTTCATCATTTTGGTTTTAGTTGTTTTCTATTGTTTTTTCTTTATGTGTTCTATTGTTTTTCGTTGTTTCCTTCTTGTTTAATTTCTATTTGGTTTCCTTTATGTTTCAAATAATATAATTCCACACATTTGAAATAAAGAACAAGGTACATTAAATTTATAATAAGTGCACATCGATATCAGACTAGTTGATCCATGCATATACATAGTTTCGTCGCATACAATTGGCAGAAAAAATATACATAGTTTCTCATTAGTGTTTGATTTTTTTGCCTTTTTTGGTCGAAGTTGCATAATTTAACCCCACATTATGACTTCTTCTTCTGAATGGAAGACCATGCCTAGGTAGCGTAGTTCTGCTTCTTCTTGTTGTGTATGTTGCATGACATCATCATCATCTTGATCATCGTCAATATTTGGGTCGCCGAACGTGTCGAACTCGTCCTCGTCAACGACTCCATCCATTCCGATGATATTTCTTTTCCCTCTCCTCACGACAACACGGCTAGGCCTTGCGGGGTCTGTTATGAAGAAGCATTGTGACACATGCTTAGCCAATACCCATGGCTCATTTTGCGCTGTGACATTCGCGCTTGATGAGGTTCCGGCTTCGGGAATAACCATGGTTGTAAAGTATTGGTCTTCTTTCCTGACGGTCGACATCCTAGCCCATCTGACGCGGAACATAGGCACCTTCTCTCCAGAGTAGTTAAGCTCCCATATCTCCTCGATCCTTCCGTAGTATCTTAACTTTTTGTCACCGGTGTAGGATTCCATCGTTACCCCTGAGTTTTGATAATCGGAAGTTTTGTCTTTCTCCTCTGTGTAGAAAGTGAACCCGTTGATATCATATGCTTGAAACGTCGCTAGGTTGGGAGCTGGGCCATGTGCCAAGGCGTACAATAGTTTATTTTTCGCACAATCCCTTGGCGGTGGATTAGCGACGATCACATCTTTAAACCAACGCAAGAAAGTGGAGTTATGCTCTCTGATTATTTCTCCTTCGGTCCTCCGCTTGCCTTGTTCACTGTACTTTTTCATAATCGAGCTCTTGTGTTTTTCCACCCAAGTATCGACCATGTCAATGTGTTGGAGAGCTACTAAATTTGCCCTGTTAAAGTCGGTGCGTCGACAAGCCCGATCCACATGCACTTCTCTACGTCCATTTTTGTGACCTACTCCATCGAGCTTGCCAATGTGCTTGTTTCTGGGCAGACCAACTGGGTCCTCCACGTCCATATGATTCGTGCAGAAAGAGATGCACTCTTCGGTGAGAAAGCCCTGAACGATGCTTCCGTCCGGACGAGCTCTGTTGCGAACATATCCTTTGATGACCCCATTCATCCTTTCAAACGGCATCATGTTGTGCAGGAACAACGGCCCGAGATGGATGATATCGTCCACGATATGGACCAACAGATGAACACATATGTCAAAGAATGATGGGAAAGTACATCTCAAGCTCGCATAGTATCACGACAATCTCTTCCTGCAGCCTTGAGATCTGCTTCCCCGTGATCGACTTTCGAGATATAACGTCGAAGAAGTTACAGAGGCCAAACAGGGTTTCCCGGACGTGTTTGTCCATTATTCCGCGGATCGCAACCGGAAGTATCTGCGTCATCATCACGTAACAGTCATGAGACTTCATACCGCTAAACTTTTGTTTTTGCGCGTCGAGGAATCTGCTTATTAGCCCTGAGTAACCGCTAGGGACTTTGACTCCGAGAAGGCACATCATCAATTTTGTGATCTCGTCCGGACTAAGAGTGAAGCAGGGGGGGGGCAGTAATAGTCATTCCTCTTAACCCTTTTGGCCTTGCGACCATCCGTCTCCTCATCACACGATTGATCGCCGTCGTCATCATCCGGGCGTCCCCCCTGAAGATCTACCCTAATACCAAAATATTTCAGGTCGTTTCTTGCTTTCACACCCCGTCTTTGGTCCTCTCCGGCATGTTGAGCAGCGTGCCAAACAAACTTTCAAACACATTCTTCGTGATATGCATCAGATCAAGGCAGTGAGGCGTATCGAGAAAGGGCCAGTATGGCAAGTCCCAAAACACCGACCTCGTCTTCCATACATCCAGAAGCGGTTTTGGCGCCTTTTGCTTCTTTCCAGGCTCTGGGCATTCCTTCCAATCATTCAGCAAATTGTAGATTTCTTCGCCGCACCTCTTACGTGGAGGTCCACGGAGCTCATCCTCACCGTTAAAAAGGTCTCCTCGCCTTCTCCACGGGTCTTTGTTGGGTAGCCACCTTCGATGGCCAACGAAAACTGTTTTCGAAGACCCAGGATCTTTCGGAAGTTGCATAAACGTGGGGTCATCCATGCACCTCACGCAACCGTTATGTCCGTGGCACACCTGGCCCGCCACCTAGTAGGTCGTGAACCGTACAGAGTAAGACAGCTCTCATTGGGAAATATTGTTCACCGAAGGCGTCCCATGTGTTCACCCCTTCCTCGGCCCATAGCGTTTCCAGCTCATCTTTAAGCACCTTCAGGTATAGATTTATGTCGTTGCCTGGTTGTTTCGGCCCTTGAATTAGCATACTCATGTGAATATACTTCCTCTTCATGCACAACCAGGGAGGGATGTTGTACATCCATACAAACACGGGCCAGGTGCTATGGGTGCTGCTCTGGTTGCCAAACGGATTGAGTCCGTCGGTGCTCACACCCAACCTGATGTTCCTTGCCTCCGCCCCGAACGTTGGATATTCACAGTCAATTGCTTTCCATTGACTTGCATCTGAAGGATGTGTCAGAATTACTTTTTCACTTCGATTTGGATCTTTCAAAACTTTATTCCTCCTTTTCGCGTGCCAGCGCATGAGCTCTGCTTCCTTGCGGTCCGCGAAATACCGTTGCAGACGGGGAATGAGCGGAAAGTACCACACAACTTTCCGAGGAGCTTTCTTCTTCCCTTTCTTGTATCGAGCGGCACTGCAAACTGGACAAATGGTTTTGTTCGCGTCCTCTTTCCGATAAATGTAGCAATCGTTGATGCACACATGGTATTTTTCGTGAGGTAAATCAAAGGGGCACACGACTTTCTTGGCCTCGTCGCAACTTTTAGGACAGGTGTTGCCCTCTGGAAGGACATCGTGCCAGTATTGCAGGCTTGCATCGACGCTTATGTCGCTCCATTTGTATCTCGCCTTCATCTGCAGAACATCGAGGGCCACTCTCAGGCGGGACTCTCCCGGACCGCAGCCTGCATACAACGGTGTCTTCGAGTCTATCTCTAGTTGCGCCAGCTTCGATTGCTCTCTAGCAGCAGATATCGAGTTAGTTGTCTTTCTCAAAAGCAGTTCTTTCAGATGAGGGTCACGCACAACTTCCGTTAGGGGTGTCCCTGTGTCCTCGTGATCTTCTTCCACGTCTTGTTCAACATCTTCTCCATGATCATGTGCTGGGTCATGAGGCTGATCTTGGTCCTGCTGTAGTTGGTCCTGCTGTAGTTCTATTCGATCGTTGCTATTGTCCTGTTGCACATCATTTCCTACCGCCGCCGCCCCATGGACTTCATCATCTTCATCATCACTTACCCACTGACTGTTATACCCATCCATGAAACCATACCTTAGGAGGTGACTGAGCAAGTCTCCGGTAAAGGGATTGAGCAAGCCCCCTAGTTTGCACTTTCGACATGGACATCGTATCTCCTTGCGACCATTTTGTAACATGTCTTCTGTCGCGTGTCTCAAGTAACTATTCACGACACGTTCACTCTTAACGACCACCATTATATGTCGCCTGCACGAGAGCGCGCGCCGATATAATTAATATTAGACCAAACATAATATATATATATATATTTCGATATTCACGGAAAAAAATCGGCATGACCTTCCTACAAATTGGAGGTTAGAGGAGTGCCAAACTATGCCGAGACGGAAATGAATCAACATTCCGGCGATAGTTGGCTACTCAATTTCATTCCACAACAAATTGCGCACACATGCATTTATCGTCTCCATCACACGACCATTGTTGAATCCGGTGAAATTTCACACATATTGCATATCGCGTGTATCCGGACAAAATTTATATACAAACTCATTTAATTATATATTATCATTCATCACACCTCAAATGAATAGATGGCCACACGATGATATCCGGAGAAATTTGGAGCTTTGGAGAGAAAGGGGTTAATTCTAGATCTAGATGGCTAGGGAGGGAAAATTTGGGGTAGAAATGATGTTAGGAGGGAGATAAACATATATACCAACTAAAATAAATTTAGTTGGTTCAAAATAGAGTAGGAGGGTGGAGAAATTGGCATAATTTCGAGCTAGAGAGAGAAGAGGGAACAAGGTGAAGAAGAGAGAGTGGAGGGGAAAGTGGGTAGGTGGGGGTGCCACTTTGTGGCAAGGATATGCGGACTACCGCTGGCGAACAGGTGCTTCTGTTCGCCAGCGCTAAGATGCGTGCTGGGCCCACATCTTAGCGCTGGCGAACAGAAGCACCTGTTCGCCAGCGGTTGTGGGCGTAGCGCTGGCGAACAATAATGGCCGTTCGCCAGCGGTAAAATAAGGCAGCGGCGCTACCATTTCAAATCGCGCGCAGGTGGGGCCCAGACGTACCGCTGGCGAACAAGGGTGGTTGTTCGCCAGCGGTAGTGCTGGCGAACAGGCATACGTGTTCGCCAGCACTATTAGCGCTGGGCAACAACAATCCTGGTTCGCCAGCGGTATGGTGGTGGCTATAAGCCATTCCCTACTAGTGCCATCCGTTGGGAACCCTAGCAACACTCATTCCAGTCACCGCACCGAACCTAGCTGTCCGCCGTCGGAGCTCCTCCTCGTACGTGTGGATACCGGCAGAGGTGCTGTACGATCAACACTTCTACGATTGCGGGATTGGATCAGCTGGATCGGATCGTGGTACTACGCTGCATCGACGTGCTTCATCGATAATCCGCATCTGCGCGTCTAGTGGTAATCCTCGTGGCCTTCTACCTCGGCTAGATCTTGGAAGTACAGCGTAGAAAAGTTTTTCTTTATCTCTACGCGTTCCAACATCTGGGATATTACCGAGATGAAAGTAACTCGGTTTAGTATTAGATACTTACATTGGGCGCCAGCCTCACTCTGCTGTAGGGCTCGAGCCCCCACATCTAGTCTTCGACAAGGCCATTCTTGGCGATCGACTTGACCCAAGTAACCACCTTCTTCTTGCGGAGCTCGGAGGTGATAGTTCGCGTGCGGTCTCGGTGTCCGCCCATGAACACATTTTGTGGGTTCTGCGTTGGAGTGGCAGAACCCGGCGGCTTACCCAGGTGGCGAATAGGTCGTCACCTCGCAGTCCAGCTTCAACAGGTTGTTGAAGCCGGCCGTGGACAGGGTTCACCTCGGGCACGCTCTTCTTCGGTTTGTAACCCCAGTTCACCATCTCGGTGGGAGGGCCAACGTGATAAGCAGGAAGAGCGATGAGATCCATCTTGGGGGGGTTCTTCACGTAGAAGAATCCCCGCTGCCACTTTCGGCAGGATTCTAGAACCTGGACCCGGGGGAGCTTGGTCCCCGACCATGAGACCACCATCGCTGCTTCGCACTATGTCATGCGTTTCAGAGCATTTGGGTGTGCTGTGTTAGGAAGAACTTGTTTGCGAAAATGAAAGTATTTACTCCAAATATCTACAGTCGGAAGGAGGCTGAGATAGGCCTCCGAGAAGGCGACAAAGGAAGAAAGGATTGTGATCGCATTCGCGGGATGGTGGTGAGGCTGAAGGCCGAAATGGAGAAAAAAGTTATGCATGAAATCGGAGAGAGGGAGGCCAAACCCGCGCATGAAGTGGCCGAGGAAGACCACATATTCGCCTTCGAGGGGGCGCGGGCTCGATCTCGTCGCCGAGAACTCGGCAGATCACGCCTGCCGGGATGCGACAGGTTTCCATCAGCCACTGGATGTCATCTTTGTCAACCTCGGATCTGGCCCACGCTCCGCGCGTGGACGCGTGTCCCTCGAGCTCGATTTCTTCAACAACTTCAATATCCTTCTTGCTGCTCGGGGATCTGGGCGCCTCCGAGATGCTTGCGGGCGCGAGAGAGTGTTCGGGAAGCAGAGGACCGAGGAGCGCGGCGGCGGCGCGAAAGAAGAACGTTGTGGCGCGGTGGCCACGGCGGAAGGCTCGGTGAAGTGCGGCGCGAGGAAGAAGTTGCCGAGGCGCGGTGACGCGCGGATCTGAGGTCCGTCGCGAGGAGTTTGAGCGCGGTGGCGTTCCGGTGAGTTGCGTCGCGTGGAGGCACAGCGGTGTACTCGGGCGCCCGGCAGTGTTCGTCGGAGTGCGGTGGAGCAGTGGTGCGCTGCGCATACGATCGATGAAGAGAAAAAGGAAGCAGGGGAAAATGGCAAAGGAGACGAGGCGTAGGGGCAGGCGCGGGTATTTATACTCCCGGAGCGCAATAACTGTCCCGGATCAATCGTGGCTAGAAACGTGGGGTTGTGGCGTTTACTTCGCCCGGAGAAACGCACGAAGCGGATTTACCGCGCGTAACCGGCGCAGTAAATCCCACGATCTCCGCAGCGTGCAATCAAGTACATTGTAACAGACACGACGGCGGGTGGGCCCCCGCACAGGAGAGGACGTGGGTGTGGCGCGTGCGCTGCGCCGCACGAAAACCGAGGCGGCGTGGGCAGCAGTTCTGCTCCACGTGGTGCGCGCACAACGCAAAGAAAATGAGGCGACCGTGCTTCGCACTGTGAACTTGTGGAAAAATGCCTAAGTGCTGGGATCTCGGTAAAGATCAAATGCAGCACAAGCATCTCGGATTTTGGAGGAAAATCCATGAGTAGTGGTTGCGGATTGAATCCGAGTTCGAGATGGAACTTGTCTGAGATGAATGCATCTCGGTCGAGTATTCTGAGGTTTATTGGTTTAAGATGGCACAACCCAGCGTCCAAATTCGCTGAACCATACTAGCTTCAGGGACTAATGTCGGGGGCTACCACCGAGTAGGGTTAAGGTTGGTATAAAATGGTAGCCAAGGAGTGGATATCGAGGTACTGTTTGTCGAGATACTGTTTACCGAGATGGAGTAATCCGAGATCCATATGGTACCGATTCGGATGGTACCGCGATGTATCTATCTCGGTAAGAGAAGCAAGGAGCAATACTGAAGAAAAGAGTGTCCCCCGGGTTGACCGAGATGCGCTTGGAGAAACCGAGTAGACAAAGATCTATCCATCTCGGAGGAAGGTCAACGGAGCAGTTGGAATCCCGAAGATTAATGGAGAGTACGCGCGTGCGGTTCAACTTACTAGGTGTGATGATGTATACACTTACACCGGAGCAGTGCAGGGCATGGGCGAGGCCACGTACTGTCTCTGACAATGGGGACCGGACGGGATAGTGGTCACGACGGAGACGACTTCGGCGTATGAAAGAAAGTGTGCGCTACGGCACAGTGTATTTCGCATAACCCTGTACGTCCGGGTGGTGGCCACCAGTATATAAGGTGGCCACACCCCTCCTGCGCGAGGGACGATCCAGCGGTCGACGAACGAGAGAGAGATTTGCTAGTGTTTCCTTAGAGAGAGAGCAGAAGAGAGTTTCTTCTTCCTCTAGCTCATATAGCTTGAAAAACTACATTGTACTCGGTTACCCATAGACATGCAGGAGTAGGGGTGTTACCTCCACACGAGGGCTTCGAACCTAGGTAGATTCTTGTGTTTGCAGTGTAGTGAGCGCGCCGGCGAGACGTGCAATCCCTCCCCTGATAGCCACAGTGTCCATCGGCCACAACCTTAAGCTATCCCATGACATATGTCTTTATCTCACCACGACAAATGTTCTGCAACTTCGCCGGGTCATTCTTGGTCTTTTTCAACAACAAAACTTAGGAGAGTATGTTTGCGGTAAGATCATGTACCGAGACAACAAAACACATACATTTTTATTCATTTCTAATAACAGTTGAACATTACACAATGGACACGTACTCAAAAGCAAAACAAATTAAGGAAAATCACAATGCATATAGAGCGAGGTCTTCAGCCATCCGTCTTCATGGACAGATTTTTCTTTTCCAGCTTCACGAAGAGATTTACCTCGTACACAGTGATCGTTGTCGTCGGGTTCGACACATAGGTTATAAGAGAGTACCCGCTCGCCATCCTGAACTTGCCAGTGCCGCCCACAATGGGACGCTCGATTGCGCCGTTGATCATCTGGACGATGCCCGATATAACCACCGTGCTCCCGTTGTACTTCCCGGCCGTGAACACGAAGGTGACCACGGACTGCTTGCCCGGCAGGCTGCTGTCGATCCCGGTGAAAGCGATGAAGCCCTGGAAACGGCCCAGGAGTGTCGAGTTGTCTTGGAACGGGCCATCGCGCAGCACGTTGTCGAACATTCTGACTATCCCGAACGTTGTGTTCCCGCCCTGAAAGGGCGGCAGCACATCCATCACGGTGACGGCAGCGGTCTCATACAGGTTGAAGCGGATGTTCTTGAGCCCGCCACCGTGGGCGCCCGCCATGCACCATGCTGAGGAGCAAGCCAGCAGGAGGGCGAGCGAAAGCAGCGTCGAGGAGGACGTCATTGCGATCAGAGAGGAGGTTGCTGCAGGGGCTTCGTAGGTGTGGAGATTTTGGTGGTGAAACGGATCAAGCTTATGGATCAAACTTGCTCTAACTTCGTTTATATAGAGAAGGTTCACATGCATCCTGTTGGACTAGAGACGATATTTCTTAATTAATTGCATGATCAGTGCAATGCGTAGTGCCAACCTGCACATGTATCCATGTAACTGCAACTACTTTGGTGGTATCAATTGCAACAACTAGTCATGTTGCGTGGTGAGAGTACAGCAGTGCGCCTGGTGATTGATGCAAAGTGCATGTGCTTATGAGGGACTGCAGTGAGATGCTGGAGGAAGGTGGGGATCAGCGGCGGACCCAGCGCCTATTGCCCGGCGCAGTGTATTTAAATTGATAGTTGCCAAGAAAATAGCAATCTAAGTATTGGATTAGCTGTTTGCCATTATGTGTCCGCTCATGGAGGGGATGACGTCAAGTCTGCATGATGAGCTAGCTCCCTGTGACCCGAGGTTGTTGTGTAACTATTTGAAAATTAACTTGCTCCAAGACTGAAGATAGTACTCCTTCAACTTTGTAAGTCATTTTAATTTTGACCACCCACATTCCAAAGTGAGTGAATATAGACTTATTTTGTACTCCCTCCGTCCGGAATTAAGTGTCACAAATTTTGACAAAAGTGGATGTATCTAACAGTAAATTATGTCTAGATACATCCACTTTTATCAAACTTTGTGACATTTAATTCCGGACGGAGGGAGTAGTACATAGATTCATTCATTTTATATATATGGTCAAAAATGAAACTATGATTTGTGTGCCTTACAAAGTGGACGGACAGAGGAGGAACAATTTGCCGCGTTATGACACCGAACTTGTGTTACTGTTAGGATACTAGATTCAGATCCAGACATCATCACCGTCAAGCACAGACGGTGAGAGAAAGGCTGCAGCTATCGGTGGGCCGGAGAGAGTGTGAGAAGATATAAGTTTCCGAGGTATCGACGCGGCCAGCAACAGTGGGGCTGGCGCTTCCTGTCATTAGGTTCGACTGTCTCCCACGCGCTCCACGAGGTCTCCTTCAAAATCGAAGGCAAGTTCAGGCTTCAAATTAACGTGTCCCAGCCTTCCATCGACAGAAAGGGACCATCATATTCTATAGCAAGAAGACAAGTACTCTTCTTCTGTCCCCACCACCTCTAGGTGTTGAGTGAACATGCTATAACATGCATTGCCTCATGTACTCGATCACATGTGCATAGAGACCAGGGCGAGCGTAACGTGCGGTTGGTTCTTTGGGCAGGACGAGTATACCTAATCTAAGGGCATCTCCAGTCGCCCCCCAAGAGTCCCCCAGGCGGCCTTTTTAGCGGCGAGTAGCGTCGTTTCCGCACCAGTCGGCCCCCCAGAAGTCCAAATAGCGCTGTTTCGGCGCTATTTCGCGCCGCGGCACCCAGGCCAAACCCAGCCCGCTGGGTTCGGCTTGGGGGACGAAATTGCGCGGCCGCACGCGCGGGCAGCTCTGTCAGTGACGCGCCGAAAAAACGCGGGAACAGAAGCCTCCGTGATCATCTTCTCGGCTCCCGCGTCGGTCAAAAGGCTGCCGGCGTTTATGGCGTGGCGGCCGCCCAGTGCCTGCGCCTGTTCAAAGGCTGCCGGCGTAATAGCATGGCGGGCGGCAGCGAGGGCACACGGCGCAGTAAATGCCCGGCAGGCTACAAAAACCCCCCCGCCGGTCGCCGTCCCTCCCTATTATTCCACCTCGCTGCTCTCTCCTTCCTCGGCGCTCTCCTCTCTCCCCCGTGCTCTCTCCTTCCTCCACGCAGATGGCAAGAATTCCAGCGGCGCCGCGACGCCGAGCTCGCCTCCTTGGGCAACAACGGCCCCGTCGAGGGCCGCGCCAATGGTCACGGGCGCAGGCGCTGGTGGGGAGGCCAGCACCGCACTCTCGAGTGGGTGCTGGACTACATCCACGGCGGCAACGCGCCCCGACTGGAGATGCCGCCCCGCCAGAACTCCTCATGGAATGCGCGGCGGATGGGCGGCGGCTCGTCGTCGGCCACGTCGTTCTCCTCCGGCGCGCATTCCATGTCCCTTACCCCTCCCCTTCTAAACTCCGGCGCGCCTGTCCCCAGGCGCAGCGGCGGCGCCCTGCGCATCGGCGAGCCACGCCAGCGGCAGGACGCCGGCTTCGAGCACACGGTCCGCCCGAAGACGGAGACGGGCGAGGACGAGGACGACGAGGAGTGGCCTGACCTGAAGATCGCCGAGGAGCTGTCGCGCAACACGTTCTAGCCCGGCGCCGACGACGTCGCCGCGGACTGGAGTCTGCGCGAAAGCACCGCCGAGGAGCTGGAGCTTCAGCGCCGCCTGCTCGCTGAGGCCGAGCAGCTCAAGGCGGCTCGCGACGAGGAGGCTGCCGCCAACGCGGCCCGCCGCCGCATTCCTCCCCCGCCGCCGACGAGGGACGTCCCCTACGTCGTGCTCGATCCCGACTCCGACGAAGAAGCCGAGTACCTGCGAGCCCTCGCGGTGAGCAGGTGGGGCGACTCCGGCGCGGGGCCGAGCAACACTGGCTACGGCGACCCCGGACAGGGACCGAGCAGGCGCGACGGCGACGGCTCGGACGACGACGACGACGACGGCGACTACAGGTAGGCCATCGCTGCGCGCCTAAGACTTAAATAGTTTAGGTTATTTTAGTTTAAATTTACGTCGAAATTGTATGAACTTTGCGTGAAATCAATAAAATGCGCCGAGTTTCAAATCGTGAGTTTTTTTGGGCCGAAACTTGGGCTCGGGGAGCGACTGGGAAGTCTGCCCCCCAAGGTTCCGGATTAGCGCTGTTTGGCGCCGCGGCGGCCCCAAAACGGCGGTCTTTTGGGCCCTGGTGGGGGCGCAACGGCTGGAGATACCCTAAGAGTACCTAGTACAGTACAACTTGGTCTAAAAGCCTGTGCAATAATATATCTACCACATCCAACGAGCCGATTATTATCAAGATCAATTTAATTTCGACCAAGGATATTTACCCCGTTAAATATTATTAACTAATGTCTGCAACGTCATAAAAAAATTGATTTTTTTGATCATCGTAAATTCACAGCTAGCTAGCACTTGGACAACGTCCGGAAAAGCTTTGACCATCTCTTAGTTTTAAGAAAGAAAACACAAATGAGATGTATTTCATGTGCGCACCTGCCCAGTTTTCAATGGCATATATACTCTTTCCGTCTCAAATTAATTGTCGCAAAGTTTGATAAAAGTGGATGTATCTAGATATAATTTAGTGTTAGGTCCATCCACTTTTGTCAAATTTTACGACACTTAATTTGAGACGGAGGGAATACATAACTGTATCTGTGCGTTGGATTCCAGAGAGGTCATCACAAAAATATAGAGGTCCATTCAGCCTTTGTCGAGCGATGACCCAACAAATAAGAGATGCGTTTGGTACGTAACAATATGGTGCTGCCCGGCCAACTTGTTAATTCAACTGTTGATTTGTCTGGGGAATATATATAGCTGTCCACCTGATGCTCCTCGAAAGAGTTGAACACAATACCAAATCAAAGGACAAATTATGTTTCGAAGCGGGAGAACTACAATTGAAATCAATAAATTTTCAGTTTAGAAATTTTCCGGAAGATAATGCGGTAGCATCTCTGGCACTACAAATTTGGGGATTCACTCATCTTCTTTACTCCAAGCTTGTATAACTAATGGCATAATATCCGTGTGTTGCTACGGGGAAAGACCACAAATGCCTTCAAGTGGTTATGGCAAGTCTAAAAGTTTCTCTTCTGCATCGGGCCTTTTTTTTAAGGATACGTCCTGTGGGAGACGTATCGATTACATAGAAGAAGGGGCCAAGCGGCCGAGTTACAACGCGTCTGCCACAAGCGCACAGTACACCAACCATCTATTACACCGGGCCTTTTGGGAGAGAAAATTTTGCATTTAGAGGCACATAAATAAAATTCTGGTTGGTAACCGCTGTTTATCGCAGAAACCATAGCTTCACACGCTCCGACCGATCATGTGCCACCAACGCCTCCTGTCCACGCCACTTCAGCTAGCCTTGACACCCGATACATGTGCGTCAGCATCAGCAGACCCATGTGCCGACATCATCACATCAGCCCACTCTGTGGTCAGGTAAACGTGTGTCAGCACTAGCAGAGCACAAGTGCAGACATGCCGTAAGGGAGGAAGAAATTATTACAGCGCGGGAGGTGAAGACATGGTGCACCGGAGGAAGAAACTATTGCAGCACGGGAGGTGAAGACATGCCACACGGGAGAAATAAACTATTGCAGCGCGCATCGTACTCTACTGCCACGACGTCGTCCCAATAGGGCGACGTGATGGAGTAGAGTGGGTCGGACCGACGCTCCCATGTAATGGTACCCCGCACATTACAGATGTAGGGTTGACGCGTCTGTCCATTGAGCGACAGCGCTACCGGCACCTTGACTATGTTGGTAACTCCAGCACTCTGGTTTGCTCAGTGGTGAAAACATATGCCCTCCCAGGAGCAAGACCGGAGTCACCCTGAAATCTTGCAAGTTTCCACCCCCTAGGCCGGAGACTCCGTGGTAAGTTTCTCTACAACGGCTAGAAATGGGAGAGGGGTACCAATACCCCCTCCGTCTTCTGCAAAGAGCTAGCTCGTCCAGCATTGAAGACCACAATGAATGAGTTCAACTAAAAGCTAGATTTCTCCCAAGCCGTTTTCCATTTTCCAATCATTCACTTGACCGATTTGTGTTCCTTGTGGAAAACCTAGACCTCATTGTTACTCGCTTTTTTGTTTGTAGTAGACTCTTTGTCTTCTTGAGAGCCTCCAGTTCAGTTGTGAGGGTGTGCTTCAATCTCATTGTAAAGGCTCTGTATTTAGCCTTGAAGGATTCCAATACTGGAAGGTGAACTAGCCCTTCATGGAGAGGTTCACCGGAGAATAGGGTGAGGCCTTTGTGGCGTTGAGTAGGCCTTCGTGGCAAAACTCACACCGCTCCAACGAGACGTACTCTCCTCAAAAGGAGGAACTTGGGAATACATCCTCGTCTCCACGTGCTTCCAGCATCGGTTCCTTCTATCCTTTAACTTTACTTTGTGTTTGTATCTTACTTAATGTAGCCCTTTCCATATAGATAAATTCATCGTAGTTGCATATCTACAGAATTTATCACATTGTCAAGCCTAAATCAAAAAATAATAAAAATTTGGAGGCAACACCTATTCAACCCCCCCCCTCTAGGTGCCCATACGACCCGTTCAATTGGTATCAGATTTGATCCTTGCATGCATGGGCATGTCTGGTTATCTCCATAGTGATCGTGCGGACTAGTAATACGTCCATTTTGCATCACTATTTTATATCATAATTTACTGTTATTCATTGATATATTTCATATTATGATGCACTACTTATCTTATTTTGCATGTTTCATGATTATTGAGGATTTATCCGTCGGAGTCAGATTTCGGCTAGAAAAAGCATCGTCAGGCTACCGTATCTGCAAAACTCCAAATACACTGAAACTTTCGCGAAAGATCTTATTTTATGACGAAGCAAGCCAAAGGGGGGGAGCTAGGAGGGCCAGGTGGCCTCCACGCCATACCAGGGCGCGAGCCCTACCCTGGCCGCGCTGGCATGTGGCGTGGGCCCCCTGTTTGGCTCCCGACGCTTCCCCTTCGCGTATATCTCCCCTGAAGACCTAAATTATCCAGGAGGTTGTCCACAAAATTTTCCGCCGCCTCCACGCGACGGAAACCAACGAGAAAGATAAGGCTGTCCGGCAGAGAGAAATCTATCGGCTAAATCCCCTCCCCGAGGGGAGAAATCGTCACCATCGTCACCGCCACCACGCTGGACTTCATCGGGGTTATCATCTTCATTATCCACCACGCTGCCATCATCATCTCCACAGCTCCACTCCGTTCCACTTTAACATCTAGGGCCATACCTTGTCTAGTTCATTGGGCAGACTCTCCCGGTGTTGATTACTCTCCGTATTTGATGCTATTGAGTTTTATCGATGGATTAAGGTTTATGTCCAGATTGTTATTCATCATTACATCACATCTGATCATGATCCGCATGATGTCTTGTGAGTAGTTCGTTTAGTTCTTGAGGACATGGGAGAAGTCTATTTATTAGTTGTGGAATAATGTTGAGTAATATTTAATAGTTTGATATTCATGTTGTGGTGTTATTCCTATAGTGGTGTCATGTGAATGTCGACTACATGCTACTTCACCTCTATCGCCCTAGGGGAATGCATCGTGTATTTAACTTGTTAAATATGGGATTGCCAGAGCGATAGAAACCTGAACCCCCGTTGGTAAGTTGGTGCACGAGGGAGTGTAGGATCCGAGAGTTTAAAGTTGTGGTTGGATTTATCTTAATTAGTTTCTTGTAGTTGCGGAAGTTTGCAAGGGGTTTAATCACAAGTACGTATTAGTCCTGGGAAGGGCAGTGCGTTAGCATAGATTCACCCACACAACATGTATCAAATATTGAAGATTAACCAATTGCACGAAACGAAAGCATTAGACGAAATTCCCACGTGTCCTCAGCAACGTTTGGTAATCATAAGTAACACAACCAGCTTGTCCTTTGCACTGAAAAGGATTGGGCCACTGGCTGCAATTATTACTGCGCTCGTTTATTTACTCCTACTGTTTTATTTACTCTTTTGGAAACTACTAAAAATCTGTCTGCTAAGTGTTACAGTGAATCCTTGTTCAAAACTACTTACCAGCACCTTCTGCTCCTCGTTGGGTTCCACACTCTTATTTATTGAAATTAATATGATACACCCCCTATACTTGTGGGCCATCAAGACTATTTTATGGCGCCATTGCCGGGGAGTGAAGCGCTATTGGTAAAATGAATTGGTAAAAAAAAAATTTACTGTAAGTGTTGTTCTGTAATGGAGTCATCTTCATTTGAATCACTGTTTAGGAGGACTACTATCACTTCTACGGTAGTAGATGACCCTCCGTCTGCCTAGGTAATTCCATTTAAAATAGCTATAAAAATTGTCGAACTTGTTGTGGATAACCGCTATGATGGAACTGTCCATCCTAATTATCATTTGCTTTTTCTACATGAACTTGTCAAGAAGAAATTATTTTCTTTATCACTGACGGGTAGAGCCACTTAATGGGGTAGTCTGCTGAAAAATGGTTGCTCATTGAGCTAGGTCGAGATTGTTCCTCTCTTTTATTCCAAGTTTTATCCTCATAGTGAAATCCATAAATACAGGAATTCTATATATAATTTTGGGCCTCATGATGGAGAAAGTATTTCCCAAGCTTGGGGAGACTGAAGTCATTAATGCTCTAATGTCCCATTTATGAGCTCCCAGGTCGTATTGTTATCAATAATTTTTATGTCAGGCTTTCTCTTCATGATAAAGATTGATTGGATACTTCTTGTTCTGGATCATTTAGATGGAAGAAAGAAGAGGAGAAATGGGCCCTTCTTGATCGTATTCAGGAAAATACTGAAGGATGGGAGAACGACAAAGGTAGAGAATCAGGTATAAATTATGATTATGAATGCATTAAATCTTTTATGGAGACTGATAGTTTTCGTAATATTAGTGCTACGTATGGTCTTGATTCTCAAGTGATTGCAACCTGTTATAAAGGTTTTTCCTCCTATCTTGATATTCCAAAAAAAAAAGTGGAACAAGTATCATGAACCTTATAAGGATAACATTAATTCTACTCTTGCTAAAAATAATGAGGTTTATATTATTGATCGCATTTTCCTTGAACCTTATATAGAAAATTGTCGTTTCATGTTAAAGTAAAAGAACATTCTATTGTGGCTAGTGTGGTTAATAAAAGTGAAATGAAATCTAGAAAACCTGATGAGTAAATAACTATTAAATCGGAAGTTGCTATAGTTAAGGATCTTGTAACTAAAAATGTACAAGTAGGACATATTATATTTTGTGAAGAAGCTTATAACATTGTTACACCTCCTAGAAGAACCCGGAAAACAAGTGGTCTTGTGCTTTCAGTCAAAATACGTGATCACTGTTATTATGGCCTTCGTGATATTGGTGCTAGTTCAAGTGCTAGTCCTTATGATCTTTACAAAGAAATTAGGCAAGAAATTGATCCCTCCGAACTTGAAGATATTGACGTGATTATTTAGCTTGCTAATAGAGAAACTATCTCTCTGGTTGGAATTGTAAGACATGTTGAATTTTTATGTGGTAAGACTAAATATCCTGTTGATTTCTTAGTTCTTGGTTTTTCTGCTAGTAAAACTTGTCCTATTATTTTTGGTAGACCTTTCTTAAATACCAGTGGTGCTGCTATTGATTGTCAGAAAGAGAAAATTTATACTAAATTTGATGGAGAATCTTATGAGTTTAATTTCTCTAAATTTGCTAAGAACCATTATGAAATTACTTTGCCTAATGAGGATTTTAAAGTTGAACAACTTTCTTCTATTGTTTTTGCTCCTAATAATGTTTTGCGGAAATTTATGGAGGATCGTGAAAGTGAAGTATTTGTTGAAGAGAGAAATGAGATTGAAAATATCTTCCTTTGTCAACCTCCGATTCTCAAGCATGATTTGCTGGTGGAGGAATTGGTTATGTCGGCCCCACCAAAGGAGGACCCCGTTTTTTATTTAAAACCTTTGCATGATATACTTAAATATGCTCATATTGATGATAAGAAAAACTATCATGTTATTATTAGTTCTAAACTTTCAGGATATGAAGAAGCAAGGTTGATAACGGTATTGAAGAGAAACATCGAGGAGTTGTGGGCTACACTCTTGATGATTTAAAAGGGATTTATCCTGCTATCTGTCAACATGAAATTAATATGGAGCCCGGTGCAAAGCCTGTGGTTGACCATCAACGATGTTTAATCCCTAAGATGAAAGAAGTGGTAAGGAATGAGGTATTAGAACTCCTTGATGCGGGTATAATTTATCCTATTGCTGATAGTAGATGGGTTAGTCATGTGCATTGTGTTCCTAACAAAGGAGGTATAACTGTTGTGCCAAATGAAACTGATGAGCTTATTCCTAAAAGAGTAGTAGTTGGTTATAGGATGTGCATTGATTTTATAATAGTTAATAAAGTTACTAAGAAAGATCACTATCATTTTCCTTTTATTGATCAAATGTTAGAAAGGTTGTCTAAGAAAACTCATTTTTGCTTTCTTGATGGTTATTATGGTTTTCACAAATTGCGGTTAGACATCAAGACCAGGAGAAAACCACTTTTACTTGTCCTTATGGAACATATGTTGTATATGCCTATTGGTTTGTATAATGCTCCTACTACGTTTGAA
This sequence comes from Alopecurus myosuroides, assembly GCA_028641055.1. Lineage (NCBI taxonomy): Eukaryota > Viridiplantae > Streptophyta > Magnoliopsida > Poales > Poaceae > Alopecurus > Alopecurus myosuroides. Next base: position 553,266,435 of record CM054058.1, read on the forward strand.
AGATGCATGTCTCCTATTTTTCATGGCTTTTTTGAACAAATTGTGGAAGTCTTCATGGACGATTTTTCCGTCTATGGAACTTATTTTGATAATTGTTTGCACAATATTGATAAGGTTTTGCAGAGGTGTGAAGAGAGTAATCTTGTCCTAAATTGGGAGAAATGCCATTTTATGGTTAATGAAGGAATTGTTCTTGGGCTTAAAATTTCTGAAAGAGGTATTGAAGAAGACAGAGCTAAAGTTGAAGTGATTGAGAAAATTCCTTGCCCAAGGGATGTGAAAGGTATTCGTAGTATTCTTGGTCATGCTGGTTTCTACAGGAGGTTTATTAATGATTTTCTATAATTTCAAAACCACTTACTAATCTTCTTGAAAAAGATTTACCCTTTGTTTTCTATGATGATTGCAAAAAGGAACTTTTGAAATTCTTAAAAAGGCTTTAATAATTGCTCCTGTTGTGCAACCACCTGATTGGAATTTACTCTTTGAAATTATGCGTGATGCTAGTGATTTTGCCGTAGGTGTTGTTTTACGACAGCGAGTAGATAAGAAGTTAAATTTTATTCATTATGCTAGTAAAACTACTTATATTGCTCAGAACACTTATGCTACTACTGAAAAGGAATTCTTAGCGGTAGTATTTTCTTGTGATAAGTTTATACCTTATATCGTGTATTCTAAGGTGGAAATTCATACTGATCATGCTGCTATTAAGTACCTTTTAAATAAGAACGATGTTAAGCCTAGACTTATTAGATGTGTTCTTTTGTTGCAAGATTTTGATTTGCGTATTGTAGATAGGAAAGGTGATGAAAATCTTGTTGTTGATATTTTATCTAGATTGTAAAATATAACGAATTATCTTATTCATGTTAATGATAGTTTTCCAAATAAACAGTCGGCTTCTATAAATGTTTCTTCTATAAAGGTAAGTTCACATGAAAGTCCTTGGTATGCTGATTATGTTAACTATATTGTTCCCAAATATTTTCCTCCAACTTTTACTTATCAGCAAAGAAAGAAATTCTTTTGTGACTCGAGGCATTATTTTTGGGATGACCCACACTTGTATGAAGAAGGACTAGAAACTATTCTGTGAAGGTGTGTCCCTGAACATGAGCAAAGAGAAATATTGGATAAATGCCATGGAAGTGCTTATGGTGGACATCACGCCGGGGATAGAATTGCGCAAAAGGTTCTACAATCGGTTTTTTATTGGCCTACTCTCTTTAAAGATGCAATAAAATTTATTTTAACATGTGACAAATGTCAAAGAGTTGGTAAAATTAGTAGATGTGATGAAATGCCTATGAATTACACTCTTGTTATTTATCCTTTTGACAGTTGGGGATTTGACGTCATGGGTCCTTTTTCTCCTTCATATGGTTATACTCATATTATTGTTGTTGTTGATTATGTTACTAAATGGGTAGAAGCCATCCTTGAAAATGCTTAACAATGTTATTTTTCCTAGGTTTGGTGTACCTAGATATCTTATCACTGATCGTGGTTATCATTTTATTCATGGTGGTTTTAGAAAAACTCTTGCTCGGGGTTAACAACATAATTGCTTCACCATATCATCCTCAAACAAGTGGTCAAGTAGAATTATCAAATCGAGAAATTAAATTGATCTTGCAAAAGACCGTTAGTAGAACCCGGAAGAATTGGTCTAGAAAATTTAATGATGATTTATGGGCTTATAAAAATCTCATGGTCATGTCTCCTTAAAAATGGTTTATGGAAAAGCTTTTCATTTACCTCTAGAGTTAGAACACAAAGTTTATTGGTCAATCAAAGAACTTAACAGAGATTTTAAGATAGCTGGTGAAAAAAGATTGCTTGAACTAAGTTCTCTAGATTAATGGAGTGAAGCTTATGAAAATTCTAAACTCTTTAAAGAGAAAGTTAAGATATGGCATGACAAGAGGATTCTAAAAATAGAATTTAATATAGGCGATAAAGTTCTATTGTATAGGTCTCGTCTTAGATTTTTTTGCAGGAAAATTGCTCTTGAAATGGGAAGGGCCCTATATTATCGAAGAAGTTTATCGCTCAGGTGCAATAAAAATTAATTCACTTGATGGTGACAAACCACAAGTAGTTAATGGGCAACGACGCAAGCATTATATTTCTAGAGATTCTTACAATGAAAGTCTTGACACTATTCGAGCAATAACTTTGGAAGAATTCATCAGAACTCAAATGCAGAAAACTACAGAAGCTGTTTTGGAAGAGGTATAAGTTTTGTTAAGAAAAAGTCCGTGTTTAACTTCAAAACGTTTACCCTAGTGCGCGGGCACAACCCAGACCGCACTGGGGTATGGTGTGGGCGCCTCGGAGCCCCTCTCCATCCCCGTTTTGACTTGCACCTTCCTTTTGACACATAATTTTTTGCTATATATTTTCCCAGATCCCCTGAGGTCTGTATCTTGTGTTTTCGACGCGTTTTGTTTTGAGTTGTTTCTGTCAAGACTCTCAAGAATTTAGAGTGCCATGGTTTCCTCCAACGACAAGAGCAAGGAGGTGATGAAGGAGGATCCCGAGGATCAGAATCTTGAGGAGGAGAAGGACGATATCGAAGTTGATGATGATGTGGAAGAGGATCCACGTGTTTACCCTCGCGCGACTGTTGCGAGTATCGGAGTGGTGGCTAATCTGTTCACTCCCAAGAGGGGCGCAAGGATGAGCACAGGCGGCATGGTTCCTCAACACGCCCTGGCTCTCAGAACTTTTTCCTCACATGCCAAAAAATATTTTCATAACCTCATCCATAAGCACCAATTTGAGAGAGTTCCAAGTTTGGAACTGCCTTCTAGATGGGATATTGGTCATTCTAACAATGCAGGGGAAGAAAGTTCTAAGGCTGAAGAGGAGTGGGGCAATAATTTTAAGAGCTGGGATACCTCTCCTAGCATGATGATGAACCGCATTGAACATAATTCTGAGATGATTCGCAAACTCATCCATGCGGTGGACGATTTGAAGGAAGCTATTGATAAGCTTATTGAAGAATCTCGTGCACCAAAGGAGTAATTCTTCATGGGTAACAATACGCCCTCAGTTTGTTTCAAGCTTGGGGGGAGTGTTTTCAACATCATCAGCATTATCTTTTATATTTATAATTTTGCGCAGTATCATGAGTAGAAAAGTAACCATATGTGAGATGGTTTGCAATGTGGAGTGTTACTCCCTAGTTGGTTAACTATGCATCTGTTGGTGTGAGTTTGTCTTTATTTGGAATAATAATGATAAGTTCTACCTTTACTTCCTGCACACCTTAGTTTAGTTTGCACATTCTTTTCATATGTTAATCCTGATGGTATTAGTGGATTCACTTTGGGTGCATCAAGTAAATCTAGTTGGTTGTGGAAAACTTAGCATTAGTCAGTAGCAACAATACTTTGAGACTTCAGTAGAGAGAGGGAACTGCTAGCAAAAATATTATCTCTGTTGTCTTTCTTTCTTGTTGGCCCATGAGATTAGCATTGTTGAGTTAAAATATTTGTGCTCACAATAGCATGACTATGTTTTTTGCATTTATATTTTTTTGTATCTGTTAACTCTATGCTTGCTACCAAAACATGCTAACCTAAACCCTATACTGAGAGGAAATACTTCTCGTGCATCCAAAACCTTGAGCCATTACCATCCACAATGTCCATATAACTTCCTATGTGTTGTATTTAATCGCCACTCCAAGTAAATTTGTCATGTTCTACCTTTAAAATATTCAAATACTCCTTTCTATATAACTGTTTACCAATATCATAAGGACGTGGTAGTTGGTTTTGTCATCTTCCATGCTAATTTAATTTTCTCTGACTAGCAGATTACATCTCATTATCTATTTTATAATGCACAAGAGCTGGTTAGACCAAGTTAATAAAATAGGCACTCCTCCATGGTTTGAGATTGTTGGCAGGCACCCGAGGATTCGGTTAGCCATGGTTTGTGAAAGGAAATGGTGGGGAGGAGTGTCAAAGCTATAAAGTGCATAATATAATGCAAAGTACATAAATAAAACTCTCGGAACCTCTCTAAAAGTTGGTTAGCACGAAAGATGATAAGAACTCTACCACTGCTCTATTGACAATTAGCATAGACCTCTTGATGCAAACGTTGGTAAACCCCAAGTGGAAGGTTGTGAAGAGTGCAGCGGCAAGTTTTCCCTCAGAAAAGAAACCAAGGTTGAATCGACCAGTAGGAGGACAAGCAATCTCTAAAGCTTGATGCAGCTGAGGTGGCCGGGCGCACTGCCAGTTCAGCTGCAACGTGGAACCTACACAACACAATCAAATCACTTGCCCCAACGTAGCAGTGAGGTTGTCAATCTCACCGGTTTTGCTGAACACAAAGAGGTTAAACGTATGGTGTGGAAAACAGTAGGAAAACAGTATGAAAGAAGTAGCACCAGTATGAAAGCAGTAGGTGTTTTATCCGTATGAGGAAAATGGACCGGGGTCCATAGTTCAGTAGTGGTGTCTTGTCAATAGGTTAGTCCGGAAAATCGATAAAAATTACATAAAGTGTATAGCAAACATGTGGGAAACAATAAAAAAACAACATGGAACATTAGAAATTAAGGATACATTTATGACGTACCAACATCCCCAAGCTTAGTTCCTACTCGTCCTCGAGTAGGTAAACGATAAAAACACACAATTTCTGAGGTGATATGCTACAAACATAAACTTGATCATCAATAATGTAAAAGCATAAGTAAGCTGAGATCATAGAACTTTAACACAAGCATGATAAATAGAACAATAATAATAAAGCATAGCAACCACCTTGCATCATGAGAAGTAACTCAAATAAAGGATCATGAATAACAATGCAACGAAAGATATACGTTTATTTCAAGTATAGAAAAAACATGTCAAAGTGAAATTTCGCTAGTCCTTAAGAGTGGGGCAAAACATAAATGCCAGGACACCTTGAAAGTTCCTGAGGAAGACTATAACAAATAATTAGAGAACAAGTGATGGTGCAAATCTTGCACTCGTTGGGATACCCAAGAGGAGGGTGTGATGAGCACGGAGGTAGGAGTTTTCCCATTAGTTAAGAACCAAGGTTATCAATCCAGTAGGATAAAGAGGACCTTCGGAAGGTTGATTTCACTGACGGTGGTGATGGCTCACCGGTGTCAGCAACAATGTGGAACCTGCACACAACACAACCAAAATAATTTTCCCCAACGGTACAGTGAGGTTGTCAATCTCACCGGTCTTGCCGAAAACAAAGATTAGACGTATAGTGTGGAAAATAATGTATGCTTGCAGTAAGTAAAGAAAGCAGGAAATTGTGGTGGTTTGTTTTAACTGTATAATAAAATGGACCGGGGTTCATAGGTTCACTAGTGGTGTCTCTCCAGAAAAGATAGCATGTTGGGTGAACAAATTACAGCTGGGCAATTGACAAATAGAGGTTGCACCTAAGTGCACATATATGACATGATGACTACTATGATATTTAGTGCGGGCATTACAACAATATACATAGACCATAATCCAACTGCATCTATGACTAATAATCCACCCTCAGGTTATCATCTGAACTCCTTAGATATGAAGTTGCAAGAAACAGATAACTGCATTAAACAAAGTGTGTAATGTAAGCAATGATTATGCACGCGGGCACTCTCACCGCAGTTTTCTCCCTAGTGGCAACAACACATCGTCCCCCTTCACTTTTCTGTCACACGAGCAAGGTGGTGAGGAGGCATGAACCCACTATCAAGCATAAATACTCCCTCTTGGAGTCACTAGCAACTACTTGGCCAGAGCAACCACTAGCAACAGAAAGCATGCAAGATCACAAATAGCATATGGAATAAAGACTATAATCAACTTGGCATAAGTTCAATATTCATCGAATCTCAGCAAACACAGCACATAGAGTTACATAAGATCAATCTCGATCATGTTAGGCAGCTCACGAGTTCTAAACATGGAGGTATATGAGGAGAAGACAACCATCTAGCTACTGCTATGGACCCGTAGTCCAAGGATGAACTACTCACGCATCACTCCGGAGGCGTGCATGGTGATGTAGAGGCCTCCAGTGATGATTTCCTCTCCGGCAGGGTGCCGGAGACAGCTTTAGAACCCCCCTGATCTAGGGTTGACGGTGACGGTGGCTGCAGAACTTTTCGGGGATATTTGATCAGGTGTTTAGGGTTTTCCATCCGGGAGGATTAAATAGGCGAAAGGGCAGAGGCGATGGAGCTCTGGGGAACCCACACCACCCCATGGTGTGGGCCCCCTGATGCCCCTCTTCGACTCCTCTTGATCTTCTGGATTCTTCCGGGGAAAATAGGACTTTCGGGCTTCGAACTTTCCAATTCCGACAATATTTCCAGAACAACTTTTCTGAAACTAGAAACAGCAGAAAACAAGGAACTGGCTCTGTGGCATCTTGTCAATAGGTTAGTCCGGAAAATCGATAAAACTGACATAAAGAAGGGAGAAAACATGTAGCAATTGGCATAATATCATCATGGAGCATCAGAAATTATAGATACGTTGGAGACGTATCAAGCATCCCCAAGCTTAGTTCCTACTCGTCCTCGAGTAGGTAAACGATAAAATAATAATTTCTGAGGTGACATGCTACTAACATAATCTTGATCATAAAAAAAAATGTAAAGGCATATGCAAGCTGAGATCATAGAACTTCAAACAGAAACATGGTAAATAGAACTTTATTAATAAACCAAAGCAATAACTTTTCATCATGAAGAGTATCTCAAATAAAGGATCATGAGAAACAATGCAAAGAAAGATAAACGTCTGTTTCAAGTATAGAGAAAGCATGGCAAAGTGATATTTCGCTAGTCCCTAAGAGTGGGGCAAAACATAAATGCCAGGACACCTTCAAAGTTCATGAGGAAGACTAGAGCAAATAATTTAAGAACAAATGATATCACATCATGAAGTAATTATTGATGTTCATGGGACAACGCATGTAGAACTAAGAATGGCAAAAATGCTCTCTCAACTGTGCATAAAGTTAGAAGATGGAGACTCAACATAAAAGTAAAAGAAAGGCCCTTTGCGGAGGGAAGCAGGGATCACTCATGTGCTATAGGTTTTATTTTATTAAACACATGTATTAAAAGCTTGACACTCCTCCCATCCATCTTTCACAAACCATGGCTAACCAAATCCTCGGGTGCCTGCCAACAATCACATACCGTGGAGGAGTGTCTATATTTTGGGAGATGTATGCTAATGTCAACGAATGGTAAACAGAAAATATAGTACGTCACAAGCCAACTGGATTCACAAGAGCGGCTCCCATGTGAAGGACGCATCTGGGTAGAAGGTCATCCCTCTTTCTATTTTGTTTACACAATTATGCTCTGACTGATTAATCAGGGACAAAAATAGTGAAGAAATTTTGTGTGTATTGATTTGGGGCTGGGAACCCCGCTGCCAGCTCTTATATCATTTGGATAAGCTGATGAAGACACTAGTCCAGGGTGTGAAATCCAATCAAAAAGTGAGATAAAGATTCTCTATTGACGTTCTCATGAGCAAAAACAGGAACATAAAGCAGGAGTAATTTTGAAAGTTTTAAAGGTAACACATGAGCAATTTACTTGGAGTGGCAGTTAAATACCACATGTAGGTAGGTATAGTATACACAATGGGAAAAAATTTGATTTAAGGGAGTTGGATGCACGAGTAGAGCTCATACTCAGTACAGGTGGAGGCTAGCAAAAGACTGGGAGCGACAAATCAAGAGAGCATAAGAGTCATAATCATGCATAGCGACATATGCATCATTAATTAAAGCATAAGCAGTATCATAGTTCAAAAACTAAGTGTTCATGGAGGCTATTCGTGACTGGTTCATAGTCATAAACATGGTGTGAGCATGCGCCAAGTCAACCCAATAAAACATTCGAAAGAGAATACCAACATTTTTTGCTTCCTTATGACAAGAACAACTCATGAAACTTCCAATGACATATTAAACACTCTCAGCTATTTGAGGCTATTCATGCTACTCAACATCACGAGGCTTTAGAACTAAAATAACATTTAGCATGGCATGAAAAAGTTCTATCAACAGTCTATACAAGCTTCTACTTGCACCAGTATAAATTCTACTTTAAACGACAGTTTCTTTCTCCCAACAAGCACCATACAAGATATGTTTTAACAAAAACTCTCTAAATGGTACAGCAAGCAAACATGAGAGTACTCACATAATACTACTAAAACTAACAGCTCTAATAAGAGATGCATGCAAATCAGGAGCTAAATAAAGGCAGCAGCTAGACAGAGATTAAGAATACAAAGTATTCTCATGAAAAAGCGGAGCGTGTCACTCTCCAATAAAATAATGCTGGGATCCAACCAAGTTTATTAAAAAATTAAAAACAAACTGAAAGAATAAACAAAAAAAACTGAAAAACAAAAATAAAATACGCTCCAAGTAAAGCACATAAGATGTGACCGAATCAAAATATAGTTTCACTAGAAGTGACGTGATAATTTGTTGATGAAGTGGATGTATTGGGCATCCCCAAGCTTAGACGCTTGAGTCTTCTTGGAATTTTCTGGAATGTACCACTGGGGCATCCCCAAGCTTAGGCTTTTAACTTTTCTTGATCACATCATATCATCCTCTTCTCTTGACCCTTGAAAAGTTCCTTCACACCAAACTTCTCACAATCTTTATTAGCAACGTTAGTGCAATCGAAATAATAAATTCACATGGTTCAGTTTCAACATAAGTCTAACACTCAAAAACACATTCGGTACTATCACAACTCCTTTTAAAACTCTTTTTCTCAAAAGAACACCAAAAGAAAGCGATTAAGAAGCAAATGCAATTATTGACAGAAATCTGTCAAAACAGGACAGCAGGTAAAGATGATTTTTTTTCGAAAATCTTTTGTTGCTCAAATCAAAAAGTGATAAACTAAGAAAAGTTGCTTATACAGCTCGGGATTACGCACAAGAAAACTCAGGTCGTTTTAAATTTTCTGTGATTTTATACGGAATAAACAGTGGACAGCAGAAATCTGTTTCCTACGCAGAAATCCGAAATATAGCCTCAACTTTCCACTAGAGGCTTTACTTGGCTCAACAAAAACTCAAAAGAAACTATACAGCATGGTTGCTAAGGAAATAGACAACACCCAGGTGCAAAGAAAACGAAATAAAACGGGTTTAAAAAAGCGAAATAAAACGGGTTGTCTCCCGGTAGCGCTTTTCTTTAACGCCTTTCACCTAGGCATAGAAAAATGAAATCAGTTGGATGCTCACATAAGAAATATGAATTGAAGAAAAACATAGCATAATGAAGAGAATGTAAAACAAATTTAAGTCTAACCCACTTCCTATGCATAGAAATCTTGTAAAGAAATAAATTAAAGAATCTCAAACTAGAAATCATGGGAAGGTAGAACAAGAGCAACTTCAAAACTTTCAACAAAAAGAGATGTGTTTTAGTAACATGAAAATTCCTACAACCATATTTTCCTCTCTCATAATAATTTTCAGTAGCATCATGAACAAACTTAACAACATAATTATCACATAAAGCATGTTTGTCACGGTCAAAAAGCACACAATTCATATCAAGCTCAAAAACAGTGGGATCCAAATGAAAAGTAAAGACCTCTTCTTTCCCAATTTTAGCTATAGCAAAACAAAATGATTGGTCACTCTTAAAAGGTATAGGACACATTATGGCATCAAAGAATTTATAACATCAAGTAACATAGGACCATCATCAAGAGCATTATTATAAGATTTATCCAAGTAGCATGGGTTATCATAAATAACAGTAGCAATATCATTCTCACAAGTTTCATTCATAGTAGTATCAATGTCACAAGTCTAGCAAGTATCGATTTCATCAAATAATGTATGAGTTAAAGATTTACTATCATTTTTAGGTTGACATGAGTTCCATTCTTCCTCCTCTTAATCATCACTCTCCTCCTCTTTTTTCATCTAATGAGCTTCCAGATTCAGCAATTTCTTCTTCCATAGGCTCCTGTAAGGCATTAGTTACTTCCTTAGGTTATGAGAATTTATTAAGATATTCCATTATGTAGTAATTACAGTCCTTGTAATTATCAAAGCAATATTCAAGTATAGCATAAATCTCATATTTATAAGGTGCATCATCAATACGTTCAAGCAAATAGGCAATTTCGAATGCACCCTTCCAAGCAATATATTCTTCAATTTGTTCCACATCATATAATTCATAATTTCCTTTAACATAAGAAGATATGGTAACATTATCATTATACTCACATTGAAAACGGAGGTGTTTATACCTCCTACGGTAACAAGATTTATCAAAGCAATAAGTACCATAATAAGTAGAGCACAAGTTTTTAGCATAGTCATGCAATTTATTAATTTGCTCCCATAAGTGTATCCCTTTTTGTGACAAGCGGTGTTCCTTATAATGTTTTTGTTGTTCATCCGTGAAACCACCTTGCCCAAAAGATCTAGTTTCAAAGACATCAAACATTGATAGCAAGCATGATAAAGCCAAAAATAACAACTAGAACACTTGAAAATACTTGAGTTGCTTTCTATGCTATAAACTAAACTAATTTTGTGTGTGTCGAATCCCTGACTCGACAAGTCCCTTAGGTGACCCTATCGGGTTTCGATTAGGAGAAGTCATGGGCGCTGGTGAGATCGTCGGCTAGACAGGAGGCAAGATTTACCCAGGTTCGGGGCCCTCGTAGAGGTAAAACCCTTACTCCTGCCTTGTGTCGATCTGTATTGGATGATTAGATCGGTTACAGGTTGCTCGAATCGAGAGTAGATCTCGAGTTCCGAGGCTTTTTGGTCGTGCGGTATTGCTTGGTCCTCTCCCTGAGGGCTCTCCTGGCCTTATATAGATGGCCAGGTCTCGAGTCCTACCCGGAGAGGATTCAAACCCTAGCTTAGGTCGGTTACAAAACTACCTAACTTAACCCGCAAGTTTGGTGCGGGTGGGCTTCTGGTAGGCCTTCTGGAGTCTTCCAAGGTTGCCTCTTCTTGGGCCTTGACATTGGGCCTGAGAGGGGGTGTCCTTACCCGCAGGGTCCAATATCTATGTCTTCGTCAGTAGCCCCCGAGCGTGTGCTCGATTGGGATTTATTTCCAATCGGGTAGACGGTCAGACCTTTTTTGATCTCCTCTTGGAAGTTCAGCTCGACAGTTGTTGTCTTCGAAGGGTGTGTCCCCCGCATTGTAAGTTATAACGCTCGAGTATCGAGCAGCACAGGCGCCTGTTTTGCGGCTTATATTTGCAGAAGGATGTGGCACAGTAGCTTGGCTCTCCCGAGAGATCAGGGCCAATTAATTGCGACTAGGGCAAAGACATTCCTGGCCTACACAGATTCGAGACCTCCGACTCGAACCCGATGAGGTGATTGTTGCGACTGGGCCGTTGTGGACTTATCGAGTCGAACTTAACCTATGAGGGTACCCGGCGCGTCCGCTAGGATTTTTCTTCGTGTTGTTGACACGGAACTATGCCGGAGGATGCAGCTTTCGAGTGCGATTCCAGGCCCAAAAGAGAGATCTTTCTGGGTCTTACCTTCGTACTCGAAGAATACGGCATCCAGATGTGCCTAGTCGGCTGAACAATCCAGGTTTTTATGATGTAGAATTATCACGTGCAGGAGAGATAGGTTTTTCCCACCCGATGAATTTGTTTGAGCCCCTATACGAAAGAAATTTCGTGTTGGAAAGAACCAAGCCCGTATGAAAGAGTTTTCATGTTCGGGATGCTGTGCCCATACGAAAGAGTTTTCGTGCATAGGGTATTTTCCTCTCTGTTTCGAAGAGGTCTTGCTTTTATGAACTGTTCATGGAAAAGTTGCTTTTATCCGAAGGAATTGATATTCGTACGAAGATAATTTCGCGTTGAACTTCCATTCGAAAAGATCTCAATTTTGAATGACGAATGCCATGACATGGCGCACTCCTCTTCTCCCGATGGGACGTGACGGAGTGGTAGCAGATGGTGACCCACCTTGTCAGCTTTTTGAAGGGAAACGAGACGTCGTTCCCGTTTTTTACGCGAAACGCGCAGTAAATGCGCACGATCTTCTGTTAAGATCGTGGCACAAAACAGCGCAGTCCGCCGCTTCATTTCATCCTTACGCGTGGCGGCCGCGATAGGCGCCACGTAGCGCATCGTACGGCCGAAATTGCTTTGCCCTGTGTATAAATACGGGTGTTAGCGCTGCGGTAAAATTTTCTCCGCTCTCTGTCTTCATCTTCTTCCTCGCGCCCATCTTCGTCTCCCTCGCGCTCGAGCTCTTGCTGTGAACAATGGCTGGCGGGGAAGACGTGGTGCTGCCGGTTCCGCACCGGTGAACCTTCCGCGCAACCTGCGCCCCGTGCCGGCGACTGGCGTCTCCCAACACCACCGCAAAAAGCATCAAGGAGATGCAGCGGGAGGGTTGCTGCCGGCGGAGGCGAGAAGCGCGTCCGCCTCGGAAAAAAGGAAGAGGTACCCAATCCCCAGTCGAACGAGCGCGTGGTCTTTCTGGATCACGTGACTCGGGGCCTCTCTTTTCCCCTTCATCCCTTCTTCCTCGGGTTGCTGTGTGTCTATGGCATACAGCTTCACGATCTCCCCCCGAACGCGGTGCAGCACATTGCGTGCTTCATCGTGTTCTGCGAGTGCTATATTGGGATTCGCCCGCACTGGGCGCTATGGAAGGCGCTCTTCAAGGTCCGGATCTTCCGCGAGAAGTCGCGGGTGGAGTCCGAGCTTGGCGAACCGCTTCGCACCGGCGGCTTCGGGATCCAAGCTCGACAAGAAGGCAGTTACTTCAACATGCACTTCGTCGACTCCGCCCAAAGCTGGCGGAAAAGGTGGTTCTACGTTTTCGACAACAGCTCGGGTGGGATTGTAGAGTTCCACCCGTTCGCTGTTTTGACCAGGCGCAAGTCTTGGGGGCACAAGATGTCAGCCGAAGAAACCCAGACCGTTGCGCCTTTAATCGCGAGAGTAGCTGCCCTTCGGGATCAGACCGCGGAGTTGTGCTCAACGGGATGCACTTGGTGAGCATCTTCTTGAAGCGCAGGATCCAGCCACTCCAGCAAAGGCCATCCGCCATGTGGGAGTCAGGGCTCAGAAGATCCCAGTCGAGTAAGCCGCGAGGAACTTTCGAATGTAGAATCGAGAAGAAAATCGCAGGCATCACCCGACTGAAGGTGGGAGAGAATTCCCCGATTGCTCCGTGGAAGCCTTCGCCGCCTCGAATCCTCCCCAGCCGAGGTAGTTTCTTTCTCTTCTTTCGTTTTTGAGTTGTTCCTCTTCTCTCCGTTCAGAGTCTTAGTCGATAAGATTTTTCTTGTCTTCTTCTTGCATTTGCAGAGCCTAGCCATGGCGGACTGCTACCCGCCAACCACGGGGGAAGCCGCCTCAGAGCAAGTGTCGAGCCATCAAGACGGCCCGATTGACACCGCGTCGCCAATGCCTCTTCGAGTTCAGAGCACGATTCTTCGGATGACGTTGCGGACTCGAATGGCGCTCCGACGAAACGTCGTCGGGTAGACGAGGACGAAGCTACCTCCAAAGACAAATCTTTGGAAGCATCGCCCGTCAGGCTCCTATCCATGCGACTCCACTGCGCTCCCTTGCTCCTTCCCCTTCGATCCCAGTGATGACGCCCGCTTGGAATGCGGACTTGCTGGATGACGACGAGGATGACGAGTAAGTGTTTTTCCCTTAATCTTAGTCGAACATTTTCTGCGCTTCGATATCGACTGTTTCTATCTTTCGATGCAGTTTGCAGGCGATCAGTCCTCGCAGGTACGCGGCTGCTGTTCCTCCCGAAAAGAGGAATAAGGGCAAGGATGCGGGTGAAACTCCCACCACGGGCACCGTCCAAAACTCCCCTAGAGCAGCCCCCGAGGTCGTGACAATGGTGCGTGAAGCTCCAAGCTTTGCCGCCAGGGCTTCTGCTTCTAAGGAAGTGACGGATAGCTCTGCGGATCCGCTGTCTCGCGCCTCTGGCCAGGTAAGCTTCGTCTTTCGTCTTGAAACCATAATTTATTTTTATCGGGTGCACGACAGTGCTCCCGATGGGAGTAGCCCCCGAGGCTGTAGTCGATCGCATGGGATCGGCCACAGGCTCAAAGTCTAGTTTAATTCCTCTTCATGCTTTTAATTTTTATCGGGTGCACGGCAGTGCTCCCGATGGGAGTAGCCCCCGAGGCTGTAGTCGATTGTAAATAATCGGGTACAGGCTCAAATTTGATCCAGTCTTCGCGCTTTTGCAGTCACTCGTTGATTCTCTTGCGGCGATTGGTCGCCGCGTCGTTCTCGCTGAATCGGATTGCAAGTCTCTTCGAGCGGACCGCAACCGACTCCGGACTGAAAACGATCTTCTCAAGGGTGAGCTCTATCGTTTCCCTGTCTTCCACACTCCATTCATTCTTAAGTTTTTGACAAGCGTCTCTTTGCAGCTCGACTTGAATTTGCAGAATCCGAAAAGGTCAAATTCTCTGAACAGGTAACTGCTCGAGAGGCTGACCTGACGGCCATTCGACAAGAGCTAGAGGCTTCCCGTATGCAGTCGGAAGACTTCAGTCGACAGCTTGCGGACGCGCGGAAGTCCTTGAAGGAGTTAGAGAAAACCGGCAGTAAGGCCGACAGCGAGCTTGTCGGGTTCCTCCGTCCCCTTGCTGAGCGCTTCGCGGGTAAGCGTGTTGGAATTTCGCGATTCTGATTCTTCACTTGGCTGTAGTTTGCTAAGTATTATTTCTCCCTTCGCAGGTATTCTGGATGTTCCTCTAGAAATCCCTGACTCCAGCGGGTGGATGTGGTAACCGATACACTTGCCCAGCTTAAAAGGCACGCTGATGGAGTTTTCTCCATGGTCAGTGATGCCACCCAAGTGCTGGGGCAACTGTACGGTCGCCTCCTCGCCAACGCCACTCCTGCACCTGCGCTAGATGATATGTTGAAGGTCTTCTCAGAAGGAAAACTTCTGGATGCCTTTGCAGTCGCTCAATCGGAGGCTGGCGCGAAGACTGCGATCCAATTTGCTCTGGCGCACGGAGTCGAAGGGTTGGAGGAGGCTTACTCGTCCATTCCAGTCGATCCTTCCACGGGCAAAAAGGTACGGCTCTCTCGTTTTGGCGAGCAAGCCGCCATTCTTGCTCGGAAGCTTTCTGAGATTTTTGCTCGGAAGAAGGGAAGGTCGACTGCTGCTAGTGGGAGCACCAATGTAGCCTCGTAGTTCTTTTTTATTTCCTTCCTTGAATGTAATGAACCTTGGGATGTATTCTCGCACCATTGTTGTCCTTAATCGAAGCATTTATCTTTTGGAATTTTTATTCTTTATGTTTGTGCCTTGTCTCCCGATGGGAGTAGCCCCCAAGCGTTTTTAGTTAGATGTGCGACTAGAAACAACTCGAGTAGGGCATCTCACTTCTTTCCTTGTACTTCTTCCAGGCTACTGTGTTTGCCGCGGAAACTTCTGGTGGATGTGGTAATCCAGTAAATCCACTTGTGGCCGCCGTGGGCACTTTTGCTGGCCTTCGTGATAAGGTTCAGGAGGATGAGCGTAGGCTGAAAGCTTTGCGCGGGGTGGCTGATGTGGCGATATCCAAACAGAAATTGGCGGCTGAGCGCGAACAATTTCTGATGGACGAGCTATCTTCAGTTGCGAGGGAGTTGCTATGTAAGTGGTGCAGCCCCCGTGCATTTTTTCTCCTTTTGTATTCTTCAGCTGACTAAGTGCATCTGCCCTTCAGTTGTTAGACCGAATGACAGGGAGGAAAAGCAGTGGGTGGAAAACCACATTCACCAAGAGACTAACAGCCCAAAACCTCATGCGAATAACTTCTGGTCTGATCGCAGTCGAGGGTTTGTGATGGCCACCTTGAAATTCCGAGTGCTGCAGGCGAGAATTCTCGTGGGTTCTTTTCACGAGGTCTTGATCGCGATGAATGTAGCTTTTTATCCACTCGAAAGGGGTCCCGATGACTGGAGCTATCTACTCAGGCTGTTTAGTCGGGAAGGGGAGATTCGCACGTGCGTACGCAAACAGATGACGTGCGGCGCGGTTGTGGCTCTCTCCTTTGTCCGAATATGGCATCCTGAGATAGATTTGAACTCCGCAGCTCGGCGCCCAGATTATGCAATCGAGGACATCACACCTTTTTTATGATGCTGTACGCCCTGCAGCCGAGAAGATTATCCGAATGACCTCTGAAGAGGTAGATAGGGTCTTAGCGACTGAGAATGCTCAGCGTTTTGACTGATCTGTCGGATGTGAATATCCTGTAAACTGTTTATAGTTTGTAAAAAACGTTGTAAGGTGTGTAACCTTGTATTTGATGATATTTCTTTGGGATGCTAAGTTCTTAGGTGTAGCCCCCGTGTGTGCGATGGGGTGTGTACCTGTGACTTTTAGCATGCAGTAAACAAGAAGCTTCGGGTAAATATGATGAGGAAATCATGTATTTTTATTGCAATGACTGAGAAGTCATGTATTCGAGCTACAAAATTGGCTAGTATAGCCTTATTGTTGTAGAAACAAGTAAACCTAAGGGTAGAACTTGCGGAGTTGTGCAATATTCCATGGATTGGAATATTCCTCCGGTCGCTGGATTCTTGAGCCTGTAGGCTCCTCCTGGGATAACTTCGTGTACAATGAAGGGTCCTTCCCAAGGTGGTTCGAGTTTCTGTCCTTCCTTCTGCTTGAGCCGCAATACTAAGTCACCTACCACGAATGACCTGTGGCGTATGCGGCGACTGTGATAGTTGCGTAGCGATTGTTGATAAACTGCGGATCTTGCGAGTGCGATGTCCCGCATTTCGTCGAGTGCATCCATATTGTCTGCAAGTGCTTTGTTGGAGGTTTCTTCGCTGTAGGCTACAACCCGTGGGGCGCTGAATCGAACTTCCTCGGGAAGAACTGCTTCCGCCCCGTATACCATAAAAAATGGTGTGTATTTTGTAGACCTGTTTGGGGTCGTCCATAGGCTCCAGAGTACGGAGGGTAGCTCCTCTGCCCAATGCCCTGCTGCGGGGTGCGGACGGTCGAGTAGTCGTTTCTTGATCCCAGCCGAAACTAAGCCGTTGGATCTTTCGACTTGTCCGTTCGTTTGCGGGTGGGCGACCGAAGCAAACTTGAAATTGATGCCTTTCTGTTCACAGAACTGCTGTGTTTCCTTTGCCGTAAAGTTTGTGCCGTTATCTGTAATGATGTCGTGTGGCACACCAAATCTGCATATGATGGAATCGAGAAACTCCACGGCGCATTGGGCGCTGGCCGAAGTTACTGGTCTTGCCTCTATCCATTTTGTGAATTTGTCGACTGCGACCAGCAGATGTGTATATCCACCGGGTGGATCTGCGTAATGTCCAACCATGTCGAGCCCCCACTGTGCAAAGGGCCAGGCGATGGGTATCATGTGCAACTCCGTAGCGGGTGCGTGCGGCTTTGGTGCGAATCACTGGCAGGCGTCGCATCTATCGACCAGGTTTTTTGCATCGGTGGCTGCTGTGAGCCAGTAGAATCCTGCTCGAAAGGCTTTTCCCAATATCGCTTTCCAACTAGCATGATGTCCGCAATCACCCTGATGTATGTCCCGTAGTAATTCCTTGCCGTCTTCGGGTGCGATGCAACGCTGAAGTATTCCCGAGATGCTTTGTTTGTATAATTCTCCGTTAACCACCCGAAAGGATTTGCTACGCCTGATTAGCTGTCGCGCCTCACGTGGATCGGCCCTTGTTTTTAGCAGGTAGTCGAGATATGTCTGCGTCCAGACCGGTTCGACCAGAAAAACCTGCCGTGATATGTTATGAGTAAGCTCGATAAGCGCGATTTGCGGGCTGACCTCTGTTTCCATTGCTGCGGGTGTTTCTGCGGGTTTCTTCAGTTTGATCGATCTCTTAATCATTCGCTCGAAAATATCCCTGGCGGTATGGGTGTGTTCGTGGAACCCATGTTGGCCAGTCTGTCTGCTTCTTCGTTGCTAGATCTTGCAATGTGTTTGAGCTGGCACCCTTTAAAGCTTCCTTCGAGTAGGTTGTACATGTCGCGGTATGCAACCATGTTTTCAGCAATGGCGTCACATTCTTTCATGGTTTGCTGCACTATGAGGTTGGAATCGCCGTAGATCATTAAACGGGTAGCTCCACAGGCGATTGCCATCTTCATTCCGTGCAATAATGCTTCATATTCTGCGTCATTGTTCGATGCCGGGTCATCGGGTGGAAAATCCAGTCGCAAGACGTACTGCAGTTTGTCTCCGCTAGGTGAGATGAGGACGATTCCTGCTCCTGCCCCTTCGTTTCTCTTGATCCATCGAAGTACATTATCCAATTGCGCTCGTCGGGTGGCCCGGGTGTTTGCAGCTATGTCCATTCGCTGATGAATTCTACGAGAACTTGTGATTTGACTGCGTTGCGTCCAGCATAGGTGATGTCCCAGGCGCCCAGCTCGATGCTCCACTTTGCTATTCTTCCGGATGCCATAGGGTTGTTCATGATTGTCCCGAGTGACGCATCATTAACCACTGTGATGGCGTGTTCCTGGAAATAATGTTTGAGCTTTCGAGCTGTGAGAACAACCCCGTATGCGAGCTTCTGATACTGAGGGTAGCGTTGTTTGCATGGCGAGAGTACTTCGCTGATGTAATATATTGGTCTTTGAACTCCGTATGCTTTGCCGTCTTCAGGTCTTTCGACTACGATCGCTGTGCTGATGACCTGGTTTGTAGCGGCTAAGTATAGGAAAAGTGGCTCTCTTTCTTGTGGTGTCGCAAGGATGCGTCTGCTTTGCAAGGACCGCTTCAGATCTGCGAACGCTTTTTTAGCTTCGGGTGTCCGTTCGAATTTGTCCGTCTTCTTCAGTAATTTGTAGAAGGGTAATGCCTGCTCTCCCAATCGTGCGATGAATCTGCTCAGGGCTGCTAGTCGTCCTGCGAGCTGCTGTACTCCGCGTAGATTGGTTGGCTCCTTCATAGTCAATATGGCTTGTATTTCTCCGGGTTGGCTTCGATGCCTCTGGCGATACCAGGTACCCGAGAAGTTTGCCTGCGGGGACTCCAAAAACGCATTTGGTCGGATTGAGCTTGATCCGATATGCGTTAAGGGCGTCGAATGTTTCTTTAATATCCTCGAGGAGTGTGTCCTCCACTCGAGTTTTGATGACAATGTCGTCGACGTACACTTGTACGTTTTTGCCAATGAGATTGGCGAGGCATCTTGCATGCAGCGCTGATATGTTGCGCCTGCGTTCTTCAGCCCGAAGGGCATTGTCGTGTAGCAGTATACACCGTGTGGCGTGATGAAAGCCGTCTTTTCTTCGTCTTCCTTTTTCATGCGGATTTGATTATATCCTGAATAGGCGTCTAGAAAGGAGAGACGCTGGCAACCTGCCGTAGAGTCCACGATCTGGTCGATTCGTGGTAGAGGAAAGTTATCCTTGGGGCATCGTTTATTTAGCGACGTGTAGTCGATGCACACCCGAAGGATATCCGTGTTTTTCTTGGGGACCAACACCGGGTTTGCTAACCAGGTGGATATTTTGATCTCCCTGATGAAGTTTGCGGCTAGCAATCTGTTTACTTCTTCTCCAAGCGCTTTTTGCTTAGGTTCTGAAAATCGTCGAGTCGTCTGTTTGATAGGTTTGGCGTCAGGAAAGACTTCGAGTGAGTGCTCGGCAAACTCCCTGGGTATTCCTGGCATATCTGAGGGCTGCCAGGCGAAAATCTCCCCGTACTCACGGAGGAGTTTGACGAGCGCGCCTTCCTATGCAGGCGAGAGGGTTGTGGAAACCATCGCCGTCTTCGCGGAGTCTGTCGGGTGCACTTGGTGTTTGCGAGTATCGCTGTTGGCGCTGAATTCCAGTTCGGGTGCGTTTTTCTTCGTGAGGGGCATAACGGAGTGGTCCGTTGTTTTTGCTAACTCTTGAAGTTCTTCTTGCATCCCGAAAGATTTGCGATCTCATTAAATTCTATGTCGCACTTGTCCGATTTCTGGAAGTCTCCGTCGATGGTGATCACACCGTATTCGCCAGGTAGCTTGAGCTTCAAGTATGCGTAATATGGCACGGCCATGAATCTGGGAACGCTGTTCGACCAAGAATGGCGTGGTACTGTGAGGGCCAGTCGACGACTTCGAAGTCCAGGAATTCCCTTCTGTAGTTGCGTGGGGGAGCCCAGTACAACTTCTAGGTTGATTGTTCCGAGTGGACGGATTGCTTTGCCCGGAACTATCCCGTGGAAGGATGTTTCTGATTCCCTTAGGCCGTCCAGATTTTTGTTCATTCGACGGAGTGTATCCGCGTAGATGATGTTGATGCCACTGCCACCGTCCATGAACACGCGGGCCAGGTCATAATTGCCAATTTGAGCTTGAATGACGAGGGCGGCGTGTCCCGGCCGATAGACTCGTGGCGGGTGGTCTTCTTTCGAGAACGTGATTGGCTGATCGGCCATCTTCAGGTACTCGGGCTTTGTTGGTGCGTCTGCACTGCCATGCATATTTGTCTCGAGTTAGTCTTTTGAGCTCTGCGAGAGGGCATACCTTCTGTATCATCCCGAGGAGTTGTCCATGCGGAGTCGGTATGTATTTGCTCCCGCGTTTGTTGTGGTGGCGCTGGCAATGCGGCGAGCGCCATGTTTGGGTTGGTCGGTGGGGGTGGAGGCGGTGGTAGCTGGAATTGTTGTCCCCTCCTGGCAGTGGTGGATAGTTTTGGGTGGAGGCAAATCTTTTCTTGGCGAGCGCGTCCGAGATTTCGATGAACTTTTGGCAATCCTTGAGAAGGTGTGTTGCCTTAGTCTTGCCCGTGCGCTTCTCTGTGAACAGATGTAGCGAGCAGTACGCATCGAGGTCTTCCTCGGGTGATTTTTCTTCTGCCTTTGGTTTCCACTCGCGACTTCCGCGACGACCGGAGTCGCGACTTCGCGTGAATTCTGCTGCCACTAGTTCTTCTCTATCATCGTGGTCGTAATATTTTCTTCTCTTCCTTCGTCCGTGGCGGTCGTCCTCGTGTGCAGGTGATGATCCTCTTTCGTTGCGTACTGCATCTTCTCCATTGGCCCATTTTTCAGCTATGACCATGAGCTCCCCGATAGTTTTGGGCGCGGCTCTGCCGAGCTCTTCCCGAAACGCAGTTCTTCTTGCTCCTTTGGCGAAGGCCTCAATCGCCACTTCTTCAGAAATTGTCCCTGCGGTGTTTCTGAGCATGTTCCATCGCTGGATGTATTCTCGGGTGGATTCACCGCTTTTCTGTTTGCAGGCTCGTAGTTCTTCGATTGTAGCCGGCCTCTTATAGGTCGACTGGAAGTTCTTGCAGAAATCACGGTGCAAGTGATCCCACGATGCGTAGCAAGATCACGGTCTCCTCTCCAGCCAGCTGCGAGCTGCTCCGGGTAGGTGCAAATTGAGGTATTGCATGGCCATGTTCTTGTTACCACGTTGGCATTTCACTGCCGTGAGGTAGTCGCTCAACCATTGAGAGGGCTCGAGCGAGCCGTCGTACTTCGTTACTTCCGTGCTGAGCTTGAATCGCTTGGGTAGGGGCGCCTCGCGGATACTACGGGCGAAACACAGTGCGCCGCAGGTTTCGTCATCCGAAGAACCGGACGATGATCGATCACGATATCTTGACGCCCTTGCTCTATCCACTTTGTTTTGCGCAATGTCTGATCGCGCGTCCCGTCCGGGTTGATCGCGATCGGAGTTCTTCCGTGGTTCCTTGCTTCGTTTGCGTGAACGGCTTCCGCGGTGTCGCGGGCTTTTTTCTCTCGGGCTGTCGTCGCCACTGCTTCGACTGTCATCACGGCGGCGGGCTTCTTTCCCTCGGCCACGACGTGGCGACTTGTCTTTTCTCGGGGAAGAGCTTCTGTGCCTGCGGGGCGTTTCCTTGTCCTTATCCTTCTCCATTCGTTCCTTCTCCAATTGTTCTTTGCGTTCGTGAGAGGCGAGCCTCGCGGCCGCCAGCCCTAGACCTTTGCGAATGTGCTTGTATTGTTCCACCCGGGGATCGCTATCCGTTGGCTGATTCATCTGCATGTAGGTTGCTGCGGCTAGGATCGCGGCAGCTGGGGTTTGCGGGTAGACGTTGCCATCGTCGTCGACCCTCATGAAAGAAGACGTGGTAGACCTGTTGGTTCCAGCCATAGATTCGTGGTCCCTCGTCGACGCTGCGGGTCCCTTCCCCCTAGGTCGGGTGCCGACTGAAGTGCGTGGGATAGCTCGGCCCGACGTTGGCTTGATTCATCCGCCGCTCTCCTGCGACGGGCTAGATCTGCTCGGGCATCTTTGATGTTTGAGGCCGCCCTCACTAGGTGATAGTGGTAGGCGGTTAGGTCTTCCTGTGTGGCTCCCGCCGCAGGCGGCTGGCTCTTTCGCATGGATTCCTTGGCTCTTTTCCAGGCTTCCCGCGAAACGCCGATTATATCGCGCTCGGTCGCGCTATATTCAGTTTCCGAGGGCTGTTCCGACCCTGCCATGCAGACTTGGGCCAGTTGTGGTCCGTGTGTCCTAGGCGTAGATCGAAAAGTTCTCCGCACCCGAGAGGGTTCCTCTGTCGAGAGGGTGTGGTAGTCGACTGCGTTGTAGCGGATGGACTCGCCGCTTTTCCCTGTAGGGAGGCGCGAGTTGGCGGTTCCAGATTCGGTTTCAGATTCATCTGAGAAGTGGAGGATCCCGTCTCTGTTCGCCATGAAGTTGAAGCTCCCGAACGTCAGCGTGACGCTCTTCTCCAGTTCCTCGAACGCCGGGCGAGATTCCGGCGAGTGAGGCGTGACCACGACAGATCCGATCCGTATAGGATTGTTCGGAGCCGTAGTCGTTGGTTTCCAACGGGAGTTGGATGTCGATGAAGCCGAAGATGCCGGTGATTCAGCGCCCGCGTTTCCCAAAGACGGCGCCAATTGTCGAATCCCTGACTCGACAAGTCCCTTAGGTGACCCTATCGGGTTTCGATTAGGAGAAGTCATGGGCGCTGGTGAGATCGTCGGTTAGACAGGAGGCACGATTTACCCAGGTTCGGGGCCCTTGTAGAGGTAAAACCCTTACTCCTGCCTTGTGTCGATCTGTATTGGATGATTAGATCGGTTACAGGTTGCTCGAATCGAGAGTAGATCTCGAGTTCCGAGGCTTTTTGGTCGTGCGGTATTGCTTGGTCCTCTCCCTGAGGGCTCTCCTGGCCTTATATAGATGGCCAGGTCTCGAGTCCTACCCGGAGAGGATTCAAACCCTAGCTTAGGTCGGTTACAAAACTACCTAACTTAACCCGCAAGTTTGGTGCGGGTGGGCTTCTGGTAGGCCTTCTGGAGTCTTCCAAGGGTGCCTCTTCTTGGGCCTTGACATTGGGCCTGAGAGGGGGTGTCCTTACCCGCAGGGTCCAATATCTATGTCTTCGTCAGTGTGTTTTGATATCAAGAAACAAAACAAGACAAAAAATGAAAACAAGACAATAAGCAAAATAAAGAGGTTGAGAGTGAGAGACTCCCCTTACCAGAAGACTTCCTTCTCCCCGGCAACGGCGCCAGAAAAAGTCCTTGATGGTGCAGATCTTGCATTCATTGGGATACCCCAAGAGTAGGGTGTGATGAGAACAGCGGTAGGATTTTTTCACTTAGTTAAGAACCAAGGACCAATCCAGTAGGAGAAACAGGACCTTCCGAAGGTTGATGCCACTGACGATGGTGATGGCTCACCTGTGTCAACAACAACATGGAACCTGCACACAACAAAACCAAAATACTTTGCCCCAACGGTACAGTGAGGTTGTCAATCTCACCGGTCTTGCTGAAAACAAAGATTAGACGTAAAGTGTGGAAAATAATGTATGCTTGCGGTAAGTAAACAAAGCAGAAAATTGTGGTGGTTTGTTTAACCAGTATAAGAAAATGGACCGGGGTTCATAGGTTCACTAGTGGTGTCTCTCCATAAAGGATAGCATTCTGGGTGAACAAATTACAACTGGGCAATTGACAAATAGAGGTTGCACCATAGTGCACATATATGACATCATGACTACTGAGATATTTAGTGCGAGCATTACAACAATATACATAGACCGTAATCCATGCATCTAGGACTAATAATCCACCCTCAGGTTATCATCCGAACTCCCTTAGGTATTAAGTTGCAAGCAACAGATAACTGCATTAAACAAAGTGGGTGATGTAAGCAATGATTATGCACGCGGGCCCTCTCACCGCTGTTTTCTCCCTAGTGGCAACAGCACATCCTCCCCCTTCACATTTCTGTCACTCTAGCAAGGTGGTGAGGAGGCATGAACCTACTATCGAGCATAAATACTCCCTCTTGGATGTCGCACCCGGACTTTTAGAGGATACTCACAGCCCGCTAAACAGTAGATAAATGGCTTATGGGGCCTACCTGCACCCGCATCTCAATATGAGTAGGCCAACACGTAAACGTGTGACAACCATCCTCTACTATTCATCGTCTGTGAAACCATCCAATAGAAATCCGAATACTTCCATTGACGTACTTCATAACATACACACATGGTACGTCAACGGCGTTTGAACATGTGATATCACAACAAAATCTCTAAGACACAAAGAAATAGAAATAAGTGGCAAAAGCTCTCACTAGAGCAGAGATAGCAAATACAGTCATACAGCGGACACATGTCCCAACAAGTCATCATTACATCACAACGGAAGCAAACAAAGTGTCTGAGTACAGACAAGATCCAAATAGGCCTAAGAGGCCGGAAACGAAAAGAACGGAGCCCATCCACGAAATCTCGGATCCTGCCCGGGTCCACTATCTACTCGTCAACAGCTTCGTCATACTCCACGTAGTAGCCACCATGGGGATCCTCGAAACGTAGCCTGCAGAACACGCAGCCCCAAAGGGGTCAGTATAGACGAGTACTGGCAAGCAAGACGCACAAGATACCAAAGTGTACCCGACAACACCAAGTACAGATGCTTTGGGTTCAACGGAAGATAGGTGATACAAAGAAGCGGCAGCGGGCTGCACTAACCAACTACAGAGACACGCTACAACATCCGGCTAAAAGAAAGGGATAAGATAGCGTATCGGAACCAACTACCACTAACCTCAACAAACCCATCCTGGATCTCGCCCCTTATCCAAAGAAGCAATCCGAGGATAACCCACACAGTTGGATTAATAAAGGTTCAGGTTATTGTGACAATATGCCTATTACTAGTCAAATTGTTATTCATTAGGTGTAAGTTGTCTGAGTACTTGTTAGCCAGCACTTTCACCAAGTCGTCACATAACCGCGGACAACACGGCTTCTCGAGAAGATTCATCCCTGCAGGGTGTGCTCCAGTACCCGTACACACTCGAGCCACCAACTAAAACTCAGGTGGACTCAACACGACCCGAACCATCTCTACAACCTGTCCTAGGAGCCACGGAGCTATAAGGTCCCGACCAGTCCGACCTAACCTAAGCGCAACGGTGAAAACCACACCCCCCGGCACCACAGGCCTCGCCCTATATGCATCATTATCATCATCATCATAATCATCAACCATGGGCGCGACCCATTCATGCGTATGCGCAAATGGAACACCCGAACTAACTGTGGCTCTTCGGACAAACTGCGGATCAGGTCAAAGTCGAGGGGGGTTCCATACGACCACCCGGATGCGGTGAGCACGCTCATCATGGATCAGAGGACAAGACCCTTTTCCTAATTAGGGTCGACACTAGCAGGCTTCAAAACCCTAACCCGGGCCTCCTGTCGGTGCCTTATCATCAAATTATTATTACCCCAAACATTAACATGATATGGATTATAACAAGCCCATCTATCAAACTAAACAGGTGATAAGATAAATGACAACAAGACTCGAGCACAACAAACCTAAGCATGATACTACGACATAGGCTAACAAACAACAGGGTTGTAGGTGTGGGGGTGAGGCTATATTCATGGCTGCAGGATGACATGTGATAGGATCGAAACACAAGCAACGAATCATAAGGCTAGCAGATTAGACAACGTAAAGTATCGGTATCAAGTGTGGAACGGACACAATGGTTCATGTGAGTGAATACTTGCCTGCAAACTCAGTAGCCTGGTACTGGGCTAACTCCTCTGAAGTAGTATCGTAAACCTCGTCTGTCTCAACGTCGCCGTCTATTCGAGAAGAAGCAAACAAACAACGAAGATAGACAACAATCAATAACATGGCATAATGCACACACATGGGATGATGCATGACAATTTCATTGATGCATCAAAGATAAGCTAGTTGACATGGTAACCATATTTAACTGGGCCCATATGCAATTTGGGTTGCATATAGAAAGGCCCAAGAATTAAGGTTGAATTAAGTGACCTACAAATAACCATCATGTGAAAGTTGATTAGAATGATGCATGGATGATGAAAACAATAAGAAAACAACATTAGTTCAATTTGAAATGTTGTTTACCAGGTTTGGAATCTTATTTATTAAGTTATGAAATTTGGCTTCTTAAGTGAGTTACACAAGCATTTGTTGTTTTCACCAATTTTAAAGGTTCAAAACAGATAAAAAAATTCATATTTGGAAAGAACACAAAATTTTAGATGGAATACATATTTCATTTGTTGATAATGGATTTAAAATGAGCAAGTTATTAATTTGACAATTGTAAATGCCTTAATTAAGAAACAGTTGTTTTCAGCAATTTAATTTATTTAAAACAGAACACAAAGTTGATATTTGCAAAGTTCATGAAAAATGGAATGTAAAACTTATTTGGTTTGTTGAATTTGGGAATTCTATGCCCAAGTTATGAATTTTGCAATTTAAAAGGTGTAATTGAAGTATTGAATTATTACTCCAATTTTAATTAGGAAAACCAGTGATCAAATTGTATTGAAAAGGTTGAAAACATGTATAAAATGTTTCAATGAACATTTTGAGCTATTAAACATAATTTTTGGATCTTTATTGAATTTATTATGCATTTTTCCATAACCATTTTTATTCTGCCCTTTTTAGTAAACAGAAGGAAACATGTTCAAATTTAATTCAATTGTGACCAAATAAAATACCACTGTGTAGAGTTTGTTAAGACAAATTTTTAGAACCCAAGTTTTCTCAATTTGGGTGAACAAAACTCAAGTTATGAATTCCCAAAGTTTCCAATTTTTATTGCATTTTCTGTATTTAATTATTTAGTGCAACATTTATTACAGAAACATGTTGCAACTTTGTGACTAATAGAAAGAGCACAAGATTCTGAATCCACAGAAACTTGAATCATTGAAATTGGAGCAATTTTCAATTTGTTATGGATTTTACAAATAAAGACTCAGATCTGTTTTTCTGGATTTCGGGAAATAAAATAAAAAGGCCGAAAAAGGGGTGGCTTTTTCTTCCAGGGGGACTCGAACTCGGGTCTCCAACATGGGGTGCAGAGGCTCTAGCCAATGGGCTACTGCGCGGCTTGCGATAGAACAGGGCTTCGGCCCCTTTTGTGGTTCAGATAAACGCGACTGCAAATTCGCGAATAAAAAGGGGGCTTTTAATCGCGCGAGGGGGATTCGAACCCGCGCCCCTGGTCGCGCGCGAGGGGGGCTGTGCCACTGGGATATCTGTGCGTTCGTGATGAATAACAGATCTGCAGGTTTAAGGTGTTTATCTGGCGCGTTAGCTGAACCGAAAACGAAACAGATTCAGACTGCACTAACTGAACGACTTATCATGGCAGTGCCGACGGCGACGAACTAAACCGGCCCGCCAACCAGGGGGGAACGGCGGAAATGGAAAGAGGAGCTCACCATGCGCCCGACCGTGTGCTCGGTGAGGTAGGAGGAGGTCGAGGACGGCGGCGGGAGCTCGCCGGAGTTGCTCCGGTCGGAAAATCTTCAGATAAACGGAGGGATCTGAGGGGAGAGGGAGCAGGGTGGCGGCGGCGGCTGGGGAGGAGAAGAAGAGGGCTAGGGTTTGGGGCTACCTCGGGGTAGATAAGGGCAGGGAAAGGGGAGCATGTAGGAGGGGATCGGTGGTTGCGGTCGTGCCTGCTTCCGTCAGGGGTGACGACTCCCTGTATGGAGGTGGGAGAAGAGGCCAAGTGGGCTGGTTGGGGTGGTAGGTGGGCTCAGCCCACTTGGGCTGGCCTGCCTCCCCCACTGGTTTCCTTTTATTTTTTCTTTTCTTCCTGTGTTTTTTTTTGTAGAGAAAGCAAAGGAAAGAAATTGAACGAGTTCTTGAGTTTCAAAATTCATGAAATTAATTTCTATTGATTAAGCATTGTAAATGCCCAGTTGCATGATGTTTTGTTTTCAAAAAAAATTAAATATTTGTGGATGTTTGAATTTTAATTGAATTTGAGTGAATTTTGCAATAATTGAAAATAGTGAAAATTTAGCAAGTTAATTATTTGGAAATTCAAGTTTATTGGAAACAAAATAAATGGTTTGATTTTAATGTTTTATTTGAAAAAGTTGTAACAGACCAAGTGTGAAACATAATGATTTGAAATTTGATTTGAAATTCAAACTCAACACATGAATGCATTATGATGACCTGATGCACTTGAAACAAAAACAAGAACAAACATTCTAAGTTGGGAGTTTTTTCATACTTGGGATGTTACAAAACGCCCCCCCTTGAAGGAATCACGCCCCGAGATTCCTACTGAGAAGAGAAAAGGTCCGGATACTTCTTGCGAAGATCCTCTTCGGTCTCCCATGTTGCCTCTTTATCGGAATGATGAGACCACTGCACTTTTAAGAACTTGGTGCTCTTGTTGCGAGTTTTGCGCTCGCCCTCATCGAGAATGCGAATAGGGTGCTCCTCATAAGAGAGGTCTTCTTGCAGTTCAATTGAATCATGATCAACTACACGACATGGGTCTTTGAAGCACTTCTTGAGCTGTGACACGTGAAAGACATCGTGCACGTTGGATAACTTTTCTGGAAGTTCAAGACGATATGCATTTTCTGCACGCCTTGAGAGAATGTTGAAGGGACCAATATATCTTGGTGCAAGCTTTCCTTTGACACCAAAACGATGAGTGCCTCTGAGAGGAGTGACACGGAGGTAGGCCTTATCACCAGCTGCATAGACCATATCTCTGTGTTTGCTGTCATAGTAGCTTTTCTGACGAGACTGAGCAATCTTCAGATTGTCACGAATGATGTGGACTTTCTCTTCGGCCTCCTTAACAATGTCAGGGCCTAAGAGTGAACGTTCACCAGCTCCAGACCAATTAATAGGACTCCTGCATCTGCGGCCATAGAGAGCCTCAAATGGTGCCATGCCTAGGCTTGCCTGGAAGCTGTTGTTGTAGGAGAATTCAGCATATGGAAGACATTCCTCCCATTTCATGCCAAAAGAGAGACCACATGCTCTGAGCATATCCTCGAGAATTTGATTGACTCTTTCGACTTGCCCTTGAGACTGAGGGTGATAAGCTGTGCTGAACAGAAGCTTGGTGCCTAAGGCTTCTTGAAAGCTTTTCCAGAAATGAGAAGTGAAGATGCTTCCACGGTCTGAGCTTATTTCTAGCGGAACACCATGAAGAGGAACAATCTTTGTTGTATAGAGCTCTGCCAATTGACTAGCTGAGATTGTCTCTTTAACAGGGAAGAAATGAGCGACTTTAGTGAGTCGATCAATGACAACGAAGATTGCATCGTTGCCCCTCTTGGACTTTGGAAAACCAGTGACGAAGTCCATTTCAATCATGTCCCACTTCCATTCAGGAATTTTCAGAGGTTGGAGAAGACCCGCTGATTTCTGATGAACTGCTTTGACGCGTTGACAAACATCGCATTCAGAGACATATTTAGCAATTTCACGCTTCATGCCAGACCACCAATACATTGTTTTGAGATCCTGGTACATCTTTGTACTTCCAGGGTGTATGGAAAGAGGAGTATCATGAGCCTCCTTGAGAATCACATCTTTCAGGCTTTGGATTTCGGGAACTGCAATGCGTCCTTGGAAAAACACTGTTCCCTTGTCATCAATTGCGAAGCACTCATACTTCACATTGCCTGTTTTGATGTTCTTTGCGATCTTCTTGATCTCAGCATCACGAAGTTGTTCAGAACGAATCTTGTACTCAAGCGTTGGACTGGCTGTCAAGTTTGCAAGATAGCCTTGAGGAACAAGTCCAAGATTCAGCTTTTGGAATTCTTCATGAAGAGGAGGTTGGCTTTCCATGATCATGAGATTTTTGCAATAGGACTTGCGACTGAGATCATCGGCCATAACATTAGCCTTGGCTGGAGTGTCGGAAATGTTGAGATCGAAGTCTTTAATCTTCTCAATCCATCTCCTTTGTCTGAGTTTCAGATATGGCTGACTAAAGATGTACTTTAGACTGTTGTGGTCAGAAAAGATCTCAGTGCGATTACCCAACAAGTATTGTCTCCATTTCTTGAGGGCAAACACAACTGCTGCAAGCTCAAGGTCATGAATATGATAGTTGAGCTCATGTGTGTTCAACTGGCGAGAAGCATAAGCCACAACTTGACGTTCTTGCATGAGAACTGCACCTAGACCTTGGAGAGAAGCATCACAGAATATTTGGAAAGGTTTGGAAGGATCTGGGCCAACCAGAACTGGTGTAGAAGTGAGTTTAGTCTTCAGGAGATTGAAGCTTTCATCACATTGTGGAGACCATACGAACTTCTTGTCCTTCTTTGTGAGGTCAGTGAGAGGTTTGGCAATCTTGGAGAAGTTTTGGACGAAGCGACGACAATAGCTAGCCAAACCAAGAAAACTTCTGACTTGCTTCACCGTTTTAGGCGGTTTCCATTCAACAATGGCCTTAACCTTTTCTGGGTCAATAGCTATGCCCTTGGCAGATATGACATGACCAAGGTAAGTGACTTCAGAAATCCAGAACTCATATTTGGAGAACTTGGCATAGAGACGATGTTCGCGAAGCTTCATGAGAGTGAGACTAAGATGTTCTTCATGCTCTTTCTCGGATTTTGAGTAGACAAGAATGTCATCAAGATATACCACAACGAACTTGTCGAGGTATTCA
Organism: Alopecurus myosuroides; assembly: GCA_028641055.1. Taxonomy (NCBI): domain Eukaryota; kingdom Viridiplantae; phylum Streptophyta; class Magnoliopsida; order Poales; family Poaceae; genus Alopecurus; species Alopecurus myosuroides. Next base: position 553,297,413 of record CM054058.1, read on the forward strand.
TGGAAGATAGAGTTCATAAGTTGAGAGAAAGTCGCCGGTGCATTGGTGAGGCCAAAGGACATGACGGTGTATTCATAGCGACCGAAGCGAGTGACAAAGGCTGTCTTTGGAACATCCTCTTTTCTGATCTTTATTTGATGGTAACCCATTCTCAAGTCCAACTTGGAGAATATAGAGGCCCCAGCAAGTTGATCAAAGAGATCATCGATGCGAGGAATTGGATATTTTTTCTTGATGGTTTTCTCGTTAAGAGGACGATAGTCAACAACGAGTCTCTTTGTTTGATCCTTCTTTGCCACAAAGAGAGTTGGACATCCCCAAGCCGAGGAACTAGGTTGAATGTAACCTTTTTCCATGTACATATCGATTTGCTCCTTTAACAATTTCAGTTCAGGAGGAGCTATCTTGTATGGATACTTGGAGATTGGAGCAGTGCCTGGTTCAAGTTCGATGACGAACTCAACAGCTCTGTCAGGAGGCATTCCTGGCAATTCTTCTGGAAAGACATCGGGGAAGTCACAAACCACCGGAATAGTTTCAATAGATGGTAGGGGATTTGCATTGAGAGTGTAGAGTTGAACAACTGGATTTTCAGCATGGAAGTAGACTATCTGGCCAGAAGGGTGTGTGAGTTTGACAGACTTAGCAGGACAATCAATGACTGCTTTGCTGGCTACCAGCCAATCCATCCCAAGAATGACATCAATATATGAAGAGTGGAGAGCTATCAGAGATGCCTGGAATGGAAGGTTTCCAATTGTGATCTCGATGTTCTGGCTAACTTTATTGCTTTGCCAGCTATATCCCGGTGATTTCACTAGGAGAGGGATAGACAACTGTTCGAAGTTGATTTTACTGGTGTTTGCAAAGCATTGAGAGATGAAAGAGTGTGAAGCACCAGGATCGAACAAGACTTTAGCACGAAACGAGTTCACAAGAAGTGTGCCCATTACAACCTCTGGAGATTCTTCTACTCCCTGGGCCTTGACATGGATCACCTTGACGGTTCTCACGTCAAGCTCGTTGCTGTTGTAGCAACACAACGGAGGACCACGTATTCTTTTCGGGGTCGACCTATGGCGAGGTGGAGGTGGAAAGAGGTGCCTTTGCGGACACTTATCAGAATAGTGGCCCGGCTGTCCACACTTGTAGCATGTAACAACAGAACGAGAGTTGTTGGACCTGGCTGAGATGGACACCTCCTGAAGATACCACTGGGTGGGAGGGCGGGCAATAAATCCTGCCGGTCTTGGCAAACAGATGGGTGGTGTTGGAGTGGTATATGGAACCCAAACTCTTCGTTTTTGTGGAGGCATGATAGCTTTTGAGAGATTAGCCTGTGCACGAGAGTGCTTACGAGATTCCTCAACCAACTTGCGCCCATGCTCTTCATTTAGAGCGATGTTGATGAGTCCTCAAAATTCTTGGCCTTGAAGTTGGTGAGAGCATACTTGAGTTCCGGGTTGAGACCCTGCGGAACTTTGCCATCTTTTTCGCTTCCGTGGAGACTTCATCTCCGGCGTAGCGAGCCAGGCGATTGAACTCTCTTTGGTATTCGAGAACGTCCAAATTGCCTTGTGTGAAAGAATAGAATTCCTCACGCATTCTCTCCATGAGCCCATCGGGAATGTGATGGCGCACGAAGCTTGCTTGAAATCCTCCCATGTGATTGCCACACTAGGACCTCTCATTTCTTGGAAGTTCTCCCACCAAGACATGGATTGTCCACGAGAAAGTCACGTAAGGAACACGGTCCTCGTCAGCCACATGAGCTACCATAAGAGTACGGTTCATTTCACGGAGCCAATCATCAGCATCCAATGGCTCGGAGGAGGTATCAAACGTGCGCGGATTGAGCTCAAGGAACTCCCGAATAGACACACGGCGTTGCCATTATTCCCAAGGTCTTGGTTCTGCTGCATCTGCCTTATAACTTGTGTCATCTGAGACAGCACTTTCCCCATCTCGGGTGGCAGTGTGTGTTCTTCGTCACCACTTTCCATCCTGAAGAGGATACCAAGATTAACACACTAACCGGATAACAAAATCCAATATAAGTGCTTAAAAGGATTACTTCAGACGGTAAGAAGGTAGCATGGAGCAAACATATACTACCCTCAACGTTCACCATAAATGGTTCGAGTACCACACGGATAGCCGTGTTGAAGAAGAAAAAATCTCCGGAACAAAACGGATGGACGTTAACGACGAATCAACAGATAAGTTGTTACAACGGAAGAGACGATTTGTGAAGGACGATATCGAAGCAACAACTGGGAAACAGGAGACCACAAACACCTGAGGTACTACGGAAAAACCCATCCGGGCTTCTAGAGGATCAATATCTACTGCTTAAGGAATAGAGGATCTGCTTCCGGGGCTTATTTGCCACCGTTCTCAATCGTGAGTAGGCAACACGAAAATCGTGTCACAACCACCTCCATTCCTATGGTCTAGTAGATATAACCATCCTCGAGAACCCAGGATACGTGAAATCCTAACTTGAAAGTTTAGGTGAGAAGAGAAAAACAACGTTGCACTTCCTTACAAGAAAAAGGGAGGGTGGGTGGGGAAAGAAATAAAAGAAACAGAATTCCTACTCTCACGTTTCATTTTTCCCTATATAGCTACAAAATAGTTTCTAGACTCAACTGCGACCAGTAAAAGGGATCCTACAGGCAGACAGGCTCTGATACCATTTGTCGCACCCGGACTTTTAGAGGATACTCACAGCCCGCTAAACAGTAGATAAATGGCTTACGGGGCCACTACTAGGGAAAAGCTTACCCGTGACGCACCAATTTGCTTATCCGTGACGCACCTGGGCGCGTCACGGCTATCACGCCGCGCCTATGGGTTTAGCCGTGACGCACCAAGCTGGTGCGCCGCGCCTATCTGTACCCGTGACGCACCGGCCTGGTGCGCCGCGGCTACTTCTTGGCGCGTCACGCCTAACTCCGTAGGTGCGCCACGGCTATGAATACAGGTGCGTCACGGGTAAGCTAATGCCTCCACGGCTAAGTTCGCTGGTGCGCCACGTGTCTCCATTTTGGCGCGTCACGGCTATACTCCCAGGTGCGTCACGGGTACAATTTTTGGTGCGTCACGGCTACACTATGCTGTATTTTTTTAAAATACGCAGTACCGTATTTATACAGGTATATACAGCTCAAATACAGAGGAATATCAGTAGACAAAATGTATCAAAACAGTTCTTTGACAAACAAGTTATATATCATAGTTGATCATACTGCTTAATTCCTAATAGCTACATCAAACAGTTGATTATGAATACAAAGTGTTTATCAGATTCAAATAGTACAAGTGACCTATCACATGGTTAATCATCGGGACCGATTACATCGATTGATGATGCTTCATCATCGGGACAAGTGACCTATCTAGTCGCCGATAACCTAATCATCTAGCTAGGAACCATAGCATGACGAGCGAGGCGACGGCGACAAGAGCGGCTGCGATGGTCTTCATCCACTTGTTGTTGTTCTTCTTGATCTTCTTCTGTTCCTCCTCGAGATGGATGAACCACCTAGCTTCCGCCGCCACTCTTGTGTTGTAGGATTTGTAGGCATTCCCTTTGAACTTGTTCACCTGCTCGAAGCAGTCTTCCCAGTGATCGTAGACTCCTGGAACCCTGCCTCTAAACACCACGTAGCACCTCGGCATCTGTAATGACAAGAAAGAAAAACAAAAACAATAGTTTTAAACATGTCTGCAATAGTAGTAAGTGGAGAAATATGACATAAATAAGATGAAAGTTAAACAAAGGAACAAGATGATCATCTTTTAACAAACACAAAAGATCAAACGAACATCACAAAGTAAAACTGCAATAATAAAAAGTAAGATAATCAAGCCATGTACGATTCATAACCGTAACGATGTGTGCCTCATATTTAGAGTGGACACATACAAGCCGCCGAAGTGGTGCAGCTGCGCCAAGTGGGATGCACAAGATCCTAACTTTGTGAAAATCACAAGGCGCAGCTGACCACCTCGGCCATCTGAGTGTGAACCAACTCTTTTAATCATCGGCATTTACTTATTCAAAAGATCGAACGACCATCACAAGTAGGACCGCAATAATAAAATGCAAGATAATCAAGCATTGACATAATTGAGCATCAGTTACAGAATGGACGATTCATAACCGTAACGATGTGTGCCTCATATTTAGGGTGGACACATACAAGCGGCCGTAGGCGGTGCCGCTGCGCCAAGTGGGATGCACAAGATCCTAACTTTGTGAAAATCACAAGGCGCAACGGACCGCCTAGGCCATCTGAGTGTGAACCAACTCTTTTAATCATCGGCATTTACTTATTCAAAAGCTCGAACGACCATCACAAGTAAGACCGCAATAATGAAAAGAAAGATAATTAAGCATTAACATAATAAAGCATCTGTCACACGATGGACGATTCATAATCCTAACGATTGAGTTCGACATTTTCGGAAAATGTAGCAAGCCTTACAATAGTTCTCACTCCTTCTGACTCATCCTCCCAGGGATTACAATGGGACAGCCCTCCGGAGTGATGAAGGGCCTGTCGTCACAGGCAGTTGCTAGGTAGGTATCTATGTCGCGGTTCGGCAAGTTGAACCGGCAGTAGAATGTCCCACTCTTGTTCACCACTTCATGAACGATTTTCGTGGCAAAGCACTTCTGATATCATATATCTCTTCTCTAACCTTGTCATCGCCGACCATCGACAAGCGGGAGGCCCATTGTTGGACTTGACTAGGCAGGGTAAGGAACTGTTGATCCCGTACATACGCCCGCATATGATGGAGGACATAGTAGGTGTCTCGGTTACTGCCCGCCGGCTGCTTGACGCACGCGAAAGTCGTCGTGTGGGTGAACACCCGAGCGCCCTGAACAACCTTCTCCCTAGTGATTTTGCCCCCCCTTGCGTGGTAGCCGTGAGAGCATTATCCAAAACTTTCTTCATGTTGGAGTAGTCTTTCTTCACCGCACTCCCTGAGTCGAGATACGTGGCATGCGAATGACTGATACAAATGCAGATGAGTGTGCATTGTGTATATCTGCGCGGAACAATCCAAACAAAGTGTTGGAAAGGAGCGATGAAAATCTAAAGAAAATCACTTTCGATTCGGCTAATAATATTGACTTACCCGGCAAAGTAAGGCACGAGGATGTAATCCTTGGTCTGGTTCGCCAGCATGAAGTCCCGGAGATATGTCGACGCGACTACCTGGTTCCCAACGCCGCACAACACATCGTGGCGCATGTAGAAGGGGTCCGCTATCGCGATGCCCGGTGTATTATCCCTGATGACTTGCACCGCCAGACTGAGCGAGTATAGGCGGATCATGGAGTAGTGCAGCGGATTGCTATGGAACATATCGAAGATGTCCGAAAACCGCAGTACTATTCTATCCGCGCCGGTTGACTCGACGAAGCCCAAGTCCTTTGGCACCATGGCAATGAAAACCGGTATGATGGATCCTTGGATTCAAGAAGCGCGATTCAAGAAAAAGAATGCTTTCATGCAAACTCCGCATATCCCCACTTGCGGCCTTGAGCTTGCTTGGCTAAGCATAGGCTGAACAATCACATGCATCTTCGTATGCTTAGATGTAGGTGGGCCGTCCTGAACACGGAGCGGCATCTTAGCAGGCTGGCTCGCGGACTTTGCGGCCTTGGATCTAGGTCTCTTTTCCGCGGCTTCGGCGCTTTCGGAATGATCTCCTTCTCAATCTCCTCATTAGCCGCCTTACGGATTGTGCTAGGGCTGAAAATAACTCCACCCTTCGCACTTTTCTGAGTCTCGGTGCAGGGGCCGACAGCTGGAGGCGTGTCTTCCTGAGAACCGAAGAGACGCTTGCAATTAGATTTATCCGCAGGAGGAGCCTCACCACGAGCCTCCGTGCTATGGTAGGGTTCTTCTGGAGGAGGAGCAACGTAATCTCCGCCATCAAAGTCATCAGCGATGAAATCCATGGCATCAAGATCAACGTCATTCTCCTGGTCTTGTGCCATCTCCATGTCACGGGTAGGCGACGGCGCGGCGACGGTCTTGCCATGGCTCCGCTCCGGAGCTTCTAGAGGGGTTGTCTTCGAGGTGGTGCCTCGCGCCGGTAGTTCTAGAGGCGATGTCCGCGGGTGGCGCCCGTCTTCCCCAGGCGAATCTGGCTCTTCGGCCATTCCATGTTCCAAGGCATGCACTGGAGCAGCGTCAGGGTATCGGGGTCATCTTCTTCTTGGTAGGGTTGAATGGGAGGCAACAAGTCGTCGTAGCCCGCCAGCACCCGAAGCACTTGAACTCTATATACGTCTTCGCGCATCGGCCTGTTGTGGAACCTGCGGGTTGACGGTTGAACGATCATACCCACAGCAACATCCTTCAACACGCCGTCCACTGTGTGTAAGAGAGTGCATGGAACGTCGTCGTTCTGCGGAAAACATGCAGGGCGTCAGAGAGGCCAGTCTAAGGCAAAGGAAGATCGACGCTCCAACGCTTAACTATTTACCTGGCTGGCGAGGGCGTCGAGCTCCTCTAGTGGCGAGGGGCCAACGACGACGGCGGGCGTGCTACTGCTCAATGGCGAGGGAGAACCGGCGGCGGGCGTGGAACCGATGGCCAGGCGGCGTTGTTGTTCGTTGGTGCACGCTCTTCATTCGGCGGAGGACCGCCCACTGTGGGCGTGCAACGGATGGTCAGGCGGGTAGAGGCGGGCGGAGTCACTATCGGCGCCGTGGTGTAGGCGGGCGGAGTCACAAGTGGGTCCGCCATCGTGGCGTTGGCCGGCGAGACTCTGGACAAGTCTCTTGAGTTGCTGCGCTGCATGCTAGGCACCGGGCACGGCCCCACTCGACCTCCTTCATTACATCGAGTAACCACATCGTAGATGGTAGGCAAAACGCTGCCCATTTGTTCTGCCAAAGCTGTTTTGACAATATTAGGAATATCGGCAACTTTGGCCTTGAGGTCTGCAATCTCGCGATCGCGGGCTTCGTCACGTTGGATATCTTCGATGCTCCTCTTTCTATTCCTTCTCGCCTCCCTGGGCTCCTTGAAGTACTCTCTGAGCTTCGTCGTCGTGCCCAGGCCACAAACTCGGCCACCTGACGGCCTTTTGTGCTTTTCCTTCCCCTGCGTCACGTTCACCGCCCTATTTAAAGTGTCGTCCCAATGGCCGTGCAGCCTCGGCATGGATGACGGGGTTCCACCACTTTCGATTTCTAAGTTCTGCACAATTAGCGTGAACCGTTTAGAATTCCACCAGTACACTATGATGCAATCGACTTAATCGTCGAGAGCAAACTAACTAGGGTGGTGTATTTACTTACCAAGTTGTCATACAACGTCTTCACCTTCTCATCATCGGTAGTATACTCATTAGCTACCGGGTCATATGTAAACCGGGCCCTGATGAAGTTTTTCGTCCGCGGCGAGTACTTTGCGAGAGGGTCAGGGATGCCCTGTTCTGCACGTTTGGCGTCCTCCTTCTCCCAATTGGGAATCGCCGCTCTGTAACCGCCGCATCCCAGTTTGTGGGTACCAATGTTCAACTTCCGCATCCTCTGCCCCCAACCAGAGTTAGCCTTGGCGACTTCGCTCTCGCAAATTAGCTTGAAGTCCCGGAGTTCAGCTTCGGTGATTCTCAGCTCACTCGCTAAAACATCCTGCAAGCTATTTTTGGGGTCCAAGACCTTAACCTTCACCCGGTGTTTCCAGTTGGCCAAGGCGGTGTTCATCTTACCAATGGCGGAATGGTTGACCTTATTCCCCTCCAGATTGTTGTTATTGTACTTAAACGGCTCGTCTGGCGGATGCGGGTACAAGTATCGTCCGTGCAGCTTTCTAAAGAGAATAACCCGATAATGGGCATTCTCTTTTTTCCTTAGATCATTGGTTAAGATCCTCACAGTGTCCCGGACAATGCAACCAAATCTGGTTGTCGAATCCTTTGACCACCTTCTCGGGCGCGATTGGATACCCAGAGCTATCAATTTCCGTGATCTCTTCACGGTAGGTGCGGAGAGTGTTACATTTCCGTTTCCTCTTCTTGTTGGCTTTGCTACCACCATCTGTCTGACCGCCGGCATCAGTGGTGTCATTTCCGCCGGCGGCGCCACTAGTGGTATCACCGGCGGCGCCACTAGTCGTGGCGTCATCCTCCTCGCCACCGCTAGTGTCCGCGTCAGCCCAGGCATCCGCCGTCGGGTCGTATTGCTCATCTTCTTCGTCGGTGATTTGCCAGAACGGCTTAGAACCGCCGGCCTCGTCGTCGTGTGCCATGTTCTGAAGGGGGAAATTATTGGTTAATCTTAAGGAAACAAAAAATCGACATACTACTCGATCACGGGAAAACGGCTAAGTCCTAAATTCACGGGAAAATTTCGGCATGACCTTTGCTAATTTTCTAACACTAGAGTGCCCGATTCGCCGAAACGGAAATTAATCAACATTTCGGCGAAAATGGGCAACTCATTTGAATTCCCTGCAAAGTTTTAAACGGCTCGATGGCCGGACAGATTCTTTAGGCCAACACCAGCACAATTTTTTTTATCTGCAAAATTTTATCCAACACCAGTACAGCACCAGTCCTACAACACCAGCACCAGTCCTAGAAGATCATTTTTTATCCATCAAAACTATATTACCAGTACCAACACCAGTACCTGCCAAACAAACATAGCCTAGCAGCAGCAATTTCTCATGAACAACATGGAAACAACTTAGCAGCAACAACAACCAATATGATCTCTAAGTAGACACTTCTATATAGATTGGATATGATAAGTAACATCAGTAGCAAATTCTCAGGAACAAGCAGCAAACAAAAGCAGCAGCATTTTTGAACAAGCAACATCATTGGTGGATACTTCTCATTGGTGGATGCTACATGGTAAAAGCAGTGCTTTAAATTGCAGCAAGCTTTAAACATACTTCTAATTGGTGGATGCTACATGGTAAAAGCAGTGGAGCTTTAAACATACAATTGCAGCAAGATTATGCAACATTCATTCCTAAAGTGTATTTCCAAGTACAAGCAGTGGCTTGAACAAATTTGAGTCAACACAAGCAGTGCCTTGGGTCAATTAAACAGCAGCCTAGCAACAGTTTAACTCCACTGGTAAAGTGAACTGATGATGATGATGAACAAATTTCCAAGTACAAGCAGTGCTAGCTTACCCTGTAGGTGGATGGCGTCGAGGAAGTAGGTGGAGGTGGAGGGCGTCGAGGAAGCCGGCACGAGATGCTCCTTGCGGTGGTGGCTCCCTCCTTCTCCTGGATGGCGCGCGACGAAGACGGCGCGGTGGTGGTGACTCCTCGCGGTGGTGGCTCCCTCCTTCTCCTGGACGGCGCGGTGGTGGCTCCTCCTTCTCCTGGACGGCGCGGTGGTGGCTCCTCCTTCTCCTGGATGGCGTGTGACAAAGACGGCGCGGTGGTGGTGACTCCCTCCTTCTCCTGGACGGCGCGGCGGTGGTGGCTGCGTCCTCGCGATCGATGCAGAGGCTAGGGCTTGGTGGTGGTGGGCGGCGCGATGAGAGGGAGGGTAGAGGCTAGGGCGTTGGGCGGTGGCTCTTCGTCGTCGATTGGGCACGGCGACGGCAATTGGGAACGGGGAGAACGATGACGCGATCGGGAGCTAGAAGAAGAGTGCGGAGAAGAAAGGGGAACGGCCGTCGATCCAATCTGTACTCGCAAAAGGCGTGGCGCACCGCGCCTCGGTGCGTCACGCATAGCTTAGCCGTGGCGCACCGCGCACGGGTGCGTCACGCATAGCTTAGCCAAGGCGCGCCGCGCTTGGATGTGTCACGCATAGCTTAGCGGCGGCGCACCACGCCGAGGTGCGCCACGCCTATTGGTAGCATCTATTCAAAACAGGTGCGCGCGGTACTGTATCAAAACTTGTGACTTAGCCCAGGCTGTTGCCCCCTGTTTTCTGCTGTCCACCCAGGTTCGAATCCTGCCCCCCCCCCCCCCCCCCCCCCCTTTACTTAATTTTTCTTACCTTTTTCAATTAATTTTTTCTTACCAAATAAAATATAGTTTTAATATAAATGCAAAAATCTCAAATAAAGTGTTGACTAATTTAGAAATCATAAAATCTCAAATATTCTTATTACATCATCATAATTTTGTCGAATTCACGCACACACATGACAACATAATGATTCTTGTATCTCTAGCTAGCGTTTTACAATTTTCTTTCCCTTCTTTGTCGCGGTTGAGTAATTCAGTCCTGGAACACCGTGACTTCTTCGGTGGAATGGGCGACCTGTAGGTAGCGTTGTCCTGCTTCTTCTTGTTGTGTATTTCGTTCCATCGTCATTGTCATCTTCCATTTTCGGGTCGCCGTACTGGTCAAAGTCTTGCTCGTTGGCTACTCCATCCATTCCGATGATGTTTCTTTTGCCTCTCCGCACGACAACACGGCTAGGCCTTGTCGGGTCAGTAATGAAGAAGCATTGGTCCACTTTGTTAGCCAAGACCCATGGCTCATTTTTTGCGGTGACATTCGTGCCGGATTTGGCTTCAGGTATCACCATGGTGGTGAAATATTGTCCTTCTTTCCTGACGCTCTTTGCCCATGTGACACGGAACATTGGTACCTTCTCTCCGCAGTAGTCGAGTTCCCATATCTCGTCGATCCTACCATAGTATCTTTCTTTGACGTCACCTGTTAATGATTCCATCGTTACCCCCGAGTTCTGGTATTCGCAGTTCCGGTCCTTATTTGCCATGTAGAATGTGTAACCATTGATATCGTATGCCTGATATGTCATGAGGTTATGTGCGGGGCCTTGTGACAATGTGAGTACGAGTTTTTCTTCTTCAGAATAAGGCGTCTCCGGTTGATCGGTCATAATCTTCTCCCTGAACCACTGTGTGAAATGGATGTTGTGCTCTCTGATTATTTCTGCTTCGGTCCTGTGTTGTCCCCGGTCACTGTAATACTTCGCGATTAGCAATTTGTGCTTTTCCAACCAAGGATCGACCACTGTTAGATGTTGTAGCGCGACTAGGTTTGCTCTGTCAAAGTCGTTGCGTCGGCCCTGAAAGTCGACATTCATTTCGCGCTGGCCCTCGCGGTGTCCCCATCCACCGAGCCTGCCAAAGTGCCTGTTTACGGGCAGACCAGGGTTCTCATCTTTGTCTAGAAAATTCGTGCAGAAAGAGATGCACTCCTCTGTCAGAAAGCCCTTGGCAATGCTTGCGTCTGGACGGGCCCTGTTGCGGACGTATCCTTTGATGGAACCATTCATCCTTTCGAACGCCATCATAGAGTGTAAAAACGGCGGCCCGAGCTGGATGATATCATCCACGACATGGACAAGGAGATGCACCATAATGTCGAAGAATGCTGGCGGGAAGTATATCTCAAGCTCGCATAGTATCACCACGATCTCTTCCTGTAGCCTTGCGAGTTTCTTCACGCCAATCGACTTTCGAGAGATGACATCAAAAAAGTTGCAGAGTCCAAACAGCGTTTCGCGGACGTGCTCGTCCATTATCCCTCGAATTGCAACTGGAAGTATCTGCGTCATCATCACGTGACAGTCGTGAGACTTCATTCCGCTGAACTTCTGCTTTGGTACGTCTAGGTATCTGCTTATCTTCCCCGCATAACCGTAAGGAAATTTGACTCCAAGGAGGCACTTGAAGAATTGGTCGATCTCCTTCTCGCATAGCGTGAAGCACGAAGGGGGACAGTAATATTCCGTCTTCTTGGCCTTTTTGCCCTTGCGGCGACCTTCCGTCCCATCTAACACATCGTCATCGTCATCGTCATCATCATCCGGTTTTCCTCCGTGGAGCTCGCCCCTGATATTCAAAAATCTCAAGTCGTTCCTTGCTTTCGGCCCATCTTTGGTCCTCTCCGGCATGTTTAGCAGGGTGCCAAGCAGACTCTCGCACACGTTTTTCGTGATATGCATGAGGTCAAGGCAATGGGGTGTGCGGAGAATCTTCCAGTACCTCAGGTCCCAGAGAACAGACCTTGTTTTCCATACACCCTCCAACGGCGCCGGCGCCTTTCGCTTCTTTACCGGCGCAGGGCACTCTTTCCAGTTCTTCAACAGCTCGTCGATTTCCTCGCCGCTCCTTTGACGTGGGGCTCTTCGCATCTCAACTTCATTGTTGAACAGATCTTTGCGTTTTCTCCACGGGTCATCCTTGCGAAGCCACCTTCGATGCCCCAAGAACACGGTTTTCGATGACCCGGGGTTTCTCTCTAGCTGGAGATACGTAGTGTCATCCATGCACCTAACGCATGCACAGAATCCGTGCGTCACCTGCCCCGCGACATATCCGTAACCGAGGTAGTCATGCACCATCGTGAGGAGCGCGGCTCTCAATGGGAAAAACGTTTCTCCATAGGCGTCCGACGTATTGGCTGGCTCGTCCCATAACGTGGCTAGCTCCTCTTCCAACAACTGGACATACAGATTGATGTCGTTACCTGGTTGTTTCGGCCCTTGAATAAGCATACTCATCTGTATGTACTTCCTCTTCAAGCAGAACCAGGGGGGTAGTTTGTATATACATACAAACACGGGCCAGGTGCTATGGGTGCTGCTCTGGTTGCCAAAAGGATTTAATCCATCTGTACTCATGCACAACCTGATGTTCCTTGGATCGTCGCCGAATTCGGGGTATTCGATGTCTAGCGCCTTCCACTGGCTAGCATCTGAGGGGTGTGTCAGCATCGTGTCATCATTCTCCGGATGGTTCCATCATGCTCTTCTGGCTTCTTCCTTTCCGCGTGCCATCGCATGAGCTTCGCCTGTGTGGGGTCTGCGAAATACCGCTGCAGACGGGAAGTTATCGGAAAGTACCACACCACTTTTCGAGGAGAGGCCTTCTTCCCTGTCTTGTATCGAGTTGCGTCGCACACCGGGCATATGGTTCTCTCCGCGTCCGCGCCCCGATAGATGATGCAGTCATTAATGCAAGCATGGTATTTCACGTGAGGTAAATCCAGAGGGCACACGACTTTTTTCGCCTCCTCGATGCTCGTTGGACACTTGTTCCCCGTGGGAAGACGGTCGTGCCAGAATGCCATGTTCTCATCGTAGCTCGCATCGGTCCATCGGTGTTTTGTCTTCATCTCGAGGGTCCTTAACGTTACGTTCAGACGGGTATCCTCGCTCACGCATCCTTCATACAATGGAGTAACGGCGTCTATCTCCAGTTGCGACAACTTCGATTTCTCTCTAGCAGCAGCTCTGGTGTTGCTAGTCTCCTTGAGAAGCAGATCTTGGACATGAGGGTCCCGCACCCAGTCCGACGACGATGGCACGACATCTTCATCATGATGTCCTTCGTCTTGATTATGATCATCATGTCCGACATCTTCATCACGATGTCCTTCGTCTTGATTATGATCATGTCCTTCATCTTGATCATTATGTCCTTCATCATGTCCGGGCGACTCTTCATCTTCATCACTTGTCGGGTAAAGAGTGTAGCCATCCATAAAACCACGACGGATAAGGTGCGACTCCAAGTCACCAGAATCGTATCTGATCAAGTGTTTCAGTTTGCATCTTCGACAAGGACATCTTATCTCCGTCATGCTATTTCGAAACATTTCGTCCGTCGCATGTTTCATAAATCTAGCCACGGTGCCTGTGCTTATATGCATGGTTGCCTACATAGTAAAAAAAGATCAAATGAAAAATTAATTAGAATCAAATTACGTAATATATGGATATATGATGCATGCACATGGTCGTCGACGGAAAATTCGGCATGACCTATGCTAAAAATAGGACATTCTCGGAGTGCGTGGTCGCCGAAATGGAAATGAATCAACATTTTGGCAACACATGTCAACTCATTTTAAGACATCCACAAATTTCATCAAAAATACGCAACACAATTTCGCATATATGTATATATGCAACCATATATATGAATCTTTTGTGACGACGCACGGCGCCGACACACATACATACAACACATATACATATCGTCCCTCCAACAACTCACCAACTATAGATCTTGCCGACACGAGACCGATCAAGAGAGTACGTTTGTATGTGGCTATAGAAAGTGAAAAGATGGAAGGGAAAGTGGTAATAAAGTGAGAGATGAGGGTGGAGGCAAATGTTTACTAGATTCCCCACACATATATATCAAATAAAATAGGTTAAATAAGTTTTAAATGGTGGGAAAATGGGGGAAATTGGGTGGTGAGGAGGTGGGGGGCGACCAGATCTAAAATGGGGTGGAGATATGGGGGGATGGGAGGTGGGGGGTGGTCCCAACCACTTAAATTCGTTCCAGGTATACCCGTGACGCACATCAGATTTGGCACGTCATGGCTATGTTTGGTACCCGCGGCGCACGTAACAGCGGTGCGTCACGGCCATAGATGCCACCCGTGGAAAACATAGCCGTGACGCACCACTGGCATGTGCGCCGCGACTACCCAACATAGCCGTGACGCACCGCTAGATGGGTGCGTCGCGGGTATGCCTCGGAGGCTCGCCACCCCGGCTCCACACATACGCGCGACGGGCCTTTTATTCGGTGCGCCGCGGCTATGCCTTTAGGCGCGACGCGCAGAAACGTGGTGCGCCACGGGTAATAGGCGTGACGCGCCAAATGTTATGTGCGTCACGGGTATCATCACTCCTATAGCCATTTTCCTAGTAGTGGGCCTACCTGCACTTGCATCTCAATATGAGTAGGCCAACACGTAAACATGTGACAACCATCCTCTACTATTCATCGTCTGTGAAACCATCCAATAGAAATCCGAATACTTCCATTGACGTACTTCATAACATACACACATGGTACGTCAACGGCGTTTGAACAAGTGATATCACAACAAAATCTCTAAGACACAAAGAAATAGAAATAAGTGGCAAAAGCTCTCACTAGAGCAGAGATAGCAAATACAGTCATACAGAGGACACATGTCCCAACAAGTCATCATTACATCACAGCGGAAGCAAACAAAGTGTCCGAGTACAGACAAGATCCAAATAGGCCTAAGAGGCCGGAAACGAAAAGAACGGAGCCCATCCACGAAATCTCGGATCCTGCCCGGGTCCACTATCTACTCGTCAACAGCTTCGTCATACTCCACGTAGTAGCCACCATGGGGATCCTCGAAACGTAGCCTGCAGAACACGCAGCCCCAAAGGGGTCAGTACAGACGAGTACTGGCAAGCAAGACGCACAAGATACCAAAGTGTACCCGACAACACCAAGTACAGATGCTTTGGGTTCAACGGAAGATAGGTGATACAAAGAAGCGGCAGCGGGCTGCACTAACCAACTACAGAGACACGCTACAACATCCGGCTAAAAGAAAGGGATAAGATAGCGTATCGGAACCAACTACCACTAACCTCAACAAACCCATCCTGGATCTCGCCCCTTATCCAAAGAAGCAATCCGAGGATAACCCACACGGTTGGATTAATGAAGGTTCAGGTTATTGTGACAATATGCCTATTACTAGTCAAATTATTATTCATTAGGTGTAAGTTGTCTGAGTACTTGTTAGCCAGCACTTTCACCAAGTCGTCACATAACCGCGGACAACACGGCTTCTCGAGAAGATTCATCCCTGCAGGGTGTGCTCCAGTACCCGTACACACTCGAGCCACCACCTAAAACTCAGGTGGACTCAACACGACCCGAACCATCTCTACAACCTGTCCTAGGAGCCACGGAGCTATAAGGTCCCGGCCAGTCCGACCTAACCTAAGCGCAAGGGTGAAAACCACACCCCCCGGCACCACAGGCCTCGCCCTATATGCATCATCATCATCATCATCATCATCATCAACCATGGGCGACCCATTCATGCGTATGCGCAAATGGAACACCCGAACTAAGTGTGGCTCTTCGGACAAACTGCGGATCAGGTCAAAGTCGAGAGGGGTTCCATACGACCACCCGGATGCGGTGAGCACGCTCATCATGGATCAGAGGACAAGACCCTTTTCCTAATTAGGGTCGACACCAGCAGGCTTCAAAACCCTAACCCGGCCTCCTGCCGGTGCCTTATCATCAAATTATTATTACCCCAAACATTAACATGATATGGATTATAACAAGCACATCTATCAAACTAAACAGGTGATAAGATAAATGACAACAAGACTCGAGCACAACAAACCTAAGCATGATACTACGACACAGGCTAACAAACAACAGGGTTGTAGGTGTGGGGGTGAGGCTATATTCATGGCTGCAGGATGACATGTGATAGGATCGGAACACAAGCAACGAATCATAAGGCTACGGACACAATGGTTCATGTGAGTGAATACTTGCCTGCAAACTCAGTAGCCTGGTACTGGGCTAACTCCTCTGAAGTAGTATCGTAAACCTCGTCTGTCTCAACATCGTCGTCTATTCGAGAAGAAGCAAACAAACAACGAAGATAGACAACAGTCAATAACATGGCATAATGCACACACATGGGATGATGCATGACAATTTCATTGATGCATCAAAGATAAGCTAGTTGACATGGTAACCATATTTAACTGGGCCCATATGCAATTTGGGTTGCATATAGAAAGGCTCAAGAATTAAGGTTGAATTAAGTGACCTACAAATAACCATCATGTGAAAGTTGATTAGAATGATGCATGGATGATGAAAACAATAAGTAAACAACATTAGCTTCAATTTGAAATGTTGTTTACCAGGTTTGGAATCTTATTTATTAAGTTATGAAATTTGGCTTCTTAAGTGAGTTACACAAGCATTTGTTGTTTTCACCAATTTTAAAGGTTCAAAACAGATAACAAAATTCATATTTGGAAAGAACACAAAATTTTAGATGGAATACATATTTCATTTGTTGATAATGGATTTAAAATCAGCAAGTTATTAATTTGACAATTGTAAATGCCTTAATTAAGAAACAGTTGTTTTCAGCAATTTAATTTATTTAAAACAGAACGCAAAGTTGATATTTGCAAAGTTCATGAAAAATGGAATGGAAAACATATTTGGTTTGTTGAATTTGGGAATTGTATGCCCAAGTTATGAATTTTGTAATTTAAAAGGTGTAATTGAAGTATTGAATTATTACTCCAATTTTAATTAGGAAAACCAGTGATCAAATTGTATTGAAAAGGTTGAAAACATGTATAAAATGTTTCAATGAACATTTTGAGCTATTAAACATAATTTTTGGATCTTTATTGAATTTATTATGCATTTTTCCATAACCATTTTTATTCTGCCCTTTTTAGTAAACAGAAGGAAACATGTTCAAATTTAATTCAATTGTGACCAAATAAAATAGCACTGTGTAGGTTTGTTAAGACAAATTTTTAGAGCCCAAGTTTGCTCAATTTGGGTGAACAAAACTCAAGTTATGAATTCCCAAAGTTTCCAATTTTTATTGCATTTTGTGTATTTAATTATTTAGTGCAAAATTTATTACAGAAACATGTTGCAACTTTGTGACTAATAGAAAGAGCACAAGATTCTGAATCCACAGAAACTTGAATCATTGAAATTGGAGCAATTTTCAATTTGTTATGGATTTTACAAATAAAGACTCAGATCTGTTTTTCTGGATTTCGGGAAATAAAAGAAAAAGGCCGAAAAAGGGGTAGCTTTTGCTTCCAGGGGGACTCGAACTCGGGTCTCCAACATGGGGTGCAGAAGCTCTAGCCAATGGGCTAGTGTGTGGCTTGTGATAGAACAGGGCTTCGGCGCCTTTTGTGGTTCAGATAAGCGCGGCTGCAAATTCGCGAATAAAAAGGGGGCTTTTAATCGCGCGAGGGGGATTCGAACCCGCGCCCCTGGTCGCGCGCGAGGGGGCCTGTGCCACTGGGCTATCTGTGCGTTCGTGATGAATAACAGATCTGCAGGTTTAAGGTGTTTATCTGGCGCGTTAGCTGAACCAAAAACGAAACAGATTCAGACTGCACGTAACTGAACGACTATCATGGCAGTGCCGACGGCGACGAACTGAACCGGCCCGCAGGCATCTACTACGGCACGCCAACCAGCGGGGAAACGGCGGGAATGGAAAGAGGAGCTCAGCATGCGCCCGACCGTGTGCTCGGTGAGGTAGGAGGAGGTCGAGGACGGCGGCGGGAGCTCGCCGGAGTTGCTCCGGTCGGAAAATCTTCAGATAAACGGAGGGGATCTGAGGGGAGAGGGAGCAGGGTGGCGGCGGCGGCTGGGGAGGAGAATTAGAGGGCTAGGGTTTGGGGCTACCTCGGGGTAGATAAGGGCACGGAAAGGGGAGCAGGTAGGAGGGGATCGGTGGTTGCGGTCGTGCCTGTTTCCGTCAGGGGTCACGACTCCCTTTACGGAGGTGGGAGAACAGGCCAAGCGGGCTGGTTGGGGTGGTAGGTGGGCTCAGCCCACTTGGGATGGCCTGCCTCCCCCACTGGTTTCCTTTTATTTTTTCTTTTCTTCCTGTGTTTTTTTTTTGTAGAGAAAGCAAAGGAAAGAAATTGAACGAGTTCTTGAGTTTCAAAATTCATGAAATTAATTTCTATTGATTAAACATTGTAAATGCCCAGTTGCATGATGTTTTGTTTTCAAAAAAATTTAAATATTTGTGGATGTTTGAATTTTAATTGAATTTGAGTGAATTTTGCAATAATTGAAAATAGTGAAAATTTAGCAAGTTAATTATTTGGAAATTCAAGTTTATTGGAAACAAAATAAATGGTTTGATTTGAATGTTTTATTTGAAAAAGTTGTAACAGACCAAGTGTCAAACATAATGATTTGAAATTTGATTTGAAATTCAAACTCAACACATGAATGCATTATGATGACCTGATGCACTTGAAACAAAAACAAGAACAAGCATTCTAAGTTGGGAGTTTTTTCATACTTGGGATGTTACATTGGAGTCACTAAAAACTACTTGGCCGGAGCAATCACTAGCAACGGAAAGCATGCAAGATCACAAATAGCATATGGAATAAAGATTATAATCAACTTGGCATAAGTTCAATATTCATCGGATCTCAGCAAACACAACACATAGAGTTACATAAGATCAATCTCGATCATGTTAGGAAGCTCACGAGATCTAAACATACAGGCATATGAGGAGAAGACAACCATCTAGCTACTGCTATGGACCCGTAGTCCAATGAGGAACTACTCGTGCATCACTCCGGAGGTGGGCATGGCTATGTAGAGGCCTCCGGTGATGATTTCCTCTCCGGCAGGGTGCCGGAGACAGCTTCAGAACCCCCCTCTGATCTAGGGTTGCCGGTGATGGCGGCTTCGGAACTCTTTGGGGATATTTGATCAGGTGTTTAGGGTTTTCCATCCGGGGGGATTAAATAGGCGAAAAGGCATAGGCGGTGGAGCTCTGAGGGCCCACACCACCCCCTGGCGCGGCCCAGGGGGGCGCCTCCCCTCTTCGACTCCTCTTTGGTCTTTTGGATGCTTCCGAGGAACCTGCACACAACACAACCAAAATACTTTGTCCCAACAGTATGGTGAGGTTGTCAATCTCACTGGTGTTGCAAAAAACAAAGATTAGACGTATAGTGTGGAAAATGATGTATGCTTGCAGTAAGTAAAGAAAGCTGGAAATAGTTGTGGTTTGTTTGACAGTGTGGAAAAATGGACTGGGGTTCATAGTTTCACTAGTGGTGTCTCTCCATAAAAGATAGCATGCTGGGTGAACAAATTACATCTCGGCAATTGACAAATAAAGGTTGCACTGTAGTGCATAATATGACATGATGATTACTATGATATTTAGTGCGGGCATTACAAAAATATACATAGACCGACATCTATCTGCATCTATGACTAATAATCCACCCTCAGGTTAACATCCGAACCCCCTTAGGTATTAAGTTGCAAGCAACAGGTAACTACATTAAACAAAGTGTGTAATGTAAGCAATTATTATGCACGCGGCCACTCTCACCACTGTTTTCTCCCTAATGGCAACAACACATCCCCCCTTCACATTTCTGTCACTCGAGCAAGGGGGTGAGGAGGCATGAACCCACTATCGAGCATAAATACTCCCTCTTGGAGTCACTAGCAACTACTTGGGCAGAGCAACCACTAGCAACGGAAAGCATGGAAGATCACAAATAGCATAAGAAAATAAAGACTATAATCAACTTGGCATAATGTCAATATTCATCGGATCCCAGCAAACATAACACAAAGAGTTACATAAGATCAATCTCGATCATGATAGGTAGCTCACGAGATCTAAACATGGAGGCATATGAGAAGAAGACAACCATCTAGCTACAGCTACGAACCCGTAGTCCAAGGATGAACTACTCACGCATCACTCCGGAGGCAGGCATGGTGATGTAGAAACCTCCGGTGATGATATTCTCTCTGGCAGGGTGCCGGAAACAGCTTCAGAACCCCCCTGATCTAGGGTTGACGATGACGACGGCTGCGGAACTTTTCGGAGATTTTTTATCAGGTTCTTAGGCTTTTCCATCCGGGGGATTAAATAGGCGAAAGTGCAAAGGTGGTGGAGCTCCAGGGTCCCCACGCCCATAAATAAGGGAGAAAACAAGTAGCAATTAACATAATATGATCATGGAGCATCAGAAATTATAGATACGTTGGAGATGTATCAAGCATCCCCAAGCTTAGTTCCTACTCGTCCTCGAGTAGGTAAACAATAAAACACAATAATTTATGAGGTGACATGCTACTAACATAAACTTGATCAATCTAATGTAAAAGCATATGCACACTAAGATCATAGAACTTCAAACACAAACATGATAAGTAAAACTTTAATAATAAAGAATAGGAATTACTTTGCATCACGAAGAGTAACTCAAATAAAGGATCATGAATAATAATGCAAAGAAAGATAAACGTTTGTTTCAGGTATAGAGAAAGCATGGCATGGTGATATTTCAATAGTCCTTAAGAGTGGGGCAAAACATAAATGCCAGGACACCTTCAAAGTTCATGAGGAAAACTAGAACAAATAATTTAAGAACAAATAATATCACAACATGAAGTAATTATTGATGCTTATGGGACAAACGCACATAGAACTCAGAACGGCAAAAATTCTCTCTCAACTGTGCATAAAGTTACAAGATGGAGACTAAACATAAAAGTAAAAGAAAAGCCCTTCGCAGAGGGAAGTAGGGATCACTCATGTGCTAGAGCTTTTACTTTATTAAACAGAGGTATTAAAAGTTTGACATTGAGTGTCTATATTTTGGGAGATGTATGCTAATGTCAACGAATGGTAAACAGAAAATACAATACCTCACAAGACAACTGGATTCACAAGAGTGGCTCCCATGGTGAAGGATGCAACTGGTGTAGAAGGTCATCCCTCTTTCTCTTATGTTTACACAATTATGCTTTGACTGATAAATCAGGGGCAAAAATAGTGAAGAGAATTTGTCTGCATTAATTTGGGGCTAGGCACCCGGCTGCCAGCTCTTCTATCATTTGGAAAAGCCGATGAAGCCACTAGTCCAGGGTGTGAAATCCAATCAACAAGTGAGATAAAGATTCTCTATTTACGTCCTCATGAGCAAAAACATGAACATAAAGCAGGAGTAATTTTGAAGGTTGTAAAGGTAACACATGAGAAATTTACTTGGAGTGGCAGTTAAATACCACATGTAGGTAGGTATGGTGTACACAATGGGAAATTTTTTGGTTTAAGGGAGCTTGGATGCACGAGTACAGCTCATACGCAGTACAGGTGGACGCTAGCAAAAGACTGGGAGCGACAAATCAAGAGAGCATTAGAGCCATAATCATGCATAGCGACATAAGAATCATTAATTAAAACATAAGCAGTATCACAAGTTCAAAAACTAAGTGGTCATGTAGGCTATTCGTGACTGGTTTGTAGTCATAAACATGGTGTGAGCATGCGCCAAGTCAACGAAATAAAACATTCGAAAGAGAATACCAAATATTGATGCTTTACTATGACAAGAACAACTCATGAATCTTTCAAGACATATTAAACACTCTCAGCTATTTGAGGCTAATCATGCTACTCAATAACCACAAGGCTTTAAAACTAAAATAACATTTAGCATGGCATGAAAAAAGTTCTAGCCACACTCTATACAAGCTTCTACTAGTACTGTTATAAATTCTACTTCAAGCAGCAGTTTTCTTTCTCCCAACAAGCACCATACAAAACATGCTTTAACAAAAATACTCTTTATGATACAGAAAGCAAACATGATAGTACTCACATAACACTACTAAAACTAACAACTCTAATAAGAGATGCATGCAAAACAGGAGCTAAATGAATGCAACAGCTAGAAAGAGATTAAGAATACAACGTATTCTCATAAAAAGCGGAGCATGTCACCCTCCAGTAAAAGAAGGCTGGGTCCAACCAAGCTTATTGAAAAAATAAAAAATAAAAACAGAAAGAAAAAGCAAAAACAAACCGAAAACAAAAATTAAATACGCTCCAAGTAAATCACATAAGATGCGACCGAATAAAAATATAGTCTCACTAGAAGTGTCCTGATAATTTGTTGATGAAGAAGGGGATGCCTTGGGCATCCCCAAGCTTAGACGCTTGAGTCTTCTTGGAATTTTCTTGGATGTACCACCGGGGCATCCCCAAGCTTAGGCTTTTCACTCTTCTTGGTCGCATCATATCATCCTCTTCTCTTGAACCTTGAAAACTTCCTTCACACCAAAATTCTCACAATCTTCATTAGCAACGTTAGTGCAATTGAAATAATAAATTAACATGGTTAAGTTTCAACACAAGTCTAACACTAAAAAACACATTAGCTACTGTCACAAGTTGTTTTAAAACTCTTTCTCCAAAAGAACACCAAAATAAAGAGATTAAGATGCAAATGCGATAAATGGCAGAAATCTCTCAAAACCAGAACAACATGGAAAGATGGATTTTTTCAAAAATATTTTGTTGCTCAAATCAAAAAGTGGTCAACTAAGAAAAGTTGCGTATACAACTCATGATTAAGCACAAAAAACTCAGGTGATTTTTAACGGAATTAAAAGTGGACAGCAGAAATCCGAACTATAGGCTCAACTTTCCACTAGAGGCTTTACTTGGCTCAACAAAAACTCAAAAGAAAAGATACAGAGGGGTTGCTAAGGAAATAGACAACATCCAAATGCAAAGCACACCAAAGAAAACGAAAGAAAACGGGTTGAAAACAGCGAAATAAAAATGGGTTGTCTCCCGGTAGCGCTTTTCTTTAACGCCTTTCAGCTAGGCATAAAAGGCAAAGATGCTCACATAAGAAATATGAATTAAGCAAAAGAGAGCATCAAGAAGCAAGTATAAACAAATTTAAGTCTAACCCACTTCCTATGCATAGTAATCTTGTATATAAATAAATTAAAGAAGCTCAAACTAGAAATCATGGGAAGGTAGAACAAGAGCAATCTCAAAACTTTCAACAAAAAGAGAGGTGTATTAGTAACATGAAAATTCCTACAAACATATTTTCCTCTCTCATAATAATTTTCAGTAGCATCATGAACACACTGAACAACATAATTTTCACATAAAGCATGTTTGTCATGGTCTAAAAGCACACAATTCATATCAAGCTCAAAAATAGTGGGATCAAAATTTAAAATCAGCTCTTCTTTTCCCCCACTTTTAGCAATAGCAAAATAAGATAATTGGTCACTCTTAAAAGGTATAGGACACATTATAGCAATCCTATTTTCAGTAGCATTATGATTTATAACATCAAGTAACATAGGACCATCATAAAGAGCATTATCATAAGATTTATCCAAGTAGCATGGATTACCATAAATAACAGTAGTAATATCATTCTCACAAGTTTCATTCATACTAGCATCAAGGTCACAAGTATAGCAAGTATAAATTTCATCAAATAATGTATGATTTAAAGAGTTACTATCATTGGGAGGTTGACATGGGTAGCTCCATTCTTCCTCCTCTTGATCACCACTCTCCTCCTATTTTTCATCCAATGAGCTTCCAAATTCAGCAATTTCTTCTTCCATAGACTCCTGCAAGGCATCAGTTACTTCCTTAGCTTGAGAGAATTTATTAAGATATTCCATTATGTAGTAATTACAATCCTTGTAATTATCAAAGCAATATTCAAGTATAGCATAAATCTCATATTTATAAGGTGCATCATCAATACTTTCAAGCAAATAGGCAATTTCGAATGCACTCTTCCAAGCAATAAATTCTTTAATTTGTTCCCCATCATATAATTCATAATTTCCCTTAACATAAGAAGATATGCAACATTATCATTAAACTCACATTGAAAAGGGAGTTGTTTATACCTCCTACAGCAACAAGATTTATCAAAGCAATAAGTTACATTATAAGTAGAGCACAAGTTTTTAGCATAGTCATGCAATTTATTAATTGGATCCCATAAGTGTATCCCTTTTTGTGACAAGCGGTGTTCCTTATAATGTTTTTGTTGTTCATCCGTGAACCCACCTTGCCTAAAATATCTAGTTTCAAAGACATCAAACATTGATAGAAAGCATGATAAAGCAAAAAAATAACAACTAGAGAACTTGAAAATACTTGAGTTGCTTTCTATGCTATAAAGTAAACTAATTTTTTTTGTGTTTTTGATAAACAGAAGCAAAACAAGAAAAAAAATAAAAACAAGACAATAAACAAAATAAAGAGGTTGAGAGTGAGAGACTCCCCTTGCCAGAAGACTTCTTCCTCCCAGGCAACGGCGCCAGAAATTCTTGATGCCCTTTTGATTGTGTGTTGGAAACCCCAAGAGAAAGGTTTGATGAGCAAGTGGCAAGAATTTCCCTCAGTTAAGAACCAACGTTATCAATCCAGTAGGAGGAAGAGTATCCCAGGAAGGTTGATACCACTGACGGTGGTGCTGGTGCTTCACCGGTGTCAGCAACTACGTGGAACCTGTACACAACACAACCAAAATACTTTGTCCCAACAATACGGTGAGGTTGTCAATATCACGGGTCTTGCTAAAAAAAAAGATTACACGTATAGTGTGGAAAATGATGTATGCTTGCAGTAAGTAAAGAAAGCAGAAAATAGTTGTGGTTTGTTTAACAGTGTGGAAAAATGGACCGGGGTTCATAGTTTCACTAGTGGTGTCTCTCCATAAAAGATAGCATGCTGGGTGAACAAATTACAGCTGGGCAAATGACAAATAAAGGTTGCACCATAGTGCACAATATGACATGATGATTACTATGATATTTAGTGCGGGCATTACAACAATATACATATACCGACATCCATCTGCATCTATAACTAATAATCCACCCTCAGGTTATCATCCGAACCCCCTTAGGTATTAAGTTGCAAGCAACAGATAACTGCATCTAGCAGAGTGTGTAATGTAAGCAATGATTATGCACGCGGGCACTCTCACCGTTGTTTTCTCCCTAATGGCAACAGCACATCACCCCCTTCATGTTTCTGTCACTCGAGCAAGGTGGTGAGGAGGCATGAACCTACTATCGAGCATAAATACTCCCTCTTGTAGTCACTAGCAACTACTTGGCCAGAGCAACCACTAACAATGGAAAGCATGCAAGATCACAAATAGCATAAGCAAATAAAGACTATAATCAACTTGGCATAAGGTCAATATTCATCGGATCCCAGCAAACACAACACAAAGAGTTACATAAGATCAATCTCGCTCATGATAGGCAGCTCATGAGATCTAAACATGGAGGCATATGAGGAGAAGACGACCATCTAGCTACAGCTACGAACCCGTAGTCCAAGGATGAACTACTCACGCATCACTCCGGAGGCAGGCATGGTGATTTAGAAGCCTCCGGTGATGATCTCCACTCTGGCAGGGTGCAGGAAACAGCTTCAGAACCCCCCTGGTTTAGGGTTGACGGTGACGGCGGTTGTGGAACTTTTCGGGGATTTTTGATCAGGTGCTTAGGGTTTTCCATCCGGGGGGATTAAATAGGTGAAAGGGAAAAGTCGGTGGAGCTCTAGGGGCCCCACACCCATAGGTGGCGCGGCCAGGGGGACCCGCGGCACCCTATGGTGTGGCCCCCCTGTTGCCCGTCTTCGACTCCTCTTCGGTGTTCCGGATGCTTCCTGGGAAAATAGGAACTTCGGGCTTTGTGGGGTCCAATTCCAAGAATGTTTCCAGAACAATTTTCTAAAACAAAAAACAGCAGAAAACAGGGAACTGGCACTTGGCATCTTGTTAATAGGTTAGTCCTGGAAAACGTATAAAAATGCTATAAATAAGAGAGAAAACAAGTAGCAATTAACATAATATGATCATGGAGCATCAGAAATTATAGATACATTGGAGACGTATCAATGAACCACGGGGGCATCCCCAAGCTTTGATCTTGCACTCTTCTTGATCACATATATCACCTCTTCTCTTGACCCTTAAAAACTTCCTTCACACCACAATCAAACAGTAATTCACATTAGAGGGTTAGTGCAACAATTAAAAATCCATTGGTTCTGTATGGCACAAGTGCTATTGATACTTTTAAAAATTAGATACAGCCACTAATGTTTCGTGAAGCAAAGAAGTCCACTTGACATTGCAAAAGAGCAAATGCAAGAAAAATGGCAGGATTTGTCAAAACCAGAACAGTCTGTAAAGACATTTTTTTCGAGGCACTTACGTTACTCATATCGAAAAACTTAAAGATCAAAAAAGTTGCAGAATTAGCCGAGGAGTAAGCACAAGAAATTTCAGATGATTCTGATTTTTCTATGATTTATGCGATTTTTTACGGTGGACAGAAGAAATCTGTTTCTTGCGCAGAAATCCAAAAAGCAACTCCAACTCTCTTCAAAAACGTTACTTGGAACTACTAAAACATGAAAAGAAAGAGACAAAGGAGTTTCTACAGAAGTATAAAACCCCTTGACTCAAAGAAAATAGAGAAAAACAAAGCAAAAATAGAACAATGGCTTGTCTCCCAAGAAGTATTTTTCTTTAACGCCTTTTAGCTATGCCCAGAAAAGTGGAATCAAGTATTTTCAAGTGGAGGGGCATTCAAATTAAGATTTTGCAATTCCTTAATAATACATTGTATTTTATCTAATTGAGTTTCAGATTGTCCTCTCTTAGAACTTTTAGTCTTAGTATTCTCATCAAATAAATTCTCAGGAACAATCCAATCGAAATTCTTCTCTTGGGCTTCATGCAGTGCTACCAATTTAAAGGGGATTGGTATTTTGTCCTCCTTTTCATTTTAGATTCTATTTTTTTCTAGAGCAAGAACAATATCTACACATGAGCCAAGCATATTGAAATGATCAAATACTTTACTAGCTTCTATAGCAACATCTCCAAATTCTTTAAGCATGGTTTCTAAGATAAAGTTCCTTTTCTAAACATCTTCAGTGTTATTCAAGTTGAGGAACATATGTTGTAATATGGGATGGAGGTTAACAAACCTAGCTTCTAAAATGTGAACTAAAGAAGTTGTAGCAGTCTCATAATTTGGAGCAAGTTCTACTATGGATTTCTCCTCAAAATTATCTTGCTTACTAACGTGATCAAAGAAATCTTTAATGGTACCCTTTCCAAGTATAAAACCACTTCCTACTGGCAGATCTTTCAGGGTAAACTTAGGGAACAACATGATGAAAAATAACAACGAGGTAACAAAAGTAACAACTAGAATAAGAACTAAGTTTTTTATGTTTTTGATAAAGAGAAGCAAACAAGACAAAATAAAACAAACTAAGCAAAACTAAAACTGAGAAAAGAGATTGGAAGTGAGAGACTCCCCTTACAGAAATTCTCTTCCTCCCCGGCAGCGTCGCCAGAAAACTCTTGATGCAAACGTTTGTAAACCCCAAGTGAAAGGTTGTGAAGAGTGCAATGGCAAGTTTTCCCTCGGAAAAGAAACCAACGTTAAATCGACTAGTAGGAGGACAAGCAATCTCTGAAGGTTGATGCAGCTGAGGTGGCAGGGCGCACTACCGGTTCAGCAGCAACGTGGAACCTACACACCACAATCAAATCACTTTACCCAACGTAGCAGTGAGGTTATCAATCTCACTTGTTTTGCTAAACACAAAGAGGTTAAACATATGGTATGGAAAACAGTATGAAAGCAGTACCAGCAGTATGAAAGCAGTATGTGTTTTATCAGTATGAGGAAAATGGACCGGGGTCCATAGTTCACTAGTGGTGTCTTGTCAATAGATTAGTTAGGAAAATCGATAAAAATGACATAAAGTGTATAGCAAACATGTGGGAAACAATAAGAAAACAACATGGAACATCAGAAATTAAGGATATGTTTATGACGTATCTCCTCTCAATAACAATTTTGCCTCTGTTCTAAAATTAAAAAGCTCTAGCCCATGATCTAATCCCTGCTTCCATTTGCGAAGGGCCTATCGTTTACTTTTATGTTGAGTCAGTACACCTATTCCCTCTATCTTAAGCAAGCATCTGTGTTCTTGAGATTCAACCATCTATATATTGTTAATATTTACAATCATTTATTTTATCCTTCCTTTATTTGAGCACAAGGACCTTTATCTATGAGAATATGACTTTAAAAGTTTTTCTTTGACTACAAAAGGAAACCGTGATGGTTGAGCTTGTAAATTCTGCATTATAGCTCTTGCGTAAAGACTCTTCTTGAAAGATAAGTTGAATTTTTTATTGTTCGCTGACCAAGAATAAAGTTTGCGATCACCAATTTATTTTCTCTATGTACCTTTATTTGTGGTTATTCTGTTACTAGTTTGAAGTTATATTATATGAATAGGAGTTGATGTCTAATTTTTTTATTCATTTGAGTAAATGTTGATGCTTCTTGTAAGTATTACTTATTATCGACACTTCACTCCATAAACATGTGGACTTGTATACTGAGCTTAGTTTCGCTTGGGGACAAGCGAGGTCTATGCTTGGGGGAGTTTATATGTCAATTTTGCATCACTATTTTATATCATAATTTGCTATTATTCATTGATATATTTCATATTATGATGCACTACTTATGTTATTTTATCTTTTTTTGTACGTTTGATGATTATTGAGGATTTATCCGCTGGAGTCAGATTTTGCATCACTATTTTATGTCAGGCTACCATATCTGCAAAACTCCAAAGACACTGAAACTTCCGCGAAAGATCTTATTTTTTCCGATGACGGAGCAAGCCAACAGGGGGGAGCCAGGAGGGCCAGGTGGCCTCCATGCCATACCAGGGCGTGGGCCCCAACCTGACCGTGCTGGCATGTGGCGTGGGCCCCTTGGTTGGCTCCTGACGATGCCCCTTGGCGCATATCTTCCCCGAAGACCTAAATTATCCAGGAGTTTGTCCACACAACTTTTTGCCGCCTCCAAACGACGGAAACCACCGAGAGAGAAAAAGCTCTCCGGCAGAGAGAAATCTACCGAGGAAATCCCCTCCCAGAGGAGGGAAATCATCGCCATCGTCACCGCCACCACGCTGCACTTCATCGGGATCATCATCTTCATCATCCACCACGCTGCCATTATCATATCCACAGCTCCACTCCATTCTGTTGTAACATCTAGGGCCATACCTTGTCTAGTTCATTGAGGAGACTCTCCCGGTGTTGATTACTCTCTGTATTTGATGCTATTTAGTTTTATCGGTGGATTAAGGTTTAGGTACATATTTTTATTCATCATTATATCACCTCTGACCATGATCCATATGATGTCTTGTGAGTAGTTCGTTTAGTTCTTGAGGACATGGAAGAAGTATATTTGTTAGTAGTGGAATAATGTTGAGTAATATTTAATAATTTGATATTTATGTTGTGGTGTTATTACTCTAGTGGTTTCATGTGAACGTAGACTACATGGTACTTAACCTTTATGGGCCTAGGGGAATGCATCGTGTATTTAACTTTTTAATTTTGGGGTTGTCGGAGCGATAGTAACCTGAACCCCCGTTGGTAAGTTGGTGCACGAGGGAGTGTAGGATCCAAGAGTTTAACGGTGTGGTTAGATTTATATTAATTACTTTATTGTAGTCGTGGAAGCTTGCAAGGGGTTTAATCACAAGTACGTATTAGTCCTAGGAAGGGCAGTGCGTAGACTAGCGGTTGTGAATGGACAACGATGTCGCCTAGAGGGGGGTGAATAGGCGAATAAAATTTTCCGGTTAAGTTTTGCTAAATGTGGAAATAAACTAGGTGTTTAAATTAACAAGCACACTATCTAAATATTCTAGGCTCAACTAAGTGCACCAACAATTTATGCTAAGCAATAAAAGTAACAAGGTGATAGCAAGATATATGACTTCAAGCACGAAGACTATCACAATGTCAATTGCAAAAGTAAATAACTCGGGTATAGAAATAACAAATGCACACAGAGACGATGATTATTCCCGAGTTCCTCCTTTTTAGTGGATTACGTATAGTTGGAGGGGTGTGAGCTTGCCACAAGAGGCCTACTCAACACTATAAAGGCCTCACCCTGTTCTGCAAAAAACCTCGCCACAAAGTCCTAGTTCAGCTTCCACTATTGGTAACCTTCAATCTCGAGGCATGCATCTACAACTTAATTGGAGTCTCTCGAGGTCATCACAATCTTGGGGCACGCATCCACAACAGAATTGAAGGCTCCCAAGAATACCACAAGTCGTCTAGGGTCCAAGACCCAAGAGTAACAAGTTCACAAACTTTCTCTTCCAAATAGCAATAGAAAAAGTGCTCAAACCCTCCACTCTCAAATTCCAACAAAGTAAAAAAATGATTATGGGGGAATAAGAGAGGAAGAACAAAGGAGGAGAAACACCAAGAACTCCAAGATCTACATCCACTAAGTTCCCCTCACAAAGAGGAGACATGGATTGGTGGAAACGTAGATCTAGATCTCTTATAACTTTTCCCTCAAAAATATGCAAGAATCATGGGAGGGATTGAGAGGGGGGAGATTTCTCAGGGTTAACAATGGTGTGAGAGAGAGGGAATTTATTTCTTCACCAAGGTCGAAAATAGCCGTTGCAGCCACTCGGGCCGAAATATCCCCCCCCCCCCCCCGCCCCCAAATAATCCGTCTCAAATTTCCGGTTTAACAAGAAGCCGATGGAACTTTTACTTAGCCGAAATTGTTCTAGGGCCGGAATTTCCGCCGTCGACCCCCCCCCCCTCGGACTAACAAAAACAATGATACGCAAACTGCAATAACTTTTGCATAGAGACTCCTTTTTATATTCTTGGGCTCATTGAAATCACCACAAAGAGAAGTACAATAATATGTAGAGAAACATCATTTTTCAATAATTTAAGATAAAAATATGGGGAAAGGTTTGACCTCTCTATAAAGAACAACCGGTAAAAACTCTAACACCAAAAACCCCCAACAAGTTTTCTTACGAAATCTATTTTCGGTAAACCGTGATTTGTCATGAAGATCACGACAATAACCAAAACTCCAAATAGAGAAAATCCAAATAAGAACCAAGAAAGATGATATGCCAAGTATGCAAAGGTTTGAGATTTCGCCAAAGATGCGATAAAGTTACTCACTTGAAAGCCCCTCTTGATACTACAATTATCGATCCTATAACCCAGTCTCCCCAAAAGTATTAGAATAGTAAAAATATAAAACCTATAAATATTATACCTTTTCTTTGAGCATTCCACTTAAGCTAGATGATGTCGATCTTGACTCTCTCAAGATGTATCTTGATACTTCATAAACATATCCTTAATTTCTGATGTTCCATGTTCTTTTCATGCCACATGCTACATTTTTTCCTTACACTTTATGTCATTTTTATCGATTTCCCAGGACTAACCTATTAACAAGATGACATAGAGCCAGTTCCTATTTTCTGTTGTTTTTAGTTTCAGAAAAGTTGTTCTGGAAATATTCTCAGAATTGGAAAATTCGAAGCCCGTAAGTATTAGAATTCTCGAAGATTCCACGGAGTTCTGAAGAGGCCCAGAGGGGGATACACCATAGGGTGGCGCTCCCCCTGGCTGTGCCTGGGGGTGGTGTGGGCCCCTCGGGCGCCCACCGCCATTGCCCTTTCGCCCATATATTCTCCTTGATGCGTGAAGCCTAAATAGGACCACTTTTCCATGAAAAACACCTGAGTCCATTGTCATCGTCAACCCAAGGTCGGGAGCGTTCTGGAGTTCTCCCTAGCACCCTACCGGGAGGGAAAATCATCACCGGAGGGGTCTACACCACCATGCTTGCCTCCGGAGTGATGCGTGAGTAGTTCATCCGTGGACTACGGGCCCATAGCAGTAGCTAGATGGTTGTCATCTCCTCTTTATGTCTCATGTTTAGATCTCGTGAGATGCAGATGACCCACAAGTATAGGGCATAGCAACAGTCTTCGAGGGAAGTAAAACCCAAATTTATTGATTCGACACAAGAGGAGCCAAAGAATATTTATATGCCTTAACAACTGATTTGTCAATTCAGCTGCACCTAAAAGTAGACTTTCTCGCAACAATTTATCAATGGTAACAGTTTTATAACAGCAGTAGAATAAAATAACAACAGTAGTAAAATAGTAACAGCAGTAGCAGTCGCGGAAAACAGCAGTATGGGAAGTACCGTAGGCATAGAGGGAATGGATGGACGGGCATTGCATGGATAACATAGGTCATGTAATAATCTAACACGAGAATTGCAGATAATAATATAAAGCATCAAACATCTAGGCAAACCATAGGCATGTGTTCCAGTATATTCGTACGTGCTCGCAATGAGAAACTTGCACAACATCTCTTGTCCTACCAGCCCGTAGCAGCGGGGCCTCTAGGGAAACTACTGGTAATTAAGGTGCTCATTTTAATAAAGCACCGGAGCAAAGCATTAACACTCTCCGAACATACGTGATCCTCACATCACAACCATCCCCTCCAGTTGTCCCAATTTCTGTCACTTTGGGGCCTCGGGTTCCGGACAATGACATATGTAAGCAACTTGTTGATGTGATGAAGAAACATAATTATACTCATGAAACAATAACATGTTCAGATCTGAGATCATGGCACTCGGGCCCTAGTGACAAGCATTAAGCATAACAAGTTGCAACAACGGTAGAAACACTAAAAATGGATACTAGGCACTATGCCCTAACAATCTGGCATTATTACATGATCGATCTCATCCAATCCCTTCCATCCCTCTCAGCCTACAACGGTGTTTACTCACACATGGACGAGGGTATCGTGGATGGTTGATGGAGAAGAGGTCACGGTGTCGATGCCAATGATCTCCTTCAAATCCCCGTCCCGGCAGGGAGCCAGAACAGGAACTTCTTATCCCCGAATCGAGTTTCGGGGTGGCGGCGACGCTCTGTTGTGTTTATGTGGAATATGATGAATACCCTCGTTTTTTAGGTTACGGGGCATATGTAGTCGAAAGAGGAGTCCGAGGGGGTGAGGGAGTGGCCCACACAACCTGGCGGCGCGGCCAAGGGGGCGCCAGGGAGTGGTGTGGCCCCCTCCTGGCCCCCTTCTGGCTCCCGGGGTTTTCTGGTGTTTTAGGACCAATGGTATCTTTTATGGGCAATTTCCCGAAAGTTGATTTTTCTGCACAAAAACGAGACACCAAGGTAATTATGCTGAAAACGGCGTTAGTCCGTGTTTGTAGTATCGAAAACTCACAATTTTAGAAGAAAACAATAAGAAAAGTGTTCAGAAAAGGAGATACGTTTTGGACGTATCAACTCCCCCAAGCTTAGATTATTGTCTGTCCTCAAGCAATTCAGTGACAACTGTGTGCGATAAAAAACTTTTACGAACACATTTGTTTCATATGATGTAAATATACTCACTACATGATCAAGTGCTGAGGCAATTCATAATGTATGGAAAATAAAAGTCACCCAGCAGTTATGCAAACCATGAAGAGATGCCAACAAACTAATAATAGACAACATGAAGCATATCAATCTGCAGGATTGCACTCATAATAGGGTATGATAAAGTGTACTCGCTTTCCCTTAATAGTTGTCGTGGTGGTATCATGGCAGATGCCATGGGATGGCTAAAGTTTGGGGCCGATGGACGCTGGAGGTGCTCGGGGAGGGATCACACGGCGAGTAGCCGCGTGTGGATGTCTCAAGCACTGCAAACAACAAGATCTTACCCAGGTTCAGGGCCCTCGTGTGGAGGTAACACCCCTACTCCTGCCTTTCTCTCTTTATGTGTGTTACCGAGTAGCCAGAGTACAAATCAGGCCTTCAGCCGAGTAACCACTCTAGCTCTTAAGTTCTCTCTGTGTTAAGTGAAGCAACCTCTGGATCATCCCTCGCGCAGGAGAGGGCAGGGCACCTTATATACTGGTGCCCAGCCGAATAGAATAAGACTAAAAGGTACTACTGATGTGACAGGAGCACTGCAGAACAGAGCATGCTTCCGGCTTCTCGCTGACGCGGGCGCCGTAAGTCGTCGCGCCGTTCGGGGATGGGACCTGTCCACCCTTGTCAGTGAGATAGGGTAGGCCCCTAGCCCTGTCCTGTCCCCTCTGTCAGTGACAGGACTTGACAGGCGCCTACCGCACTGTAGCCACACCGTAGCGCGGATAATCACGCGCTCCGTAAGTTGAACCGCACGCCGGTACGGACGCAGGATACGCGGGATCCCTTGTCAGAATGGCTCCATTGACTTCTGGCCCGAGTAGGAACTCACTCCCTCTACTCGGAACAACTTGTTTACTCGGATGAACATAACTTTCTTGATTTCTCCTCTTGGCCATTGGTGGGTACGGCCGGATAGAAACCTACCGGGTAGCAAGTACCGGGTAGCCGTCTACCCGGTCAAACAGCACCTTTGACCTTGCCTTTAGAACTTTCCTTACCCCTACTCGGCGGTAACCCCCCGACATTAGTCCACGAAGCTGGTAGAGTCCTGCGAACTTGTTCACTGGGTCCTGCCAGCTTAAAACAACCTTCTCTTCGTAACTGAAAGGGGCCAAGTAGCACCTCCACACGGCCCTTCAATTCTTGCTTGCATCTCTACTTCTCCGAGTAGCAACACCTTTCTTCTGTGATGCCGAGTAAAAATAACTTAGCGAAATCTCGAAACACAATCCCGCTCAAACGGTGCGAATCCACCTCTGCATGTCGCTACGGGGCACGTGTCACACCCCTGTGCCCCGACGCCTCGGTGCCTGGAGTACAGCAGGCCACGCGCCAATAACTGCACCCCCGGCCCACTAGCCTCTTAAGTCACTTCAACCTCACTCAAGTGTCCACGATCTCGACGTGGGATTAACTGCGCCCGTTACGCGCGTGATATGCGATTTGTGCGTTTCTAACGGTTGCGCAACCCACGCCGCACGATCTCTGCGCACAATCAATCCGCGAATAATCCGCTGGTAACTGCAACTCGAGGGGAGAGATAAATACCCCCTCGGCGCTCTCTTCTCCTCTTTCCAGCCCTTTCCAATCTCGCGCCCCCTCGCCTCTCCGCCGCCGTCGAGCACACCGCCACCGCAAATCCTTGCTGCACCGCTGCTCCACGCGCCGCCAGAGAGACAGAGAGCAACTCCTCCACTCAATCTCCAACTCCAATCTCCCACAAACCTTTCCGCCTCCATGGCTCGCGGAGAAGACGACGCCGCCGCCCGCGCCGGTTGGGAGGGATCGGAGGTCACGGCGGAGGACTGCCAGTGGCACGTCAACACCCGTCGCGTCCCTCCCGGCGTGAGGTGCAGGCAGCCAGGTAACAAAATCATCCCTACACCTGAGAAGGATGAATTCGCCGTCTTCCTTGCGCACTTCAAGCGCGGCTTCGGCCTTCCAATTTCTGACTTTTTCTCCGAGTTCCTCAAGAACTTTGGCCTCCAGCCACATCATCTCCCCCCCCAACGCCATGGTCATGCTTTCCATCCATGTCGTGGTCTGTGAAGCCTTCCTTGGCGTCTACCCAACCATCCATAGTTGGGCTCGCTATTTCTTCTTCCGCAAACAGAGCATCCCCAATCCTGGGCACACAGAGAGCGCCCGCGCGATGACGCAGACGGGATGCGCCATGATGCTGCAACACACAACTGGCCATCACCCACGCGTGAAGGGACTGGAAACTTTGCGCAAATGGCAGCGCAGTTTCCTGTACGTGAAGAACGTCACCACCGAAGAGGGGAAGCCGATCCAGGACCGGATAGGGCTTCCGAAGTGGAAGAATGCAAGGCCAACCCAACAGAACTGGGGCTACAATCCCAAGAACAACATCGAGGATGGTGTCCAGATTGAGCGGCGCCTGGCCGAGTTGCGGGATGAGGGATTCCACCGAGATGATCCCATCGCGTGCTGGATTTCGCGCCGAGTGCTTCCGCTCCAACGTCGCTCCCACAAGATGTTCTATATGGGAGGAAGCCGAGACTGTACGAGGACAACCACCTTCGAGCTCAGCATAGCCGAGGTGGCCATCTGGGCGAGATCCATCATGCAGACAACACTCTCCGACACCTAGCAGTATGGCTTTGTGCCGTATAGCCGCCTCAAGAGAATCGAACAGGTTAGCCTTCTGTGCTTTATTTCTGCACTCTGATACCGAGTAAATGGCTTCTCAGCTTTATATGCTTAGTCTTTGCATGCTGCACCGAGTAGAGTATCACAAATATCTTGTTGGCTTTATATGCTTTGTGTTTGCACGCCATGCCGAATAGAAATCCTTAACTGCATATGCTTTGTGTTTGCACGTTATTCCGAGTATAACCCCTTAGCTTAATATGCTTTGTGTTTGCATGCTATTCCGAGTAGAACCCCTTAGCTTAATATGCTTTGTGTTTGCATGCTATTCCGAGTAGAACCCCTTAGCTGAGAACTCAATTTACTTGTGCCATCTGTTTGCCTCTACAGCACATCGATCGCCAGGGAGAAGAAACGTTGAAGTCTTCGAGGGCAACTGACCGACGAAGAGGATGATGAGAACGCCTACGACACCCAGGACACACTCTGCATCCCTCACGCCCATCAGCCTGGTAAGCACCAAGTTGACGCGTCTATCCGGGACTGGTCCGAGGATGACGAAGGTGACCAAGTTCACCTCTCTGACCGTGAGTAGCGCACTCTGATTTCCTTTTCTGTTTCTCAATTCCTTTTCTCTTCTACTCTGCAGAGGATCCTGAGCTGAACGATGATGACGAGGAGCCCATTGACGTCAAGCCTCTATCTTTGGCTGCTCCCACAACCCGGAAAAGGGTGGGCAGTGGTGTCCAAGAACCTGCTGCCAAGAAGGCCAAGAAGACCTAGAAAAAGAAGACCACCACCGCCAGAAGACAACCCCCTACCACCAATGGGTAAGTCACTCCATCCGAGTACCACTCTGTTGCTGATTCTCACTATGCTTTTCTCCTTCTCCTTTTCTGAACCATTCCCTCTTCCAGCGCCCCTCTGGACGCTGATGCTGCAGCAGCTCTCACTCGCTCCAAGAGGAAAGCTGTTATGGACCTCGAGAAGCTCGTCGAACTCTCAGACGAGGAAGATGAACCAGCCCAGCAGGACAGGACGCGTGGGTCCTCTCGTGTTAAGTTAGAAGAAGACACCGGCGCCGAGAACACAGGCGCTGGTGAAAATGTTGATGATGAGACCATGGAGCAGCAGCAAGACGCTGCTCACGACGAGATGCCACCGTCTCCCCCAGCCGCAACGACTGGGGGGGACACTGAAGAAAACCTCCAGCAGCAACAAGACAGTGCCGCGCTGGAGCGGCAAGACGACACCGCTGAGCAGCAGGACGATCACGCTGCAGCTCAAGATGACCGCGCGGCCGGGCCGCGGGTAGAAGAAGTAACAGACCTCCAGCCTGATCCCGCTGCCGAGCAGTGGGTAGAGAAGACAGTGGTGGAGCCAGTCCTCCAGAGCCAAGCGCAGCGAGACGCTGCGCAGGGTAGCCGACCCCCTGTGCCGCCGACCCAGCAGGCGACTCCACCAACTGCGCCAAGCCCTCCACCAAAGTAGAGTACATCCAAGACCACTTCCCAGCAAGGGCCTCCAACCACTTCTCGCCAAATGCCTCCGTTCGCTTCTCGGGCGGGCACTGCTCCGAGCCCCAAGAAGACTGCTAAGCTTGAAGCTGCGCCCACCAGGAAGAATCCATCGCGCCAAGCTGCGCAGGCCGGGAACTAGATGCCACCACCCAAGCCACCGCTTGCGCCAGCCGGGAAGCCAACAAAGAGCACACAACTCACCATCAGCGGGCCCACCTCTAGCAGCAAATCGGCTGCTGCTGGACCTGCTGGCCCTGGCGAAGGGCCGAGTGCCGGAGATGATGTCCGCACGCAAGCACTAGTGGAAACAACCCCTCTCGTCCAGGGGGCCGGGGGCAGCTGTCCCGGTTGCAACCAAATCCGGGACAAATGCCCTGCATTGGTCCCGGTTCGTGCGCTCGGGGCAGCAGGAATCGCCTGGGTGCATTGGTCCCGGTTCGTGGGGGGCATATCGGTCCCGGCTCTTGCCACGAACCGGGACCAATGCCTAGCCACAGGCCACGTGGCACGCGCATGACCTGTTGTCCCGGTTCAGTCCACGAACCGGGACCAATGCCCCCTTCCCCTATATATACTGCCCCAGCCCCCCCCTCCTTCCATCTTTTTTTTTCTTGGAGGTGTGAGAGAGTGTGTTGTTATAGTGTGTTTTTTTTACTATGCACACGAGGTATTCGACGAAATTCCCGAGACGCACACAAGCTCACTGAAAAATGGTATCTTCGACCGAGGTTAACAAATTATCTTTTTCATCTGTAACTGATACATAAAAAAGTATTATTTGTCGATGTACTGTGGTCATCTCTGTATTAATATGTATTTTGATAAACTTAATTATATGATGCAGATGGATGCACGGCAGCGATGGATGTACGGTGACCGACGCACCTCCGAGTATATGGCAGGCCTGAATGCATTTCTTGCTGTAGTTCAGGCGAACAAAGATAATGGCTTCATGTGTTGCCCATGTGTTGATTGTCGGAACGTCAGAGAACATTCTTCCGAAAGAATCCTTCATGGCCATCTACTTCGGAGAGGTTTCATGCCCAGCTATAATTGCTGGACCAAGCATGGAGAAAGAGGGTTGTGATGGAAGACGATGAAGAAGAAGAAGAAGATCCTTTGTTCCCTGAATACGACGATACTGCAATGGAAGAGAATGCAGAAGAAGGAGGTGATCAAGAACAGGCATCAGAAGAGCCCGATGATGATCTTGGCCGAGTTATTGCTGATGCAAGGGAAGACTGTGAAAATAAATTGGAGAGGTTGAAGTTGGACAACATGTTACAGGATCACAAAAAATTGTTTACCCAAATTGCGAAGATGGTAGCACAAAGCTCGGTACCACACTGGAGTTGCTGAAATGGAAGGCACAAAACGGTGTGACTGACAAGGCATTGAGAGTTTACTTCAACTAATGAAGCCAAAACTTCCAAAGGATAACGAATTGCCTGAGAGTACGTACGAAGCAAAGAAAGCTCTCTGCCCTCTAGGATTAGATGTGCAGAAGATACATGCATGCATTAATGACTGCATTCTCTTCCGCGGAGAAGTACAAGAATTTGGATGAATGTCCGATATGCACTGCACTGCGGTATAAGATCAGCAGATGATCCTGGTGATGTTGACGGCGAGCCCCCCCCGTAAGAGGGTTCCTGCTAAGGTGATGTGGTAGCTCCTATAATACCACGGCTGAAACGTCTGTTTAGAAACAAAGAGCATGCAGGTTGTTGCGATGGCACAAAGAAGACCGTAAGAAAGATGGAAAGTTGAGGCACCCCGCCGATGGATCGCAGTGGAGAAAGATCGAGAGAGACTTTCCAGACTTTGCAGGAGAGGCGAGAACTTATGGTTTGGTCTAAGTACAGATGGCTTTAATCCTTTTGGGGAGCAGAGCTCCAGTCATAGCACTTGGCCTGTAACTCTATGTATGTACAACCTTCCTCCTTGGTTGTGCATGAAGCGCAAGTTCATTATGATGCCAGTTCTCATCCAAGGCCTGAGGCAACCTGGCAACGACATTGATGTGTATCTAAGGCCATTAGTGGAAGAACTCTTAGAACTGTGGGGCAAACCAGGTGTACGTGTGTGGGATGAGAACGAACAAAAGCCATTTGACCTACGGGCGTTGCTTTTCGTGACCATCAATGATTGGCCAGCTCTTAGTAACATTTCCGGTCATACAAACAAGGGATACAATGCATGCACACACTGTTTAGATAAGACTGACAGTGTTTTTTTGGATAAATGTAAAAAGGTTGTATACCTGGGGCATCGTAGATTTCTTCCAATCAAGCATCCCTTAAGGAAAAAAGGAGGGAAGCATTTTAGAGGTGAGGCAGATAACCGAAAGAAGCCTGAGCTCCGTAGTGGTAATGATATATTCGATATGGTCAAGGACCTAGAAGTAATCTTTGGTAAGGCTGCTGGCAGCCAACCAGTTCCGTACGGCCCTGATAAGCGGGCACCCATGGAAGAAGAAATCTATATTTTGGGAGCTACCCTATTGGAAAGTTTTAGATGTCCGGTCTTCGATCGACGTGATGCACGTGACAAAGAATCTATGTGTCAATCTGCTATGCTTCCTGGGCGTGTATGGGAAGTCAAAAGATACGCCTGAAGCACGGGAGGACCAGCAACGTATGAAAGACCCAAGCAACAAGCACACAGATACAGGGCGCCATTCCTTAAGCAGCGCTCTTACTAAAGCAGAGAAGGAAATATTCTTTGAAGTCCTTTACAGTATCAAGGTTCCGTCTGGCTTCTCGTCGAATATAAAGGGGATAATAAACATGGCAGAGAAAAAATTCCAAAACCTGAAGTCTCATGACTGCCACGTGATTATGACGCAGTTGCTTCCGATTGCATTGAGGGGGCTTCTATCGGAAAATGTTCGAGTACCCATTGTGAAGCTATGTGCATTCATGAACGCAATATCTCAGAAGGTAATCGATCCAGAAATTCTGACAAGATTACAGAGGATGTGTCCAGTGTCTTGTTAGTTTTGAGTTGGTGTTCCCACCATCCTTCTTCAACATTATGACTCATCTCCTTGTTCACCTATGTGAAGAGATTCATATTCTCGGTCCGGTATTTCTACACAATATGTTCCCCTTTGAGAGGTTCATGGGAGTCTTGAAGAAATATGTTCATAACCGTGCTAGGCCAGAAGGAAGCATCTCGAAGGGCTATGGAACAGAGAGGTCATTGGGTTCTGTGTTGACTTTATTCCTGACCTTAAGACAATTGGTGTTCCTGAATCGCGGCATGAGGGGAGACTGAGGGGAAAAGGAACGCTGGGAAAGAAAACAATGATACCTAGGGACGGGCATTCTTTGACCAAAGCACACTACACAGTTCTACAAAATTCTATGTTCATGGCTACGTATGTCGGGGAACACAAGAATATTGTACGGTCTGCAAACCCGGGAAGGATGACTCATGGATTAAACGCGAACACATGGAGACTTTCGGAAGTTGGTTGCAAACACGTCTTATAAATGACACCACTGTTGAAGATCAGCTATACATGTTGGCAGGGTCACCATCTTCGACTATTGGGAGTTTTCAAGGGTACGAGATAAATGGGAATACATTTTACACGAGCTCCCAAGATAAGAAGAGCACCAACCAAAACAGTGGTGTCCGCTTTGATACAACAAACGAGAATGGAAAAACTGACACATACTATGGTTACATAGAGGAGATATGGGTACTTGACTATGGACCTTCTTTTAAGGTCCCTTTGTTCAAGTGCAAATGGGTCAACCTGAATGGAGAAGGGGTAAAGGTAGACCCGCTTTATGGAGTGACAACAGTGGATCTCAACTGTATTGGTTACAATGACGAACCATTCGTTCTATGACCCATATCCGAGTATGAGATAACTGTAGGCAGATATTGCAGGAACATTTCGAAGTGATAGTACGGATACCATCCTGACAGATATTGCAGGATTATAACTACTTTCGAGATGTAGTATGTGTTGACACACGGTATAGAACAAGTGATTATGGCAGGCCTCTATTGTTATTCATTGGAGTTAACCACCATAAACAACCCAAACTAGGCAGAGGAGAAGTAGAATCAGGTAGAGAAACATTAGAGCCGATGAGAAGTACAAATAGCATATGGAGAGAAACAAGGTTTAAAAGATATTGCTAGGTGCTTCCGGCCAAAAGATTATGAAATCAAAGTTTTGAAATTCTCAAATCAAACCATAAGTTCACAAAGCATACGCAAACATGGACCGTTACCAACCTGAGCCGCAAGGAGCAGTAGAGCAGAGCAGAGCAGACTCTAGAGGATGGACAAGCAGCCAGGACTGACATCGACTCTAGAGGATGAACAAGCCACCCTACTTCTACTATGAAAATGAGGCCCTAGCTCCAAAAAGTGTATGCGTGGAAATTTCCAGAAATTTGTATGACATGGGTGGAAAAGTGCAGCTGCTCAAGAAAGAGGCTACATCCATAATTTGCCAATTGAGAATAGGTCACGTCTCCTTCCTCTCGCTCCAAAGACCATATTTGAGGCATGAGAGGGTGGCCTTCCTGGGATCCTAGAAAGCAGCTCGATTACTTGCAAACCCGTGTGGCAAGTCCAATTCTGATAAAACAGATCGAACGTACTCTTGCAGGCTCAAGTAATCCACCACCTCTAACTGTTCAGAGGTATGTTATGGACGAGTGCAGAAGATGGAACCTTGTTTGGGTTGGAAAGAACAAGGTTGCCCCTCTAGAGCCAGATGAGATGGAATTTTTACTCGGTCTCCCAAGAAACCACACAAGGGGAGTCGCGAAGAGAGAGAGAGGTACAAATCTCTTGGCAATTCATTCCAAATTGATACTGTGGGTTGCCACTTGTCGGTGTTGAAGAACATGTTTC
Organism: Alopecurus myosuroides; assembly: GCA_028641055.1. Taxonomy (NCBI): domain Eukaryota; kingdom Viridiplantae; phylum Streptophyta; class Magnoliopsida; order Poales; family Poaceae; genus Alopecurus; species Alopecurus myosuroides. The sequence continues at coordinate 553,340,177 of CM054058.1, forward strand.
CCAATGGTGTTAATGTGGTGTCCTTATTCTCGGTATTGGAGGAGGAGAGATAGCTTTGCACAGGCTTGGCATCCACATGAAGACAGTGATTTCAGTTGAGATAGGTGAAGTTAATAGGAGGATTTGAGGCGTTGGTGGGATCAGACACAAACTGGCACTTTAATTGAGATTGCCGACGTGAAGTCTCTCACTAATGATAGCGTACACGGAAGGCAATTCATTCCAAATTGATACTGTGGGTTGCCACTTGTCGGTGTTGAAGAACATGTTTCCCAATGGTGTTAATGTGGTGTTCTTATTCTCCGGTATTGGAGGAGAGATAGCTTTGCACAGGCTTGGCATCCACATGAAGACAGTGATTTAAGTTGAGATAGGTGAAGTTAATAGGAGGATTTTGAGGGGTTGGTGGGATCAGACACAAACTGGCACTTTAATTGAGATTGCCGACGTGAAGTCTCTCACTAATGATAGCGTAACGGAAGTTACTATGTTTTCAAGCGGGGGTCGGGATAAAAGTGAAAATACGTGTGGATGCGCAGAGTAAAACTTCGAAGGAAAACTATGGTTTTTCTGTTGTAGACGAAGATCTCAAATTCACCGTGTCAATAAGGTACAACTCGCTTTGAATTAGGAAGATCACGAGAGAAATCAAAAATTGTAACATTTTTATATTCAAATTATATACAAATGAAAAAATAATTAATAGTTTCAATAGTTAGAATAATTATTTAGTTAAACGAAAAATGGATTTAAATTAGTTTTGCAAATTCTAGCATTTTTCATGTTGGAATTTTTGTCAAATTTGAAAGTATATAGAAGTTGTTAATGTGCAAACTTAACCCTTTTCAAATTTTGGCGCTAAAAATTTTTGGGCGCGCAGGGGTGCCACCGAAATTCGAAATTTGTTTTTGGTCCCGGCCGTGGTACCAACCGGGACCAAAGGGGCTCTAGTCCCGGTTGGTGGCACGGGCCGGGACTAGAGGCCCAGGTGTATAAAAATTGCGGCCCTCTCTCCAGGCCGAACGAACACCCCAGGGACAGGTACGAGTGGACATGGCTGGGCTAAGCCCTGTCGGCGGCGGGACGAGTAGACAGATCCCGCCGGCGGACCGCCGGCGGGTATGGGATAGGGACACGGTAGACTAGGGGGGCACACAACTTATATTAAAAAAAGGCCAGGGGCCTTGCTTACATAGATAGGGGGCGGCGCGACCACAGGCGGCCGGCCGTACTTGCATAAAGGGGCGGCGGCGCGGCCACAGGCGGCCGGCCGTTTTCTTGGGGGGTAGCTAGGGGGCCTTGCTTACATAGAATAGGGGGCGGCAGCGCGGCCACAGGCGACCGGCCGATCTAGTTGTCCTCCTCGTCGTCGGAGATGCAATGGTAGGCGGGTGGCTGCCACAGGTGGGCAGGCGGCTGGGCCGGGGGAGCAGGCATCGGGGGCATCGGAGGCGCGTACGGCGGTGGCGGGGGCAGCACCTTCTGCGGCGGCGGCGGCGGAGGGGGCAGCTCCTCCTTCTCCGGCGACTCCGGCGCCCAAACGCCGCCGTTCCAGGCCCAGGACATGTCGTACTCCAGCCCGGGGGGGAGCGGCTGCGGCGGCGGCTGGTCCTCGGACGCCTCATACTCGGCGTAGAGCGCGTGCCACCAGGGGGTAGGCTCGGGGGGCGGTGGCGGCGGCATGGCGGCGGCGGCGGCGGCGGCCACGACCCGCTCCCACCGCTTGATTTCGTCCTCGACGAGTGAGCGGCGGGAGGCCTCGCAGGCCTCCTCCATGGCGGCCCGGAGCACGGGGTCCTCCTCCCCGGAGAAGTCCTCCGGGATGTGCTCGAGGAGCCACAGCTCCCTCTCCCGGCCGGGCGGTGGCGGCGGGTAGTCCGTGACGTCCACCTCGTGGGGGGCGGGGATGTAGGAGCGCCGGCGCTGCTCGTGCTCCTGCTCGAGCCAGGCGCCCCAGTAGGGGGAGCTGCGCGCGTACGCGCGCTCCCTGCGGACGGGAGCCGGCAGGAGCTCGCGGCGGCGGTCGATCTCCTCGAGCAGCGCCTTGCCGGTCGGGACCGGCGGCACAGGGATCCGCTGGGGGTTCAGGTGACAGCCGTCCGGGAGGTGGACGTCAGCATAGAACACCGGCGTGGCGTTGTTCCAGTGCCACTCGGCCTCGTCCACCCGGACGTACCGGCGGAACCTCTTGCCCTTGGGCGCGGCGCTGGGCGGCGGGCGTGCAGCCGGAGGTGGCGCGGGGACGCGCGGCGTCCCGCCGAGGCGGACACCTCCAGGGCCGTAGCCGAAGGCCTCCGCCGGCGGTGGTCGGACGCTGCCGACGCCGCTCGAGGAGCCTTCGTTCCTGGGGCGCTTGCCGGAGCCGCTGCCGAACCAGCGGGACATGGTGGCTATGGTTGCTCTGCCTTGGGCGCGGCCGGGGTGGATGGGTTGTACGGGCGGCGGGGGGCCTTTAAAAAGGACCCGGGGTGGGCTGGCATGCCAACTGGCGTCCTGGACGTGGCGGCGGTTGCAGGCGGCAATGAATGCGGGCAGGAGCCGAGGCGTGGGCGGCGGTTGCAGCTGTGGCACGCGCGCGTGGGGGAGTGGGGGCGCGGGAAGCCGAGGCGGGGCGGGAAGACGAGGCGACAGTGGCCCTTTGACCGTCCTGTAGTCTTAATTTAAGGGACCAGGCGAGCCAGCCAACGGCCGCTGGCCAGTGGCCCCTTCGAACCGTTGACTGACCATAATAAAAGACGCTGGCCAGTGGGCCCTTCGAACCATTGACTGACCATAATAAAAGACGCGGGCCAGTGGGCCCTTTTGACAAAAAAATGTGACCAGTGGGCTTAATAAAAGACGTGGGCCTGGACGCGGTTGGGGAAGGGGAGGCCGGCTGGGGATTGGGAGACAGGAGCCCAAAAGACGTGGGCCTGGACGCGGAAACTGAACGATTATATATATTTTTTTGTCAAAAAAGTATCCATCCCGGTCCCTTGAACGAACCGGGACGAACTCCCTGGCCCAGGTTCGCCACGTGGCCTATCCTTACCATCCCGGGTCCTGGCACAACCGGGACCAATGGGACGGGCCATTTGTCCCGGCCAACCCATCCCGGTTGCACAACCGGGACAACTGGCTCTTATGACCCGGGACAAAAGGCCATGTTTCCACTAGTGAAGCCAGCTGGCGGCAATACCTACTGGAGGTGTCCAAGCAATACGACATCTCACTGGCCAAAGGCGAGAAGAAGATTTCTGCCTTGAAGGGAGGCCAGGCCAAAGCGGTCGAAGTCAAGTCCAAAGGCAAGGACCCACGACCAGTTCCTGAGCTCCACTCGCGCGAAGCTGAGGAGGATGAGATCGAGTCAAAGGGCATGATCGCGGTCCTGGACCGGGTAGCCTTCATCTACAAGGTCTGGGAAAGTGATGCCCACGGCGTCCCAAAGTGGAACGGCCTGACGCTGGGTCCAGTCGACCACTACCGCGTTGACTGGAACAAGGCCGATATCGGCTCTGTTCCAATGCCCATAGCTTCCCCCACCTGCACTCTGGCCGGGAAGCTGTTCTGCCTCCGCAAAGCCGCCGAGGACGTCGAGCAGTCCTATGATGTACGTGTTCTTTCTTTTCTTGCTTTTTCCGAGTTTCCATTTCTCTGTTCTCTTCTCTTCTCTTCCTCTTTGCCTTTTTACCTCTTCACTTCTTCACTTCTTAGCCATTCCTCCAGTCCCGAGATTAGGGCCGAGTAGATGAAAACTTGACCGAGTTGCCGTCTACTCGGGGCAAATCTTCCAAAAAATACTTAGACTCTTTTCTCTTCTCTTCCACAGAATAGCCTCCTCAAGAGGACAAAGGTGTTCCGCCGGCTGCTCTGGAACCATCGCATTGCCAAGGACAAACTCGAGGCTCTTGAAGCCGAGAAGAAGATGGGTGAGGCGATGGAGCAGGCGGCTTTGGACAAGACCCTCCAGATCTCTGAAGTGGAAGGTAAGCTCGTAGCATTTCGGTTTGTGCGTTTTGTGTTTACGCCCGTTTGTTTGCTTTTTGCTTTAACATGGTTACTCTGCAGGCAAGCTCAAAGAACTGATGGAGAAGCATCGCGACTGCGAGGTCTTCGCTGCCTCAGCCCAGAGCAAAATTGCCACTCTGGAAGGTGAGTTGCTCTCCTTCTCTTCACAATTGCCTCTTTTTACTCTGTTACCCTGCTAACACTGTTGTTCTCTTTGCAGAAGAATACAAGAAATTCCGGGAGCAGCACCTTAACTGCCTCATGCTCGCCGAAGTGCGGCAACAGCTGGAATCCCGAGATGCCGAGATCCAGAAGGAGCACGATGCTGAAAGAGCTGAGTTCAAAGAAATGCAGGTGAAGCTGAAATCTGCTCTTCGGGATGCTCTCGACCAGGCTGCCGAGAAGGACAAGATCAAGACAGCTGCCAAGGCCAAAGAGAAGGCGCTTGAGATGGAGATCTCGGGGTTGAAGAAGCACAACGAGCAACTCATCCTCCAGATTTCTAACGCACGCCGCATCGAAGACAGGCATATTGCTGACGAGGAGGACAGGAAGATCAAGCTGGATGCGCTGCTGGTGGATCTCAAACGTAAGTCTTCCCTTCTCTGCACCTGGCTGTTTCTCTTCTCTACCACTTTTCTATCTAGTTTCCTCTCTTGTCTGCCTCCATTTCTAACTCTTGCTGGTTTTTCTTTTAGATATTTTCCCTGATCTCCGAGCCGCTAGCACGCCTGCTCTGGAGAAGGCAAAGCAACTCCGAGCTGCATCCGGGATGCCCGTTGACACCAAGTCCAGCGTCAATGATAATCTCCTGAGTATCAAGACTCAACTACGCCAACTCAAGGGCTTGGGCACCACCATGGTGTCCACAGCATACAAGCTCCATGATCTGTTCTGGCCGGATCAATCTGCGCCAGACAGCTTCAACGCGCTCGCAGAGAAGGTGGATGGCATGAAGGCCGAGTTGAAGAAGTGGCGCGCCTCTGCAGCTCGGGCAGGAGCTGACGAGCTGCTCCATTTCATCACAAGCTGGTAAGAGAACCTCAACCTTGACAGGATCCTCAAGATGCGCGAAGACTCCAAGTGGACCAAGGATCCCGACTGCGTCGCTCGCCGGAAGGCAGTGGCCTACGAGATAGCTTCTTACGCTGACACTGCCAACTACATCAACGGCCTCCCCGAGCCCGACACCGATCCTGAGGACGAGGGCGGAGATGAAGGGGACGATGACGATGACGCCGAGTCGAAGGGCTTGAGCGTGTTTGAGGAAGATGTCACCAATGGATCCGCCGAGAAGGGGAAGGCCAAGGTTGACGCCGACGCCGAGAAGCCGCAACCCAACGCCGAGGAGACCACCATCACCACCGAGATGGTGATCTAGCAAGCGGCTCCCGAGCTGGGCGCGACTGGCGTCTTCCCGATGCCCAGCTTGCAGTCTGCTTCATCGACCTCGGCCACGGATCCCATCTCCGTTGCTACTGCAACCTCAGAGCCAGCCGACAACGCCAACTCTGAAGCTGATGCTGACAGCGCCAAGGCTGATGTTGATGCCGAGAAAGCTGAAGCTGATAACACTGCTGCGGACAACACCGATGCTACCTCCAAGTGAATCCTGAAAAACTTATTCTCTAGAACTTTTATCAGATCCCCGGGATGCCGGGTGCAAATGTATCCAAACTATTAAGTCTTTGTTGCTAGTCAGTTTTATCTTAGTTGAAGTTCTTAGCCACTCTGGCTCAATGCCGGGATGTGTTAATATGCAAGTCCCCGAGTTGCATTTTTTATCCACTCTTCCTTTTTATCTCAGCTCTTACCTGCAACCTATTGCTTTTTTGGTAGTCGAGTCACAAGAGTTCAAAGTTGGAGTTTCAAATACTTAGCCACTTAGAAAAATCATAGTAACGCTGCCCACCACTTAGCCGAAAAGAAAAAACAGTAAGAAACACTCTATTCGGTTGCCACACGCTTCCTTTCCTTTGCAATTTTTCATGTGTTCATTGACCCTTTGGCTTGTTCTCTGGCTTGCCATGAAGCCGGGTTGCGGACAGCAGCAGAGTCGCAGAGTGTCCGGTGGGTTTAAACACACTACTTTGTATGCTTTTGAAATTTTAAGTGGTTCAACCGAATAGACAAAGTAAAACAGAGTAATCACAAGGAACAATTTGGACGAGGGCAGTCCCCGAGTTCAATTTCAGATTGCGGAATAGGAGTTTAACTCGGATAAGAAGATACATACACAGTTTGCTCATGAGTGAAAACGTCGGAGTAGAGCTACATTCCAAGGGCGCTTGGATTCCTCTCCAGCCCTATCCGGACTGTTCTTCTGGGTGGCTGTGCGTCAACTAGATAGTAGGCATCATTGTGCAAGGCCTTGATCACAACGAAAGGCCCTTCCCACGGAGGGGAAAGCTTGTGCATCCCAGCCGTGCGCTGCACGAGCCTAAGCACCATGTATCCTTATCGGAAAACCCTTGGGTTCACTTTCCGGCTGTGATAACGCCTCAAGTTTTGCTGGTAAACAGCTGAACGTGACAGAGTTAGCTCTCTTGCTTCTTCTAGCAGGTCAACGTCATTTTCTCGAGCTTCTCTAGCCTCTGCCTCAGTGTAGAGGGTTACACGGGGCGAGTCATACTCTATGTCAGTAGGCAACACGGCCTCAGCTCCATATACCAGGAAGAATGGTGTGTAGCCGGTTGACCGGTTAGGGGTAGTCCTTAGACTCCACAACACCGCTGGCAACTCGTCTAGCCAACACCCGGGTGTTTTCAGCAGTGGCTCAATCAGCCTTGGCTTTATGCCGGATAGCACCATGCCATTTCCTCTTTCAACTTGCCCATTGGAGGCAGGATGCGCAACAGATGCAACATCTAGCCAAATGCGCTTATCTCTGCAGAACCTCGCAAAAGCACCCTCAGCAAAGTTTGTGCCATTGACAGTGATAATGTTGTGCTGGTAGCCATATCTCAGGATCACATCCTTCAAGAAACTCACAGCAGTGGATCCATCGCACTTCCGAATAGGCTTCACCTCAATCCACTTGGTGAACTTGTCAACCATGACCAAGATGTGAGTCATGTTGCCTCTAGCTGGCTTGAAAGGACCCACCATATCCAAGCACCAAACAGCAAATGGCCAACTAATGGGAATGGTCTTCAACTCGGAGGCTGCCATATGAATCTTACTTGCAAATCTTTGGCAGCCATTGCACTTTCTCATGATATCTTCCGCTTGCTTCAAGGCAGTGAGCCAAAAGAAGCCATGCTGAAAAGCCTTGTTGACCAGAGCCCGAGAAGAGGCGTGATGCCCGCATTCTCCTTGATGTATCTCCACCAGGATTTCTTCTCCTTCCTCTGGCGCTACGCAGCTCTACAGCACACCAGTAGGACTTCTTTTATGCAGCACATCTCTGAAGATAGTATAGCCCTTGGATCTTCTCTGAATTTGCCTCGCGGTAACTTCATCACTCGGCAAGGTGTCGTCCTTTAGAAAGGATAATATGGGCAGAGCCCAACTCGGTGTCTCCCGGATGGGAAACACTGGTTCGTCCAGTTCCATTGGATCAGTCACCACTTCTTCTTCTGAGTTGGAGACGAGTCCCCGAGTTAGGAGGGGTAGTCCCCGAGTAAGAAGGGACAGTACCTGGGTTGCAGGTGCCAGTCCCCGGGATGGAGACGGCAGTCCCCAGATTCTCTTTTGCAACCTCCCAGTCAATCTCCATGGGAACAGCTTCCTCACCAGGCAGAGAAGGAACAAATATAGACTCCGAGTTGGGGGATGGCTTGATAGATGGCTTTCTCAAATGCTCCAAGGCAATCCCAGCCGGGATGTACTCCCGAGAAGACCCCAACTTGGACAGCTCATCAGCTGCCTCATTCTCTTCTCGGTGTATGTGTTTGAATTCGCACCCTTCAAAGAAACCAGTCATGGTTTGCACCAGAAACCGATATGATGCCATGTTGGCATCCAGAGCATCCCAGGTGCCTGATACTTGCTGCACCACCAGATCCGAGTCACCATAGCACATGATGCGCTGCACGCCAACCTCCTTGGCCACCTTCAAGCCGTGTACCACGGCCTCGTACTCTGCTACATTGTTGGATGCCTTGAAGTGGATCTGCAGCACATACTTGAGTTGATCTCGCTTGGGTGATGTGAGCACCACGCCAGCACCCAGGCCTTCCTTCACTTTGGAGCCATCAAAATGCATCTTCCAGTAGTTGGCTACTGGAGAAGGAGGCTCATACTGCACCTCAGCCCAATCCACCAGAAAATATGCTAGGATCTGTGACTTGATAGCTTCTCGTCTTGGGTACGAAGGAGCGTACGCGGCCAGCTCGATCGCCCACTTGGCTACTCTGCCACTTGCCTCCTTGTTGCCCATGATGTCCGAGATGGGAGCAGAGCTCACCACTATGATGGGATGCTCTTGGAAATAGTGCTTCAGCTTCTTGGCGCCCAGGTACACGCCGTAAGTCATCTTCTGGTAATGCGGGTAGTTCTGCTTGGAACTGGATAGCACCTCACTGAGATAATATACTGGCCGCTGCACAGTCTTGCCTTCCTCTTCTCTCTCCACCACAATCACAACACTGACTACTCGGTTAGTCGCAGCAATGTACAACAGCATTGGCTCTTTGGGTAGCGGACTAGCCAAGATGGGAGCGCTACCCGGCATGGCTTTCAACTCCTTGAATGCTACATCAGCTTGCGGTGTCCAACAAACTTGTCACTCTTCATCAATTGATACAGAGGCAAGGCCTTCTCGCCCATTCTGCCCAGGAAGCGGCTTAGAGAAGCCAAGCAACCAGTGAACTTTTGCACATCCTTCAGGGATCTCGGCAAAGACATGCTCTCTATAGCTTTTATCTTTGAAGGATTGGCCTCAATGCCCCGACTGGATACCAAGAAGCCGAGTAGCTTGCCAGCCGGGACGCCAAAGGTGCATTTAGTCGGGTTCAACTTCATCTTGTACTTGCGCAAGTTGGCAAATGTTTCCTCAATGTCACTAAGCAGAGTATGTGTTTTATTCGTTTTGATGACAATGTCATCTACGTACACCAGCACATTTTTGCCAATTTGATCATGCAAGCATTTCTACATGCATCTCTGATAGGTAGCCCCAGCATTCCGCAACCCAAAGCACATGACACGATAGCAATAAGCCCCGTACGGGGTAATAAAGGCAGTCTTTATTTGATCAGCAGGGTTGAGAGCTATCTGATGAAAACCAGAGTAGGCATCTATGAAAGACAAAAGCTCACAACCGGTAGTGGAATCGATCACCTGATCTATGCGGGGTAGCGGAAATGGATCCTTGGGGCAGGCCTTGTTCAGGTCGGTGTAGTCCATGCACATACGCCATGCGTTGTCGGCCTTGGGGTCCTCCTTCTTCTTCTCAACCATAACCGGGTTGGCTAGCCAGTCCGGATGCAATACCTCCATGATAAAGTTGCTTATCAGCAACTTGGTGATCTGATCACCGATAGCTTTCCTCCTCTCATCACAAAAGCGGCGCATAGCCTGCTTGACTGGCTTGGCATCATGCCGCACATGTAGCGAATGCTCAACCAACTCCCTCGGGACACCCGGAAAATCCTCATTGGACCAGGCAAAGACGTCCCGATTCTCACGGAGGAAGTGGATGAGCTCGCTTTCCTATTTCTCTCCCAACCCGGCGCCAATGATGGCAACATGGTCTGGGAACTCAGGATCAACCTGGACCTTGTTTGTCTCCTGGGACGCCGGGAACGCAGTCCCGTACTGGGAACTCGGCATGCCAGGCGCACCACCTTGCGCTGCTTGCGCCATAGCCACCACCTCATACATCTTCTTCTTCTCGGCAGCAATGACCATGGATTCTGCCAGCTAGGAACCAGCAGAGGCACACTCCAAAGACCTCTTGTAATCACCCGAGATGGTGATGACTCCTTTGGGACCAGGGATCTTCATCTTCAGGTATGCAGCATGGGTTGAAGCCATGAACTTGCTGAGAGCAGGCCTACCGAGTAGAGCATGGTAGGGGCTCTGATGATCAACTACCTCGAATGACAGGCTCTCAGTGCGGCAGTTCTCCCTGGTACCGAATAGGACGTCTATCCAGACGCGGCTGATTGGAGAGCAAGACACTCCCGGCACAATTCCATGGAAAGTGGTCCTACTGGGTAGTAACATGTTCTCGGCCATCCCGAGCTTCTCGAGTGTGTCTCTGTACACAATGTTCATGCTGCTGCCGTTGTCGATCAGGACCTTGCTGAACCGGACGTTCTTCTGAGTACCCAAGAAGGTGGGATCCACCACCAAAGCATAGCTACCCGGGTTGGACATCACCCTAGGATGATCAGCTCTGGACCATGTGATCTCTTGGTTGCACCAGTGCAGGTAATGAGGCACAGCAGGGATCACATCATTGACCTCCATCGCACGCCTGTGCAGCGACTGCTTGTCGACAGGCTCGGAGGTGAATATCATGTAGCTCTCATGGTGTTCCTGGTACTGGTTGCGGTCTCCACCACCATTGTTGCCGTTGTTGTTGTTGCCTTGGTTGTTGTTGTTGTTGTTGTTCCTGTTGTTGTTGCGGTTGTAGAAGTTGCGGTTGCGATCGTTGTTGTTGTAGTTGTAGTTGCGGTTACCGTTGTTGTTGAAGTTGCGGTTAGCTCCTAAAGCCACTTGGTTCACATTCTCTCTTCTCGGGAACACTGCAGGCCTGGGGGCAGCTGCCCGAATAGGCTGCACATTGGCATTCGCAGCTGGCATAGGAGGAGGAGGGGGCAGGCCCTCATTCTTGATCTGTTCCCACCAGCTGCACTGCCGAGTAGTATGGTTGGCTTGCCTAGTTGGATGCCGAGTATGGAAACTGCATGGCCCATCCCTCATGCTCCCAAAGACAAAGTTCGGAGCCGGATCCGAGTTGCCGCTACCCTGCTGGGGAGCATTGTACGGCTTCTTGATGCCTTGGCCCTGATTCTGGTTTTGCCCGTATTGGGCTCCAGCAGTTTTTTGCCTTTGGCTACTCCCAGCAGCCGTGGTCACAGCATTCACCTCCTCGGGATCATACCGAGTATCAATCCGGTCACCTCTGCGCTTGTTGCGGAAATCATTGCGCTTGTTGCTGTTGTAGTTCCTTCTCGGCTCAGGAGAGTCAATCAGAGGCTGAGTTGGGTCGCCGAGTGCATACATATCTGCGATCTTGATGGTCTCAGCAAGAGTACTCCGCATCTCGCGCTGCAGCTTCTGCCACAACATGCTGCCATGCCTGCAGCCCTGAGCAAACCAAGTAATGGCCTGGGCCTCATTCACACCTTCACAGTTATTCCTCAAGGTGCTCCACCGAGTAAGATACTCGCGGTCGGTCTCATCTTCCCGCTGCTTGCACGCGGACAGTTGCTGCGGCCTATTCGGCCTCTTGTAGGTGCTGGTGAAGTTCCTGATGAAGGCCTCCGAGAAGTCCAGCTAGCAATTGATAATGTCCTTGGGCAGGTTGTTGAGCCAGGTCCGAGCTGGGCCCTCTAGCATTTGCGGAATATACCGCACAGCCCATCTCCGGTTGCCGCCTGCGATGTGCACGGCTGTGACGTAGTCACTCAACCAATCCTCTGGCTTGGTGCTGCCATTGTAGCACTTGGTCCCCCTGGCCAGCTGAAAGTGGTTCACGGATGGCTCATTCATGATACGAGCGCCAAAGCATTCTGGGCCAGGCGGCCCCTTGTTCTCGAGTTGCGCGGACAGATTAATCCGGTCCAGCTTGTATCTTGCATCACTGGGTTCCAACATGCGGTCACCCAGACGGTCAGCATCATTATTTGGGTCAGCATAGCCGGCTAACCCCATCGCCGAGTAGCCATCGTCATATCTGTTCTCCTGCACAACAGCGGGCTGCACCACCGGGTTGGCTGCTGGCGCAGCCGCACGCGGCTGTGCTGCAGCAGGCTGATGCGTCCTCTGTTGAGTAGGCTGAGCAGCAGGATGCCGAGAAGGGCCTGCACGATCTTCATCTTGCCTCTTACTGTGAGCTTTATGGGCTTGATAGCCCGCTCCTGCAGAGTTGTGTTTCTGACCGGACTCTCGCGGCACAGCGTGCTGTTTTGCGGAGAGAGCCGGGTCGTAAACCTGCATCTGTCTACTTTTCCCAGAGTGCACACTCTGGTCCCTCTCGCGGTTGGGAAGCGGTGATGACGCCTGGTCATGAGATCCCGCTGCACGCGAGTGCACAATCTGAGAAGCACCAGCACCCGGATTGGCTTTCCGAAACTCCTCATTCTGCCTAGCAGCTTCTAGCACTAGCTCATTGAGCCTCTCCTGCTGCCTAGTGCGCGCGTCGTTGGCTAGGTTTGGCAACTCAGCAGCTACAGCCTCTGCAGCTCTAAGTGTTTTGGCGGGGGTACTGTATCTGGGCCTAGTAGCAGTGTTTACAGTGGCAGACTGGCTAGGAACCTCACCAACTACTGCGATCTCGGCGCCCAAATTGCGACGAGTAGTGGCTAGCTTGCTAGACTTCCTAACAACAGGAGTAAAGCCGTGGGCCTTGTTGTACTCATTTTGGTCTCGGCTAAGCTCAAGCCTAACCTTCTCCAGCTCCAGGTGCTCAGCGAGCAGCGCCTGACGCTGCTGGTCGAGCTGCGCCCTCATGGTCATGAGCTCAAGCTCGGTGGGAGGCGGCATGCCCATCCGCACGGCGGATGCCGGTATCGTCGGTGTTGTGGAAAGAGGTATGTTCGAGTCCTTCTCGTATGGCTTGTGGACCCTCTGGCTAGCACTCGGTCCAGCAGGTTCCTCTATGACTCCCGCGGTGGCGTCCGCGCCCTTCCCGGCATCGATAGCCGGGCCGGTCACCATCACCTCCACGCTGTCTGCAGAGCAGCTAGTTGGTCTTCCGCGGGCAGCGAGCACACCAGGAGGATCTTCCGCGACGAGCACCTCCTCTGGGAACTCGCGGATGACGGTGGTGGCGACGTAGACGAGGTGCGAGCCGAAGGAGAGCACCGAGCCGCCTGCCGGCATGGGCCTACCGCCGAAATCTCCGGCGTTGTCGGTGATGAAGTCGAAGGAGTCGAATCTGTGGACAAGGCCACAGACCACATGCTCCAAGGTAGCAGAAATGAGTCCCGTCCGAACATGGACTCCAACCAGCGCCGCTGGTAGCCCCATGGTGGGCGCCAACTGTCGTGGTGGTATCACGGCAGATGCCATGGGATGGCTAAAGTTTGGGGCCGATGGACACTGGAGGTGCTCGGGGAGGGATCACACGGCGAGTAGCCGAGTGTGGGATGTCTCAAGCACTGCAAAACAACAAGATCTTACCCAGGTTCAGGGCCCTCGTGTGGAGGTAACACCCCTACTCCTGCCTTTCTCTCTTTATGTGTGTTACCGAGTAGCCACAGTACAAATCAGGCCTTCAGCCGAGTAGCCACTCTAGCTCTTAAGTTCTCTCTGTGTTAAGTGAAGCAACCTCTAGATCATCCCTCGCGCAGGAGAGGGCAGGGCACCTTATATACTGGTGCCCAGCCGAATAGAATAAGACTAAAAGGTACTACTGATGTGACAGGAGCACTGCAGAACAGAGCACGCTTCCGGCTTCTCGCTGACGCGGGCGCCGTAAGTCGTCGCGCCGTTCGGGGATGGGACCTGTCCACCCTTGTCAGTGAGATAGGGTAGGCCCCTAGCCCTGTCCTGTCCCCTCTGTCAGTGACAGGACTTGACAGGCGCCTACCGCACTGTAGCCACACCGTAGCGCGGATAATCACGCGCTCCGTAAGTTGAACCGCACACCGGTACGGACGCAGGATACGCGGGATCCCTTGTCAGAACGGCTCCATTGACTTCTGGCCCGAGTAGGAACTCACTCCCTCTACTCGGACCAACTTCTTTACTCGGATGAACATAACTTGCTTGATTTCTCCTATTGGCCATTGGTGGGTACGGCCGGATAGAAACCTACCGGGTAGCAAGTACCGGGTAGCCGTCTACCCGGTCAAACAGCACCTTTGACCTTGCCTTTAGCACTTGCCTTACCCCTACTCGGGGGTAACCCCCCGACAATAGTGAAGCAAAACATAAATGCCAGGGCACCTCTGAAATTCAAATGAAGACTAGAAATCAAGATATCAAAGATACAAGAATCAAAGTTATAACACTATCAATCGTGTTTTGGGACAAGCACATTACACTAAGAATAACAGTCATGCTCTCAAGAAGGTGCATAAAGAGAGAAAGTGAAGAGTCAACATAAAAATAAAAGAAAGGCCCTTCGTAGAGGTAGGGATTAACTCATGTGCTAGAGCTTTTTATTTTATTAAACAGAGGCATTGAAAACATTTTTAAGAGGTGTATGCTTATGTCAACGAATGGTAAACATACAATATGTCACAAGCCAACTAGACTTCACAAGAGCGCCTCCCATAGAAGGACGCATCTAGGTATAAGGTCATCCCTCTTTCTCTTTTGTTTACACAATTATGCTTTGACTGATAAATCAGGGGAAAAAAGAGTGAAGAGAATTTGTTGTATTACTTTGGGGCTGGGAACCCCGCTTACGGCTCTTCTATCATTAGATAAGAGGATGAAACAACTAATCCAGGGTGTGAAATCCAATAAACAAGTGAGATAAAGATTCTCTATTTAGGTCCTCATGAGCTAAAACGGGGGCACAAAACAGGAATAATTTTTCGAAGGTTTTAAAGGTAGCACACGAGAAATTTACTTGGAGTGGCGGTTAAACCACATATATAGGTAGGTATGGTGGAAACATTTGGCATACTTTGGTTTTTTTGGATGCACGAGTAGAGCTCATACTTAGTACAGGTGAAGGATAGCAATAGACGTGGAGCGACAATCAAGAGAGCAACAACTGTCATAATCATGCTTGTGACAAAACAAAATTAACAGGGGCATAAAAATGATACAAATACTCTGAGAAAAAATAAATCATCGAGGCTTAATTGACTTTTTCTTTTCAGTCATAGCATGCGTGAGCATGTGCCAAGTCGATTCAAGCGAAACGATCAGAGGGAGATACCACAATGTCATGCCCTGCTATGAATAAAACAATGCAAGTAAACATTCATACGACATGCTATCTTATATATAAGTTGGAAATAACACGTGAGAGCACAAACTACTAAGCATCAATTAAATAACATACACCTTACATGAACGGACTAAGCATGTTCACACGATGAGTATATGTACAAAAATAAAACAAATAGAGTTCATACCAGCCTCTCGCAACAACTTGGATTGTCGTAAATCGTCATTACTGCTCTTCACTTGTGGATTGCATAATATAGAATGATAATCAAGGTAAAATGGAGACATGGAAGTCCGGTGAACTCTGCAACAAACTTTACAAAACCAAAGAAGAACAACAAATATTTTTGGGTTTTCGAATTAAAACAAGAACAGAAAGAAACAAGCAAACAAAGCAAAATATTTTTGGATTTTTGAATACTAAACCGAAACAAAAAAAGAAAGCAAACCAACAAAACAAACTAAATAAGCAAACAAAGAGAAACAACAGAAATATTTTTGGTCTTTTTGTGTTTTGGAAAACAAGAATAAAACAATAAAACAAAGAGAAACGAAAGAAGCGAAAGAAAACAAAAACAAACGAAAGAAACGAAAACATGGATATACAAGGAACCGACCGAACATGATATATAAATGAGTGTGATGTCGGTATAACTCCCCCCATGCTTAGGATTTTGGCCTAAGTGGAGATCATGCCCAAGGGGACCATGAGGTGGCGCCCCTGTAGTATGCTGAGGAGGAACACTCCTCCTGGTATGTGCTCGAGGATGCGCCGGTGTACTGCGTGTTGTGGTCCTCGGGGGGCGCGTCTCGCCTCTCCTACTACCAGTAAAACTCCATCGTGCTCAGATGCTCGTCTATATCCTCCTTGGAGCGCGACCATGGCGACCTGTCAACTTTAAACAAAACAGGCTGCGACAAAATAACTATCCGCTCATCTCTATCCATATATAAAACTCTATATACTAAGCGATCAGCAGTAGAGTTAGCAGTGAAAAAATGATGAGCCTTCAATTCATCATCGGGAGCAATAGAAA
The DNA here is from genome assembly GCA_028641055.1 of Alopecurus myosuroides. Taxonomy (NCBI): domain Eukaryota; kingdom Viridiplantae; phylum Streptophyta; class Magnoliopsida; order Poales; family Poaceae; genus Alopecurus; species Alopecurus myosuroides. Next base: position 553,356,223 of record CM054058.1, read on the forward strand.
AATCTAGAGCAGTTGCTATACGTGTAGCAATAATGCCCCCAAAAATGGGCCCCTTAGCAGCAAGGCAGCATGCAACAAGTGCACCAAGGTTGTACTTATTGCTATGGTTAAGCGCAACATCAATGAAAGGAAGGTCGTAACTAGAAATGTTGCTAGTGTTCTCCCTACCAAGGATTCTAGTAGCAAGATAGTAAGTAAAATATCTAAGAGCAGGAAGTTGGATGTTCCTTATGTTCCCATGCTGGGGTGAGCGACCATCATCGTTCGTGATTTCTCGGTAGAGCGCCACGAGATCTGCGGGTTTATCCTAAATCCTGCACGTTGTCCCGGAAGGGTTGATACCTACAATAGTACAAAAAGTCTCCAAGGGCAAAGAAAAAGAACTACTATATAACTTGAAAGCAACACAGGGACCAAATTGTGTGTTTTGAAATTTAAAAACCTCAACAAAAAAATTTGTGAGAGCGGCATACTGAAGGCTTTCATCCTCCATGTAGCTGGTTAAACCAACTCTTTCAATAAGCACCAAAAAGTCATCTAACAGACATGCACTTCTTAGAAATGTAACACAAGGAAAACTATTAGGTGCATCATCGATATTAGGTGCAATAAGGTCTTCATTATACGATGGCCTCACTAAAGTGGATGAGCGTGAGGATCTCTTCCTCCTAGGAGCATCACTCCTAAATATCTCTCCGAAATTATGACTATCCATCTCTGAAATTTTTCAACAATCATCACAAAAATTAATTTCAAGCAACTATAAGGTGGAAACTACCATAGGGGCTTATAGGAGAGCTAAACATGCATCAAAACTACATTATTTCTACTCAACTCAAGCATGCAAACACACATAAGATGTCACCTATAGTACCAAAATACTCCACTAAACAAAATTCTACTTGGATAATCGGAGGAGTCACATAGCGGAGAACAAATGCACCAAATTTTAGCACAAATTATGGGCTGAGCAAAGAGATCGAAAACTCTCGAGGAAGAACAGCAAGAACTCGGGTTCCAGGAAACGTGTTGAGTTTGGGAGGTGAGAGAGGGAACTTTGGCAGGGGAGAGAGTTAGTGGGGTCCAGGGACCCCACACCATGTGGCTGCGCCACCAGGGGTAGGCCGCACCACCCCATGGTGTGCCTGACAGGTGGGTCCCCCTAGGGTATCCCAGGTGGCTCTCTGCCTCATTTTTGACGTAAAATTTTATTATAATTTTTCTGGAAATTTTCGAGAAGCTTTATTTTTTAGATATTTCCGAAATTTAATAATTAATAAAAACCAGAAAAACAAAAGTGAAAAGGTGGAAAAAAACCAAAACCAGAACTACAGATTTTCTATGACACTCCAATGGAAAACTAACCAAGGAACACAAAGGTGGAAGTGGTGAAAACAAAATTATGGTGGTGAAAACATGCATAGCCATAGTAATCAGGGCGAAAACATAATGAAAACATGAATATGCATGGATGATGGAAAACACGATTATACTAAAGTAGCAAGGTGATAACAGAAGTAAACATGGTGAAAACATAATGGGGAAGGTGAAAACATCGTCCTCTTCATTCAAAATTATTTTGTTAACATGGGTGATCAAGTCTTGTTACCAGAACAATTTTCATATGAAGCAAAACTTTGCTAATAACTAAATAATAATGTTACCTCAACCTTGATAGACATAGTCTCAATCATAATAATTTCATATTCTTTTGCTGGTACTGGAATGGGACAATAAAATTCTCCAATTTTGATGGTCTCAATATTTTCAATTCAATTTAAACCATATCTTCTATCAATCTTCTTGGGAAAATAAACAGTATGCTCTTTATCATTAACATTAGAAGTTACTTTTCCTTGACTGCAATCAATAACAGCCCCTGCAGTGTTAAGGAAAGGTCTCCCAAGAATAATAGACATAGTATCATCTTCAGGCATTTCCAACACAACAAAGTCAGTTAATATCAAACAATTAGTAGCAACTTGAACAGGAACATTCTCACATATACCAACAGGAATAGTAGTAGACTTATCAGCCATTTGCAAAGATATAACAGTGTGTATCAATTTTTCACGAGAGAGCCTCTTGTCAAGAGAGAAAGGCATAACACTAACTCCAGCTCCCAAGTCACATAAAGCAGTTCTAACATAATTATTTTTAATAGAACAAGGGATAGTAGGAATACCAGGATCTCCAAGCTTCTTTGGAACCTTGCCATTGAAAGAGTAATTAGCAAGCATAGTAGAAATTTGCTCATTAGGAATTTTCCTTTTGTTAGAGACAATCTTTCATACATTTAGAATAAGGAGGCAATTTAATAGCATTAGTCAAAGGGATTTGCAAAAACACAGGTCTCATCCATTCACAAAACTTTTTAATGTTCTTCTTCCTTTGATTTATGTTTCTTATTAGGAAAAGGCATTGCTTTTTGTACCCAAGGCTCTCTTTCATTACCATGTTTATTAGCAATAAAATCCTCATTAGTATACATTGCAGTTTTAGTTTGGTTTTCAGGTTCAGCCACAGGTTCTTCTTTATCATAAGCATCACTTTTATCGTTACCACTTTCAATTTCAACATCAGAAATAGATATATTATTTGGATCTTTAGCAGGTTCAGGAGATTCTACAACATTTTTATGTCTCTTCTTCTTTTTCTTAGAAGGAGAACTATTGTTTTTAGGTTGCTGAGAATCTTGTTCAATTCTTTTAGGATGTCCTTCAGGATACAAGGGGTCCTGAGTAGAAACACCACTTCTAGTAATTATTTCACAAACATGTTTATCTCTAGAAGCATTAGCTAGCATGTCTTTTTGCACTTTAGTAAGTTTATCAATTTAAGTTTGAACCAATTGAAAATGTTTAACAAGCATTTTAACATCATTAGAGGTTCTCTCAATAATACCATGCAAATTATCAATAGCTCTAGAGTTTTCCATAAGGTGATTTTGCAATCTCCTATTAAAGTTGTCTTGCTTAACAACATTATCAAATTCATCTAAGCATCGATCAGGTGGTTTAGAATAAGGAATATCTCTATTATCAAAGTATTGGAGAGAGTGTACCTCAAAAGTTGATGGATGTGGAATAGGCTTACATAAATCTTCTATAGGAGGTAAATTATTCACATCTTCAGATTTAATACCCCTCTCTTTAAGAGATTTATTGGCTTCCTTCATCACTTCATCATTTAATTCAATCATCCCTCTCTTCTTGGGTGTTGGTATTGGTGTTGGCTCTGGTGTAGGTGTAGGCTCAGGTATGTTCCAATCATCATTATTTTTGGCTATTTTAGCCATTAATTCCTCAGCTTCTTCTGGAGTTCTTTTCCTGAAAACACAACTAACACAACTATCCAGGTATGTACTAGATTCAACAGTTAGTCCATTGTAAAATACATCTAGGGGCTCATTTTTAGGTATGTTCTAGGTCTAGCTCTTATCAAAGAACAAAACCTTGTCCAAGATTCAGGCAATTTTTCTCCTTTAATTTGCTCAAAAATAAAAAGATGCCCTCCACAGCAGCATGTTGGGCACTAGCAGGAAAATATCTTTGAAAGAAAGCATTAACCAAATCCATAAGATCAGTAATACACCCAGGTGACAGATTGTTAAACCAAATTTTAGCTTCATCTTTCAAGGAGAAAGGGAAGATCTTGGTAACAAAATAAGTACGCAGCTTAGTATCATCGGAAAATAAACTACTCAAAGATGAAAGCTCATTCATGTGTTGCATGGCACTTTTACTTTCAGTTCCACAAAAAGGTCCCTTCTCAACAATATATATATAAGATAAATCTAAAGAGAAATCATAATCCTTGTCTATAATGTATATGGGAGATGTGGCAAACTTAGCATCAAGAGAAGATTTATATTTCACAGCCTGTCTTGCAAGAAGACTCTTAAGAGCACTTGCACCAGTAGTAGCACGAGATTCTTCAATAAAATCATCATTTAGTTCAATATAGGTTTCATCAAGATCATCAATAAGCTCAGTTGAATTAACAGGTGTACCAATATTTTCAACAGAATTTCAGCATTTTTAATTTGTTTGGATTTAGCAATAGTAGCATCTAGGAAAGGACCTAGAGAACCGGTATCATCAAGTGCAGTAGAAGCATCATCAAAAGTATCAGAAACATTTTCAGACTCGACAGAAGTAACAGTATGTGTAGCATGTGGAGGAGTAAGAAGCTTACTCATAACAGACGGTGAATCAAGAGCAACAGAGGTGTTTAGAGTTGTACCTCTTCTTGTAGTGGATGGCAATATAGAGACTATTCCATCTCGTGTCTTTCCCATGATGAATTGCTTGCAACAAACAACATCACAATCAAGTGAGCAAATAAATAAAGCTATGCTCCCTGGCAACGGCGCCAGAAAATAGTCTTGCTGACCCACAAGTATAGGGGATTGCAACGGTCTTCGAGGGAAGTAAAACCCAAATTTATTGATTCGACACAAGGGGAGCCAAAGAATATTTATATGCCTTAACAACTGAGTTGTCCATTCAGCTGCACCTTAAAGTAGACTTGCTCGCAACAATTTATGAGTGGTAATACTTTTATAACACCAGTAGAAAAAAATAACAGCAGTAGTAAAATAGTAACAACAGTAGCAATCGCGGAAAACAGCAGTATGAGAATTACCGTAGGCATAGAGGGAATGGATGGACGGGCGTTGGATGGATACCATAGGTCATGTAATAATGTAACACGGGCATTGCAGATAATAACATAAAGCATCAAACATCTAGGCAAACCATAGGCATGTGTTCCAATATAGTCGTACGTGCTCGCAATGAGAAACTTGCACAACATCTTTTGTCCTACCAGCTCGTGGCAGCGCGGCCTCTAGGGAAACTACTGGTAATTAAGGTGCTCCTTTTAATAAAGCACCGGAGCAAAGCGTTAACACTCCATGAACACACGTGATCCTCACATCACACCATCCCTCCGGTTGTCCCAATTTCTGTCACTTTGGGACCTCGGGTTCTGGACAATGACATGTGTAAACAACTTGTACATATGATCAAGAAACATAATTATACTCATCAAACAATAACATGTTCAGATCTGAGATCATGGCACTCGGGCCCTAGTGACAGGAATTAAGCATAACAAGTTGCAACAACGGTAGAAAACACTAACAATGGATACTAGGCACTATGCCCTAACAATCTGGAATTACTACATGATCATTCTCATCCAATCCCTTCCATCTCTCTCAGCCTATAGAGGTGTTAACTTACACATGGATGGGGGAATCATGGATGGTTGATGGAGAATAGGTGGCAGTGTCGATGGCGATGATCTCCTTCGAATCCCCGTCCCGGCAAGGCGCCAGAACAGGAACTTCTGATCCCCGAATCGAGTTTCGGGGTGGCGGTGGCACTCTGTTGTGTTTCTATGGAATATGACGAACCCCCCTCGGTTTTTAGGTTACGGGGCATATGTAGTCCACTACAAGAAATATGTTGATACATGACCCTTTTTTAATGACCATGGATGAATTTGTCATAGATCCATGACCATGTTTAATCTGTTGGTCATGACATGTTTGGGAGGGACTAAACACATGACTTTTTTGCCAAAATAGTCATGATTTTCTTTAACAAGATGGTCATAGGACATGATACCTAGTGTATGACCCTTTTTTTGCTTAACTAAGACCAAATTAATTGGTCATGCGTTTGTTGGCAGTAATTTTTGCCTATGTATCATGTCCACGTGTCAATTTTTGCCTATGTGTCATGTCCACGTGTCAATTTTTAATCATCCACAAAAAACAAAGAAATTGAAATTGTTGGCAGTACACACGCACCCACCTGTGCACCGCACCACACGCACCCACCTGTGCACCGCACCACACGCACGCAGCACCTCACCACTCGCACCGCACCGCACCACACCTGTGCACCGCACCGCACCACACGCACGCAGCACCTCACCACACCTGGCGCACCGCACGCACCGCACCACCCACGCGCACCGCACCGCACCACGCCCACCTAGCAGAAAATAGGAAACAAAAGGGGCGTCCGGGTGAGGGGTCGAACCGGCCACCTCTCGCAAGCTAACCATCGACGAAACCAGTAGGACACAACCATCCTCGTGTTACAAGCAGGAGCCTTACTCTATTTATCCACATACGGATCATCCGCACTAGGTTGCTGGGCTGCGCTAAGAGAGACCAGCTAGGTTGATGCCTTGGGCCGGGCGCGCAGCTGGGCTGGGCCAGCCGGCTTGGCAGGTTTGTTTTCTTTTTTTATCTTCTTTAATGACTTTTTTTTTTACTCCAATTTCAACCAAATAACTTTTGATTTTTTAAAACAAAATATGTATTCTGCTATTGTAGACTATTAGGAACAATATTTAGTCAATAAAAATACAAAATACCCCTAACCTTTATATATTGCTTCATATAGGGTTGCGAAGATTCTTAAATAAAATATTGGACTACTCTTTTAAATTCAAATGCGAGATAAAAATTGTAGGGCTTTCAAATTATGCCATGATTAAATTAAAACATACACTTTTAAAACTTGGTTTTTGATCTATTTATTTTTGCAAAAATCATGTGGTGACAATATTTTGCAAAAATGATTTCCGAAAACGGTCAAAACGGGGGAGATGACCGTTCGTACCTAGGTGCTGAATCTTGATGAACTCTTGGTGTATCTCTGTTGAAATAGGTACTTGGGTACCTAAAAATGATTTTTACAAAAAATCATGAGCAAACTACGAGGCACATGTAGTTCAAATTTGGCCCGGTTTCAGCGGAATCGGCAGAAATTTTTCTTTTTTGAAAGAGGTGTATTTTGAGCTATTGAGAGGTAGTAAGTTTGTTATTTGTAGATCAAAAATGACATAATATATTTAGAATTTTATTTTGCACATTTTTGCAACATATTTTGTGTATGTGCTTCACAAAAAAACCCGATTTTGACACTCCGGGAAGGGAAGATGGTATTTTTATTCAACGAAAAATAAAACTTTCTTCGTGAACATTGTTAGTTGTTCCAATATGCACCTTTGTGTGGAATATGGTCACATTTAAACAAACTATGCCATGGATGTGGCCAAAACATCCGTCATTTCGACCGAAAGCCATGAATCTTCGTACGAGATAGCTCATTTCTGTGAACACATTTTCCACCAAATTGTCGTATTCCAAGTTTATTATTTTTGGTGGATACTAGGACATATATAACAACACACGCGAAGGGCGTGCATCGTTTCGAGTTTTTTTGAATTTTCTGGAATTTTCAAAGCCGGTTTCGGAAAACGGTCAAAACGGGGACATGACCGTTCGTACCTAGGTGTTGAATCTTGATGAACTCTTGGTGTATCTCTGTTGAAATAGGTACTTGGGTACCTAAAAATGATTTTTGCAAAAATCACGAGCAAAACTACGAGGCACCTGTAGTTCAAATTTGGCCCGGTTTCAGCGGAATCGGCAGAAATTTGTCTTTTTCGAAAGAGGTGTATTTTGAGCTATTGAGAGGTAGTAAGTTTGTTATTTGTAGATCAAACATGACATAATATATTTAGAATTTTAATTTGCACATTTTTGCAACATATTTTGTGTATGTGCTTCACAAAAAACCCGGTTTTGACACTCCGGGAAGGGAAGATGGTATTTTTATTCAACGAAAAATAAAACTTTCTTCGTGAACATTGTTAGTTGTTCCAATATGCACCTTTGTGTGGAATATGGTCACATTTAAACAAACTATGCCATGGATGTGGCCAAAACATCCGTCATTTCGACCGAAAGCCATGAATCTTCGTACGAGATAGCTCATTTCTGTGAACACATTTTCACCAAATTGTCGTATTCCAAGTTTATTATTTTTGGTGGATACTAGGACATATATAACAACACCACGCGAAGGTCGTGCATCGTTTCAAGTTTTTTTGAATTTTCTGGAATTTTCAAAGCCGGTTTCGGAAAACGGTCAAAACGGGGACATGACCGTTCGTACCTAGGTGTTGAATATTGATGAACTCTTGGTGTATCTCTGTTGAAATAGGTACTTGGGTACCTAAAAATGATTTTTGCAAAAAATCACGAGCAAACTACGAGGCACCTGTAGTTCAAATTTGGCCCGGTTTCAGCGGAATCGGCAGAAATTTGTCTTTTTCGAAAGAGGTGTATTTTGAGCTATTGAGGTAGTAAGTTTGTTATTTGTAGATCAACATGACATAATATATTTAGAATTTTAATTTGCACATTTTGCAACATATTTTGTGTATGTGCTTCACAAAAAAACCCGGTTTTGACACTCCGGGAAGGGAAGATGGTATTTTTATTCAACGAAAATAAAACTTTCTTCGTGAACATTTTAGTTGTTCCAATATGCACCTTTGTGTGGAATATGGTCACATTTAAACAAACTATGCCATGGATGTGGCCAAAACATCCGTCATTTCGACCGAAAGCCATGAATCTTCGTACGAGATAGCTCATTTCTGTGAACACATTTTCCACCAAATTGTCGTATTCCAAGTTTATTATTTTGGTGGATACTAGGACATATATAACAACACCACGCGAAGGTCGTGCATCGTTTCGAGTTTTTTTGAATTTTCTGGAATTTTCAAAGCCGGTTTCGGAAAACGGTCAAAACGGGGGACATGACCGTTCGTACCTAGGTGTTGAATCTTGATGAACTCTTGGTGTATCTCTGTTGAAATAGGTACTTGGGTACCTAAAAATGATTTTTGCAAAAAATCACGAGCAAACTACGAGGCACCTGTAGTTCAAATTTGGCCCGGTTTCAGCGGAATCGGCAGAAATTTGTCTTTTTCGAAAGAGGTGTATTTTGAGCTATTGAGAGGTAGTAAGTTTGTTATTTGTAGATCAAACATGACATAATATTAGAATTTTAATTTGCACATTTTTGCAAACATATTTTGTGTATGTGCTTCACAAAAAAACCCGGTTTTGACACACCGGGAAGGGAAGATGGTATTTTTATTCAACGAAAAATAAAACTTTCTTCGTGAACATTGTTAGTTGTTCCAATATGCACCTTTGTGTGGAATATGGTCACATTTAAACAAACTATGCCATGGATGTGGCCAAAACATCCGTCATTTCGACCGAAAGCCATGAATCTTCGTACGAGATAGCTCATTTCTGTGAACACATTTTCCACCAAATTGTCGTATTCCAAGTTTATTATTTTGGTGGATACTAGGACATATATAACAACACCACGCGAAGGTCGTGCATCGTTTCGAGTTTTTTGAATTTTCTGGATTTTCAAAGCCGGTTTCGGAAAACGGTCAAAACGGGGACATGACCGTTCGTACCTAGGTGTTGAATATTGATGAACTCTTGGTGTATCTCTGTTGAAATAGGTACTTGGGTACCTAAAAATGATTTTTGCAAAAAATCACGAGCAAAACTACGAGGCACCTGTAGTTCAAATTTGGCCCGGTTTCAGCGGAATCGGCAGAAATTTGTCTTTTTCGAAAGAGGTGTATTTTGAGCTATTGAGAGGTAGTAAGTTTGTTATTTGTAGATCAAACATGACATAATATATTTAGAATTTTAATTTGCACATTTTTGCAACATATTTTGTGTATGTGCTTCACAAAAAACCCGGTTTTGACACTCCGGGAAGGGAAGATGGTATTTTTATTCAACGAAAAATAACTTTCTTCGTGAACATTGTTAGTTGTTCCAATATGCACCTTTGTGTGGAATATGGTCACATTTAAAAACAAACTATGCCATGGATGTGGCCAAAACATCCGTCATTTCGACCGAAAGCCATGAATCTTCGTACGAGATAGCTCATTTCTGTGAACATTTTCCACCAAATTGTCGTATTCCAAGTTTATTATTTTTGGTGGATACTAGGACATATATAACAACACCACGCGAAGGTCGTGCATCGTTTCGAGTTTTTTTGAATTTTCTGGAATTTTCAAAGCCGGCTTCGGAAAACGGTCAAAACGGGGGACATGACCGTTCGTACCTAGGTGTTGAATCTTGATGAACTCTTGGTGTATCTCTGTTGAAATAGGTACTTGGGTACCTAAAAATTATTTTTGCAAAAAATCACGAGCAAACTACGAGGCACCTGTAGTTCAAATTTGGCCCGGTTTCAGCGGAATCGGCTGAAATTTGTCTTTTTCGAAAGAGGAGTATTTTAAGCTATTGAGAGGTAGTAAGTTTGTTATTTGTACATAAAATATGACATAATATATTTAGAATTTTAATTTGCACATTTTTGCAACATATTTTGTGTATGTGCTTCACAAAAAAAGCCAGTTTTGTGTATGTGCTTCACAAAAAAACATCCGTCATTTCGCCCGAAAGCCATGAATCTCATGCTGACGGGTAGTTCTGTCTCTCTCTTTCCATCTGCAGCTAGTGGGCATGCGACTATGTGCTAGGGTTCGGGTCGGCGAGGGCGAAGAGTAAAGCCGAGGTATGGGTGCACGCCGATGCCGCGTTCTAGGGCTTACTTGCGGATCCGTGATTGCTTAGGCTGATAGATGGCCCCGAGGGAGGAACGCTGCCGATCATGGTGACACCGCTCGGTGTGCAAGAGGAGGGGAGGAAGAGGCACACACGGCCAAAATAACACACAAGAAGAAAATGTATCCATTTTAGGGCCAAAATCATACACAAGCCAGCTGCCTCTTTCATTTTGGTGGCTGCAACCTTTTTCCCTCTTGTTTTTAGGTGAAATTTTGGGTGGCCCGCCCAAACCACCTAAAATAATCGAGTGAGGCCGCCGAAATTATTCCAAACCCTAGTCCCTCCTCACATCCCCCGACCCCGAGCCGCCGCCACCGGATCTCGACCCCCTCTTCCCCCAGCCGCTCCTCTCTCCCCGATCCAGATTCCCCATCGACGGGCCATCGAGCAGGGGCACGAGCCACCAAGTCAACCGCCGCCGGCCGCCCTCCCAACCCCGAGCTGCATCCCCCGCACCGAGTCTCAACCGCCGCCGGTCGCCTCTCCAACCCCGAGCTGCACCCCCCACCCTCCACCCCGCCTCCCAGCCAGAGATCTACCGCCACCCAGCCCCACGTTCCCACCCTTGCCGGCCGCCTCCCAACCCGAGCTCCACCCCACGCCGGCCGCTCCTTCGATCCAATCTCGCACCTCCCCCAGCCCCGATCCAGCCCCAGCCCCGATCCAGAGAGCCGCCACCGCCCCAGCACCACCAGATCGACAAGGTGTCTGCTGCGGCGGATTCCCTGTGGCGGCAGAACCAACCAAAGAGCAAACCGCGGATTCCCTGTGGCGGCGGATTCCCTGTCGAGGTGGACCGCTCCAGCGCCGCCCCGACGGCTTCAGCTCGCGCAAACCGCGACCCTCCTCGAGGTAACCAACCAGGCTACCTCCTCTTCCCCTCTGATATCAGATTGGACTTTACTGAATACCTCAACTTGCATGATGGAGCGTGACCATTTCTGATCATGTATGCCCACATTTAATTTCATTGATTCACATTGTTAAGTAACCTGTAGCTTCCACTTTGTTGAACTGCTCGTGTCTTTCTGTAGTGCTTAAATATGAAATTTATCCAAAGGAACCGTATGCGAGTGTAGATTTGCATGTTGTCAAATTGCTATGAAGGAGGATTATATTTAGCTCTTGTTTTCTCTGTCTGCTAAGTAACTACCTTTGAAATGCTATCTGCCAGAAGATATAATTTTAGCCATCCACCAGGATTGATGCATTGCAAATTTGTGAAGTAATTGTTTAGTTTCGGTTGCTGGATGTGGACCAACGTGGTCATTAACTTCTTGTAGAAACCTGTAGGTTCCACTTTATATAGCTGGTCATGTCTTTTGATTTGCTCAATAAAATCCAAGTGTTGCAAAGAACCGTATACAACAGTATGCTTTATATAGTATAAAGGATGATGGTCAGGACATGCTGTATTTATTTATGACATGCAAATATATTGGCAGTTCTCATTTAGTTATGACCTTAAGTTAGTTCTATTTTGTTTAAACTATACTCGCACTTTATTAGGAATTCTTAGGCTGTAAGCCCTAGCTTAATAAGCACTACTTATTGAATAAACTATACTCGCAGTTGATCATCTGCTAGCAGTTTTATGCAGTTCTCATTGACATTTTCATTGTTTTTGAAACCATGTATACTATACTGTTCATGTCTTATACTTCCCTAGTGTGTTGCTCATAATTATGGGGGGTTGTCGAAATTCTGTAGAGGCTAGATCCTGTAAATGCAAACCACTATTCTATATTGGTGTACACTGCGTTTGAAATTACAGTATGTATATGTCCCCAGTTCTAATCAGTTTCTTCTTTGTGATTCACTTGCAGGGCTAGGCCACTGATATGCATGTCAAGCATAAGTTTTCATGGACTTATACCTAGGAGAACTTCTGACACCTTTTCTTAAGGCTGCACTTGTCTATCTACCCTTTGTATTACACAATGTCTTTGAACTGTTTGTGGAGATGCATGTTTCGTTATTCAACTGACTTATAAGTGTATAACTATGGCATGATGGTTGCTATTGGCATGAGGTTGCTGTATTCTATTCATTGGGTTTTAAATTAGTTCATCTTACCTATCTGCTATAATGTGCTTGGGCCCATGCTACCAGTTATTTGGTTGTTTATATCACACGTAGCACACTCCAGACCACCTGAAGTTCTTTACATTATCAAATTATAATGTGCTACTAATTAAAGTTTCCGTCAATTCATTTGTTCACATGAAGTTGATGATTCAGCATATGCATTTCATGGGCATACATGCAAGATCTTGTTGAACAGATTAACTTACTACGTCTCTTAAGTATGATTGATTGCTTGCCAATTGTCATTTGCTACAGTAGAGTATCTTAACATTGAAAATAATTAGCGTAATAGCTGGTCTTGATATCTTGGGTACAGATGAGGTATTTGCTTCTGCGTGCAGTCCTGTAGACGCATCACTTGTTGTTTCCGGAGGTAAAGAGGACAGAGGGTTTCTTTGGAGGATTGGGTCAGCAGATGTTCAGGGCTGCCTGGTATGGTTGACTCATCTTCTGTAGTCTAACTAGAATTACCAGATACAAGTGTTAATGTCAAGTTTAGCATGAGTCATCTTTGTATGCCCAAATTGAGATGGATTGTTGGATGCACATGGAATAATTTCTAGCAGCATCTAATTGTGCCAATTCTTAGTATATCTTCGTACTCATAAACTTGCTTGATTTCTACTCATGTTCTTCTGCATCAGTTCAATGCTTATACTGTCAATAGGAGTATTAATTTTAGAACAAAAAAGCACCTCTTCTATGTTGACCTCAAATCGGTGTGCTAACTTTATATGCATGCAACGGTTGGGAGCTAACCGGATCTGCTTCTTTATTATTGCAACTATTGTGCTGCAACTTGTATTGTTTTAAGCTCACTTGATATGCTACTGCACATGATCAGGACCGGGAGGCCGCAATGTCCTGGGGCGAGTAGCTGCGTTGGAGACGACCTGGAGTTTTGTCGCAGAGGAGCTGGAGCTTTGGCGCATAGGAGCTGGGGCTCTCGCGAGGACCTGGGGCTTCGGCGAACTTGTGCGCTGAGGAGCTATGCCGATCTGGAGCACCAGTGTGTTGTATCAGTAGACTAACAATGTAATAAGTGATATTTACTGTTTGTGGAAGTACCATCTACTGTCTGAGATGATCTCGGTTGAGAGGGAATGAAGTTGTATGTGCTTATGTCACCTGTTGTTTCCTGTGCACACGTTGATTTGATAATTGCTGAATATCTTGAAAAGTTCCTACTCTGAATGTTGGCCCAGCTATATTGGACTATTAAAAAGCCACGGCCCAAAGTGTACTAGGTTGAGAATGCCATGGCCCAAATAAAAGAAATATCAAATCGTGAAAAACAAAGGCCCATAATAGGAAAAGGCTCAGAAATATTCAGCTTGGTCCATATAGGCAGAAAAAATAAGGCATGAAAAAATCGCAAAAGGCTTATTTGTTGGGCCTGGCCCGTATGGAGGAGCTGCATGGACTGGGCTGAATCTCTTCCATGACCCACTCAGTTGGTCATAATTTTGCCACGTAGGATTGGCCACGTAGGATGTGACGTGGCTATGCCAGGATATCACATGACCAAATCAGTTGGTCATAGGGTTATGACCCCTCTGATTGGGTCATAGAGTCTATGACAATTCCATTCAATTAGTCATTGACGATCAAATAAGACGCTCGGTATGTGACTTTCCATTTTTGGTCAAAAAGGGGTCATGAATCAACCTACATGACCTTCTAGTGACAAAAATTGAGGGTCACGTATCAACATATTTCTTGTAGTGGTCGAAAGGGGGGTCCGAGGGGGTGAGGGAGTGGCCCACAGCACCTGGCGGCGCGGCCAAGGGGGCGGGGGTGGTGTGGCCCCCTCCTGGCCCCTCTCCTGCCCCATTCTGGCTCCCAGGGTCTTTTGGTGTTTTAGGACCAATGGGGTCTTTTCTGGGCAATTTCCCGAAAGTTGACTTTTCTGCACAAAAATGAGACACCAGGGTAATTCTGCTGAAAACTGTGTTAGTCCGTGTTAGTGGTATCCAAAACTCACGAGTTTAGAAGAAAACAATAAGAAAAGTGTTCAGAAAAGGAGATACGTTTTGGACATATCAGCTGCCTCACATGATCGAGATCATCTATTTGTAATGCTACATGTTGTGTTTGCTGGGATCCGATGATTATTGAATGCTATGTCTCTTGATTATCAATCTATCATGTTGTATTCATGTGTATGTTATTTATGATCTTGCATGATCTCCATTGTTAGTAGATGCTCTGCCAAGTAGATGCTAGTGACTCCAAGAGGGAGTATTTATGCTCGATAGTGGGTTCATGCTTCCTTTGCATCTGTGCTCGAGTGACATCAACATGACAGATGGAGGATGTGTTGTTGCCATTAGGGAGAAAACAACGATTTTTTACTTCATTTAGATTATTTACATTACACACTTTGCTAACTGTGATAATTTGTTGCTTGCAACTTAATAGCCAACGTTTGTTAGGATGATACTCGGAGGGTGGATTATTAGTCATAGATTCAGTTGGATGACAATCTATGTATTTTGTTGTAATGCCCGTGTGAATCTCATAGTAATCATCATGTCATGCATGTTTCATTATCTATCAATTTCCCAGCTGTAATTTGTTCACCATGCATGTTAGCTATCTTTTATGGAGAGACACCACTAGTGAACTGTGGACCCCGGTCCATTTTCTCATACTGATAATACACACACTGCTTCCACTATTTTCACACTCATACTGTTGTTTTCATATTGTTCTCACACTATTTTCCACACCATACGTTTAACCTCTTTGTGTTCAGAAAAACCGGTGACAATGACAACCTCACTACTTCATTGGGGCAATGTGAATTGATTGTGTTGTGTAGGTTCCACGTTGCTGCTGAACCGGTAGTGCGCCCTGCCACCTCAGCTGCATCAACCTTCGGAAGTTGCTTCTTTCTCCTACTGGCCGATTCAACCTTGGTTTCTTTTCTGAGGGAAACTTGTTGTTGTGCTCATCAAACCTTCCTCTTCGGGTCTCCCAACGAGTGCAAGACCTGCACCATCATATATCAATAACCACCAAAAACTCGTTTGCTAGTGTTTACAGTGAATCCTCTACCCAACCCGCTTGTCAACACCTTCTGCTCCTCGTTGGGTTCGATAATCTTATTTATCGAAGGTACTATGATACACCCCCATACTTGTGGGTCATCAGTGCCTTTTTACGGGGTCTAAAAAAACCCAAATATGTATTCGAGTACGGGATAAAAGTAGTTATCTTATCTGTGGCGCACCGTGCACTGGTCGCCACTGATACTAATGGACATACATGGGTGCCAGGTATCAGTGGCGCACCAGTTAGCAGTGTGCCACTGATGCTCCACGACATTAGTGGCGGACAGCGCACTAGTGCGCCACTGATACTAATGGATATACATGTGGTGCCAGGTATCAGTGGCACACCAGTAAGTAGTGCGTCAATGATGCTCTAGTCCATGTATGGTCAAACAATGGTCAAACTATTCAAATGGTGGTCAATGTATGGTTAAACAATTCAAATTATGGTCAAACTCTAGTCAATGTGTGATCAAACTATGGTTATGGTCAAACTCTAGTCAATGTGTGGTTAAACTATGGTCAAACTCTGGTCAATGTATGGTGAACCTTGACAAACTATAGTCAAACTATGGTCAATGTGTGTTCAATGTATGGTCAAACTCTGGTCAATGTGAGGTCAATGCATGGTCAAACTATTTAAACGATGGTCAAACTATTTAGACTCTGTTTAATCTGTGGTAAATGTATTGGCAAATTATTCAAAATATGGTTAAACTATTCAAACTATGGTCAAACTATGGTCATTGTGTGGTCAAACTAGTTAAACTATGGTCACTGAATTTTTTTAATTTTTGGTCAAACTCTGGTCAATGTGTGGTCAAACTATTCAAACTATGTCCAAACTTTTCAAATTACTGTTATTAAGCTCAAATGGTAAATGTGTGACATCATACTCAAGGGCTTAATAGGATTGATATGATACATATATCAATAAGTTTTAACTTTTTTCTCGGGACTAGAGTCGAACAGAACTAAGATGTTAAGCGTACTGGGGCTGTAGCAATTTGAGGATGGCTAACCTAGTGGGAAGTTGACCAAAGTTGGGCTTGAGCAATTCGAGTGAACAAAAAACATTTAAAAAAAATAAAAAGTGAGGGAATCAGTGGCGCACGACGGGATACACCACTGATTCTCTGGAGTACCAGTGGCGCATCACACTAGTGCGCCACTTATGCTCTGGAGTATCAGTGGCGCGATAGCACTGGCGCACCATGGTGCGCCACCGATTGTCCAAAGTGGTGCGCCACTAGTGCCCCTTTTCCTAGTAGTGACTGAAATGCGAGCATTATATCTCGCTCTAAGCGAGCGGGAGCACCGTCTCGCCCAGGTCGTTCCACCATATGGGCTGACCCATATACTCCAGGTTCGTTTTTCTCTTTCCTATTTCTTCATGTTTCTTCCTTTTCTGTTTTCTTTTTTTAGGTTATGTTTCTTTAAGTTTTGCAATTTTTTCATTTATTATGTGTTAAAATTTTAAAATTGTTCGTATTTTGAAAAATTTCAAAATTAAAAAAATTCACATTTTTCGAAAATGTTCAAATTTAAAACCGTCCAGCTTGAAAAAATTTCTCCATTTTAAAACTTATCATTTTCAAAAGTGTTCACCATTTCAAAAAAAATTCATTTCCAAGAATTGTTCTTCATATTTTAAAATTGTTTATTTCCAAAAATTGTTTACGATTTTTTTTTCAAAATTGATCATCATTATCAAAAGAAATTCAACATTTAAAAAAAATATTTTTAAAAATTGTTCACCATTTAAAAAATATAGAGAAAAAAGGACAAGTAGAATATGAAGAAAAAGGAATAAAAAAACTGGTCCAAGCGTGTATCGGGTTGGAGTCACTTTTGCTGCCCTGCTGGACGCGCATTGGGCCAAGCGCATTTTCGGCGATCGCGTGAGCGAGTTGAGTGTTCTGACTCAATTGAAGCGTCAGAATCACTAAAAAAGGGAAACCTTTTGAAAGGTCACCCGCGTGCGTTGTGCTTGCGACAAGTGTCACCATCAGAGTTTTGGTGGGTTGTTCTTTTTCCACCACGTATGGGTGGATGGATAGGCACACATTTATTTTGGGATCCGCTTCTTCAAAATAAAATATCTCGCGAACCGTTTTTCGAAATTACGAACCGTTTTCATATTTGAGATGCTCGCGTCGAGATCTTCAAAACTAGACCCCATGTTGATAGGTTTCGTGAAACGTTTTTTGTACACTCAGAATCAACACGGATGTACATCCAGTTACACACAGGTTTACGCCCAGGCGCAGTGAACGAAGTACGTCACAATTGCAGTGCTGACGTACACCCACGTGCACTACGGATGTACGTCCAGACGGTTGTACACCTAGGTGCATGCGGATGTACACCCACACAGATGTATATCCAGGCGGTTGTACATCCAGTGAAGGGCCGATGTACACCCAGGCGGTTCTACATCCAGTGAAGGGCCGGCGTACACCCAAACGGATGTCCGCCAGGCAGATTTACACCCAGACGAATGTACACCCATATACACCGCTCGTATACTTTCAGAACATCGCTGCTACTAGATGTACATGGTGTACATAGTGTATACACGCGCGCGCTATCAAAAGTATAAAGTATATACGGGTGTACAAAGTCTAAAAAAAAAGTTTCCCGAAACCTATCAACATGGGATTTGGTTTGGAAGATCTCGACGCGAGGAGCTCAAATATGAAAACGGTTCATAATTCCGAAATACGATTCTGGAGATATTTTATTTTGAAAAAACGAATCTAAAAATAAATGCGTGCCTACCCGTCTACCCTCCGTTTCGGTGGAAAACCAACCCCCCCCCCTAAAATTGTCTGGTGGTGACACTTGGCACGCATACAAGGCATCTCCTTTCCCTTTCGGAAGGTTAGAAAATGTTTCTATTTCCTTAATCGCACCCTCGAAGGGGAGCTCCTAGCTACCGCTTGTAGCGAGTCTAATCTAGAACTCGCCCACGCTAGCGATGTAGGGAGGCTAGCTCTCTCAGTCACATGGGCCTGGCCCATATGCGCGACCAGGGAGACTCCATCTCAACATACGTTTTTTTTACCTTTCTGTTTATCCTTTATCCTTTATTACTAGAATTGGTTTTAAACATAAATTTCTCAAATGTTCAAATATAAAAAAATATACATATTAGATAAATGTTCACATTTAAAAAAATAATATTTTAAAATCAGAACAGATTTAAAAAATGAACGAATTTTGAAAATGAACAATTTTCTAAATTGAACAATTTTGTATAATTTTTTTTGAAAATAATGAACAATTTTTAAAATTAACTTTTCTCATTTGAACAATTTTAAATTTGAAATTTTTTATCCGAACAATTTTCGAATTTAAACATTTTTATCCGAACAGTTTTCACATTTGAACAATTTATAAATTTGAACATTTTTTAGTTTAAATAGAAAATGAAACAGAAAAGGAAAAAAAAAGTAAAAGAAAAATAGAAAAGAAAATGAAAACAGAAAAAAGGGGACGATAAAAAGTGTTACAAAATACTTTTGATACGAATATGGGTGTAGCCCGTTGGTCGTGACTGTAACCGAAGCGAACAACCAGTTTGATCCCTCCTGTCTCCATTTTCTTTTCTTGTATTTTCTCGTTGATTAATGGGCCGGTCCAAGGGGAAGAAAACAGTGAGCGAGTCGGGAAACCCTACTGAAAAGCCCAGCGCCTTGTGATGATCCACAAGAGGCCGCATCTTCATTGGCCCATTCATCCATTCTCCACTCCGCTGCCGTGGGCTGTGGCCTGACGCCCACGTCCCGAACCCTCTGACTCCCTGCTCTGGCCGCCGGTTTGGTAGTTTGCCCACGGCTCATCGCACTTCTTATGCTTCTGTGCTCCGGTCGCATGCCGTTGCTTCTGCCCTGTCGCCATGCCCGTTGCAGTGGCAGGCGAAGGTGGCTCCGCAGGGGCGCCCAGCCACGGATCGATTCGCCGCCCCCGTCGGCGCGCAGGCCAGATGGAGGAACTCGTCTGCTGCTTCTGCTTGTGCTTCGTCGCAGGTACCTTACCCTGTTCAGCTCAAGCTGCTTCGTACTCACTTGCCGGATGTTATCTACTATCTCCGGTGGAATGTAAATAATGTACTGCCTCTGTCCAAAGTTCATGTAGTTATCTGTTCAGATAGTTTCTCTGAAGTCTGAATAGATAGCATCATGGACTCGTGGTGAAAGGAAGCGTGTCCGATGGCGAGCTCTCGCGACGCCCTGGGCGACGCGGAACCGCCCCCCACCACCCCGGTGGCCGGCGTCCACCCACCCTCGCCCTCCACACTTGCCTCGCTCCCCGCCGGCGGCGGCCTCCACCCGGCAGGCTCCCGTGCTCCCCGCGTCCGCGACGTTGGTCCAGGTTCGGTCTTCCACACTCACGTCCTCTCCCCTCCCCGGCGAAGTCTGGGTCACTCCCTTCACCTCGTCGTGCTTCTCCCAGACCTCCATGTCCAGCATCTTGTCCTTCTTGCTCTTCCCCCCGCCCACTCGTGCCTGCGTTGAGCTTGTCGCCGACGGGGTCGTCCGCCTCCGCACCCCCTCCAAACCTTTCGCCTCTTTCGTCCTCTCCGCGGGCCACAAGCACGGCCTTCGTTTCTTTCCGGCTCAGCTTCCACAGCTCGGCCGTCGACGCCATGACCGTGGCCTCCAAGATCTCTACGGACCCACCCGTCATTCTGACGAGCAAACGCGCGTGCGGTAGGAAAAAGCCGGCCTACTCCGGATTTTGTGGGCCAGGATTACTCCCCTGTCCCCCCGACCGTACTGGAGTTCAATTTCGCCCAACGCTCCCTGTCGCCTCACCGGTCCTTTGCCCCCCGCGGGACACCGCGCTAGGTCTGGTCTCCTCTGTTGCTAACGGTAGCACAGGAACAATCATGCCTCCCCTCGAGCCCTGCGCCGCGCTTGATGGCAGCTCCCGCTCCCCGCCTAACTCCGGTACGGAGGCTCCCCTGGCGATCAATGAGACCCGGACCCCCAGCGTGCGGACCTTCTTAGACGCTGCCAACTCGCCTCCCGCTCCCCCTCTCCCCTCTCCGCGTCGCCTCTTCAAATCACTAAGCCTTCAAGGTTGCTTCCGCTGCCTCTCGCTTGAGCACAAAGTGCGTGACTGTCGTAACCCCATTCGCTGCCGCCAGTGTGGAAGATCGGGGCACCGCCGCCGAACCTGCACCATGCCTCCCATGCCTACTACCTTCATCCCCACCCCCACCTCGCCGCGCACTCCCACCTCCAACCGCCCCCCGTTCCGGCCAGCCACCCCGTACCCGAAAGCCTCCCTCCCCTCCCCCCCGACTGAGCTCTCGACCATTGATGCCGTCTTGCTGGCGCAAACGGCTGCCGCGGTCGAACCCCCGCCCGAGCGCGTCGTGCACGAGGTCCCGGGGGCTGTGCCAGCCGTTGATGTCCCCGCGCCCGAGAGCGATGAGGACGCCGCGTTTGACGAGGAGGTCGAATCGGACGACCTCTCCGTGGTCGTCCCCATCGAGGTCTTCATGCCTCCGGGGGACACCGAGGCAGCGCGTAGGCTCGCCGTCGTCTACGTCGAGTCCCCGGCCCCGTTCTCCATGCCGGCCTCCGCCTTCGCTGAGGCCATCTACGACTCCCTCCCCGGGCTCCACGTCTCGATGGTGCCGTCCTCCGTTGGGGACGTGTACGCCAAATTCCTCAACCACGACGACAGGGAAATAGCCATGGCTCACCAACCCTTCGTTTTCGAGGGTGCAACCTTCAAGCTCGTCCGGGAGGAGGAGGCTGATAGGATCCCTTGTCCAATGCAGTTCATCACCGTCGTCTCCGCCAAAAGGATGCCCGCCGAGCATGTCTCGCAGCTCGGGGTCACCGCGGCCTTCAGTCCGTTTGGGGAAACCCTAGAGGTTGACCCCAACTGCCTGACGGGGTCGGATCTCTCCCTCGTGCGCGCTGTCGTACTGCTCAGGGCAGGCCAAGACGTGCCCGAGGACATCACTGTCCCTCGCGCACCCTGGGGGTCCCGTCTCGTCGCCCTCCGCTGCGTTCGGCGTTGGCGCGCCGCCGAGTCGTTCAACGACAATGGGGAATACGTGCCCTTCTTCGCCCCTCCACCACTCCCTATACCGCCGCAACCTAGGGCGCCTCGCCCTTGCCCCACCGCCCAGCGCTCCCACAAATCTCGCGGACGGTGAGCTGCGCGGTGATGCCGCTCTGGGGGGCGGGGATGATGCCGCCCTGGCTCACGACGCGCTGCTCGCGATCCTCGACAGTGTGGCCTCCTCACTGCCTCGCCATGGGATCCCCAGCTTCTCCGCATCGTCGCTATCCTCCCTCACCCTCTCGTGGTGCAGCTAGGTCACTTTCGATGCGGACTCCAGCTCGCTCAGCTCCGGGCCGCCTCTCTCCGTCACTAGGCGTCATGGGGTTGTCATCTCGGAGCTGACCGACGACGAACCTCCGCCAGTTTTCGCCAGCGACTCCAACGTCCTCCTGGCTGGGCGTAGGAGCTCTAGGTTGGCGCAGAAGGCTACCCAGATGTACGAGCCCGTGGCGACTAGGGCCACCAAGCTCCGCGGCCTCCGCGATGCTCTTGACGGCCGCACGGCCATCCTGCAGAAGCAAGTGCGCAAGCACGGCGTGCTGGCGTGCTCCAAACCCCTCCGCAAACGTACCGTCGAGGCCCTTGCGAACACTATATGCCCTTCGTCTTCGGTGCTTGGCTCCACCGATGATTAGATCGTCAGTGTGTTCGCTCCGTCAGGGCTGCGGCAAAGCCCTTACCCCCCCCCTGTTCCTCCTCGTAAGTTTGTCAGTTGTAGCTCGTTCTGTCACCGCCATCGTCCCCCTCTATCCCCCTTGTGCAACTCTCCGGTGTTTGTTGATGTTTACCATGAATAAACCCGGCCTCGGACGCGGGTTCCTCCAGGCGGCTTGGCCCTCCATCGCCCCCGGCCTCGATGCTCTCTTCGCCCAATTCTACCGTGGAAGCGTGGACCTCGCCCGCATCAACCGCGCACACATTGTGCTGCTGCCAAAGGGCGAGGGCCCGCTCTCACCGGCGTCTTTCCGGCCCATCTCTCTTCAGAACTGCTCGGTCAAGTCCTTGTGCAAAGTTCTGACGACGCGGCTGCAGCGGCAAATCAGCAAATTGATCGACATCGACCATACGGGCTTCATTGGAGGCAGGAGCATCTCCGAGAATTTCATATACGCTACGGAACTTGTGCAAACATGTTTCAGGCGCAGGGCTCCCTCCATTGTGCTCAAGCTTGATTTTGCCAAAGCATTCGACTCCGTCAGCTGGGACTGCCTCCGCAAGGTGATGATCTCTCGGGGCTTCCTGCCGCTATGGTGCGACCGGATCGACGCCATTCTCAGCTCCTCCTTCTCCGCCGTGCTCCTCAACGGTGTCCCCGGGAAGTGGATCAAGCTCGCCCGTGGCCTGCGTCAAGGAGACCCGCTCTCCCCGTACCTGTTCCTCCTCGTCGCGGTCGTGCTTCAGCGCATGCTCCAGGGCGACCCCGAGCTACTACATCCGCTCGTCGGCAGCGCGCCTTGCCCCGTTCTGTAGTACGCGGATGATACTCTCATCATCCTGCGCGCTAACGTCCGCGCGGCTCGGCGCCTTCGCGTCCTTCTCCAGTTGTTCGAACAGGTTACGGGCTTATGCATCAACCTTAGGAAAAGCACCTTGGTGTCGATGCACGTCGAGGATGACATGCTGGCCGAGATCACCGGCATCCTTGGCTGCAGGGTCGAGGGGTTTCCCCAGACTTACCTGGGCCTCCCCCTCTCCGCCACCAAGCTCAGGGCGGCCGATTTCGCGCCGCTCATCGCTAAAGTGGACAGGTACCTCTCCGGCTGGCGTGCGCTGCTGCTCTCCCCGGCTGGGCGTCTGGTTCTCATCAACGCCGTGTTGGACGCTTTGCCCACATACGCTATGGGGGCCGTGTTCCTCCCTGCCGGGGTGATCACCGCCATCGACCGTGTGCGTCGCAGCTTCTTCTGGGCGGCTGGGGAGCGCGCGTCCGGGGCAAAATGTCTCGTCGCCTGGGCCAAGGTTTGCCGCCCCAAGGAAGATGGTGGGCTCGGGGTCCGCTGCCTTGCTACGCAGAACCGTTGCCTGCAGGTCAAGGTGCTGCATCGCCTCTTCACCGCCCCCGACGGATCCTCGCCAGGCTGGGTGTGGTCACGCTTGTCTGGCGCCCCCCTTGACGCCATCGGGGGATCTGCCAAGCTCTGCGGGGCGCACTGGCGTGACCTCGTGACCGTGCTCCCCCTTTATCGCTACATCTCCAAGGTCGCGGTCAGCAACGGCAAACGGACGTCCTTCTGGTTGGACGCGTGGCTCCCTGACGGAGCGCTTGCGTCCACTTCCCCGGAGCTGTTCAGCCACTGCTTGGTGCCATCGGCCACGGTGCACCGCGTCCTCGGCGATGGGATCCACTCCCACCTCGTCGCCCGCCTCTCCACGACTGCGACCGAACAACTCGAATGGCTATCCCGGGCGATCGCTGGCACCAAGCTCACTGCGGGCATCGACGTTCGCTCCCTCCCTATCTGTGGTGGCACCAGCGGCTCCCTGCGCGTTTCCGCGCTCTACAAGCTGTGCATGTACGGGGGGTCCGCTTCCCCGCGCTTGATTTCGTCTGGGCCAACCATGCTCCCTCGAAAGCTAAGATCTTCACCTGGCTGCTGATCCAAGATCGGATTCAGCCGGGCCAACCTCCTCCACCGGCACATCCTCTCGGCGGACAAGGCCACTTGCGCCATATGTGGCGCCAAGTCCGAGAGCTCCGAGCACATCATGTTCACCTGCCCCTTCGCTCGCCGTTACTGGTCCTCCATTGGAGCTGCCCAGAATAACGACACAGCGGTGTCCAACGCTGCTTCGTGTCCCATCCCCGTCAACTCTCCAGGCAAGACCGCTTCGACGCTGCGTGTGCTCTGTCTATGGCAGCTCTGGAAGCACCGAAACGGTGTTGTTTTCAACAGCCTGGCTTCGTCGATCCCCCTCCTCCTCAAGAACTGTCGTGACGAAGCCAAACTCTGGCGCGTCCGGCTGCCCGTCGAGCTGCGTGCTGACGTAGATCAATGGATGATCTTCTTCACCCGCCCCCCTGCGTAGGCTGCTCCCCCTTGTTTTTAGGCCCGAACCGCTCTGTGTGGTTGTAGGCGGTGCCCCCCCCCCCCGTAAAACAAACTCTCTCGGGCTCTTTTCGCCCTTTCCTTGTGATTAATTGAAAAGATATTCAGGTGGGGGTTTATGCCTCCCCCGGTGAAAACTCAAAAAAAAAAATAGATAGCATCATTGGTCAGCCAACAAGTTCTTGTAGAGTTATATGTCTATCTTGCGTGCCCAGTGATCATTTGACATTCTGACGAAGCAAATTAGGAAGTTCGCGTTCCTTGTCTGTGGCACCTGATGGCGCGCATCCAGGAAGTGCATTGTTGCATGACCTGTATGTTAGATACAGATACAGATACGAGTAGGAATAGACTAGAACTCCTATATCAACTTGTAGTCCAAGTCTCTCTCCCTCTTGTACCCCCTTTATATACCACATGTGAGGGCTAAATCAAAACAACACAATATTAGGGTTCCAATAATTTCCACATGGTATCAGAGCGGTTAGTCTCACGGTGCCGATCCTAGGGTTCTAAACACTTCCGCAGCGCGCTGCCCCCGGGGAGATCTCTCCTCGGGGGCGCGGCACCTGGTAGATCAGTTCTTTAGATTAGATTTTAGCCAAATTTTGAAATTCCTAGTTGTATAGATTAGATCTGTTCTAGACACCAAATAAATCCCTAGATCTTTTTGTCCCTCAAGTTCCGGCGAAAATCAAGAGCAGATCCGTTCATGCCGGCGCGCAAACGCGGGCTTCTCGACGCAAACAAGTCGACGACTAGGCGAGGACGCAGCTCGGCGACTTCCCGTGTGCACGCGACGCACCGGTCGGTTGGCCTTCAGTCCACGCGCCGATGGGAACAGCACAAGTCGGCGGCGCGGTCACGAGCACCGATGGGAGATTCTTTTTCTTCTTGCACGCAGGATACCAGCTCACGTCAGAGGGCATCTGCAGGTGCATGAAGGCAGCAGGGTCCACCATGCACTTGTGCTTCCAATGCATCTAGCACGACCAAGCCTGGCATGCAGCGATATTGGAGAGCCTCCTCGCATGCAGCACTAGGACGCCTAAGATCGTTATACTTCTACCGCACCTACGACATCGATCTGCACTGCATTGAACCGCGACTACACCGAGCCGAACGACTGGACAACTACGCCAAGATACGAGCCAAAAATCTTCATCGAGCCCATCCATAAGAAGCGACATCTATCACACGCAGGCCGGTGTAAAACTTCGTCGACTTCTTCGACACCATGGCATCTACATCATCATCGCCACGAGGGACGCCTCCAAGCGATGTACCAGTTCATGCCTGCCACCTCATCACCGACATCACATCGCCAAGGTCTACATCACGTGGTCTTCACCGACAACCTCGTCAACACATTGCCGCCGCCGCTACAACTACGACGTCCACAAGGCTGGACACGCGTCCTCTGACAGTACTACTGCAAGACGCAATGACACCCGACGACGGCATCGACCGCGTCCGACGGCTAAGACTGCATCGACAACCCGGCATCACTACGGTGAAAGCCCCTACAACCGCGCACACGGTTCTGGCAAAACCATGTGTGCTTGATGAGCTTCTCCCAATCCTGGCAAAACTGGTGGACTCACTTATGACCTACGACCGCGTCCTCTGACGCCCGCGACGGTACCTCTCATGGTGCGAAACGTCGTAAAAAAAAACACAACTGCAGCACCGTCATACACATCGCGCAATTTTTTGCGCCTCCGGCATTGCGGCTACAACAACTACGACGAATACTACATCGACCACTACTACCTCGACTACGGCTACATCACGTTCAGCTACCTCGACATCGACATCACGGGCTACGTCTACGGCAACACATCGGCAACAACTCCAGTCAGCAGCGTCCGCGTCGTCACTTGCGTCCACGCCACTCCCGCTGTGACTGCGGGAGGGAAGAGAGAAGAGCGCATAAGAGACACAGTCGATGATGTGGAGGGGAGAAGACGACGAACGCGCAAGAGTTGAAATCCAGTCGCAAGCGTTCGCTTCACTCTCGCTACGACTGAGGGGGGATGTTAGATACAGATACGGATACGAGTAGGAATAGACTAGAACTCCTAGATCAACTTGTAGTCCAAGTCTCTCTCCCTCTTGTACCCCCTTTATATACCACATGTGAGGGCTAAATCAAAACAACACAATATTAGGGTTCCAATAATTTCCACACTGTATACGCACCAGGGGAAGGGCATCTTTGTGTTCTTTTTACTGCAGCCTGATCGCATGAATTGGATTATTTTTCCTGTAATTTCTGCAATGCTAGTCCGGTCCCTAGTACCTGAGTGTAGTTGGAGCACTTAGTGCAAGATTCAGTGTTAACTAATTCTGGCCAAGCACTAAATTACTGAGAGATATTTCCTTGTAAAGGAAATAGGGGACCGTTTGTGCAGGAGATCTTATTGTGCCATGGTATTGTATTGTCCGGTGTATTATTGGAGGGCGGACTGGAGACAGGACAGCGGCTTCGATAGCCTTTATCGATGAACAAAATCCCATGCGGCTTGCTACAGGCAATGATTCAGCGCATTCATCGGAGAATGCCGGGGTGGTTTCCAAAGGCTAATTTCTGCTGGATGCTGAGTCAAGCTGATCGACGCTGCAATCTCTGCGATTCTGAATTTTTTTGATGATCTGCGTCAAATGGGACAAAATGCTTCGAGCCTTCATCTGGAAGAACAGAAAGAATACCCATGGCGGACACTGTATAGTAGCTTGAGAGATCGTAACCATGCCAAAGTAGCAGGGATATTTGGGGTCAGAAACTTATACATATACAATTCCGCCTTAATAGCTAATCTGGTCACGAAGCTTCTGTCCGGAGCTGCAGGACCCATTTTCGGATGGTTTCACACTGGTATGTGCACATCAGATTCCATCAACTCCTGGACCACAAGGCATGCCGCTTGGAAGTCTCTGTCGGTGATGGTCATCACTGTACAATTCACCACCGCCTGCATCTTCTGGTATGATCTCTGGCCTACCATAGGGAGGTTTCACTCTATATGCCCCATCCTACATTCCTCCGCCATCGATAAAACTGTGCAAGTTGGATCCCCAAGACCAGCCTTCGTGGCATGTAAAGAGTCCTCCTCTTTGTGTTCTTTTCACTGCAGCCTGATTGTGTGATACACCTGTTTTTTATAAGTTTACATTAAGACGGAGGTGAATGTAACATACCATGCCACAAAGCTGTACAGACATATATATATTTGCTAGGTCTGGCTTTTCTTAGAGCAACAAATCCCCGTTTCCATTGATAAACTCAACGAAACCTGTCCAGCAGGTTAGATATAGGGAGAAGTTTTAAAACGATAACCAACACAGAAGAGACACACAGGCCAGCAGGAGTAAGTCTCAGACAAAAGAAAAAGGAGGCTAGTCTATAATTCTTCAAAAGGAGATGTAAGATCTATTACAGAGGTACTCCGTAGATCACAACATCAGATTACAGAGACATCCAGCGTCGAACTGAGCATGGTCCAGACACCAGCAGATGTTCACTTCGTTAACTCAGGTAATCTCGAGGATGTTAGATATTGTTAGTTAGTTGTTGTTTGGTTGTTGTACACGCGTTTGGTATCTTATAAACCAACGCGTTTAATCTCTCTTGGACTCCAAGTCTTGTAACCGTAACATGTATCGATCCCCTTGCCAGGGTTTGGCTATATAACACGCAAGGCCTGCCGATACCAAAGGCAGAGCTTCAACCTATCCAATCTACGTTCGCTTACATGGTATCAGAGCTAGTCCTCTCAAGAACCATGGCGTCGAGCTCCACAAATTCCCTTCCAAACAACCCATTCACCCAATCCAGTATTGAGAAGCTCAACAAGGGCAATTATGTGCTCTGGAAGGCTCAGGTGCTCTCCTCGATCAGAGGCGCTCAGATGGAGCGATTCCTCGACAGCAGCATCCCGCCGCCGGCCAAGGAGATCGAGGCCACTCGGTCTGGAGTCATCGGCAAGGAGGCGAACCCCGAGTACGGGGCATGGGTGGCGCACGACCAGCAAGTGCTCAGCTTCCTGCTGACCACGCTGTCGCCACAGATCGGCGCGCAAGTTGTTACCAACACAAGCGCCGCCACCATGTGGGAGGCAATTGAGGCCATGTTCACGTCTCAAACCCGTGCTCGCACGGTGAACACCCGCATTGCGCTGGCCAATACTCAGAAAGGCAACTTGTCGATTGCCGAGTATGTCGCCCGCATCCGCTCTCTGACGGACGAGTTGGCGTCCGCAGGCAAGAAGCTCGATGACGAAGACGTCGTCTCTTACATCTTAGCAGGGCTCGATTCCGAGTACAACTCGATCGTCTCGGCCCTCTGCTCCCGATCTGAACCTGTTTCCGTCGGCGAGCTCTACTCCCAGCTCCTCAGCTTCGAGGTGCGATTGGATCTACTACAAGGCGGAGGCGGACAACACTCTGCCAATGGCGCGTTCCGCGGTGGCCGTGGCGGAGGCCGTGGCTACGGAGGCGGACGTGGAGGCAACGGTGGAGGCGGCTAGCAGCCACCACAAGCGCAAGCTGGCCGCGGTAATCAAGCCGGTCGCGGCAACGGCGGCTACGTCAACAACAATGGCAACGGGTACATGCAAGGCAACGGGGCTGTCAACCCCGGACGTGGAGGCGGAAATGGCGGCAATGGCTATAAGCCACGCTGCCAGCTATGTGGCAAACAAGGCCATACCGTGCACAAGTGCTACCAGCGCTTCAACGCGTCCTTTACCGGTGTGGTGGAAGAAAAGAGTGCCGGCTCCGCTACTACCTCAACTCATGGCGGCGCCGATCCGAGCTGGTATATTGATACCGGAGCTACGAACCATATCACCGGGGACATCCACAAGCTGACGATCCGCGACCACTACAGCGGCCACGAGCAAGTCCACGCCGCCAACGGGTCAGGTATGGAGATTCAACACATCGGTCATGCTACTGTTAAAACTCCACAACGTGATCTTCATCTTAAAAATATTCTCCATGTACCACAAGCCACCAAAAGTTTATTATCCGCACATCGTCTTGCCTTTGATAATCAAGCTTTCCTTGAGATTCATCCGTCTTCTTTTTGTATCAAGGATCAAGCCACGAAGAAGGTCCTTCTGGAAGGCAAGTCTAGAAGGCGTCTTTATCCTCTTTCGTCCACATCATTGAGTCCAAACAAGGGAGCTTTCAGTGCTGTCAAACCTTCTGTGGAGAGGTGGCACTCGCGTCTAGGACATCCATCTTCGGTGATAGTCAATAAAATCATTAGCAACAATAATCTCCCTTGTTCTAGTTTGTCTAGTGATGACTCAATTTGTGATGCCTGTCAATTAGGCAAAAGTCATCAACTACCTTATTCAAAGTCTGTTAGTGAGTCAAGTGCTCCTTTAGAGCTCATTTTCTCAGATGTGTGGGGCCCTGCCCAAGAGTCTGTTGGACGAAAGAATTATTATGTTAGTTTCATTGATGATTTTAGAAAGTTCACTTGGGTTTATTTGCTCAAATATAAATCTGAAGTGTTTCAAAAATTCCATGACTTTCAGAGTTTAGTTGAAAGGCAATTCAACAGAAAAATCCTAGCTATGCAAACAGACTGGGGTGGTGAATATGAGAAGCTTAGTTCCTTTTTCACAAAAGTTGGTATTTCCCATCATGTGTCATGTCCCTATGCCCATCAGCAAAATGGATCTGCTGAAAGAAAACATAGGCACATTGTAGAGGTTGGTCTATCTCTACTAGCTCATGCATCAATGCCTCTGAAATATTGGGACGAGGCGTTCCTTTCAGCAACTTATCTCATCAATCGAACTCCTACAAAAATTCTCAATTTTCAATGTCCACTAGAAAAATTGTATGGTGACAAACCAGATTATAAATCCTTTAGAGTTTTCGGATGTGCTTGTTGGCCAAACCTCCGGCCATATAATAAGCACAAACTCGAGTTCCGTTCAAAACAATGCTCCTTTCTTGGTTATAGTAATCTTCACAAGGGTTTTAAGTGCTTAGACATTTCCACCGGGCGAATATATATTTCTAGGGATGTTGTGTTTGATGAAGCAATTTTTCCTTTTGCAAAATTAAATCCCAATGCTGGTGCAAAGCTTCGCTCGGAAATCCTCTTGTTGCCATCTGATGATCACGGGGGCGATAACAGTAGTACTAACCATGTGCAAGATTCTCCAGGAAAAAATCCTGACTCTAACGGTGCCAAAAGCCCCCAAATTCGGCGTTATTTCATGCAGGAGACAGGTGCAGGATCCGATGGAGATACTTCTGGACGCAGCGATCCCGGAGTGGATCGGCAATCGGGATCCGCGCAGATTCCCTCGGGCTCGGGTGCGAGCCGGTCCTCGCTGGACACCTGTCGCCACCAGACAGGAGCGGAGGACGAAACCGCGTCGCCAGCGCGGCCTCATCATTGCGATGGAAACGCGTCGCCCGCGCACTCCCATCGAGGCGGAGACAGCCCGACACGCTCGCCAGGCGGGGACACCACCCTGACGCGCTCGCCCACGCCCGGTGCTCGGGGAGGATTCGACAGCGACCGAGGAGGCGACGTGTCGCTTTCCCATCGGTCAGGAGCGGATGACGCGCAGGGGACAGATTCGTCTGTGCCTCCAAGTCCGGGCCGCGATTCTGATGGATCTTCTGCGCCAAGCACGTCTACATCAGCTGCTGTGACTCCCCCTGTTCGTGTACGGACAAGGAGTCAACATGGTATTTTTAAACCTCTTATTCCAACTGATGGTACAGTACGGTATGCACATTATACATCCACAGGGGAACCAGATAATCTACATGAAGCACTAGGCAATGAAAATTGGAAAAATGCTATGGATGTAGAATTTGAGGCTCTCACAAAGAACAAAACTTGGCACCTAGTACCATTAGAGAAAGGGAGGAATATTATAGATTGTAAATGGGTGTATAAAATTAAAAGAAAGGCTGATGAAACTATAGATAGATATAAAGCTAGGTTAGTAGCAAAAGGTTTTAAGCAACGCTTTGGCATAGACTATGAGGACACGTTTAGTCCAGTTGTAAAAGCAGCTACTATTAGACTTGTGTTGTCTATTGCTGTTTCCAGGGGATGGAGCCTACGCCAACTTGATGTTCAGAATGCGTTCCTTCATGGCATTCTAGAGGAAGAAGTTTATATGCGGCAACCACCTGGCTATGAGGATGGAAATAAACCGCATTATGTGTGTAGGTTGGACAAAGCATTGTATGGGCTGAAGCAAGCCCCTCGAGCTTGGTACTCAAGGTTAAGCTCAAAGCTGCAAGAACTTGGTTTTCGACCATCAAAAGGAGACACGTCCTTGTTCTTCTACAAAAAGGGAAGAACTGTCATATTTATGCTTATATATGTTGATGACATAATTGTTGTGAGTTCATCTCAGGAAGCCACAACAGCACTGCTGAATGATCTAAGGAGTGATTTTGCACTCAAGGATCTAGGAGATCTTCATTATTTCCTTGGTATTGAGGTTAAACGGATTAATGATGGTATTCTGTTGAATCAAGAGAAATATGCATCCGATATACTCAAACGTGTAGGTATGACTGGATGCAAGCCTTCAAGCACACCATTGTCCACTTCGGAGAAGTTATCACTTTATAAAGGTGATGTGTTGGGTCCTGAGGATTCCACTCGGTATAGAAGTGTGGTTGGGGCTTTACAGTATATTACTCTAACTAGGCCTGATTTTTATCATTTGTGTTAATGTCAGTTTCTGCATTCTCCTACTTCTGAACATTGGACTGCAGTAAAGAGAATCTTGAGATATCTCAAGGGTAGTATTGGCACAGGAATTAAACTGTGCAAATCTTCTTCATCACTTGTTAGTGCATTTTCTGATGCTGATTGGGCAGGTTGCTCAGATGATAGAAGATCTACAGGAGGGTTTGCAGTATTTTTTGGATCAAATCTTGTATCATGGAATGCAAGAAAACAGGCAACAGTTTCTCGATCGAGCATAGAGGCAGAGTATAAGTCCTTGGCAAATGCCACAGCAGAGGTAATGTGGATAGAAACATTGCTTGATGAGTTGGGTATTGAACATCCTCAAGCAGCCTGTTTATGGTGTGATAATCTTGGTGCGACTTATCTCTCAGCAAATCCAGTTTTTCATGCTAGAACTAAACACATTGAAATTGATTTTCATTTCGTAAGAGAACGTGTGGCTCAAAAACTGTTGGAGATCAGGTTTATACCAACAGGAGATCAGGTGGCGGATGGGTTTACAAAACCTCTACCACTGCGGCAGTTTCAACTGTTCAAGTTCAATCTCAATATGGACACATTGTGATTGAGGGAGGATGTTAGATATTGTTAGTTAGTTGTTGTTTGGTTGTTGTACACGCTTTTGGTATCTTATAAACCAACGCGTTTAATCTCTCTTGGACTCCAAGTCTTGTAACCGTAACATGTATCGATCCCCTTGCCAGGGTTTGGCTATATAACACGCAAGGCCTGCCGATACCAAAGGCAGAGCTTCAACCTATCCAATCTACGTTCGCTTACAGAGGAGTCAGTGTCTTCGCTGTCAGAGGAATGCAGTTTCGGTGACAGTGTCAGCTTCTTCAGCCACTTAACAGGAGGGAGGGGAGCCAGCAGGGTTGAGACCATTGAGCAGAAGCTCTCTTTATCCTCCAGCATCTGATCTTTGAAGATCATTTTCCACCTTCTCAGCTAGGACAAAATCAGCACCCACACCCGATTAACTTTAAGCCAAGTTTTGCCATGAAAGATCATAGAATTTCTTAATTTCAAAGCCAAGTTTTGATAGGTGTGGCTGTACCCCCCCCCCCCTCCCCCTTCCCTTCCCTTAGTGTGACCATGTAGTGTGCTTGGCAAAGAGAAGCTAATGGATATCCAATCTCCAAATAGTGTGACCATCTCCAAATTTTTTGTGCAGTTTCTGCAATGGTAGTGTAACTGTGTGAGCTTAGCCTGCAATAGGAGCAATTAGCTACAAGATTCAGCTTTTAATAAATTCTTCCCGAGCAAAAGATTGTGAAAGATATATCCTTCTTGCCACTTGGATAGCCATTTGAAAACATACCATGTTGTTCCACAACAGTTCCTCTTAACATCTACTAGCTTTGAAAGGCATATAGTGGTTTATACCAGCAGTGAAGTGTTTTATCCTGTTTTTCCTCCCCAAGTACAGAGCTTCTGCCCAACCCAGTTGCAGTGGCGTGTTCACTTGTATCCATGTGAAGCAAATCAGTGGTCGAACGGAAGTTCCAGCATGTCAAATTGTTAATTGGTATCTTATCCTATATTTTAGTTATATACTAGTTTACGTAAGCTAGCTTACAAAACACATGGCTGTCACCTTGTGTGGATGCAGTGCATGTTGGATCAACTTGCAACGTTAGGTGCAATATCTTATATAGTAGCATATTATAATATTATCACGGAGACGTACTATGGCTTGTCATTTTGCAAGACATTATTGCCTCGTGCATGGAGCAAGAACAGGTCGTCCTCCCAATGCTAGAGTTGACTGACTGCCAATGCTAAACCTCCACAATTATCTATGTCCACAAACGTCATTTTGCAAGACATTATAACAATTTCTCTGGAGATCGAGCTGCTGGTACAAAATATATGGACAAATGTCATTTTGCAAGACAATGGAACTTTTGTTTCTCTCCAATACAACTTGGCATCCACAAGACATCGCTGTTCTTGTGTCTTTGCAATGAGTGATCGATACACAGTGCGAGTAGGGGGCGGGGGGGGGGGGGGGGGGGTGACAGACTCATTGCCACCAAAATACACTACCGAACCTATGCACAACTTCAAACTTATGCACTATAGGGCATCGAAGTAAAAAAACTATCTACCAGTTACTGCAGTTATAGTAACATTGTTAAAACTACGAGACTTATTAGCAGCTGCTGCTTCTTTGTTGACTGCACTTAAACTGAAATATCCCGGGTGCTTAGGCTTATCTAAGATCATAGTCTTGCTGCTTAGCATCGCAACAACATCCAACATGGTCGGCCGATCAATTGCGTCTTCTTGTACACACAACAATGCAATGTTAATGCACCTCATCATTTCTGACGAATTGCCCTGGGGAAGCAATGCCACATCAACGAGTTCGATCCATCTTTCCTCTTCAAATAATTGCCAAGCCTATTTGAAATTTCATCAAATAATTAGATAGGACACATATGATAAATAAACAATATTTTCTTCCTATATGGATGTGTAAATATGCACTCACATGTCCAAGGAGGTTGATGAAACCTCCGCATTCCTGGGAGTTCTTCTTCCCGCTAATGATCTCGAGAACTAAAACACCAAAGCTGAATACATCCGATTTGACAGAGAAGAGGCCATGGGAGGCATACTCGGGTGCCATGTAGCCACTGAAATCAAGTAACAGTGTATGTCCAATTACTATATGGTTGAGTTATAACAAAAATATTGATATGTGGAGTGATTCAGAGGAAACTTACTATGTACCAACCACCTTTCTTGTTTTATTTCTTTCGTTGATATTTGTGCTAAATATTTTTGCTAGCCCAAAATCTGAAATTTTGGCATTCATGCTGCTGTCCAAGAGAATGTTGCTTGGTTTGAGATCCCGATGTATAACACGCAACCTAGAGTGCTTATGTAGGTAAAGAAGTCCTTCTGCTATTCCTACAATTATGGCAAGACGTTTGTCCGAATCTAGTAGAACTTTTCTCTCTTCATCTGCAGGTGAATTAAATGTTAGTATAGCAGAGGGAAAAACATGTAGAGCATCGTCTGAGTAAAATCTTAGTGTACCATTATGACAGACAATATCTAGCATGTGAGTGTGAAAATGCAAATATGTACCAAAGATGAAGAAGTCCAAGCTTTTGTTTGGCAAGTATTCATAGACCAGCACTTTCTCCACTCCTTGAGAGCAACATCCCATGAGCCTAACCAAATTTCTGTGTTGAAGTTTGGCTATGAGCTCAACTTCATTTTTGAACTCTATGAAACCTTGATCTGAATCTGAATCAAGTCTCTTGACTGCTATCTCTATTCCCTCGGGAAAAAGGCCCTGGGAAAAATAAATACTTTTTATCAATATATGCAACAATCCGGGTTGTTTTATGATGCACAGATTAATTCGCGGTTCCCTCGTGCAGAATAAAGGCACATTTAGACCACCTCCGATCAATATTCCTCCTCTTAATCATTTTGTATTGGTGTGCATTTTGTATTGCCTAGAAAACGTGGAGCAGGTAGGGAATGGTGTTATATATTCATTATTACCTTATAAACAGGGCCAAATCCACCTTCACCAAGTTTGTTTTCCTCGGAGAAGTTATCTGTAGCCTCTAATATCTGCTGAAACTCAAATACAGAAAATTCAGACAGCTCTGCTTCCATTTCCCAGCCTAGTTCTTCTCCTTGAAACTGCCTTGTACTTTTGTCCTGTAAGCTTGCTTTACCTGAAAATTATGAACTAGCGCTGTCAATATCGATCTATGTAACTATGAATCTTTAGATATATTTCTGTTGAGCATTTTATTACAAACAAATTTACCCACCTTTTGTTTGCCTTTTCTTAAGCCGACAGCAGTAAACGAGGAAGCAGAAAGCAACCAGCGCTAGCAGAGCAGCAGCTACCGTTATGGCAATAACCCAAGGTCTGATTCCATGTCCTTCATGATTAAACATTATCCGTGCAAGAATCAGCATAACTAACGTGACAGCTAATAATTAATGAAAGAGTCTTAATGGATTGTTGATCACATACTGTTGCCTGTGGAAGCCGGCGCCGGTGCCGGAGATACGGACAACGGAGATGAAAACGGAATCCGCCGCATGTTCTTGTCGTCGAAGAACATGAATGCCTCGAACCTGACGTTGCAGCGGAGCACGAAGATGCGTCCCCCCATGCGCACGGAGTTGGTGGCGTTGACCGAGCCGACGAGCCGCTTTAGGCATGCCAGGCAGTCGCTTTTGGACAGGTCCGGCGTGCATTGCGCCAGTGAGTAGAGCGTGGGCGAGGCTCCGCCGATGGAGTCCATGAACGCCGTGGCGAACCCGCTCGACGCAGCGGCCGCGTCCTGGGCCGTCTTATTGAGGAGCTCGTGGACGGCGGCGGCGACGACAAGCGCGTTGCCGGGGAGGCTCAGGGTATTCCAGTACTGGAAGAATGTACCGTTGTTCGCGGTGATGTTTCCCGTGATATTCCCCGTGATGCTCGATGCCGGGCTGAGGTAGCGGGCGTCACCGGAGAAGCCGACGATGCACCCGGGCTGCAGGGTGCTCACCTCGTCGTAGTCGTAGTAGACGGTGGCGGTCCTGCCGCCGGGGCACATCTTCTGCGCGTACTGGAAAGAGGAGGCGATGCAGGCCCTGCACGCTGTGGTGTTGACGGTGTCGCGGCGGCAGAGCGCGAGCGCGTGCGCCGCGCCGGCGGTGGCGTTGGCGAAGAGCTGCGGGGAGGCGGAGGTGTTGCCGGGGAGGGCGGCGGCGAGCACGGCGAGGCTGGACTGGTAGGTGCTGTTGGCGGTGTGGTTGCCGCCGCAGACGATCCCGATCGCTGTTGCCGACGCCGGCAGCAGGAGGAGGAGGAGCAGCAGCTGGTGCGCGCCCGCCATGCTAGCTATCCGTGTGCCTGCCTGCTCTGACAATAGCAGCTAGCCTTGGCTTCTGCTTTTGTGGACGTGCTAAGGAGACTTCAACGAAACTACAAATGCAAAGATTGACCAACCGCAAGGCCATGGCAGCCGCCTAGAGGAGACTTGAGTCAAGCCAAGTCAACTACCTACTTAGAACAGTAATGACCAATGGGTTTGCTAACAGGGAGGCCAGCACGTACAGGGTCAGCAACTCTTGGAACAAATTAGCCTTCCGGCTGCCCCTGATTGTCTTTTATTCAGCGTTGCTTTCACTTGGAATTTTGAATACCTATTTCCCGGTACGTCTCACCGTGTCTGGCACGGCCGCCCACGCCGGGGAAGACGTCGCTTTCGGGCCAACGTGGAAAATGATTTGGAAGAACGTGAAGAAAGTCTATGCAGTTTCCGGTGGCCGCCGCCGTTGGTTTCAAAACCAGCTCCCGGCCGGCACAATAGAATAGAGGAGTGTTGAGAGCGATGGAGTGATTTCCGCTTTTCAACTCTGCAAGAAGCCAAAGGTCCCCTTACAATTATGGCACGAGCATCTTGGATATATAGGCATAAACTAACTAGTATGGATAGACTGAAGCCGTTCTCAACAACCAAGGCTGAGGGCAGGGGGGAGACGTCACGATGAGGCCAGGCAAATTGTAGGTGGGACAGAGGTTTGTGTTCTCATCGAAATTGTAGGGGGAAAAGTTGTAGGGGAAATTGTACCTTTCTGAGCTACAAGTGACTGCAAGTGGCAACAAGGAAATATCATTCACAATCTATGCCACTCGACAATGGATGTCCGGTCTCCGGTCCGCCCTCCAATAATCTACTGGTCGACAATGCAGTGCGTGCCACCGCTCGGATATGCCTATTTTCAAATCTCTAGATTTTAGCATTTTTTCCATTTTTGTTTAGCCCATACTACTTTGTATTTGAATATAAAATTTCCCACTTTTGTAGGGTACGCCGATAGCTGCATCCGATTTTTTTTTCTCAAATTTTTTGAAACTTTTAAATATTTTTTCGTATTTTTGAAATCTGCTGAGCACCCAGAAGAAAACCACTTTCCAATCTGAACGGAAGCCCTTCTCAACAACCAAGAGGGCTACTGACCAGCTGTGGATCTCAGGTCATCGTCGTTTACTGCACAAGTGGTGTCACCACTTTGTCTGAGTACTGCATGCCTCTCAGAGCCACGTCAGAATGAATTATTCTTATCCAAGTGGCAACAAGAAAATATCATTCACAATCAGTCGCCCTGGTCGGACAATGTTTTTTCTGTCTCGCGTCAGTCCGCTAATAACGCACTAAACAATGCAGCGCCACTGCACAATAATCGGGTTCTCATCTCGTCTTTTTTGCTAGATACACTATAGATATCGTGGTTGTAATTTTTTTTTATGTATCAAAACCGTTATTTCCGAAACAACTTAATACAATCAAGCCTCATTTGGGACAATCCATACTTGTGTTTCAGTTATGTAGGACAAAAAGGATAGAAAAAAAATACTACATGGACATTTTTTTTAAAAAGGAATTGATAAATATATTAATATCACAAGGCAATACATATTACACCGAGTCCCTGTCTTAACATGATATCAAGGCCTAGTCAAATACTACATCACATATAAGGTCAGGTAATTTTTTTTGCAAATTTTACAAGGAAAGGAGAATCAAATGTATGAAGGAAAAAAAAACAGCTAATTATGTACTCCTACTAGTTTGCAAACCCTATTTATACCCTTTAGGGTACACAATCTCATTTGAAACAGCACTTAAACTTAGCATTATACAACGACTAAGTTTTGTGAAAACTACGAGATGACAAAAAAAAAAAATACATAACACGAGGAAACAAACTATCTTGGGGTTGTGACAGATATGGTCCTATCACTAATACTATTTGACTCGGGACCCGTGGATGCATCTTCATATCCTACTCTAACATTGATATATGCTGGCTGCTTAGGATCATCCAAGATCATAGTATCACTGCTTAGCATTGAAATAACATCTCCCATGGTTGGTCGATCGACTGCGTTCTCCTGTACACACAACAATGCTATCTTAATGTACCTCCTCATCTTTGCCGAGTGAATATGGGGATCCAATGAAGAATCAACGAGATCAATCCACTTTCCTTCTTCCCATAATTGCCATGCCTGTTTGCAATTCCATTACACGAATTAGATTACGTAGCGAATGAAAAATTGCAATTTTACAAGCTTAAGTTCGTCTGTGTGTATAAGCTCACAAGTCCAAGAAGATTGATGAAATCTCCACATTGTTGCTGACTTGAATTCTGTTTTCCGCTAAGAATCTCCAAAATGATTACACCAAAGCTGAAGACATCGGATTTGATAGAGAAGATGCCCTTCGAAGCATACTCTGGGGCCATGTAGCCACTAAAATGGTATATGATTCATGTCAAGACTACTTACTCTTTCTACTTCAATCGTAATATATACATGTATTGCAATTAGAGTTTGTATCTGAAACTTACTATGTGCCGACCACTCTTCTCGTAGTGTCTCCTTCGGTGTCATTAGAGCTAAATATTTTTGCTAGCCCGAAATCTGAAATTTTTGGATTCATTTCTTCATCCAGCAGAATATTGCTCGGTTTAAGATCTCGATGTATGATAAGCAACCGG
This sequence comes from Alopecurus myosuroides, assembly GCA_028641055.1. Taxonomy (NCBI): domain Eukaryota; kingdom Viridiplantae; phylum Streptophyta; class Magnoliopsida; order Poales; family Poaceae; genus Alopecurus; species Alopecurus myosuroides. Next base: position 553,396,285 of record CM054058.1, read on the forward strand.
GAGTGCTTATGCAGATAAAGCAGTCCATGTGCTATCCCATCAATTATCGCTACAAGCTTTGGCCAATCCAGTAAAGCTCTTTTATTCTCATCTACGCAACAATTAGATATTATTATAATATGAGAAAAACGCCTCGAAAAGTAACAAATTGTAGAGTTGAATTAACAAAAGTATTGCGCAATCTTAAGACATTCTCATGCATCGACAATCGCTAATTAAAGTTAATTAAGAAATGCATACCAAAGATGAAGTAATCAAGGCTTTTGTTTGGCATGTATTCATATACCAATATTTTCTCCTCCTCTTGAGAGCAACATCCCAAGAGCCTAACCAAATTCACGTGCTGGAGTTTGGCTATGAGCTGGAGTTCATTTTGAAACTCTATGAAACCCTGTCCTGAATGTGAAGCAAGTCTCTTAACCGCTATCTTGATCCCATTTGTAAGCTGGCCCTGGGAAAAATTATCTATTCAAAAGTTAGGCTCTTCCCAGTCTACACGGTAATTAATCATCCTCTTCTATTTAGAAGTTAGTATCAGATAGTATTGGCTCAAATGTAGATAGGCTTGTTTTCATACAAGAGATCCTAAATAGGCCACAATAAAAGATGAAAATCCTACTAATTTACCTTGTAGACGGTGCCAAAGCCACCTTCTCCAAGTTTGTTCTCCTCTGAGAAACTACCTGTAGCCTCCAGTAGCTCTTCAAAGTCAAACAAGGAGAACTCCGAGTGTGCCAAATATCTTGATCCTTGTGTAACATTATTACAATTAAATAAACACTCATTAACATTATCTCCACTACTTGAGTAATTGAATAGAATACAGTGTTACGGGGCATGATTCCACTAAAAAATTAGGTACCTTTTCTCTTCCTCTTAATCCGACGAAAGTAACAGATGAAGAGGAGAAATGCAGCAGCTACTAGAGGAACTACAACTACAGGAATCACCCATAGCATGCTCCCTGATAAAAACCAACGCAACACACACATATAAACAATAATGTTAATTACCGACGAAGGTCTCTCTTACTGACCGTATTTTGTTTGCTACTTACTCGTGCGTTTGTTCAGACTCGGAGCTGCCTCCGGCGCCGGCGCCGGCAGACTTAGCAGCGGCTGACCGGCGTAGAACTGAAACGCGTCGTACCTGAAATAACAGCGCGTGACGCCCATCTGCCCGCCCATGCGCAGCATCATGGTGGAGTTGACCATGCCGAGGAGACGGCGCAGGCACGCAGAGCACTCGTCGGCGGGCAGGTCCGGCGTGCACCGCGCCTGCGAGTAGACCCTCGGGTACGTCGTCACACTCGCCATGTCCATGACGCCGGTGGCGTACCGGCTCGGGACCGTGCCGGCCGCCTTCTCCGCGGTCGCGGCTAGCAGCTCTCGGGTGAGGCGGGCGATGGCGGGGACGTCGCCGCCGGAGACGTTCCTGGTGCTCCAGTCCTCGAACGGCGGCGTGCTGTCGCCGTCCCCGCCCGTGGCGTTGGAGGGCGCCGCGAGGATGTTGCTGGCGGCGCCGCCGTAGGCGAGGATGCAGTCCCGGTAGTTGGAGCCGGCTGTGGCGCACTGCGGCGTCGTCTGGTTATTTACCGCCTTGTCGAACCAGCTGGTGATGCACGTGCCGCAGGTGGCGGCGTCGAGGATGTCGCCCCCGCAGAGCGCGAGGGCGGAGACCACGTCGGGGGCTTGGCCGTAGGTGGCGCTGGCGAAGTGTACCGGGGAGGAGGAGGCGTTGTTGGAGAGGATGGCTGCCACGGCCTTGACGTTGTCGCAGAACACGTCGGCGGCCACCAGAGTGGATGGTGTGAGTAGGAGGAGCAGGAGGGTGAGTAGGCCCATGGCCGCCATGACAAGCTGCCTAACACTGACTAGCTAGCTACAAGACTGCAGCAGGTCAATTTTCGTTTTTGTTCTGCCAACAAAGGTCACGCGGGGAAAAGAACACTCGAACCTTTTTCCAGCTCACACTCCCTGGCAAGGGGTACTACATTATTTGCCTTGGGAGGATTCACTTGGTCTTGATCAGGTCAAGGCGGCTAACGAGAATAGAAAAAGGCGGCTACCTCTGCTTCTGCTACCTCTGTTTCCACTTGGAAAAACGAAGGCTGGAACCTTTTTTGACACCGGTCGTATCAGTTGCTTTCAGTTCGCACTGATTAACACCATAGCCAACAACCGAGACCTCCGGAGCGGCATAACAGAGAACAGAAAGATCCATTGAGAGAAACCCTGACTTGGACAGATTGAGGTGGGTCTCTCAAATCCACTTGCTGGGAGTTCTGTACCGGACAAAATAATCGATGCTATAAGGTCGAGCCGTTGGAGTGAGGTGAGGTTGAAGATAGCAGGGTTAAGGCCTTGACTGTACAAGCAACGCCCACTGAGTTGTAGAGGAGTTTGCTGACTGCAGCGAACAACTTCCCAGAGACAACAATTGGTGCCATCATCCCATGAGTCAAGGGCGCTGGGGTAACTGAAAAATGACAAGGATTTATTTAGTTGGAGGAGGCTTGCAGCCTGCTCTGAATGGCACCGGAGAGTGAGGTTACCGTCACCGTGGGCGCAACAACTTCCACCATGCCACAATGGCCTTCCCTACAACATTCCATTCCATATATCTGCAGCACTAGACTGTGACTTGCGAGTACTCAGTCAGAGTGGACAGAGACACACTATACCTGCAGAAGAGGTTGGAACTTGTTTCACTGTCAGAGGGAGAGAGACTCAAAGTGGCTCTAGACGACATGCTTGTGAGTAGCATCTACCATTTAGTGCTGCAGGTTAAGTGCAGCTAGCAGCGGCAGCATGTGCAATATTAGTTGACTGGTGCACACTGCAAGAAAGGAAAGCCCGGAAAGAAAAACTTTTATGTGTTCAGTGGGTCAGAAGTAGTTGTGACTATGCCCTTCATCGAGCGGTGGAATTGAGCACTATTTTGAGAGAAGTCGCACAGACTGAATGTGTTGGAATATTTGGCCCACTTGTGTGTGCTGAAATTTTGGGCCCATATGTGGCTAGCCCAATAGACAAATCCTGAAATCTCAAAATGGCCCATGTGTACAAGTGAGTGGTGGGAGCGGGAAGTTTAGTCCCACATTGGAAGTTTGAGGAGTTGCACACCACCTTATAAGGTGGAGTGTTGTAGGGATGGTATGTGAGTGAGAACAAGAGAGCCTCTCGCGCACTCCTCCTCCTCCGCCGCTCGCTCGTCTCGACACGACACGACACGTCGCGATCGCGTTTCGTGAATCGAGCCTCAAGCCTCGAGCCGAGACAAGGACGCGTCACAGCTGAGGCTATAAAAGACGCGCACCGTGGGCGCTGTACACACACCGAACCAATCTAGGTTTTGCCACACCTCGTTCCTTGCGCCGCCAACGTAGTCTACTCCATCCAGTCGCCCTTGTGATCCTGTACGGGAGAGGGCGAATTAGGTTTTTGGGAAGCGCTTCGCGCGACTGCTCGCTGCTTCCAACACGGCTAGTCTGCCTAGCAAGTCAGGCGGTGCTGCGTACCGCCGTCTCAAGCGTCGTCTACTCCGACCCGTCCACGCCAACGTTGTCATCAACAACGTTATTACAAACGAACGGTACGGAATCTGCGTCCTGATCTGTCTGTTTAACATGTCTGCTGTTTACATGTTTAGAGAGATCGTGTTGCTATTATTCATGTTGTCTGATGCATCTAGTATGTTCGAGTTTCACATGTTAATAGCTGCTGTCATCGTGATTTATATTCTGGAATTAATCTTGGAAATTATGCCTAATTATTCAACAATCCAAAAACCTAATTGTAGGCAATTTCCTGAACTGACTATGGCCCACTTAAGTGATTCGATGAAACCGGAAAAGTTCAATGGTACCACCTTTAAGAGATGGCAACTGCGAAGCCAACTGTGGCTCCAGTCCATGAAAGTGTGGGACATTATTATGAGTGGCCTTCCTGAAGGAGCTTCTGACGAGGTTCAGAATAAGTTCAAGGAAGCCAATAATAATTTCAGAGGCTGTATTCTGAGTGTCCTGGAGGGACGTCTGTGCGATGTGTATATGCACATCGAAGACGCTAAGGAGCTCTGGGATGCACTGAACACTAAATTCGGTGCGTCCGATGCTGGCAGTGAGCTGTATATCATGGAGAGCTTTAACGACTACAAGATGGTGAATAACTGTTCTGTAGTCGAACAGACTCATGAGATACAGTGCATTGCGAAGGAGCTTGATCTGCTCAAGTGTGTGATTCCTAAAGTTTGTGGCTGGATGCATTATTGCAAAACTGCCTTCTTCATGGAGGAGTTTCGCCACATCTCTCAAACATAAGAGATAGGAGATATCAGTTGAAAATCTGATAGCGTCTCTTGATGTTGAGGAGAAAGCTAGGGCAAAGGACACAACTGAGAGAGGTGGTGATTTGCAGTCTAGTGCCAATATGGTGCAGAAAAATCATCACGTCAAGAATAACAGCAAGAACAAAGGGAACTATAAGCCCCAGTTCAATGGTCCTGTGAACACTACTGCCTTTAAGAATAATAAGAAGAAGAAGGTGCTGAACAAAGCTGGGCTCGAGTGCTTTACGTGTGGAGCGCTCGGCCACTTTTCTGTGGACTGCCCAGATCGTGCAGACAAGAAAGGGAAGAAAGGCTCCAAGAATGTCAACGTGGTGACCGCTAGCAACACTGATGGGTACGGTAATATACCGATGGTACTTTCAGTTCTTCAATCTCCATGTTGGTGGATTGATACGGGTGCTAATGTTCATGTGTGTGCTGACATCTCTATGTTCACTTCTTATCAGGTCGCACGGGATTCTTCCGTCCTAATGGGGAATGGGTCACATGCTTCTGTTCGTGGTGTTGGCACGGTAGATCTGAAGTTTACTTCGGGGAAGATCGTGCAGCTGAGGAACGTGCAGCATGTCCCTTCTATGAATAAGAATCTCGTCAGCGGCTCCCTTCTTTGCAGAGATGGGTTTAAAGTAGTGTTTGAGTCCAATAAAGTAGTTGTGTCGAGATTTGGACAATTTATTGGTAAAGGCTATGAGTGCGGAGGCTTGTTCCGCTTTTCTCTTTCCGAATTTTGCAATAAGTCAGTAAACCATATTTGTGGCAACGTTGATTCAGATGCCAGTGTTTGGCACTCTCGTTTATGTCATGTTAATTTTGGTTTACTGTCGCGGCTATCCAGTTTAAATTTAATTCCGAATTTCACCATTGCCAAAGGTTCTAAGTGCCATAGTTGTGTGCAATCTAAGCAACCTCGGAAGCCTCACACGGCAGCTGAGGAGAGACACTTGGCACCTCTAGAACTCATACATTCTGATCTATGCGAGATGAATGGTGTGTTGACAAAAGGTGGAAAGAGATATTTCATGACACTCATTGATGATGCTACTAGATTCTGCTATGTTTATTTGTTGCAAACTAAAGATGAGGCTTTAGACTACTTTAAAATCTATAAGGCTGAAGTTGAAAATCAATTAGAGAAAAAGATCAAGCGTTTTAGGTCGGATCGTGGTGGAGAATATTTCTCTAAAGTGTTTGATGAATTCTGTGAGGAACACGGTATTATTCACGAGAGGACGCCTCCCTATTCTCCACAATCAAACGGAATTGCTGAGAGGAAAAACCGCACGCTGACCGACTTGGTGAACGTCATGTTGGACACTGCTGGTTTATCTAAGGCATGGTGGGGAGGCTTTGTTGACTTCGTGTCATGTCCTGAATAAAGTTCCTAACAAGAATAAAGAGAAAACCCCTTATGAGGAGTGGGTTGGGAGAAAACCATCACTTTCTTATTTGCGTACTTGGGGATGCTTGGCAAAGGTCAACGTTCCAATTCCAAAGAAACGTAAACTCGGACCAAAAACAGTGGATTGTATCTTTCTAGGTTATGCTCAGCGTAGCATTGGTTATAGATTTCTAGTGGTTAAATCCGAGGTATCTGATATGCATGTTGATACTATTATGGAATCTCGTGATGCAACATTTTTTGAGAATATGTTTCCTATGAAAGATATGCATAGCTTTGCTGAATTTTCTTCTGAATTAATTCCGGAATCTAGTACATCTAGTGATCATACTGAACAACCACATGATGAGAACGTCCTTGAGAAGGATGACAATGAAGCTCCTAAACGGAGTAAGAGACAGAGGATTGAAAAATCCTTTGGTGATGATTTCATTGTGTACCTTGTGGACAATACTCCTACGACTATTGCAGAGGCATTTGCATCTCCAGATGCAGATGACTGGAAAGAAGCTGTCCATAATGAGATGGACTCCATTCTTTCTAATGGGACGTGGGAGTTATCTGAACGACCTTATGGTTGTAAGCCAGTGGGCTGTAAGTGGGTGTTCAAGAAGAAGCTAAGGCCTGATGGTACTATTGAGAAGTACAAGGCACGGCTTGTAGCCAAGGGCTACACTCAGCGAGAAGGCGAAGATTATTTTGACACCTATTCACTTGCTAGACTGACCACCATTCGTGTACTACTTTCCCTGGCTGCCTCTTATGGTCTTATCGTTCATCAAATGGACGTAAAGACAGCTTTCCTTAACGGAGAGTTGGAAGAGGAAATTTATATGGATCAGCCTGATGGGTTTGTGGTAAGAGGTGAAGAGAGAAAGGTGTGCAAATTGTTAAAATCTTTGTATGGACTGAAACAAGCACCTAAGCAATGGCATGAGAAGTTCGACAAAACTTTAACTTCTGCGGGCTTTGTCATTAATGAGGCTGACAGGTGTGTATACTATCGCCATGGTGGGGGCGATAGTGTTATATTATGCTTGTATGTTGACGACATACTGATTTTCGGTACAAGCATAATTGTGATCAATGAGGTCAAGTCTTTTCTATCTAAATGTTTTGATATGAAAGATCTGGGAGAAGCTGATGTAATTCTGAACATCAAGCTTATTAAGGATGAGAGTGGGATTACGTTGACGCAATCACACTATGTTGAGAAGATCTTGAGCCGTTTCGGCTTTATTGATAGCAAGCCTTCTCCAACACCTTATGATCCTAGCGTGACGCTTCGAAAGAACAAGAGGATTACGAAAGATCAATTGAGATACTCTCAAATAATCGGTTCACTCATGTACCTTGCGAGCGCGACGAGGCCTGACATCTCTTTTGCTGTGAGCAAATTGAGCAGGTTCATGTCAAACCCGGGTAATGATCATTGGCATGCACTTGAAAGGGTCATGCGTTATCTGAATGGTACCATGAGCTATGGGATTCATTATTCAGGGCACCCTGCTGTGCTTTAGGGGTATAGTGACTCTAACTGGATCTCAGATGTAGATGAGCTCTACGCCACAAGTGGATATGCATTTCTTCTTGGAGGTGGCGCAGTTTCATGGAGGTCTTGTAAACAGACCATATTGACGAGGTCAACCATGGAAGCAGAACTTACTGCTTTAGATACAGCCACTATTGAGGCAGAGTGGCTGCGTGAGCTCTTGATGGACTTGCCTGTGGTTGAGAAACCACTACCGGCTATCCTCATGAACTGTGACAATCAAACGGTGATTGCCAAGGTGACCAGTTCTAAGGATAATGCGAAGTCATCAAGACACGTCAAAAGACGTTTGAAGTCTGTCAGGAAATTGAGAAACTCCGGAGTAATTACTGTTACGTATATTCAAACAGACAAAAACCTGGCAGATCCCTTTACGAAGGGACTATCACGTAATGTGATAGATAGTGCATCGAGGGAGATGGGTATGGGACCCGTGAGCGTTACACCATAGTGGTAACCCAACCTATGTGATCGGAGATCCCGTGAATTAGGACCTGGGAAGAACAAGCTAGTGGTTTGACTGAGGAGAGTATTTGATAAACCCTCTCTAAGTGATGATGCATAACTCTCAAAGAGCTGTAAGGCAGGTTGGCAACATGCCTTAATGTGTTTATGTTGGCTATTCATAGCAAAGATGCTGTCCTACAGAGCATTCTTGAAAGAACACCTATGTGAGTCCGACTGTAAACGTCGCAGTCTATGAGATTTGGGTGATCTCTAGTAAACTCATGAAGAGACCACGGAGTATGACGCATATGCTCCACCCGCGGGGTAGGCTACTGGCAGCCAAGTACTAGTTATGACTTTGAGTGAAGTCTATTGGCACAAAACTTGCAATTCAAGGCATAGTCCATTGTTCAAGTTGCTGATAGATGTAGCTTAAGGCTCTAGGCGGAAGTTCAACTTAACAGTCTCTGCTGAAACACTGGTATATAAACAAGTAGCGAGGATTGGCAAATCTTCAAATGGGCATTTGAGATCTGGTGGGGGATTGTTGGAATATTTGGCCCACTTGTGTGTGCTGAAATTTTGGGCCCATATGTGGCTAGCCCAATAGACAAATCCTGAAATCTCAAAATGGCCCATGTGTACAAGTGAGTGGTGGGAGTGGGAAGTTTAGTCCCACATTGGAAGTTTGAGGAGTTGCACACCACCTTATAAGGTGGAGTGTTGTAGGGATGGTATGTGAGTGAGAACAAGAGAGCCTCTCGCGCACTCCTCCTCCTCCTCCTCCGCCGCTCGCTCGTCTCGACTCGACACGACACGTCGCGATCGCGTTTCGTGAATCGAGCCTTGAGCCGAGACAATAATTATCTTTATTTTGCTGTTTTGGAAAACCGATTTCGTAGTCGTGACGGACGCGTCACAGCTGAGGCGGTTCGGGTCGCTCCCATATCGCGTGCTGCAACCGACTCGGAAGTGTGGCGTGGGCCTCCCACGTCGTACGCGTTAGGGTTTTCCGAACCGCATTATAAAAGACGCGCACCGTGGGCGCTGTACACACACCGAACCAATCTAGGTTTTGCCACACCTCGTTCCTTGCGCCGCCAACGTAGTCTACTCCATCCCGAGCGCCGGCGTCCACCGGCGAACGGGAGAGCAGGTCTCCGGAACCAGTCGCCCTTGTGATCCTGTACGGGAGAGGGCGAATTAGGTTTTTGGGAAGCGCTTCGCGCGACTGCTCGCTGCTTCCAACACGGCTCGTCTGCCTAGCAAGTCAGGCGGTGCTGCGTACCGCCGTCTCAAGCGTCGTCTACTCCGACCCGTCCACGCCAACGTTGTCATCAACAACGTTACTACAAACGAACGGTACGGAATCTGCGTCCTGATCTGTCTGTTTAACATGTCTGCTGTTTACATGTTTAGAGAGATCGTGTTGCTATTATTCATGTTGTCTGATGCATCTAGTATGTTCGAGTTTCACATGTTAATAGCTGCTGTCATCGTGATTTATATTCTGGAATTAATCTTGGAAATTATGCCTAATTATTCAACAATCCAAAAACCTAATTGTAGGCAATTTCCTGAACTGACTATGGCCCACTTAAGTGATTCGATGAAACCGGAAAAGTTCAATGGTACCACCTTTAAGAGATGGCAACTGCGAAGCCAACTGTGGCTCCAGTCCATGAAAGTGTGGGACATTATTATGAGTGGCCTTCCTGAAGGAGCTTCTGACGAGGTTCAGAATAAGTTCAAGGAAGCCAATAATAATTTCAGAGGCTGTATTTGAGTGTCCTGGAGGGACGTCTGTGCGATGTGTATATGCACATCGAAGACGCTAAGGAGCTCTGGGATGCACTGAACACTAAATTCGGTGCGTCCGATGCTGGCAGTGAGCTGTATATCATGGAGAGCTTTAACGACTACAAGATGGTGAATAACCGTTCTGTAGTCGAACAGGCTCATGAGATACAGTGCATTGCGAAGGAGCTTGATCTGCTCAAGTGTGATTCCTGATAAGTTTGTGGCTGGATGCATTATTGCAAAACTGCCTTCTTCATGGAGGAGTTTCGCCACATCTCTCAAACATAAGAGACAGGAGATATCAGTTGAAAATCTGATAGCGTCTCTTGATGTTGAGGAGAAAGCTAGGGCAAAGGACACAACTGAGAGAGGTGGTGATTTGCAGTCTAGTGCCAATATGGTGCAGAAAAATCATCACGTCAAGAATAACAGCAAGAACAAAGGGAACTATAAGCCCCAGTTCAATGGTCCTGTGAACACTACTGCCTTTAAGAATAATAAGAAGAAGAAGGTGCTGAACAAAGCTGGGCTCGAGTGCTTTACGTGTGGAGCGCTCGGCCACTTTTCTGTGGACTGCCCAGATCGTGCAGACAAGAAAGGGAAGAAAGGCTCCAAGAATGTCAACGTGGTGACCGCTAGCAACACTGATGGGTACGGTAATATACCGATGGTACTTTCAGTTCTTCAATCTCCATGTTGGTGGATTGATACGGGTGCTAATGTTCATGTGTGCTGACATCTCTATGTTCACTTCTTATCAGGTCGCACGGGATTCTTCCGTCCTAATGGGGAATGGGTCACATGCTTCTGTTCGTGGTGTTGGCACGGTAGATCTGAAGTTTACTTCGGGGAAGATCGTGCAGCTGAGGAACGTGCAGCATGTCCCTTCTATGAATAAGAATCTCGTCAACGGCTCCCTTCTTTGCAGAGATGGGTTTAAAGTAGTGTTTGAGTCCAATAAAGTAGTTGTGTCGAGATTTGGACAATTTATTGGTAAAGGCTATGAGTGCGGAGGCTTGTTCCGCTTTTCTCTTTCCGAATTTTGCAATAAGTCAGTAAACCATATTTGTGGCAACGTTGATTCAGATGCCAGTGTTTGGCACTCTCGTTTATGTCATGTTAATTTTGGTTTACTGTCGCGGCTATCCAGTTTAAATTTAATTCCGAATTTCACCATTGCCAAAGGTTCTAAGTGCCATAGTTGTGTGCAATCTAAGCAACCTCGGAAGCCTCACACGGCAGCTGAGGAGAGACACTTGGCACCTCTAGAACTCATACATTCTGATCTATGCGAGATGAATCACTGGTAGAAAAAAGGCCTTCGGTATGCCAGCATCAGTCCCCAAGCGTTGCGCACCGTGACCAATGAGTATTTAGTCCCGGGTAGGGAGGAGACCCGCGACAGAAGGTCAGACGTCGCGGGTTGGGAAGCGCGTTGCGACGCGTGGAGGGAATTAATTCCGGTTGACATGGCCGCCCGGGACTATTGGTCCTTTATTCCCCGTTCCCGTGGCCAACCGGGACCAATGGCCCTTTATTCCCCGTGCCCGTGGCCAACCGGGAGTAAACATCAAGCGTCTCGCCTCCCCCGCGGCGGTTTTTATTTCGCGAGCGAGGCAGAAGGGCGCCATTCCACTGCTCGCTCTCTGTTCTTCCTCTCGCTCTCTGTTCTTCCTCTCTCTCGCTCTCTGTTCTTTTCGATCCAAGCACACGCACGCAAAATGGCTGAATGGACGCAATACAATGGGAAGACACCATGCGGCAAGGATTTGGACGTGCTCTTCACCAACAGTTGCGCGAGGCTGCATGAAGCTCTGGGTCATTTGGCCGATCGACTCTCTATATATATATGTTAATTATGAAATGTGATCGACTCTATGTTTGTGTTATGTGTGATCGACTCTATTGTGTTATGTGTGATCGACTCTATGCATGTAATGAATATTGTTTGTATTGTTCTTTATTTTTTATATATTTTTTCATTTTAAGATTTTAAAATGAATTAGTATTATTTTTCTTCATTTTTTGATATATATTATTTGTATTTTTAAGATTTTAAAATGAATTAGTATTATGTTCTTAATTTTTGATATATATTTTGTATTTTAAGATTTTAAAATGAATTAGTATTATTGTTCTTCATTTTTGATATATTATTTGTATTTTTAAGATTTTAAATGAATTAGTTCTATTTTTCTCAATTTTTGGATATATTATTTGTATTTAGAAATAATACAAATTAAAAGTTAATGTTTATTATTTATTCAAAATTATTAATTACATCTTTACTTTTGTTTATTAAAAGATTTATTTGAAATTCAAACAATAAAGAAATATGGCTTCGGCCAACATGTTAATAAGATTGATATGATACAACTATCATATACATGCGTGAGAAACACTTGGATTCGGGACGGGATGGAACTCAGAAGTTAAGCGTGCTAGTGCTAGAGCAGTGGGAGGATGGGTGACCGAGCGGGAAGTTTGACCATGAGTAACTAATTTGACTAGAGATAATCTTAGTTAGACACTAAGCAAATAATACAAATTGTGAGAAAAAAGGGAGTGAAAAAAAGGGAGTGAAAAAGGAGTGTGAAAAAAGGGAGTGAAAAAAGGTGAGAAAAAAAAATTAGAAACCAAATGAAATTAAAAAAATTACGAAATAAATCTAGTCCCGGTTCATGTGGCCAACCGGGACTAAATGTCCTCCGACCCCAGGCTCCGCCACCCGCCCACGTGGACAGGTCTTTAGTCCCGGTCCGTAAGAGATGGGACTATAGGGGGGGCCTTTAGTCGCGCGTAGCTAGTCCCGGTTGCCCGGACGGGATTAATGGGCCTGGCGAACCGGGACTGTAGGCCTGTTTTCTACCAGTGAATGGTGTGTTGACAAAAGGTGGAAAGAGATATTTCATGACACTCATTGATGATGCTACTAGATTCTGCTATGTTTATTTGTTGCAAACTAAAGATGAGGCTTTAGACTACTTTAAAATCTATAAGGCTGAAGTTGAAAATCAATTAGAGAAAAAGATCAAGCGTTTTAGGTCGGATCGTGGTGGAGAATATTTCTCTAAAGTGTTTGATGAATTCTGTGAGGAACACGGTATTATTCACGAGAGGACGCCTCCCTATTCTCCACAATCAAACGGAATTGCTGAGAGGAAAAACCGCACGCTGACCGACTTGGTGAACGCCATGTTGGACACTGCTGGTTTATCCAAGGCATGGTGGGGAGGCTTTGTTGACTTCGTGTCATGTCCTGAATAAAGTTCCTAACAAGAATAAAGAGAAAACCCCTTATGAGGAGTGGGTTGGGAGAAAACCATCACTTTCTTATTTGCGTACTTGGGGATGCTTGGCAAAGGTCAACGTTCCAATTCCAAAGAAACGTAAACTCGGACCAAAAACAGTGGATTGTATCTTTCTAGGTTATGCTCAGCGTAGCATTGGTTTAGATTTCTAGTGGTTAAATCCGAGGTATCTGATATGCATGTTGATACTATTATGGAATCTCGTGATGCAACATTTTTTGAGAATATGTTTCCTATGAAAGATGCATAGCTTTGCTGAATTTTCTTCTGAATTAATTCCGGAATCTAGTACATCTAGTGATCATACTGAACAACCACATGATGAGAACGTCCTTGAGAAGGATGACAATGAAGCTCCTAAACGGAGTAAGAGACAGAGGATTGAAAAATCCTTTGGTGATGATTTCATTGTGTACCTTGTGGGACAATACTCCTACGACTATTGCAGAGGCATTTGCATCTCCAGATGCAGATGACTGGAAAGAAGCTGTCCATAATGAGATGGACTCCATTCTTTCTAATGGGACGTGGGAGTTATCTGAACGACCTTATGGTTGTAAGCCAGTGGGCTGTAAGTGGGTGTTCAAGAAGAAGCTAAGGCCTGATGGTACTATTGAGAAGTACAAGGCACGGCTTGTAGCCAAGGGCTACACTCAGCGAGAAGGCGAAGATTATTTTGACACCTATTCACCTGTTGCTAGACTGACCACCATTCGTGTACTACTTTCCCTGGCTGCCTCTTATGGTCTTATCGTTCATCAAATGGACGTAAAGACAGCTTTCCTTAACGGAGAGTTGGAAGAGGAAATTTATATGGATCAGCCTGATGGGTTTGTGGTAAGAGGTGAAGAGAGAAAGGTGTGCAAATTGTTAAAATCTTTGTATGGACTGAAACAAGCACCTAAGCAATGGCATGAAGTTCGACAGAACTTTAACTTCTGCGGGCTTTGTCATTAATGAGGCTGACAGGTGTATACTATCGCCATGGTGGGGGCGATAGTGTTTATTATGCTTGTATGTTGACGACATACTGATTTTCGGTACAAGCATAATTGTGTGATCAATGAGGTCAAGTCTTTTCTATCTAAATGTTTTGATATGAAAGATCTGGGGAAAGCTGATGTAATTCTGAACATCAAGCTTATTAAGGATGAGAGTGGGATTACGTTGACGCAATCACACTATGTTGAGAAGATCTTGAGCCGTTTCGGCTTTATTGATAACAAGCCTTCTCCAACACCTTATGATCCTAGTGTGACGCTTCGAAAGAACAAGAGGATTACGAAAGATCAATTGAGATACTCTCAAATAATCGGTTCACTCATGTACCTTGCGAGCGCGACGAGGCCTGACATCTCTTTTGCTGTGAGCAAATTGAGCAGGTTCATGTCAAACCCGGGTAATGATCATTGGCATGCACTTGAAAGGGTCATGCGCTATCTGAATGGTACCAAGCTATGGGATTCATTATTCAGGGCACCCTGCTGTGCTTGAGGGTATAGTGACTCTAACTGGATCCAGATGTAGATGAGCTCTACGCCACAAGTGGATATGCATTTCTACTTGGAGGTGGCGCAGTGTCATGGAGGTCTTGTAAACAGACCATATTGACGAGGTCAACCATGGAAGCAGAACTTACTGCTTTAGATACAGCCACTGTTGAGGCAGAGTGGCTGCGTGAGCTCTTGATGGACTTGCATGTGGTTGAGAAACCACTACCGGCTATCCTCATGAACTGTGACAATCAAACGGTGATTGCCAAGGTGACCAGTTCTAAGGATAATGCGAAGTCATCAAGACACGTCAAAAGACGTTTGAAGTCTGTCAGGAAATTGAGAAACCCGGAGTAATTACTGGTACGTATATTCAAACAGACAAAAACCTGGCAGATCCCTTTACGAAGGGACTATCACGTAATGTGATAGATAGTGCATCGAGGGAGATGGGTATGAGACCCGTGAGCGTTACACCATAGTGGTAACCCAACCTATGTGATCGGAGATCCCGTGAATTAGGACCTGGGAAGAACAAGCTAGTGGTTTGACTGAGGAGAGTATTTGATAAACCCTCTCTAAGTGATGATGCATAACTCTCAAAGAGCTGTAAGGCAGGTTGGCAACATGCCTTAATGTGTTTATGTTGGCTATTCATAGCAAAGATGCTGTCCTACAGAGCATTCTTGAAAGAACACACCTATGTGAGTCCGACTGTAAACGTCGCAGTCTATGAGATTTGGGTGATCTCTAGTAAACTCATGAAGAGACCACGGAGTATGACGCATATGCTCCACCCGCGGGGTAGGCTACTGGCAGCCAAGTACTAGTTATGACTTTGAGTGAAGTCTATTGGCACAAAACTTGCAATTCAAGGCATAGTCCATTGTTCAAGTTGCTGATAGATGTAGCTTAAGGCTCTAGGCGGAAGTTCAACTTAACAGTCTCTGCTGAAACACTGGTATATAAACAAGTAGCGAGGATTGGCAAATCTTCAAATGGGCATTTGAGATCTGGTGGGGGATTGTTGGAATATTTGGCCCACTTGTGTATGCTGAAATTTTGGGCCCATATGTGGCTAGCCCAATAGACAAATCCTGAAATCTCAAAATGGCCCATGTGTACAAGTGAGTGGTGGGAGTGGGAAGTTTAGTCCCACATTGGAAGTTTGAGGAGTTGCACACCACCTTATAAGGTGGAGTGTTGTAGGGATGGTATGTGAGTGAGAACAAGAGAGCCTCTCGCGCACTCCTCCTCCTCCTCCTCCGCCGCTCGCTCGTCTCGACTCGACACGACACGTCGCGATCGCGTTTCGTGAATCGAGCCTCGAGCCGAGACAATAATTATCTTTATTTTGCTGTTTTGGAAAACCGATTTCGTAGTCGTGACGGACGCGTCACAGCTGAGGCGGTTCGGGTCGCTCCCGTATCGCGTGCTGCAACTGACTCGGAAGTGTGGCGTGGGCCTCCCACGTCGTACGCGTTAGGGTTTTCCGAACCGCATTATAAAAGACGCACACCGTGGGCGCTGTACACACACCGAACCAATCTAGGTTTTGCCACACCTCGTTCCTTGCGCCGCCAACGTAGTCTACTCCATCCCGAGCGCCGGCGTCCACCGGCGAACGGGAGAGCAGGTCTCCGGAACCAGTCGCCCTTGTGATCCTGTACGAGAGAGGGCGAATTAGGTTTTTGGGAAGCGCTTCGCGCGACTGCTCGCTGCTTCCAACACGGCTCGTCTGCCTAGCAAGTCAGGCGGTGCTGCGTACCGCCGTCTCAAGCGTCGTCTACTCCGACCCGTCCACGCCAACGTTGTCATCAACAACGTTACTACAAACGAACGGTACGGAATCTGCGTCCTGATCTGTCTGTATAACATGTCTGCTGTTTACATGTTTAGAGAGATCGTGTTGCTATTATTCATGTTGTCTGATGCATCTAGTATGTTCGAGTTTCACATGTTAATAGCTGCTGTCATCGTGATTTATATTCTGGAATTAATCTTGGAAATTATGCCTAATTATTCAACAGAACGTACCTGCGACAAGAAGATAGCAGCAGCCTGCAGCCAAGCCCAACCTGCAAGAAGAATCGACCCGAACGGCGACCTGATGGGGGCGGATCAACTCACTGAGAAATGGTAAGTACATTCTAGTGCCTTTGGTGCACAGAAAGCAGAGACCTTTCAGTTATCTGTTTCAAAAACAACAGAAACTTCTCTGCCAACTGCACGTACAGAAAACTCGTCACAGGCACCCGTTCAAGACATTTCAGCCTCTCACATAACAAAGATACTATTACTACTCAATTGATTTACCATCATTCACTGCAAAGCAAATACAGATGCTGCTAATGTGCAATGGCTACCTGGTAGCTGACCTTGACTCTAAATTCCAGGCATGTCAAAAAGACAATTCTGATTTTCTTTATACAAAGGTTTAAGCAAGCATGCTTAGTATAATCATCATGAATGGAAAACGTCACACACCAACTAGGGTTCAGCTTACAAATGGCACCGATCTGTGATCCCCTGTAAGTAAATTCCAAAGGGCATAGGACGTCTTAAGCAAAAAAGGAGCATTATTCCTCCACACTAAAGCAGTGAAGAGGAGTAAATACACAATGATGAAATTAATGATAGGATATGAAGGTTACATACATGTTAGCAGTAAAAGATTGAACAATAAAAGTGCATCTGAAAGTGCATCTTCAAGTAAATATACGGGATCACATTGGGTGCTCGTCAACATTCTTCAGGACACCTGAAGGTGCATCTGAAGCAACCTCGTTTTTATAGGAGCAGCGTTGTAGCGGAATAACTAACACATAAGTAACCTTACAACATGAACAATAAAAGTGTTAGCAGTAAAAGATTACCATTTCCCAGTTCCCCCAAAAAGATTAAAGTAAGTTACAAGTTTCAGTAAAGATACTGTAACTTACATCCAATGTTTTAAATAGCGGAGTATCCCATATAGCGGCATCCCTTAAAAACTGCTATATCGGGACTTTAGCGGGCTATAGCAAGGATATAGCGGCAAATTGTACATGAAACCATTTAGCGGCAACATGCTCAAACTGCTATAGCGATGCTATAGCGGGCTATTTAAAACTATGCTTACATCTCTTCATGTTGCACAAGCAATCAGCTTTAAATTCTTGAATTAGCGCGATACAAAGTTACAAACCATGTCCAGTGAACAAATCAAACAGACTAGACAAATAACCAGCTGCTACTCTATCTTAGGAGGGCACTTGTATCCTTATGTTTTTTGCGAATGGAGAGCACTTTTATCCTACAGTGAAATATGTAGGTGGAGTGAGGCAGCAGGTGAGATGTCCATCCACGGACCTTGAATTTGGCTGGAGGCCTAACACTTGCAAACATAAGGTCTTGCGTGCTCATCATCTCCGGATCTTCAGCTTCGGTTTCAACGGAACATGTCTCGTAGGTAGGGGAAATTACAAAGCATTCAGAAGAAGTTTGATCTGCTCTCCTAACATATACCGGCTCCGTCATCTGCCAAGGCTCAGCGAAACCCTTCCCATACAGTAAGATGTTCTTCTGCCGGATAATCCTGAGGGTCGCAAGGGCCATGCTCCAGTAACGGGGGCTGAAGTTTGCTTTCAGTAGTCCACTGAAGAGAGCCGCACCCATGAAGCACCCATTCAACAGCCTGGCCATTTCCATAGCTATTGCTGTGAGCTTCGGGTGGTCTTCCTCACTGGTGCTCCCGAAAGTACGCACCTTGAAAAAGTACCAGTATGCTTCTTGTGTAAAGAACCGTAATCTGATGGGCTGCGTGGTTCCATAGCCTGCGATCTTGTCGGATTGGCTAGCGATTATGATCTTACATCTACTCCAAATGTGACTTCTTGCAGCTGAATACAACCTTTTCCATACATGCCTGTCGATATCCAAAGATAGCTCAATAATTATTAGTGTCCTTCCACCACCCATGCCACGGTTTTGATGCTTGATTCTACCTCCGTCTCTTAGGGTTTCTACACTAGCATCTTTAAGATCATCGCCAGTGAAACACAGGATCTGAGAGAAGTGGTTGCGCACCTTTTCATCGTGACAAGCGTGCTCAATCAGGGTGCTCTTTCCAACCTTCCCTGGACCGATAATGGGCAGGACAGCCGGATTTTCAGCGGCACCGGGAGCGCTCTCTTGTTGCAAAAGGAAGTTCATGATATGTTCCATCTCCATCTGGCGTCCGAACATGCACTTGTCCAGCAGCAGATACATGGTGTATGGTTGCCGGTGCAAGCGTGGGCATCTGCATAGAAATATGACGAACTCACTCACATCTTCAGTGGCATCCCTTATGCTGCCAAGAACTCGATCCAGCAGCTCAGCTCGCCATGCACCTTCGTTGTTGCCGCTGCAGAAACGCACACGTTTGGCAGGGTTGAACAAAGATGGGGCAAAGGAGTTACTGACTTGATGATGTTTTCTCCTATCTTCTCCATGGGCTTGGCAACTGAAGACGTCGATAGTGTATAATCCCCTGTACATCTCCTTTTTCAGTATGCTGAGTTGCTGCAACATGGCTTGGTTTGTGATGAGCCGAGCATCTGCCTCCTCGACAACTACGCTGTTATGTCCTTGCCGAAGGAGTGATCCGACGGATTTGGGACGAGGGTTGCGTGAGGAAGAAGAAGCTCAGAGGGAGAGAGAAGCGAGAGACGGGAAAGGGGATTTCTATTTCTTGATCAATAACCAGAACACGAGTACAGCACGGCTTATAACGATGCCCAACACACGCCCCTCCACGGGCCACCAACCCACTCCACTTACTGGCCCAAGGCCCAACAATTCAAATACGACTCCCTTCTTAGAACCCCGCCTTCTTCAGCTTCCTTTTACCTGGCACAGCTGCTGACAGAGTCACATCTGTGACAGTTGCCCCCTCTGGAGTACCAGCTTGTCCCCAAGCTGGAGCCGCTGGAAAACGCTGGCGTAGTGCTTCGTAGTCCTCCCAGGTCGCGGAATCTGCTGGAAGCGAAGACCAACGAACGAGTACTGTCGGATATATACTGAATAGGGGTATAGAAGATGGTAGAAAAAGAGCCGGACTACCAGGGTGGCCTACGTGGTAATGGGCTTAGGTCCATTGGGCGGCCCAGTAGTCCGACGCGTAGAAGCCGGATTCTAGAAGAACCCGGATCACGGCCCGCGTGATCTGGCTTGGAGGAGAAGACGGATTCCTTACTTTCCAAGTTACAAGTTAAACGTAGTCTTCTAGGTTTCCTGCTCTGTAAGCCCTAATCCGGCTATTATATAAAGCCGGACGGGAGATAGATTAAACAAGCACAAGTTAGACACAAGTTCAAACCCTACGCAACTCGCCGAGAAGTTCATCCTCGTCGAGTAGCTAGATCTATTCCCTCACATTGTAACCCTGTTATACGGGCTTTAGTCCCAATTAGTGAGAAGTGCAGGAGTAGGTACGCCGTACTGTCGCGACGTACCGAACCTGGGTAAAATCCCGTGTTCTGTGTTACTACGCTATCCCGTTACCCCACGTCTCTACCGTAGTCTCATGGCACCCCCGTCTATGAAAACTACTACGATGTCTCGACAGTTGGCGCCCACCGTGGGGCAAACGACGTCAGGCGTGAAATTCCGATCTGGGATACTCGGCGGAATTGGAAGATCGATCACTGTCGGAAGCTTGGAATTCGACGACGACGTCGGGCGCTTCCTCGACAACGGATCCTACATACCGGCGCAAAACCACCTGGTAAGTGCCTGCGTGTTACCGATTGGATCCGCTAACATCTTTATCGGACTAACTGCAGAAGCAATGGGGTTTTGCGGTGGAAGTAAATTTATCCCACCCGCCCTATACCCAGTCGAAGACGACTATGATCTTGGATTCTGCTCAGATCGCTGACAAAACAGTGATACACACTTTATCGGCATGGTGCAATCCGAAATCGCTGAAAACACGGATGACGGAAATCCTGTGCAAGAGGCAGATAACAACCTACCCGTAGTAGAGACGGAAGAACCAATACCCGTCACAGAGACGGAAGATCCGACATCCGTCAACCAGACGATGAACTCGGAAGCAGAGTCCGTGCTTGCCGCCATTGAGGCGAGATTGGAGTCGGAAACCGGATCGGATAACTTCGACTCCGAAGACGAAGACGAGGATGCCTTCGTAAGAAAGGTTAAGTCCTTTCAAGAGGGATTCCATGAAGTACTAATGGCAAAACCAGCTGATACAACGGGTGCCGACAGCCAGGAAAGCCCTAAAACCCTCCGCCAGTGGAAGAGAGAGAAGACGGAGAAACTTCTCCGATATTCCCCAATGTTAAGGAGATGACAGAAGATGAGCCTGTCAAAAAACCTCCTTCTTCCAAGAAAAAGCACCGTGCTTCTAAAAAACTCCAATACAAACTCCGAAAGAAAAAATCAGCCGATCTCGCTGATGAAAACCTGGAAGTTGGAGATATTAGCGGCACAAAGCCCGCGGAAAAGAAATCTAAGGAAATCACTGCTCCGCCAATGACAGAACTGGAAGAGCAAGAGCTATTACAAACACCAGTGGGACCAGATGAACCCCCTGAGATGCTGGAAGCCAGGAGACAAGCTTTCCAACGGCAACAGCAACATCTGCTTAGATCTCGGCAACATCTCCAACAAACCCATAATGACATCAAAGTCATGAAGGAAGAAATAGAGGAGTACGAGAGAAAGCATAGATCTGCCTTAAAACTGTTGGGAATATGCCCTAGAGGCAATCATGTATGATGTAATTCCCACTGTATTCATAAAGTTATTAAGTTGTCCTTGTTTTGAACATCTGATATATGTCATTGAATATGTGATTCGATTGTGGAACCATATATTCACGTTGTTCATACTAATTGTCCTTGGTCGTTAAGGTTGTGCTGGACACACATCCTAGACTAATGTGAGTGTTGGCTGATGACACGGTTCCACTTGTCATGGGCATGGTGATGCCATTCCAACGTTCACGGACTTGGCTAAAGAGTTTAGCAGGTCGGACTGACCCACATTGAGATGCAACGATCAAGTCGTCATTTGCATGTCTCAATCAATGTAATCCTTAGACCTGAGGTTGTCGCACAATCCGAGTTGTGGATCACCGACTTAGGTTCTGTCAAACGTTGTTCTGACAAGGCAACTATAAAAGGCAGAGTTCGGGTCGAATGAGAAGCAAGCTGCGTGATGTGGATAATCAAGATGGGATTTTGCCCCTCCGAATGGAGAGATATTCTCTGGGCCCTCTCGAGTGATATGATTCAGGAAGCATGGCCATGCGCAACTCAGTTAAGTGTTAACTCTGTTGGTTGACTAAGAGTTAGTCAGATGAATCACATATCACGGATCGAGAAGAGAGTTGAACTATTAAAGGGATGACGATGAATCGCCTATAGTTCGACAAGGTATATCGTGAGGCAAAAAGGACTAAGATGAATATCACATTGAAAGGTATGTCGTCATGACTCAATGGGACTTGGGAGTCGGCACGTTCTGCTAGGAGCCGCTACCGATTGATCGATTGGGAGTAGGACTCCAATCGTGTCCATGTCGCCATGAGCCTGCAGGGTCACACACTTAAGAGCGGGAGCAAGTATTGGTTGGGTTGGACCCGAACCGGAAATGGACTGAGTTAGAGTCGGACTCACAGAGGGAATGGGCCACAAGTGTTGTGCAGCCCATTACCGTACGCTATATAAAGAGGGGCGCAGGTTGCCCAGCGGGCAAGTTAGTCCACTCTCCCATGCGTTGGGAACCCTAGCCCCACTCAGTCCAGCCGCCGCACCGGACCTAGCAGTCCGCCGTCGGAGCTCCTCCTCGTACGTGTGGATACCGGCAGAGGTGCTGTACGTTCAGCACTTCGACGTTCGAGGGATTGGATCGGCCGGACCGGATCGTGGGACTGCACTGCCCCGACCCGACGCGCTACATCGATAATCCGCACCTGCGCGTCTAGTGGTAATACTGGGCCTTCTACCTCGGCTAGATCTTGGGAGCTTTGCGTAGGAAAAGTTTTCGTTTATCTCTACGCGCCCCAACAGTGGTATCAGAGCGGTAGCTTCTGGTATTAGGCCCGAGATCCGTACATATGTGATATGTAGTTAGCGTTAGATGTGATCTAATTGCTGTTTTGGTGGTCGGTCTATGAGATAGATCGGTTTTGTACAAGGTTGATTGGATCAATCGTACTCGGGGTTAATGGATGATCTGGTTTCCGTGATCATACTGCTAAGGTCGTGGAACAACTTACCCCTACCGGTCGGTTTCCGCCATCGGGGTATACCGTGACACATAAATCCAGTTGCGGTGATCGAAGATCAAAGAGTTTGGTCGAATCGGAATACGGATCAGATTCGGGTAAAATCGTTTTATCCGATGAAGAAATCCATGATCGGAATGCAGATGAGATCTGCGTTTTCCGAAATCAACGGGCGCTGCCCGCACCCGCGAGGGGCGCTGCCCCTTCGATCCCCGCCCGCTATCCGGCTAGCGGGACCGCCGTCGTCCTGTCGTAGCGCCTTAGATGTCGTTGCGAGTTTCACAACGCCGGTAGATATCGTATCTATGCATAACTTGTTTTTTTGCAGGAAGTTGTGAATGGTATGGCTTATGTGCATGTGATGTGTGTAATCCATACATGATCTGCGTATCATGTTTTTGTCAGCCGGCTGGAGCCTAGGTGCTGTCATTTTATTGTATACCGGCCTGCGTGTCGGATTCTCTATGTAAATTTCATTTACTTAGCTAGTGTAGCTTGTTGGAGAACCCGGAAGGCATGCAAGTCGATGTACAAGTCGGCTACATGGAGTAAGATGGCACGTGACAAGAGTTGGCACGAGTCGACTTACAAGCTTCGTGGAGATGGAGATCACCATGAAGAGAGCCATACCATTTCACATTATAATTGCTTTATTTGTGTTATTGTTATGTCTCTATTTACCTCTATTTAGATAGTTGGTAGATTCTTTAATCCCTCAAAGAAGGTCTAGTCGGTCGCCCCGCCAGTGCTGCACCATCACAAGTCGGACATTCTTGGTAGTGGGCTCATAAAATTGAGGTGCTACCAATTCTTTCCGGTTAGGTGGGTTTGAGTCGGACTCTTACAAGCAGAAGCACTTGGTAATCTAGACGAGTCCATCACAACGGTTGTGGGGCTCGGGCGAGGTAGGTTGGGAGCCGGGGCATGTGATGCCACCCAACTAACGAGTCGTATAGAGATACGATTGCAAGGTGTTGCCTACCTAGATCACTTGACGGCTAGCGGTGATGCTAAAGCTCACTAGTCGGCTTGCTTATTTGGGATCTTGAATCACTTAGCAACCATCGGAGGGATGTTGGTTCTAGTGGGAGCATAAGTATTAAAGCGTTTAATATGCCTGCTCTTTTATGAATACATGTCTTAAGTGTTTTTGCGTATTTTCTGTTGTAGATCAATGGCACCTAGCAACCTTCCTCAGTTGTCCACTTTTGCGTTGAGGTCAATCCTAGAGAAAGATAAGCTTAATGGAATTAATTTCACCAACTGGTATCGTAATCTGAGGATAGTCCTCAAGCATGACAAGAAAGAACATGTTCTAGAAACTCCACTTCCAGATGAGCCTGATGACGATGCGACTGTCGCTGTCATGAATGCCTACCGTAAGGCTAGAGATGAGTCTACGGAGATTAGCTGTCTTATGCTTGCACACATGGAACCGGACTTGCAGCAGCAGTTCGAGAATGTTGAGGCCTACGATATGATCGAAAGCCTCAAAAGTATGTTCCAGGCTCAAGCAAGGACTGAGAGGTATCAAGTCTCTCAAGCTTTGCTTGGCTGTAAGCTGAAAGACGGCGATCCACTGAGTCCGCATGTAATCAAGATGATTGGTTACATACAGTCTTTGGATCGCTTGGGCTTCTCAATTAAAGAAGAGATCGCCACTGATATAATTCTGAACTCTCTTCCTAGTGCGTATGGTCCGTTCATCTCGAACTACCATATGCATGGTATGGATAAGAGTATCACTGAATTACAGGGATGCTCAAAACGGCAGAGGCTGATATCAAGAAAGGCACCAGTCAAGTGTTGATGGTGCAGAATAAGGCTAAGTTCAAGAAGAGTTCTTGGACTAAGAAGAAGAAGGATAAGTCAGGAGGCAACGCCCATGGCCCTGTCCAGAGCGCTTCCTCAAAGACTAAGCCTTCTCCTACAGCCGGAGCCAATTGCTTCTATTGCAAGCAGGATGGCCACTGGAAGAGGAATTGCACCAAGTATTTGGCTGACAAGGCCAAGAGTGGAGGTATGACTTCCGACTCAGGTACACTTGTGTGCAATGTTATAGACATTTATCTTGCTGATGCACCTAATAGTTCTTGGGTATATGATACCGGATCAGTCATTCACATTTGCAACTCGTTGCAGGGGCTGGTAAGAACTAGGAGCGTGGCAAGAGGAGAGGTTGATATTCGGGTCGGCAACAAGGCGAGAGTCGCTGCGTTGGAAGTCGGCACGATGCAACTTCATTTACCTTCAGGATTTATTTTGGAACTAAATAATTGTTATTATGTTCCAGCGCTTAGTCGAAACATTATTTCCGCCTCATGTTTGATGAGACAAGGTTATGAGTCGAATATTAAGAATAATGGTTGTTCTTTATATTTGAAAGATATGTTTCACGGCTTTGCACCCGTTCAGAACGGGTTATTTATTTTAAATCTTGATAGTGAATCGGTCTATAACATAAATGTTAAAAGGTTGAAACCAAATGATCTGAATATGACTTACTTTTGGCACTGTCGGCTTGGTCATATAAGTTGGAAGCGCATGAAGAAGCTCCATGATGATGGACTTCTAACTTCATTTGACTTAGAGTCATTCGAGACATGCGAATCATGCCTACTAGGCAAGATGACCAAGACACCTTTTGCAAGGAGTTGTGAAAGGGCGTCCGATTTGTTGGAACTAATACATAGTGATGTATGTGGTCCAATGAGCACGACAGCCAGAGGTGGTTATGAGTTCATTACCTTCACTGATGATTTGAGTAGGTATGGATATATCTATTTAATGAAACACAAGTCGGAAGCCTTTGAAAAGTTCAAGGAATTCCAGAATGAGGTACAAAATCAGCTCGGCAAGAAAATAAAGTTTCTACGGTCGGACCGTGGAGGCGAGTACATGAGCCATGAGTTTGATGACCATCTAAAGAGTTGTGGAATAGTTCCTCAACTCACTCCGCCGGGTACACCGCAGAGAAACGGTGTATCGGAACGGAGAAATCGGACCTTGTTGGACATGGTACGATCAATGATGAGTCGGACAGATCTACCTTTATCATTTTGGGGTTATTGTCTAGAAACTGCAGCTTTTACACTAAACAGAGTACCATCAAAGTCAGTAGAGAAGACACCACATGAGATGTGGACTGGTAAAAAGCCAAGTTTGTCTTTTCTAAAGATTTGGGGTTGTGAAGCATTTGTCAAGCGACTTCAGTCGGACAAGCTCACGCCCAAGTCGGATAAGTGTATTTTCGTGGGGTATCCGAGGGAAACCTTGGGGTACTACTTCTACAACCGGGAAGAGGGCAAAGTGTTTGTCGCTCGGAATGGTGTCTTCCTTGAGAAAGAGTTTCTCAGTCGGGAAGTCAGTGGGAGCACAGTGCAACTCGAAGAAATTCGAGAGGAACCGGCTAGAGGCGAGTCGGCGAACGCCTTGGAGGCTGAGCCAGTCGTGGTACCTACACCGGTAACAGCACCTGAACCACGGAGATCTGCCAGATTACAGAGTGCTCGAGATGTTTTACTGTTAGACAGTAATGAGCCGGCAACTTATTCGGAAGCGATGGTGGGATCTGATTCCGAGTCATGGCTTGGAGCCATGAGATCCGAGTTAAAGTCCATGGATGAAAACCAAGTTGGAATTTGGTTGATCTGCCTGACGGTGCAAGACCCGTCGAGTGCAAATGGGTCTTTAAGAAGAAAATTGATATGGATGGAAATATTTCCGTCTATAAAGCACGACTTGTCGCGAAGGGGTTCCGACAGGTTCGAGGAGTTGACTACGACGAGACATTCTCGCCTGTAGCGATGCTTAAATCAATTCGGATCATTAGCTATAGCAGCCTATTTCGACTATGAGATATGGCAGATGGATGTCAAGACGGCTTTCCTTAATGGAAATTTAACTGAGGACGTGTATATGATACAGCCCGAAGGTTTTGTCGATCCAGCTAATGCTGACAAGGTATGCAAACTTCAGAAATCCATTTATGGGTTGAAGCAAGCATCTCGGAGTTGGAACATTCGCTTTGATGAGGTAGTCAAATCGTTTGGCTTCATCAAGAGCGATCATGATTCTTGTTTATACAAGAAGTTTAGTGGGAGCAAAGTAAACTTTCTAATCTTGTATGTGGATGACATATTGTTGATTGGAAATGATGTCATGATGTTGCAAGAAACCAAAGAGTCATTGGAAAGGAGTTTCTCAATGAAGGATTTGGGTGAGGCAACTTACATATTAGGAATCAGGATCTATAGAGATAGATCCAGGCGGCTCATTGGATTGAGTCAGAGTACTTATCTGGACAAGGTTTTGAAGAAATTCAAAATGGAAGAGTCCAAGAAGGGATTCTTACCGATGTCCCATGGCATAAAACTTAGCAAGACTCAGTGTCCTTCGACAACTGATGAGAAGTCGGATGAGTGTGATCCCGTATGCTTCGGCAATCGGATCCATCATGTATGCCATGATTTGTACTAGGCCAGATGTTTCCTATGCTCTAAGTGTTACGAGCAGATACCAGGCTGACCCTGGCGAAGCCCACTGGCAGCGGTTAAAAACATCCTTAAGTATTGAGAAATACTAAGGAAATGTTCCTAGTTTATGGAGGTGATGAGGAATTCAGTGTAAAGGGTTACACGGATGCGTTATCTCACCGACTCAGATGATTCTCGTTCGCAATCGGGATACGTGTTCGTAATGAACGGAGGAGCTGTGAGCTGGAAGTTCCAAGCAAGATACGGTGTCTGCATCTACAACAGAGGCTGAGTATATTGCTGCCTCAGAGGCGGCAAAGGAAGCTGTTTGGATCAGGAACCTCCTGATTGATCTTGGTGTGGTTCAGGGCGCGTCCAATCCTTTGGACGTATATTGTGACAACAATGGTGCTATCGCACAAGCCAAGGAACCTAGACAACACCAGAAGAACAAACATATACTCATGCGGTACCACCTCATTCGCCAGTTTGTCGAACAAGGTGATATCAAGTTATGCAAAGTACACACGGATGCAAACATTGCAGATCCGTTGACAAAGGCGCTACCACAGCCTAAGCATGAGGCGCACATGAGAGGCATGGGCATTAGATGCCTAGGCATATGATGCCAGGATGATTGACTCTAGTGCAAGTGGGAGACTGTTGGGAATATGCCCTAGAGGCAATCATGTAGATGTAATTCCCACTGTATTCATAAAAGTTATTAAGTTGTCCTTGTTTTGAACATCTGATATATGTCATTGAATATGTGATTCGATTGTGGAACCATATATTCACGTTGTTCATACTAATTGTCTTGGTCGT
Organism: Alopecurus myosuroides; assembly: GCA_028641055.1. Lineage (NCBI taxonomy): Eukaryota > Viridiplantae > Streptophyta > Magnoliopsida > Poales > Poaceae > Alopecurus > Alopecurus myosuroides. The sequence continues at coordinate 553,424,215 of CM054058.1, forward strand.
TAAGGTTGTGCTGGACACACATCCTAGACTAATGTGAGTGTTGGCTGATGACACGGTTCCACTTGTCATGGGCATGGTGATGCCATTCCAACGTTCACGGACTTGGCTAAAGAGTTTAGCAGGTCGGACTGACCCACATTGAGATGCAACGATCAAGTCGTCATTTGCATGTCTCAATCAATGTAATCCTTAGACCTGAGGTTGTCGCACAATCCGAGTTGTGGATCACCGACTTAGGTTCTGTCAAACGTTGTTCTGTGACAAGGCAACTATAAAGGCAGAGTTCGGGTCGAATGAGAAGCAAGCTGCGTGATGTGGATAATCAAGATGGGATTTTGCCCCTCCGAATGGAGAGATATTCTCTGGGCCCTCTCGAGTGATATGATTCAGGAAGCATGGCCATGCGCAACTCAGTTAAGTGTTAACTCTGTTGGTTGACTAAGAGTTAGTCAGATGAATCATATCACGGATCGAGAAGAGAGTTGAACTATTAAAGGGATGACGATGAATCGCCTATAGTTCGACAAGGTATATCGTGAGGCAAAAAGGACTAAGATGAATATCACATTGAAAGGTATGTCGTCATGACTCAATGGGACTTGGGAGTCGGCACGTTCTGCTAGGAGCCGCTACCGATTGATCGATTGGGAGTAGGACTCCAATCGTGTCCATGTCGCCATGAGCCTGCAGGGTCACACACTTAAGAGCGGGAGCAAGTATTGGTTGGGTTGGACCCGAACCGGAAATGGACTGAGTTAGTGAGTCGGACTCACAGAGGGAATGGGCCACAAGTGTTGTGCAGCCCATTACCGTACGCTATATAAAGAGGGGCGCAGGTTGCCCAGCGGGCAAGTTAGTCCACTCTCCCATGCGTTGGGAACCCTAGCCCCACTCAGTCCAGCCGCCGCACCGGACCTAGCAGTCCGCCGTCGGAGCTCCTCCTCGTACGTGTGGATACCGGCAGAGGTGCTGTACGTTCAGCACTTCGACGTTCGAGGGATTGGATCGGCCGGACCGGATCGTGGGACTGCACTGCCCCGACCCGACGCGCTACATCGATAATCCGCACCTGCGCGTCTAGTGGTAATACTCGTGGCCTTCTACCTCGGGTAGATCTTGGGAGCTTTGCGTAGGAAAAGTTTTCGTTTATCTCTACGCGCCCCAACAAAAACCTACTAGGTTACCCGGAATCGCAAAACCGGAAGAACTGCCGCCAAAAGAAAGGTTTTATAACCCATCTTGGCAAAAGCAGTTAAACGGCAAAGATGCCAAAGGCGAACCAATATACAAAACCGCAGCAGAAAACGCGGAAGCAGCGTTCGCCATCCTAAACAATGATCTGTACTCCAACGGGGAAAAACTCCAGGGGGTGTATGCTTTCTTAGGAAAAGCATTACAGCAGCAGCAGCGAGGCCAAGAACGATCAGGGAGGCTGCATGATAATTCCGCCCTCTGCAATACAGCTACTAGCGCTGCTGGAGCACCTGGACCGGAAGAACCCGGAGATTCGGATAAAAAAGAGGATCCGAGAAAAGACAAGAAAAACCCCGACAACCGGGACGCAGCGTCTAGAACCGGACCTCATCTCCCGAAAGATGGATACAAACCACACGATCGGGAAGAAAGACACCGGAATGACGGCAAAATAATGCCACCTCCGAGAAACCCAGCTGAAAAAGCTGGAAGATATGATATACCTCACAGACGTGAAAGATCCAGGACACCTCCTAAGGATAAGGAAAGGCATAGAAGCAGAACTCCGCCTAAAGGACGTGAACACGGAAGAGATAGAGATAACCTCGGAAAAGCGCGTCCGCAACAATGGAAAAGAAAGGAGCAGATCCCCTTCTGTCCATTCAGCCGGGAGATATTCTGCACACATTGATAGAGCAGAAAAGGATGATCTATACTTTGGTCCTAAGTGTTTTACTGACAGGATCCGAAGGATAACCCTGCATTCTGGCTTCGCCAAAGTTGGTCCAACCTACCAAAAGTATACCGGCAGTACAAACCCGGATACCTGGCTCTCAGATTATTATACAGCCGTCCAAATCAACAATGGGACAGACCTGGAACCTGTCAAGTTTCTTCCCCTAATGTTGCTAGAAGGAGCCAGAGATTGGATCAATGGTTTACCATCAAGAACTGTAGACAGTTGGGATGATATGGCGAGAGTATTCACTCAGCATTTTCGGGGAACATACAAGCGCCCAAATAGCATCAACCAGCTGAACCGTTGCACCCAATTTGAGGATGAACCATACGTGGATTTCATCTCCAGATGGACTGCAATGAAGAATAGTTGCTCTGGAGTAACTGACGTACAAGCAATGCATGCTTTCGTCAATGGCCTAAAACCCGGACTTGTACCGTTCATGGTTGGTTCTAAACAACACAAAGATCTCGGATCTATGCTTACAACCGCTAATGAGCATGCTGCAGCCGAATATGATATCAGAGCAAGAGGAGGCAATATTGAGTCACCGTTACTGGCCAAGAAAACCCCTCGTTCTGACAAAAAAGGAACTCCGGAGTCAACAACAAAGCCCAAGGAAGTCAACATAGCCTTTGGAGGAGAAAAGGTGAACAAGTGGAAAGGCCGCAGTCCAGATCCAATCAATTACACTCACGAAGAATGGGAGAGAATTAAGTCGGAACCCTGCGTCCACCACTCTCAGTTTGGGAAACCAACCCACACAAACGCGCAATGCCGGCTAAACAAGCATATGAAAGGCAATGCAGGATCCGGAAATAAAGGGAAGGGTTCCAAAAGGAAACCTGCCAAACAAAAGCCAGAAGCTGAAAAAGAAGACAGTGAATCGGACACTGATGACAAAATCCAGGAACAACAGCGAAAAGGCGAACCCAAATTTCTCAGAGTTGACGGAGAAGCAATGTTAACCTTCTTAGCAACCCCGTCAGCAAAGGTGGCCAAAAGAACACTTCGGGAGATAAACGCAGTTGTTCCTGCGACCCCGAAATTCTTAAAGTACTCCAACACACCAATAATCTGGGATCAGTCTGATCATCCCGGAAATATCCCTGAACCCGGCACACAAGCTCTTGTTGTAAGCCCTATTGTTCAAAACACTAGGCTAAGGAGAGTGCTGATGGATGGAGGATCCAGCATCAATATAATGTATCTGGATACGCTGAAGCACTTGAAGATCTCCGAGTCCCAGCTCAACTACAGCAATATACGCTTCCATGGCATTGTTCCTGGCAGGCAAGCACGATCCCTAGGAGAAATTTCCCTAGATGTCACCTTCGGAGATAAAGATCACTTCCGGCAGGAAAAAGTATCCTTCGAAGTAGTGCCGTTCGAGAGCGTGTATCACGCAATACTCGGACGTCCGGCTTTCGCCAAATTTATGGCAAGATCTTGCTATATCTACAACAAGCTGAAGATGCCAGGACCCAAAGGAGGAGTAATCACCATTGCCGGTGATTTCAAGCTGGCAAACGAGTTGGAAAAGAAAACGCCCTTTGCGCTCAGAGAGTTAGCGAAGGAGGAACTGAAGGAATTAGCCAAGGAGGTATCGCCGAAAGAGATGCCGGCAGGAAAAGAAACTCGGAAGCCAACAGATAGCTTCAAGGCGTCCGAGAATACAAGACAGGTAATCCTAGATCCCAAAGATCCGACAAAATTCGTCGTCGTAGGGACTGGGATGACCGACAAATAGGAAGGCGAGCTCATCAAGTTCCTCCGTGAGAACTGGGATATTTTTGCCTGGTGTCCAGCTGACATGCCAGGCGTGCCCAGGGAACTTGCTGAGCACCAACTCAAGGTTATTCCCGGATCAAAACCCGTCAAACAAGGTCTCCGTCGATTTGACGGAAGAAGACGGAAGGCTATTGGCAAGGAAATTATCCGGCTTTTAGCAGCGGATTTCATCAAGGAAGTAATCCATACTGATTGGTCCGCAAATCCGGTACTAGTGCCGAAGAAAGACACCACTGCTCTTAGAATGTGTATAGATTACACAGGATTGAACAAGTTGTGTCCGAAAGATAGGTTCGCGTTACCACGAATCGATCAAATAATAGATGCCACTACAGGCTCCGAGCTTTTATGCTTTTTTGGATGCATACTCCGGGTACCACCAAATACGCATGAAAAAGGAAGATCAAATCAAGACTTCTTTTATAACCCCGTATGGGACGTACTATTACATAACCATGCCTTTTGCCCTGAAGAACGCAGGTGCAACCTACCAGCGTTGCATGCAACGTTGTTTGCATAGTCAAATTGGTAGAAACGTTCATGTTTACGTGGACGATATTGCCGTCGTAACCAAGGAAAAAGATACACTCCTTGAGGATTTGCGAGAAACTTTCGAAAACTTGCGCACTTACAAGATGAAGTTGAATCCATCTAAGTGCGTATTCGGGGTTCCCTCAGGAAAACTTCTGGGTTTCATTGTTTCCCACAGGGGAATAGAAGTTAACCCGGAAAAGATCAAGGCAATCTTGAACATCTCAAAACCTACATGTGTAAAAGATGTCCAAAGATTGACGGGTTCCGCTGCAGCCGTCAGCAGATTTATCAGTCGGCTGGGGGATAAAAGCCTTACCACTCTACAAGCTGCTGAAGAAATCCGACAAGTTCGAATGGACAGAAGAGGCTGATGCAGCGTTGGCCCAGTTGAAGGAAACCTTGATGAACGCTCCCATCTTGGCATCTCCAAAAGACGAAGAACCCATGTTATTATACCTTACGGCTACAAGTCGGGTTATTAGTGCGGTAATCGTTGTGGAGCGGACAAAAGAAGAACAAAGCATACCAGATCAACATCCGGTATATTACATAAGCGAAGTTTTTTCCGAATCCAAACAAAGGTATCCGCACTACCAGAAACTGGCATATGGCGTATTTTTGCATCCAGAAAACTGCGCCATTACTTCCAAGGGCATTCCATAACAGTGGTATGTAAAGCACCACTAGGGGATATTATAAACAATGCGGAGGCAACCGGCCGAGTAGCTAAATGGGGCATCGAGCTGGCAGCCTTCGACATTAAGTACCAGCCAAGGACGGCAATAAAATCCCAAGTTTTGGCAGATTTCGTCGCAGACTGGACAGAAGCAATGGAAAATACACCGATGCCAGAATCCGAGTACTGGATAATGCACTTTGACGGATCCAAGATGAAGGAAGGAGCTGGGGCTGGTGTAGTCCTAAAATCTCCCAAGGGAGACACAATGGAGTACGTATTACAAATACACTTCAACGCCAGTAACAACGTGGCAGAATACGAAGCTCTGCTTCATGGCTTGCATATTGCAAAAGAAATAGGGGTAAATCGCATCCTATGTTACGGAGACTCGGATTTGGTACAGCATCAGCTCAACCAAACCTGGGACGCGAAAAGCCCTATAATGGCCGAATATCGGAGGACGGTGGATGAGTTTGCCATTTGTTTCTTCGGGTTCGAAGTCCTTCACATAAAAAGGGAGGAAAACTGGAATGCGGATGCATTAGCCCGCATGGGATCAGAGAGAGTAAAAACTTTACCACCAGGGGTATTCGTCCAGCACTTGTATGAACCATCCATAAAAGGTGGAGACGTTGATTACCCTCTGGCATCTGAAAACAATCGAAGTCATGCTCGTTAAACCGGATTGGACAATTCCATACTTAAACTTCTTAGTCAATCAGAAGTACCCGGAAGGAGCAGACGAAGTCTTGCAAAGGCAAATACAGCGTCGGTGCAAAGGATACATGGTGATCAATGACCACTTGTATAAACGCAGTACTTCCGGAATTTTTCAGCGGTGTATTTCACCAGAAGAAGGAAGATAAATACTGGAAGAAATCCACGCCGGCGATTGCGGACATCATGCTCAATCAAAAAGCATAGTCAAAAAAGCATTTCGGGCGGGGTTTTTCTGGCTAACAGCCAAGTCAGACGCCGAACGCATAGTGAATACATGCGAAGGATGTCAATATTACGCCAAGCAAACCAATTTGCCGGCCCAAGCACTTAAAACTATCCGTATCACATGGCCGTTTGCGGTCTGGGGGCTAGATATGATGGGACCGTTCAAAACTGCAAGAGGCGGACTTACACATCTACTCGTAGCGGTGGATAAGTATACAAAATGGGTGGAGGCTAAACCCATCAAAAAGCTGGATGGTGCAACTGCCAGAAATTTCATTATTGATTTAGTAATGAGGTATGGCGTCCCACATAGCATAATAACTGATAACGGGACAAATTTCTCCATTGGGGAGTTGGCAAAATACTGCCAGCAAACGGGAATCCGCTTAGATCTTGCATCTGTGGCACACCCGCAGTCTAATGGACAGGTTGAAAGAATGAACAGTTCAATCCTGCAAGGAATACGCCCAAGACTCGAAACTCCTCTCCATAGAGCAGCTGGAGCGTGGGTAGAAGAGCTACCTTCCGTGTTATGGAGTATTCGAACGACCCAAATAGGTCAACTGAGCAAACCCCGTTTTTCCTAGTTTATGGTGCGGAAGCTATTCTTCCAACGGACATGATCCATGATAGCCCAAGAGTGCAGAATTTTGACGACTCAGATGCCGAAGAAGCACGACAGGATGCCGTCGATCTCTTAGAAGAGGAACGAGAACTTGTGCTTCAAAGATCTGCCATCTACCAGCAAGGTTTACGACGTTATCATAGTCGGAAAATCAGGCATCGTTCTTTTAAAGAAGGTGACTTAGTGCTGAGATTGGTGCAGCAAAGGAAGCACAAATTGGCCCCAGTATGGGAAGGACCATTTGTCATCAGTAAAGCCATGAAGAATGGATCATACTATCTTGTTGACATTCGAGATACGGAGGATGATCCCGAGAAGCCGAATCGCAAAAGAAAGAGAAAAATAGATGATGAACTAGGAGAGACAAAGAGGCCTTGGAGTATCCAGCAATTACGTCCCTTCTATACTTAGTTCAATTTCTATGTAAACATCTTTGAGATCATGAAATAAAGTTGTCGGAATGTTGTCATTCATATTTCATTATAAGCACAAAATATTTCCGCCGCATCTATTTCCCAATGATCTTACAAATACTCAATGTTAACCCGAATTGTGCCTGCGTGCTCGGTGTTTAAAAGCTGAATGATTCGGCCTGTTAAAGGTTAAAGGAAACTCGGATTGTGCCTGCGTGCCCAAGTTTCAGAGCAGTTCCTTGTTTTCTCTAAATTTTATCTGATTGAGTATGTGTTGGGTTACTGAAACTAGTCAGTAAAAATGCTTCTAGCATGATCCATGTTTCCGAGTTTTAAAACTGTTTGGTTCGTCCCCAGTTACTCGACATGACGATACATATTGCTAGTTGAGCCATTTTTAAACACTAGAGCAGTTAAAACACAGATGCCAGATTACTTAGAAGATAAAGGAACAGTCAAACCCGGAAAAACTTTGCAAGAAACTTTAAATTGCAAAAGGCGGAGTTCTTGTTTCGACAAAAGATATAGAAGCATTACAATATGAATTACATTGTAAAAATGCTCTTATACACATCCATCATTCGGGTCGAATGTATTCCCTCAAGCATCCGAGTCTTCATCACTGCTATCATTCTCGGGGGCTGCGGGCATTTCTTCTTCCGGATAAGTAATGGAAAGGTTGACCATAGAGGCAATCTTGGAAGCGTGCCCTTTAACTTCATCGAAAATCGCATTTCGTTGCGCTTCTGTGTATCCTTGAGGGATACCGGATGCTACGCGCCAAGATCTGGCATTAGGGTAATGAAGACGCATAAGGCCAAGTGCCATGCGTGCACCACCTCGTGCGGCAGAACGAAGGAGGGATTCTTTCGATTCTGCTACTTCTGTGATGGCACCCGGAAGTCGGTAGACTTCCGAAAAGCATACAGTACTTGTGGGAAGGAATTTATTAATCAGCTGCATTCCTGCATTCCTGATTGAATTCCACACTTCCCCAAAAGCCCGGATCTTTTCAGTCCGAGATCATTGCGAATAACTAATCCATTTTGCGGCCAAGGGCGAATCAGAGGCGCAGGAGCAAAGAATTTCTTTGCCTCCGGACGAATATATCCGAGTTCGTCGAATGGTTCTTCTTTTATCCGGATATCGTCCAGGTTGGGAATAGATTCCTCTCTGGTAGCTGATGGCCTTTTGCGCTTCCGATTGTTGTGAAACTCGGCATGTAATTTGTTGAGTTCAGCATCGGAAGCAAGATCGTTTTCTCCAAGTTCATCAAACTGGGAAGGAGTTAACAATATGTTAAAAAGCGGAGAGAGGAGATAATCTGAAGAAAAACATGGAAACAAGGAAAGATAAATACCTTAGGGACCAGATTTTCCACGTGATAAATCGCCAGACTTTCCTCAATCTGATTACTGACGGCGACCAGTTCATGAAGTCGTCCTATAAAATCCTTTCTGGTAAAGACCTTATCTGTTCCTCTCATGCTATCTTCTGGTCCTTGATATTCGCAAAGAAGTCGAGAATGAAAAGAGAGAGGTTGTATACGGCGTCCAAACCAGCACATTACGGTATCCTTCCCAACCAAAGAAGGTTGAGAGGAAGAGAGATTGGCGATGCGCCGCTTTATCTTCATCAGGTTTTCTGGCAAATTTTCCCCTACTGCGGCTGTCCAACTCTCGCGAGGAATAGCGGCAGAATTAACAAAGGGAGGAACCCCGGTTGCCCTACCTAGGAATGGAATGTCCTGATGATAAAAGAAAGAACCTAGCCAAGATTGGTTAGGTTCCGGCATTTCTATTTTTGGATACCATTCCTCCCTAGAGTTTCTGAGGATGAAAGATACGGTTCCGCAAATGGGCGAAACGCCATTTGTGATGTTATGCTTTACCTCAAAGCAATATTGCCAGAAATTTAGGTCAGGTGTTATCCCGAGATATCCTTCGAAAAGGGCTTGGAAACTGGCTAAGTAGAGGATGGAATTCGGAGAAATATTGTGTGGCTGAACGCCATAAAAGTTAAGAACATCTAGAAAAAAGGCGGAAGGGGGAAAACCCATACCTCTCGCAACATGAGAGGTAAGGATGACGCGTTCTCCGACTTCCGGCTTGGGCTCGGGTTCATCTTTCGAGATTCGCCATTTGCCCTTAACTATGTATCCCTCCTTTGACATCCGACGAAGAAGGACGAGAGAAGTATTACTCGGACTCCAATTGCCGACAATTTCTGTTTCGTTGTTGGTTCCGGTGGCAAAGCGCTCATCGCCACGGGAATGGATCTTGACCCTCTCCGTCGTTGGGATGAACGGAGGGGGTGCTGCGGAGCTCGATCCCGCAATGTCCGCGGCGGCGGAAGTGTTTTTTCCGCCCGCCGCGGAAACCGTAGTCTTCTCCGACTCGCCGCCGGCGTGCGTCTGCGATCCCGGCTGCGGATCCAGATCGTTGACAAGCTCGTCGATGGCGGTGCGGGTTGGTGACGACGGCGAGGAGGCCATCTTTCGGTGGTGCTTTGCGTTTCGGTGCGTTTGATGCTAAGTGCGCTTGGGACAAGGACTTGCTCTCGAGCTCGCGTGCGCAGCAATGGCGTGGGCAGTGAGGGAGTGAGGAAAGTTTCGGAGGAGGACGATGACGGCTATTTATAGCCAGAAATCCGTTTAGATACGTGCCAACGGCTCTTTCGACCGTTGGATGTTCGATGTGTGTCGCTCGCCGGAAACTACGGGAAATATAACGACAGGGGAATGATGGCTATCTCCTCGTTTCCCGTGAGAATCTGTCAGAGATACGTTGCAGGGTTTCCCGCGTGAAACCAAGCGTCGCTTGCGTCAGCATGATTAAAGCGCTGACGTTAGAAGTTCCTTTCCCGCGAAGGATCGCGAGAAGAAAAGCCGGACTTTCATAGTTCCGAGTTTTATGTTACCATCTCCTTCAAAAGGAAAGAAGAAAGAATCAAGACTGCTGAATCAAGATTTCCCGGACAAAATGTATTTGACGAAAGACGGAGAATCAGAGTTTTGATCCTTCCTGGGGGCTACTGTCGGATATATACTGAATAGGGGTATAGAAGATGGTAGACAAAGAGCCGGACTACCAGGGTGGCCTACGTGGTAATGGGCTTAGGTCTATTGGGCGGCCCAGTAGTCCGACGCGTAGAAGCCGGATTCTAGAAGAACCCGGATCACGGCCCGCGTGATCTGGCTTGGAGGAGAAGACGGATTCCTTACTTTCCAAGTTACAAGTTAAACGTAGTCTTCTAGGTTTCCTGCTCTGTAAGCCCTAATCCGGCTATTATATAAAGCCGGACGGGAGATAGATTAAACAAGCACAAGTTAGACACAAGTTCAAACCCTACGCAACTCGCCGAGAAGTTCATCCTCGTCGAGTAGCTAGATCTATTCCCTCACATTGTAACCCTGTTATACGGGCTTTAGTCCCAATTAGTGAGAAGTGCAGGAGTAGGTACGCCGTACTGTCGCGACGTACCGAACCTGGGTAAAATCCCGTGTTCTTGTGTTACTACGCTATCCCGTTACCCCACGTCTCTACCGTAGTCTCATGGCACCCCCGTCTATGAAAACTACTACGATGTCTCGACAACACTACAAGAAATATGTTGATACATGACCCTTTTTTAATGACCATGGATGAATTTGTCATAGATCCATGACCATGTTTAATCTGTTGGTCATGACATGTTTGGGAGGGACTAAACACATGACTTTTTTGTCAAAAAAGTCATGATTTTCTTTAACAAGATGGTCATAGGACATGATACCTGGTGTATGACCCTTTTTTTGCTTAACTAAGACCAAATTAATTGGTCATGCGTTTGTTGGCAGTAATTTTTGCCTATGTATCATGTCCACGTGTCAATTTTTGCCTATGTGTCATGTCCACGTGTCAATTTTTGCCTATGTGTTATGTCCACGTGTCAACTTTTAATCATCCAAAGAAAACAAAGAAAATGTTGGCAGTAATTTTTGCCTATATATCATGTCCACGTGTCAATTTTTGCCTATGTGGCATGTCCACGTGTCAATTTTTGCTTATGTGTCATGTCCACATGTCAAGTTTTAATCATCCATAGAAAACAAAAAAAATGTTGGCAGTGATTTTTGCCTATGTATCATGTCCACATGTCAATTTTTGCCTATGTGTCATGTCCACGTGTCAATTTTTGCCTATGTGTCATGTCCACGTGTCAAATTTTAATCATCTACTGAAAATGTATCTCCACGTGTCAATTTTTGCCTATGTGTCATGTCCATGTGTCAATTTTTGTCTATGTGTCATGGCCACGTGTCAAATTTTAATCATCCACTAAAAACAAAAAAAATTGACAAAATGGGGACTTGAACCTACACCTCCCAAGAGCTCTATAAACCCACATAACCACTAAGACACCGATTCTTTTGTGATAAATTGGAAGCGCAGGTGTATTTGTTGAAAAGCAACACCCAACTCCGATCTGAGAGAAATCAGAAACCGCATAAATAATGCGTCGTGGGGGACTTGAACCCACGCCCTCGCTGTTGCACAACCGAACTGGACCCTTACCAACAGGCCACTTCCGAACTTGTGTCTAAGTACTGCGCTGAACCCTTTTCTTTCTAACGATTTCGTGGGGGACTTGAACACAGCACCACGAGTCCACCGCACCGCACCGCACCAGCACCGCACGCACCGCACCACACGCAAGAGAAAATAGGAAATAAAGGGCGTCGGGGAGAGGAATCGAACCAGTGACCTCCCGCACGCGCTCCATCTCCGAAACCAGTAGGCCACAACCATTTGGTGATACAAACAGGTGTTTTACTCTATTTGTCTACATACAAACCGTCCGCACTGGGCTGTTGGGCTGCGCCGGCTAGGAAAGATTGACCGGGCTGCTGGGCTGCGCGGCTGCGCTAGAAAGATGGGCCATCCTGGCCTGGGCCGGGCGCGCTGCTGGCAGGTTTGTTTTCTTTTTTGTCTTCTTTAAATTTTTTTTTGGACTCCAATTTCAACCAAATAAAATTTGATTTCTTAAAACAAAATATGTATTTTGCTATTATATACTATTAGGAACAATATTTTGTCAATAAAAATACAAAATACACCTAACCTTTATATATTGCTTCATATAGGGTTGTGAAGATTCCTAAATAAAATTTTGGATTACTCTTTTAAATTCAAATGCGAGATAAAATTGTAGGGTTTTCAAATTATTCCATGATTAAATTAAAACATCCACTTTTAAAACTTGGTTTTTAATTACTTTTTTGCAAAATTCATGTGGTCACGTTGCGAAGCTTTTCCATTACAAAAATGATTTCGGAAAACGGTCAAAACGGGGGACATGACCGTTCGTACCTAGGTGTTGAATCTTTATGAACTCTTGGTGTATCTATGTTGAAGTAGGTACTTGGGTACCTAAAAATTATTTTTGCAAAAAATCACGAGCAAACTACGAAGCACCTGTAGTTCAAATTTGGCCCAGTTTCAGCTGAATCGGCTGAAACTTGTTTTTTTCGAAAGAGGTGTATTTTGAGCTATTGAGAGGTAGTAAGTTTGTTATTTGTAGATCAAATATGACATAGTATATTTAGAATTTTACTTTGTACATTTTGGCAACATATTTTGTGTATGTGCTTCACAAAACAAGCCGGTTTTGGCACTCCGGGAAGGGAAAATGGTATTTTTATTGAACGAAAAATAAAACTTTCTTCGTGAACATTGTTAGTTGTACCAACATGCATCTTCGTGTGGAATATGGTCACATTTAAACAAACTATTCCATGGATGTGGCCAAAACATCCGTCATTTCACCCGAAAGCCATGAATCTTCGTACGAGATAACTCAATTCTGTGAACACATTTTCCACCAAATTGTCGTACTCCAATTTTATTATTTTTGGTGGATACTAGGACATATATAACAACACCACGCGAAGATCTTGCATCGTTTCGAGTTTTTTTGAATTTTCTGGAATTTTCAAAGCCGGTTTCGGGAAACGGTCAAAACGGGGGACATGACCGTTCGTACCTAGGTGTTGAATCTTGATGAACTCTTGATGTATCTATGTTGAAATAGGTACTTGGGTACCTAAAAATTATTTTTGCAAAAAATCACGAGCAAACTACGAAGCACCTGTAGTTCAAATTTGGCCCAGTTTCAGCTGAATCGGCTGAAACTTGTCTTTTTTGAAAGAGGTGTATTTTGAGCTATTGAGAGGTAGTAAGTTTGTTATTTGTACATAAAATATGACATAATATTTAGAATTTTACTTTTCACATTTTGGCAACATATTTTGTGTATGTGCTTCACAAAACAAGCCGATTTTGGCACTCCGGGAAGGGAAATTGGTATTTTATTCAACGAAAAATAAAACTTTCTTCGTGAACATTGTTAGTTGTACCAACATGCATCTTCGTGTGGAATATGGTCACATTTAAACAAACTATGCCATGGATGTGGCCAAAACATCCGTCATTTCACCCGAAAGCCATGAATCTTCGTACGAGATAGCTCATTTCTGTGAACACATTTTCCACCAATTTGTCTTACTCCAAGTTTATTATTTTTGGTGGATACTAGGACATATATAACAACACCACGCGAAGATCTTGCATCGTTTCGAGTTTTTTTTGAATTTTCTGGAATTTTCAAAGCCGGTTTCGGGAAACGGTCAAAACGGGGACATGACCGTTCGTACCTAGGTGTTGAATCTTGATGAACTCTTGATGTATCTATGTTGATATAGGTACTTGGGTACCTAAAAATTATTTTTGCAAAAAATCACGAGCAAACTACGAAGCACCTGTAGTTCAAATTTGGCCCAGTTTCAGCTGAATCGGCTGAAACTTGTCTTTTTCGAAAGAGGTGTATTTTGAGCTATTGAGAGGTATTAAGTTTGTTATTTGTATATAAAAATATGACATAATATTTAGAATTTTACTTTGCACATTTTGGCAACATATTTTGTGTATGTGCTTCACAAAACAAGCCGGTTTTGGCACTCCGGAAAGGGAAATTGGTATTTTTATTCAACGAAAAATAAAACTTTCTTCGTGAACATTGTTAGTTGTACCAACATGCATCTTCGTGTGGAATATGGTCACATTTAAACAAACTATGCCATGGATGTGGCCAAAACATTCGTCATTTCACCCGAAAGCCATGAATCTTCGTACGAGATAACTCAATTCTGTGAACACATTTTCCACCAAATTGTCGTACTCCAATTTTATTATTTTTGGTGGATACTAGGACATATATAACAACACCACGCGAAGATCTTGCATCGTTTCGAGTTTTTTTGAATTTTCTGGAATTTTCAAAGCCGGTTTCGGGAAACGGTCAAAACGGGGGACATGACCGTTCGTACCTAGGTGTTGAATCTTGATGAACTCTTGATGTATCTATGTTGAAATAGGTACTTGGGTACCTAAAAATTATTTTTGCAAAAAATCACGAGCAAACTACGAAGCACCTGTAGTTCAAATTTGGCCCAGTTTCAGCTGAATCGGCTCAAACTTGTCTTTTTCGAAAGAGGTGTATTTTGAGCTATTGAGAGGTAGTAAGTTTGTTATTTGTACATAAAATATGACATAATATATTTAGAATTTTACTTTGCACATTTTGGCAACATATTTTGTGTGTGTGCTTCACAAAACAAGCCGGTTTTGGCACTCCGGGAAGGGAAATTGGTATTTTTATTCAACGAAAAATAAAACTTTCTTCGTGAACATTGTTAGTTGTACCAATATGCATCTTCGTGTGGAATATGGTCACATTTAAACAAACTATGCCATGGATGTGGCCAAAACATCCGTCATTTCACCCGAAAGCCATGAATCTTCGTACGAGATAGCTCATTTCTGTGAACACATTTTCCACCAAATTGTCGTATTCCAAGTTTATTATTTTTGGTGGATACTAGGACATATATAAAACACCACGCGAAGATCTTGCATCGTTTCAAGTTTTTTTGAATTTTCTGGAATTTTCAAAGCCGGTTTCGGGAAACGGTCAAAACAGGGGACATGACCGTTCGTACCTAGGTGTTGAATCTTGATGAACTCTTGATGTATCTATGTTGAAATAGGTACTTGGATACCTAAAAATTATTTTTGCAAAAAATCACGAGCAAACTACGAAGCACCTGTAGTTCAAATTTGGCCCAGTTTCAGCTGAATCGGCTCAAACTTGTATTTTTCAAATAAGATGGATGGAAATATTTTTAGAGGAAGTAATTTGAGTTTTTGTAGATAAAATGTGGTCTAGTAACTATATATTTTATGTGGTACAACCTTGCAACATATTTTGGTAGATGCTTCATAAAAAACCCGTTTTGACATATGAATTACATTTGTAAATTCATCTTTGTAGGTACACATAGGATGAAATTTACAATAAAACTATGTCAATTAATATATTACAATAAAACTATAACTATATATAGGTCTTAATTTTTTTCTATTGTCATAGAAAAAATAACTAGTTTTATCAGTAATACTAAGACTATTTTATTGATACTAATAAACCCCGACTAGAGACTGTGATGTGGGGTCAAAAAATGTCGGGTCCCACCTACAGCCACTGAGTGCGAAAGTGAGTAAGAAAAGAAGTCCAGCAAGATGAAAAATTTCCCCCCCTCGCGCGCGTCTGGCATCGAGCGATATGAAAAATTCGGAAACCTAAACCGCGGCCGAGTGACCCGAGTCCCCCTATCCCTAAACCTAGACTATCCCCCCTCCCAGATATCACGCCGCCACGGCGCCACCACATCTCGATCCAATCTCGTGCCTGCGGCCCTCCTCCCCCAGCCCCGATCGAGCCTCCTGCACCCACGCCACCGGCGCCCCGATCTAGAAGGGCCACCGCCCCAGCACCCAGCACCACCAGATCTAGATTCTTCCGGTCGCCGCTGCCCGGCGGAACCTTCCGGAACCCTTGAGCGAAGGCGAAGGCGAAAGGTAATGCGGCCTTCTCGGCCGGCCGCTTCGAGGAGGCGGCGCAGCACTTCTCCGACGCCATCGCGCTCGCCCCGGGCAACCACGTGCTCTACTCCAACCGCTCGGCGGCGCTCGCCTCGATCCACCGCTACTCCGATGCGCTCGCCGACGCTGAGAAGACCGTCGAGCTCAAGCCCGACTGGGCCAAGGGCTACTCGCGCCTCGGCGCCGCCCACCTCGGCCTCGGGGACGCGGCCAGCGCCGTCGCCGCCTACGAGAAGGGCCTCGCTATCGATCCCAGCAACGAGGCCCTCAAAGGCGGCCTCGCTGACGCCCAGAAGGCCGCGGCCGCCCCGCCGCACCGTTCGCCGTCTGGAGCCGACGCAATCGGCCAGATGTTCCAGGGGCCCGACCTCTGGAGCAAGATCGCTGCCGACCCCGCGACGCGCATCTACCTCGAGCAGCCGGACTTCATGCAGATGCTGCGGGAAGTGCAGCGGAACCCCAGCAGCCTCAACATGTACCTCTCGGATCCCCGTATGATGCAGGTACTCAGTCTCATGCTTAACATCAAGATCCAGAGACCCGAGGACTCCGAATTCGCGCAGTCTTCCTCGCCGTCGCCCCGATCTAGCTGTCCAACACTAGATTGATCCTGTGGTTATTATTTAGGTCATTGTCCAACGCTAGATTTTATCTAATAGAAACATTGACGACCTCATGCTGGCTTTTACTGTTCTGTATGATCTCTGTTGACCAGACTAGTAGTGCTCTTATAATTTGTTTGAGTTCATCTTGGTTGCAGCTTTGATGGTTTGAAGTTGTATGTTCTGCCTCCATTTGAAAACGAAAATAAGTTGCAGGCTGCCTTACTTGGTGCTATCTGGATTTGACAAATGATGATCCCTGTTGCCACATACTAGGAGATGTTTTTCCAGCTTGTTTTGTGTTACTTGTACACTTTCTGTTCAGTCTGTTTTAGAATAACACAACCATTTAAATTGTGCCTTGTGTCTGTATGTCAACGGTAGTTTCTCCTAAAGATATTAAGTTAGTAATTCAATCTATTGTTGCATTGATGATGCAAATTGTAATGTTGTGCACGGACCTTCAGTTTGCTTTGTTTTAGAATGGCATTATCATTTAAACCTTGCCTTGTGTCTATATGTGAAGTGTGGCTTCTGCTAGGATAGATAGTTTGTAATTCAATCTATAGCTGCACTGACGTGGAATGCAATGTTGTGTAGGGAGCTCATAAAGCTTGTCTTCTGAGTCCGTCCTACCGTTCGGAGGCAGTCCAGGGCATGGATTGGCTATAGCTGGCGAAGGTGCAGCTCCGCAGCCGGTTTGAAGCACGAGTTAGCTAAGGACAATTCAGCTATTACAGATAGTGTTGTATGCTTTGTAGTTATATTATGCTCATCTTGCTATTACAGATAGTGTTTTATGCTTTGTAGTTGCATTTATACATACATATAAATGTTTGTATTGTTTTAGAATATGCTTAAATGCTTGTAAAATTTGACCGAAACAACTGTAAGTACCCCTTGGTAGCACCTGTTATGCCACCTGCTAAACCTGTTAGTAAATCCTGAAATTATTCTGTTTTTTCTTATGTCTTCCCAACACCATTTTCTTCGATTTCAGAAACCATCTCACGATAGGGACGACCTGATGGGGGAAGTGACAAATACTCATGAGGCCATTCAGTAAGTTCAGATGATGAATCCTGAAATATGTTTTGAACCTGCTGTCATCTTTTGCATTGTCCATGAAGAGACTAATTGGGATATGGTTTTGTGTCTAGGTACTTAGATAAGTTAATTGCCACGCTACAGATGGAGCTGGCAGCGAGGCACAAGGTTGTTGGCCGATTTAGCAATTGTTTTGAAATTTCTAGAGGCTCAGCGAGATCCCAGACAGGATCCTAAGGAACAAAGATGGTTCAAGAATCTGCAAGGTATATTCTCTCCTGCAAATGCTCGAAATGGAGCACCGTGATATCTGTTTGTGTGTATTAAAACTGAGAGGAATGAGCTCTTGTGTTCGACCCTTTTCTATGAGCTATGTTGTACCATGGCCATCGAGCCGATAACATGCTATTTGGTAGACAATGTTTAGGATTTGGCTATACAAATTAGGATTAGTTTTCCAACATGTTTCTTCTGTCCAACTGAGTAGAACAAATACTACACTGGAATTGGTTTCCTATGAAACTAACATTGGTTTATCTGTTTTAAACCACTTGTTAGGTGCGTCTGTGTGTTTCTGTGCTATGTGTGTGTGTTGTGCATTTCTTCTCAAGTGCACTGTGTGTTTGAGTAGCTAATGCAAACATTCTAACCCTATCCCGTTGCTCGTCTGATTTTCAGGTAAAGAACTTCAAGAAAATGGCAGCGGCTGCTGACATAGTCCATTTCGATGGCATGACCCTCATTTTGGTGTGATTTGAAGTTCATTTTGCTCACTTTTAGTTGCTGGATGGAAGTTTTGATATCACTTTGATGAATTACTTAGACCGTGCTTGTAGTGAGATGTACTAGTCATGTGTGAATGCTGGTTGCTGAATATGAGTTCTGTGTTGATTTCCATTCTTGGATTGTGTTGTAATTCAAATTTACTGGAGTTCGTATGTGTTTACATGGATTTCAAGTTGTCTTATAATTATGCAAGTGGCTTAATAGTAAAATGCAGATGGTGAAAATAATTGGGCTGTAATATAAGGCCTCGGCCCAACTAGCCCAACTACTGCTGGGCTGTATTCAATAATATTGAAAAAAACGAAAAAAAACGCTCGAATTGTTAATATGAAGACATGGCCCAAAAGATCAAAATACAAAATAGAGCGTGGAAAGGCCAGGGCCCACGAAAAAATTGCCCATAACATATTGAATTTGGTCCATTTAGCTGGAAAATCGGCCAGGCAAAATAAAACTTCAATGGGCCAAAATGTTGGGCTGGCCCATATACAGGAGAACATGGACTGGGCTAAATCTTTTTCATGACCTACTAAGTTGGTCATAATTTTGCCACGTAGGATTGGCCACGTAGGATCTGACGTGGCTATGGCAGGATATCACATGACTAAATCAATTGGTCATAGGGTTATGACCCCTCTGATTGGGTCATAGAATCTATGACAATTCCATTCAATTAGTCATTGACGATCAAATAAGACGCTCGGTATGTGACTTTTCATTTTTGGTCAAAAAGGGGTCATGAATGAAACTACGTGACCTTCTAGTGACAAAAATTGAGGGTCACGTATCAACATATTTCTTGTAGTGCAAGTACCTGCAGCAGAGCTTGGTTACCTTTCTTCACCAGTCGCCTGTCCACAATCTCTTCAGGAATGAATGTCTCTGTGTCCAACTTCAGAGGGTCTGGCAGAGTCGTGTACACAGGTGTGTGATCTGGTACGTGCTCCTTTAGCTGCGAAACATGAAACACCGGGTGGATCAAACTATGGTCTGGTAGTTGTAGTTTGTAGGCTGCTGGTCCAATCTTCTCAAGAATGACGAATGGCCCAAAGTATTTCATTGCTAGTTTCTTGCATGGTCTGTTGACAACAGAGGAGTGGGCGTAGGGCTGGAGCTTGAGGAATACAGATTCGCCCACTGCAAACTCTCTCGGATAATGATGTGTTAACCAGACTTTCACTATGGAGGAGGTGAAGAATGCCTTATTCTTTATGGAACCTAATAGGGTGACCAGATAATATTCCTTCTGGATTTTACCAACATTTTTGGGAGGTAGTTAAGAATGATATTATGAACCTGTTTTCTCACTTTTATAATGGCTCATTGGATGTCCAACGCCTCAACTATGGTATCATTACTTTACTCCCTAAAACTAGTGATGCAAACATAATTCATCGGTTTAGGCCCATTTCCTTATTGAGATGTATTTACAAGTTGATTACTAAGACTTTGATCATCAGACTTGAACCCTACAATGATAAGATTATTAGTATCTAGCAAAATGCCTTTATCAAGAATAGGAATATTATGGATGGGGTCCTCTCTTTACATGAAATCATGCATCATGTTCATGTTAAAAAACAAACGGGCATCGTTTTGAAAATCGATTCTGAGAAGGCGTAGGAAAAGTCAATTGGGATTTTTTTTCTTTATTGTCAGATGATGAGAGGGTTTAATGAACTATATGGTGTTCCTGGATTAAAAAAAATCTGCATAATGGCACTGTGAGTGTCAAACTAAATAACACGGTGGGGCAATATTTTCAAAGTGGCAAAGGGGTCAGGCAAGGCGATCCCCTATCCCCTATCCTTTTTAACTTGGTTGGCGAAGTTTTGACTAAGATGGTGCTTCGTGCACAGCAGAATGGATTGTTTTCACGGCTTGCACCTGATCTGATAGATAATGGGGTCGCAATTTTGCAATACACGGATGACATAGTCTTTTGCATTTCTCATGATTGTGATAGAGTTGTGAACCTGAAGCTTTTGTTGTACTTTTTTTTACCTTATGTCTAGTCTTAAAATTAATTTTGTGAAAAGTGAAATTTTTGTGATTGGAGGGGATAATAAAATTGCCAAATTCTATTATGATCTGTTCAATTGTCAAGTTGGCCAATTGCCTATGAAATAACTTGGTGTTCCAGTAACCTTTACAAATCTGAAAATGATTGATTGGGACTTTTTAGATGTGAAGCTTCTTAAGAAGCTTGATTCTTGGATTGGGGACTTTGCTTCCTCGGGGTGGAGGTTAACTTTGTTGGATTCTAGTTTTTCTGGTGTGCTTTTTTACTACATGTCCATGTTCTTATTGAGTAAAGGTTCTATTGAGAAAATTGACAAACATCAAAGGAAAAATTTCTGGTCTAGTAACAGGTAAAAGGAAGTATCATATGGTTAAGTGGACTAGTGTGTGTAGATCTAAAAATAAAAGGGGTCTGGGTGTGAAATAATTGAGAAGGCAAAATATTAGCCTCCTTTGCAATTGGTGGTGGAAGTTTGAGACACAATCTGGCCCTTGGTAACAAAAATTTTGGGCTAAATATTTAAGGAACAAATATGTGGCAAATGTGAAGTGCATGGTGAATGATTCTCCTATCTAGAAGTGTCTTTTGAAAGTTAAGGATGTGTATTTCCTTGGGAGGAAGTTGATTCTAAAAAATGGTAACCTGGTACGCTTTAGGAAAGATGCTTGGCTAAATAATTGCTCCTTGATGGTCGCATAACCTATGCTCTATGACATTTGCCATGAGGAAGAATCGACTTTTGGGAAGGTGGTTGTGTGTGATTTTAACGTTCCCGTTTGGAGAAGATTGAATGATTTGCTTGCGGGTAAGTGGAGTTTTGTTGTAGAAGAGGCGAAAAAGCATATGCAATCTTCTGATTCTGAGGAGGTTACTTGCTCTCTCACCTTGAAGGCAGGTTTTCAACAAAGTTGGTTTACGAGGAGTTAGAGAGAAGCATTTCTGGCTCGCATAACAAGTGGATTTGGAAAGCTAAAATTCTGCTTACGATCAAAGTTTTACTGCGGAAATTGTTTCAGGATGCTGTTCTAACTAGGAATTGGAATGGTAACCCTATTTGTTCTGTATGTGATCAATGAGAGAATGCTCGGCACTTGTTTTTTCCTTGTTCGCATGCTAGAGTGCTCTGGGGGACTCCCGGGTCGATACTTGGTATTTCCTATTGTCCCTCCTCGCTGTGGCAGTGCATGACTTGGTTATATGCTTACTTCCCCTATGGTAAAAAATTCTATATGTTGTTCGTTTCTAGAATTTGATGGGTGATCTGGATCACGAGAAATAGGTTGAATTTTGACAAATTGGTGCTGGAAACTCCTATGGTCAGTGTGTTCTCTACTTCACTACTGGGTAGGTCTCTATGGAGAGGACGATCGTGCCATGATCAAGGGAGGAGCTGACCAGCTGATGACCAAGGCGGCTCACTGGCGTCGCTCGCGGGGGGAGGGGGGGTGTTCCAGGACTGTTTCTGTGGCTAATGCAAAGATGCTGAGGATCACTGACGACTGATGGAGAAGACGGTTGTTGGGTTGTTATTTGTTGATCGCTGCTTTACTAGTTGGTTCTGTTGGGATTGTTGTTTGGCTGGTGATGGTTTAAACCGGATCTTTTGGTTCCCTCTGATTGTTGGCTAGTAGTGTAGGTGTAGGTTTTTTGCCCCGTAGTGTGACTTCGATGCCGAGGTTACGCAGCGGGTTTTCCTCCGAAAAACTTTTTTTCCTTCTGATATATTCTATTCAATGTCCCATGTATGCTTGCTTGTAGCAAAACTATGTATTTCTTTTATGCAAGTAATGGAAATTGGAGTAGCCCAATTGGAAAAAATATTGGGCCGCCTCGGCATCTCTAACCTTTCTCACCAGAGTACTACACTTCGGCTGCACTGGCTCTACCAAGATGCCACTCAAAAACTGTAAACCCTGGCATGGCCTCCCTAGCTCGATTGATGATGTAGTGCTACATTCCAGGAAGCTAACTCTATCACCATCGGCAATGGACTTGCTATAAGATTTTGGCATTCTAACTGGATTGCTAGAGTCCCCCTCTACGAGAAATTCCCTAGCATGGCACTACAGGAAAAAGAACATCTCAGTCAGAGAGGGAGTCACAAACAGACCATAGATTTCGTGGGGATCAAGCCAAACCTGGACATCGTTACCTTAAGCGAGTACACTTAATCATGATCAATCGGATGTGATCACCTGGAGATGGACTAGGAATGGGATCTATGTAGCTGCCTCCGCTTACAAATTCCTTTCGCCAATATTCATTCATCGGTGTTGGTGGAGGTCTGGTCCATAAAATCAATCCTAAAGTCTAAGATCCATGCATAGATCATCCTTCCAAACTGGTATCCTACTACAGATAACTTGGCAAAGTGAGGGTATCCTCACGAGACTCTCTGCATTATGTGCAATTCTGAGCCTGAAACTACTCTACACATGTTCGTCTAATGCAACTTTAGCGTTTTAGTTTGGAATGGCATGCTCCATTGTATGAACCTGCTTGTGGCCGTGTCCTCATCCAGCCATGTCAACAACTAGTAAGATTGGTGGGTCACCTTGATGGCCTCGGTTCCTCATCGCCCCAAGTATCGATGGCGTTCTGTCGCTCTGCTGAATTAGTGCCTGGTTTAGAAGGAGATGAATAACCGTATCTTTAAGAACAAATTCAAATCAACCATTCCTCCGATGGACAAAATTATCATGAAGCTCTAGGATTGGCGCGTTGCTTGCATCCTAGCAAAGTCGTGGCTGGCGGGAGACTGAGCCCTAGGCATGTCTCAGTGCCTTCCATCCCCCACCCCCCGTAGATTCATATACTTGGTGTTTCTTGACTTTTAGCAGCGATATTGACAAGAGGGAGTGGTGGCTCACGAGGAGTAGAAATTGTGAAAATGTAAGATCTGACCTTACTTAGTTGTACCCAACGCTGATCTAGGGTAAAAACCCAAGATCCATGAGCGTACTTGTGCACTATTTTTTTATTGGAGGCATCGCTTTTGTAGAGCTTAGACTCTTCATGAAGCCTAAGGCTGTGTTTGGATGTTGGTATTCAGCCTTGGAATTGAATTGGAGTGGCAATACCAAATTTGAGATGGAAATGAATTAGCATGAGATTCCAAATTTTTTGTTCGGATGTGGATGGTATTTTTTGTTGGAATCAATGATGGGAAGCAATTCTAAATCTTGTTTGGATGTACAAACCGTGGAATTTAAAATTTTGTTGAGTTTGGACAATACAAATTTGTGTACATGTATGAAAAATGCTTGTGTGTATATTCAATATTTATATATTATTTTTCACACATCATGAAAGAAATATGTATGCAAACACCCCATCTGCTACTAATACCTATAACTGGCCTCACTTTTTTTAATGGTGCTCAAAACCATTCTGATTACAACCCGCTCCACTTGTTCCAACACAAATTCTGGAACATTGTAATGCATAACACCATTAGACTCAAACAGATCGACTATAGCTGCTAGTTTATGGGCTGCGATATTGCCCAATCTCGGTATTTTATAACTATATTAAGATCAGGTAAATCGACAAGAAACTTGATCGCTTCATCTAACATGCAGAACTCCTAGGCTCTGTTCTTCTCTCGCTTGGAAATGATGTCCACAACACCCTCGTCGTCACATTCAAGAACAATTGAGAGGCAATGCCGATGCCAAGTGCAACGATGACTTCAGCCATAGCAGCATAACTGCACTGATCGATCAAGCTCGAGGCGGAAATGATAGTCTTTCCATTCCAATCACGAACGATGGCCCCCCAATGTCCCGTATCTATATCAGCTAATAGAAAAGAAGCGGTGTTAATTTTCATCCACCCCAAATCAGGTCTATAACACTGGCCGTTGGGTGTCTTTCTTGATCAGCCTACTGATTGGGGGGGGGGGTGTTGCCCCTCCACCGCCGATATGTAGAGGCCATGGATGGGAGGCAGTGGATGCAGAGGCGGCCGTTGTTGCCCCTCCCGTCGCCAGTATGCTAGTTTCCCCTCGATCTAAGGTTAAGCCGATAGGCAGGGGGTGGATGGAAGGAACAAAACGAGGGCGGGGTGGAGAAGGGGCGTAGAACAGGACGGGCGGAGAAGGGACATGAGGGTGGGACGGAGGAGAGGAGCGGTGGCTCACCTTGGTCTCCGCCGCCGGTCGGGTGGCTCGCGAGACCTCCTGCCTTTCTCGCTAGTCGCGACTTCTGGGCAAACTGGCATGGGAGCGAGCGGGCGAACGATTCTTCACAATACCGAGGTGAAGGGCTCCGTATTGGTTCGAGGCTGTGGACACGAGCTAGACTGGGCCTTGGAATCGTGAAGCATTTCTAGGCCAGAATACTTGGGACAACCAAAGATGAATCCGGGGTCAGGGAATACCAAATGACCAATTCCAAACCTGAATACCAACATCCAAACAAAGCCTAAGATCTATGATTGGGCGGTGATGGCGCTTGTGCATAGTTTTCTTCTGCGTCGCTTTTTTTAGAGTTTGGACTCCAGGTGTTGTATTGGCAGTGGTTTGTGTTGCAGTTACAAGGTTTTGATCATCGTAGCGGGATCTTTTTTTCCTTCTGCTTCTTATTGTTGTTCGTTAGTGTGTTTAATGTAGTTAGGATATTTTGTTGCTGCAGAGGCTAGATATAATTGTGATCTTCAGAATATTAAAAATATTTTTTATTTAAAAATTTAGTTCTAATTCTCTAGAACTAACGCAGTCCACTCTAACCTGTACTTAACTGGCATTTGTCCCGGCTCCTTAGTCTTTCTCTTTTGTTGTCGCAAAGTTGAAACCAAGAAATATCTGTTACGTTCCTGATGTTTCTAAACACTTTCAATAAAACCCTCTCGTAGAAGTATTTTAACAATGTTTTCGGTAATATTTGTAGATATTACTCGAACTGTTCCTTTTTTATTCATGTCTTCATGAATCGAAGCAAGCACCTACTACCTCCTTCAACAACAACGACAAGAACAACAAAATTGAGCCTCATGATCGTAACCTTGACAGTTTCAAACTTTCTTTTTTGACTTAATTGACAGTTTCAAACTAATTAAGGTACTTGTCCACTAATGAAAAAGGTTCCAGATTTAAGGTATTCTTTAAGGTAAATACTATCTATCTGAGTCCGATGCGAAGGAAATTACCGGACCTCACCAACGCCGTCCATCTCGTTTCCATCCAATGGTCTTGCTTTGTATAAAAAAAAAATTCTCCATTAACCACGCCAGGTAGTTGTCTGCCTGAAATTCCGCATTTATGATGTTACACTTAAGCCTCGCCTCCCCCAAACCGCTCCCCACGCCCATTTACTTCTCTACCCTGGCGGCGATACGCGACTGCCGCAGAGATCCGGCTGGTGCAGCCCAACATCGTTGTCGTTGGCAGGGACGAGTACATCAGGATGTTCGCGCTGCAGACGAGCGGCACGGCGGCATCGCAGGTGGTAGGCGGATGGACGCGCACATCTACGACGATCCGGGTGACGCCTTTGTCCCGGCGCTCCTCGACTCCAGCTTCTATACCGACGAGGTTGAGGCTTTCAAGCGCCTCGTGGCCACCTCTTCCCGCAGGTCCAGTTTGATTTTCTAGAGAAGTCCCCATGTTCTCCATGCGTCTGCGGATGTTTTCTGTTGGCTGGTTGGCAGGTTGTCAAGAACGTGGCGACGCAGTCACTGTAGGTCAAGAAGTTCATCTAACTCTACCTCCTCCACTACGTCCAGAAGAAGCTATTCTTTGTATGCGCGGATGTTTGAACCTGCCATTTGCTTGTTCTCCTCGTAGTTTTGCTGGACGCGTGCTTCTTACTAGATTAAAGCAACCTTCCGTCTCTATGGAAGCAATTGCCATAGAAGCACCCTCATCTTTGCCCAATTCTGATTGTTATTTTTGGAAGCAATTAAATTGCCTTGGAAGCAATTGTTGATAGAAACAAATCGTTGTTTGACGAGAAGCAAATTAACCTTGCACCGAAATTCTCTAAATTACCCATATATTGACGCAAATTCATATTTTATTGTTGTAAAAAAATGGTTTTGATGGCCCCATGTTGTTACTAGATTGAAGCAATGTCCCGTCTGCATGGAAGCAACTTATATATATGGAGAAAACCAAACAAAACTACAGAAAGAAAACATAGGTTGCACCGGGATCAAAGTTCATTGCTAGAGGGCATAAATTGTTTTAGGGCAGAAGGAGATTGCATAGCGGTGGAAACAGATTGTATGACACCTAGTAATATTTCTCGTGAATCGTGATATATTTTAATAGTCAGGAAACAAAATAATTAAACATAGGAAATACAAATGTTATTTCTAGGAATTTTATAGACCGAGGCAGTCTGGAAGCTATTTTTGTAGCCGACGGAAATAAAAATGTTATATCTAGCAAGCATACTGCAATGTCAGAACAACCTTTCTGTATGGATCGG
Source organism: Alopecurus myosuroides (assembly GCA_028641055.1). Lineage (NCBI taxonomy): Eukaryota > Viridiplantae > Streptophyta > Magnoliopsida > Poales > Poaceae > Alopecurus > Alopecurus myosuroides. The sequence continues at coordinate 553,451,005 of CM054058.1, forward strand.
AAACATATTTCTTGGAGTGTAACCAATTGTGATTAATCCTTCTGTGATTTATGGAAGCATTCTTTAGAAAATAGATTATTGATTTAAGTCTGACGTGATTTGTGGAAGCAGTTGCGGGAAGCAAATTGATTTGGCATAAAATCTATGCATGCAAACTACCTGGCCCATCATTTAAGGGTCCAATCACACGCTCCGGATGAAACTAATCGTGTGGTGCAGGATTAGTCCGATAAGAAGCAAACAATCGGCATCCGATCCCTAGCACTGCCCATTCTTTAATGCAAGTGGCTGATGACCCGCCTTTCGAGCATTTGAAACACAAGTTGGACCTAGCTAGTTAAATTGCAATATTTCTGACCTGCTCAAAGTAATAATAATGTAATAGTAGTACTCTTATTGACTAAGTAGGGAGTTCCGAAAGCAACAGATATGACGTATCTGTTGAAAAACAGTGCGTTGACTGTTTCTTTTTTGGAAGTGACCATTGGTGATTTTGGTGGTACATAAGCGCACATTGTTGATCATCTATCATCTGGTAGAAGAAAAAGAAGAACCTGTTGTAGTCTTGTAGCTAGCTAGTCGTGTTAGCTTGCCATGGGTGTACTCATCATCCTTCTCCTACTACTCACACCGTCTCTGGTGGCCGCCGACGAGTTCTGCGACAACGTCAAGGCCGTCGTCGCCACCCTCTCCAAGAACGCCTCCGCTTCCCCGGTACACTTCGCCACCACCACCTACGGCCAAGCCCCCAACGTCGTCTACGCGCTCGCGCTCTGCCACGGAAACGTCCTCGACGGCTCCTCCTGCGGCGGGTGCATCACCAAGTGGTTCGACAAGACGCTAAACCTGACACAGTGCGCCAAGGTCGACTCCAACTACCGGGGGGATTGCATCGTCGTCTACGGTCCTGACAGCAACATCCTATCGGCACCCTCGAACGCCACGGGAGGATACGGCGACGACACGCCACCCTTTCAGGACTGGAACATCAAGAACGTCTCCGGCCTCGACGCGCCCCTCATCGTCAACCTCACCCATGAGCTGCTGGTGGCGACTGCGGACAAGGCGGCCGGCTTGGTTCCGACCCGGTATGCCACTGGGGTCATAGACATGGATACGGTGACGACCTACCCGAAGGTGTACTCCCAGGCGCAGTGCACGCCGGACCTGTCCGCCGACGAGTGCTCGTCGTGCCTGCGCCGTATCCTCGGCATGGTCAACTCAACCATGGCCCTGCGCATGGGTGGGCAGATGGGTGTCACGAGGTGTTATTTCAGGTACGAGGCGTACCAGTTCTACGATGCCCAGCCCCTTCTAAGCCTGCCGTCCCAGCCAGCACCACCGCCACCGCCAGCAGCTCCGACTTGGAACAAACGCAGGAGCATGTTATGGGTAATTCCCGCAGTTGTAGTTCCTCTCACGGCAGCTGCATTTCTCCTCTTCCTCTGTTACTCTCGTCGCCTTAAAAGGCAAAGAAAAGGTATGCTGCTGATTATTTACTCCGTACTCAGACTGTATTCTTCACAATTATTAGTGGTAATAGTAGTAATTCTTGCTTGCGAATTTTAGTGGTAATTATGCTACGAGTATGATTTTTATTGCTATCGATGTTACAGAAGGATCAAGGAGGGATAGGCAAGGGAAAAAATCGGAGTTCTCTTTGTTTGACTTTGAAGAGCTACTGGAGGCCACAAGTAATTTTTCAGATGAAAACATACTCGGACAAGGTGGCTTTGGGACTGTCTACAAGGTAAATTAGTAGGATTTTCGTCTTTTATTGTGGCCTATTTATCAGAAAAATTCAAGCTCTTGTATGAAAACAAATCTATCTATGTACATTGAACCTAGCTGATGTCTTTTGAATGGATATTTTCCCCCAGGGCCAGCTCCCAGAGGGGTTGGAGATAGCGGTTAAGAGACTTGCTTCACATTCCGGACAGGGCGTTGTAGAGTTTCAAAATGAACTCCAGCTCATAGCCAAACTCCAGCACACGAATTTGGTTAGGCTCTTGGGAGGTTGCTCTCAAGAAGAGGAGAAATTATTGGTGTACGAATACTTGTCGAACAAAAGCCTGGATTTCTTCATCTTCGGTATGCATTTGCATTCCTTAATTTGCTTTAATTATATTATTTCAACCATATCAGGATGACTAAAGATCAGCCCCATGAGTATAGGAGTGCTAACTTGTTCATTTCAACTCTACAATATATATTTTTTTATTTATCTGGGTGTCTTTCACCTGCTATATTAATATCTAGTTCATACGTAGATGAGAATAAAAGAGCTTTGCTGGATTGGACAAAACTTGTAGCAATAATTGAGGGGGTAGCACATGGACTTCTCTACCTACACAAGCACTCCAGGTTGCTTGTCGTACATCGAGATCTTAAACCGAGCAACATTCTCCTAGACAGCGAGATGAATCCAAGAATTTCAGATTTTGGGCTAGCAAAAATATTTAGCTCCAACGACACAGAAGGAAACACTACAAAAAGAGTTGTTGGCACATAGTAAGTTTCATAGAAAATTTTCAATTTGCAATTATACATGCTACAGTTAAACAGAGAAAAGTAATATTAACACGTGTATATCATATAGTGGCTACATGGCCCCTGAGTACGCTTCCAAGGGCATCTTCTCTATTAAATCAGATGTCTTCAGCTTTGGTGTTATCATTGTGGAGATCCTCAGCGGAAAACGAAATTCCGGTCACCAACAATGTGGAGATTTCATTAATCTGCTTGCACATGTGAGCATATACACAAACTTAAGCATTTTAAATTGTACTCTCATTTGCTACACAAACCTAATTTTTGTAATGGAATTTCTAACAGGCATGGCAATTATGGGAAGATGGAAAGTGGATTGATCTCATTGACGCATCATTAGTTCCTCATAGTCACTCGGCAAAGATGATGAGGTGCATTAACATAGCATTGTTATGTACAAGCAAATGCATCTGATCGACCAACCATGGGAGATGTTGTGTCAATGCTAAGCAGTGAGACAATGATCTTGGACGAGCCTAAGGAGCCAGCATTTATAAATGTAAGAGTGGGAAATGATGAGACGTCCACTGCTCTCGAGTCATACAGTATTAACGATTTGACCATATCTGTCACAATTCCTAGATAGTGTTAGTATTCACAAATGAGTAAGTTTAAGTGGTGTTTCAAATGTGAGATTATGTACCCTAAAGAGTGTATAAAGAAGGTTTCCAAACTAGTTAGAGTACATAATTAGCTACTTTTTACAAAACATTTATTCCAGTTTTCTTTAAAAAAATGAATAAAAACCATCTAACATTAACTATGCACATATAGTTTCTTCTGCCCTTTTTTTTCTACATAACTGAAACACATTTTGCAATGCAACACACAAAATAAAACCCAATTATGTAAGGTTCCAAATGCAGTTGATTTGCAAAATTGTTTCATAAATAATGCTTGGAAATGTGTGCGGAAAAGTTACAACTACAATATTTAGCGTGTATCTACGAAAATGGATACAATGAATGGCGCGGCCAGCTGATGTGTCCCCGGGCATCCAAGCTAGCTCAACCAGCCCCCGCTTGTCAGGTGCGGGGTCCTGTTGTGGTAGCATTGGTGGAAAAGGTGGTCACTCACTACACATTACTTCTAGGGGATTAATATATCAGATATTTATTTGTCTAGACCACACCATCTCCCATAATATCCCACATTATCAATACGAGACATAAAGGAGTGGGACTATTATCCCGAGGGGTATACAAACATGTCTATATCCTTGCCTCTCGATGATTAACTCATCAGTCAGCACGACAACGACTACACTCATTTTTTTTTTAGAAATGGGAGCCTCGGCCCCAGCCTCTGCATCGAAACGATGCACACGACTGGTTTTTATTAAAAGGAATATAAAAGTAGTAATTTGAGGATACAATTCATGGATCAGACAAAGTGGCCATAAACACCACCCAAAGAAAGATTACAACGTTATGCATCTAATCGCTTCTCGTTAAGCCACCCACCCTGGTTGTAAATAACCCGAACGACCGCCATCATTCGAGCACAGCCTGAATCCATAAGTCCTCGCTGATCCGCAGGTAGCAGGAAGGACCAAAGGTGAATGTAGGAGACCGCCATGTTGGTAACCTGCAAGAAATGAATTCCCTTCTTTTTGTCAAAAACTACACTGTTTCTACAATTCCAAACAGCCCATAAAACAGCAGCAACGCCTATACGAATACGTGCCTTTGTTTTTTTATCAATACCGTTTAACCATGAACCAAACAAATTCGCTATGGAGATCGGAGGGGAGATACTAAAAGTGAAATGCAATAATCGCCATATATGCCTAACAAAAGGACATGATATAAATAGATGATGAACGGTTTCATCTTGATCACAAAAAACACACTTTTTACATCCTGTCCAATTTCTTTTGATCAAATTATCTTTAGTGAGAATTACTTTACGGTTTAGGAACCACAAAAAAATCCTAATTTTCAGCGGTACCTTAGTTTCCACAAATATTTACGCAGATATGTTGTGGAACCATGCATAAGATCGGCATACATAGATTTGACCGTAAATGTTCCATTCATTGTTAGACTCCACCGGAACTCATCCTTCTCTTCTGACAAAGTTACAGACATTAAGCGTTCTACTAAATGTAACCACAGAGTGCGTCTACCTCCCGCAATTGATCTTCGAAAGTTCAAATTTAACGGTACACACGATAGCACGTTTGCTACGGTGATCCCGCGTTGTCTAGTTACACTATAAAGTGAAGGATATTGATGAGATAACGGCTCATCTCCTAACCAAGTATCCTCCCAAAAACGCACTTGTTGACCATCCCCTAAACGAAAAGAGCCCCGATCAAAAATGACTTTTTATTCTCATGAGTCCCTTCCAAAGGGAGAGTCATTTGGTTTCGAAGAAATCTGAGATAACGGTTTATCTCCTCTATATTTATTTGATAAAAGTTCATGCCAAACCCCTTCCTCGGTTAGTAACTTATGAAACCATTTGCTTAACAAACATATATTCTTGATATCTAGGACCTCTATACCTAACCCTCCCTGATCTTTGGGCCTGCATATAATATTCCATCTCGTCAATCTATCTCCTTTTCTTATTATCATTTTGCCAGAAGAAACGAGACCTATAGAAATCTAGCCTTTTGCGTACCCCGATAGGTATCTCGAAAAAGGACAATAGAAACATAGGTAAGCTAGTCAAAACTGAATTAATAAGCACCAGACGATCCCCATAAGACAACAATTTTCCGGCCCATGAACCCAATTTTCCCTCAAACCGATCCTCCACCATTTTCCATTCCTTATTTAGCAATTTCCTATAATGAATTGGAATACCAAGATATTTGAACGGTAAGTGACCGATATCACATCCGAAAATATGCCGGTATTCATCCTGATAGTTTAAAGCATCACCAAAGCAATAGATTTCACTCTTATGAAAATTTATTTTTAATCCTGACAATTCTTCGAACATTGCGAGGATTAGTTTCATATTAATAGCTTTATCCATATCATGCTCCAAGAAAAGAATAGTATCGTCTGCATATTGAAGAATGGAGACCCCTCCATCCACCAAATTCGGAACCAGCCCCCCTACTTGTCCATCCTCCTTTGCACGAGCAACTAGAATGGCCAACATATCGGCAACTAAATTGAACAAGATAGGAGACAGCGGATCTCCTTGTCTTAAACCTTTGAGTGTTTGAAAATAATGACCAATATCATCATTAACTTTAATACCAACGCTACCACCCTGAACAAATCGGCCAACCCATTCACACCACGAAGGTGAAAATTCTTTCATTCTTAATACTTGCTGTAGGAAAGACCAATTTACTTTGTCATATGCTTTCTCAAAATCGATTTTTAGAAGCACACCACTCATTTTCTTTCTTTTTAATTCATGTATCGTCTCATGTAAAATTACTACACCTTCCAAAATATTGCGTCCTGGCAAAAAAGTAGACTGGGTGGGTCTAATAATTCGGCTAGCTATTGATGTTACTCTATTTGTGCCCACCTTTGTGAACACCTTAAAGCTCACATTCAGAAGGCAAATCGGTCTGTATTGCTCTATTCTACTTGCGTCATCTTTCTTGGGCAGCAAGGTGATTACCCCAAAGTTAAGCCTATATAATGGTAAATCCCCCTTATGGAGCTGCGAAAACATATCCATCAGATCGCTTCTGATGATATCCCAGCAATGTTGATAGAATTCAGCAGGGAATCCGTCAGGCCCCGGTGCTTTATTATGCTCCATTTGGAAAATTGCCTCCTTCACCTCCGTTTCCGTAAACGGAGACGTTAGAAGAATATTTTCCTCGGGGGACACCTGAGATATATCATGAGTCACATCGTCTACTAAAGACACATAACTCTGATTATCATCGCCAAATAATTTCTTGTAGTACTCTGTTATATAAAATTTTAAGTTCTCCTGACCCACAATAGTTCCCTCATCCTGTTCGAGTTGGAAGATACGTTTTTTACGGTGCTTACCATTCGCTATGATATGAAAATATTTTGTATTACTTCCCCCTTCCTCGACATGTTTCACTTTAGCCCGTTGAGCCCATTTTGATTCCTCGTCACGCATCAACCTTGCTAAACCCTCCTCCGCATCCTTCTTAGCAGCCCGCTCGGCATCACTAAGAGGTACACTTTCAGCCTTAATGTCCAGCTGCTCAACCAACAAATATAATTTTTCTTTAAGCAACTTATACTGCCCACTAAGATTTTTAGCCCACCCTCTGAGAAATTGACGCAAGTGTCTAATTTTATGTTGCCATCGTTCAATCGGAGACGAACCTGATGTTATTGATAGCCACTCCCTTTTAATCATATCGTGAAAACCATCTTGAAGTAACCATGAAAGTTCAAAAGAGAAGTTTTTCTTATTGCCTAAATGCGCCTGCTCTCCTGAATCCAACAACAGAGGTGTATGATCAGACCCTGATCTGCCCAACGCATGAACAGAAACAAGGGGAAATTTTTGTTCCCATTGTATACTCGAAAGAAAACGGTCCAGCTTCTCAAGGGTTGGTATAGGTCTTCTACTAACCCACGTATATTGCCTACCCGAAAGTCTTAATTCTTTTAGATCCAAACTTTCAATAATCGCGTTAAAAATAAAGGGCCATCGCACATTAAAATTGTCGTTATTTTTCTCTTCTTGCCTCCTAATGATATTAAAATCACCACCCACAAGCAATGGTAAATCCTCATTTTCACAAATCCGTACTAGCTCCGATAAGAACTCTGGTTTTTTTTAGTCTTGTGCAGCACCGTAAACTACAACAAGACTCCATAAAAACCCATCTAACTTATTTCTCACATGAAATTTCGCACAAAAAGTCCCAGCCACAACGGTTTGCGCTGAGAGATTAACATTGTTAAACCCAATTAACATTCCACCTGATCGTCCATTAGGTGGTAAAGCAACCAAGTAAAATCTCTACCTGCTAAGAATTGTAGGAATTGAATAGAGAACGAATCCCTACCAGTTTCCAACAATGCTATGAAATCAAGGTTATACTCCTTTACAAACTCATGTACTGATAAGTGCTTGGCATGGTCCCCAAAACCATCACAATTCCATATAAAACCTCTCATTGTTACTTATAAATTTTCCTAATCCTTGCACTCCTTCTAGGCTTGGTAAAATTATTAATTGTTTTCTTCCGGTTACGTTTAACCAGAGAAACAGAAGATGATAAATGAGTACACCCCTTGATCCGGCTCAATCTCCTCGTTAACCAAATCTTCACTAAGATTAGTTGCAACCCGTATAGCCAAACTATTATTCTCATTCTCACCATTTTGATTAAGATTATTCTTAAGAAACGTTAATGTTCTATTTTTCTCCTTTTCTAAAAGCCCTGAAATAGTCATTCGTTGTTGTTCATGAGTTTTACCTAAAGAGATGCCTAGTCTATCATCCCTAGACATGATATCAGAAGTAGAAAACGATGCGAAAGAAAAATTAGCATAGGAGCTAGTACCTTTAGCGTATGCCTCATCCTTGCGTGCCGCCATCGCTTGCGCACGCTCTGGTTGTGGAAGATCCGCGTCCACCTTAGCACGAAGCCGTGGGCTAGAACGCACCTCTCCAACGTCAAGTAATCCACCAAAAGAAAGGACCTCCTCCTCCGATGGTCTTCCTCCGATAAACATCCTTCCCCTCGACCCCAGCCCGTCTGACTTAGGGGAGAGAAATTCCTTCTCGGTGACGAATACATCCATAGAAGCCGAGCCTCCTAGCCCATTAAATTGATTCTTGTTCGTTGCTTCCAAGCTAAACTCATGGGCCAAGCCCCGTGGCAACAGGGGGTACGTAACACCCTTATCACCAGAGGCTAGAATCCCCTCGTTGTCAACATGTCGAGTAATAGGAGAATCAAAATCTCTGGAAGCTGAAACCGAATGTACAGCAGCTGTCGGAATCAAGATATCCACGGCAGCAGAATGGGCAGCTTCTGCCTGCCGTGAGCTCGCTGCAGAACCGCGGCAGCCTGCCGCGCTCACAACTGTCTGTCCCGCGGCAGACTCACTGCGCACCACGGCAGCGATTGGCCGCGCAAGGCTATCTGTGGCAGAGAATGGCACCGCGGCAGAGAAATGCCCCGCGGCAGCGCGTTTCTGGTCTGCCCCGAGCCTCGCAGCAGGAGAACGAGGATCCTTTTGGCTCGCCAAGCACACCGTCGCAGGGGGAATCACCGTATCAAGTTGATGACCAATCTGAGCATTACCAATAGTACCATTGCGCTGATCTAGACCCGTAGTTGTATCCACCGTAAGTACACAACTCTCAGGTACCGTATCCACCACGAAATCACTCGATATCTGTTTCATGAGTTCCTGCCTAGCCTTGTTAAAAGAGGAGGCCACTGTGGGAGAGAGAACCACCCCTGATGTGAAACCCTTATGATTGCTCCCACCCGAAGAAGAACTAGGGGCCTCTGAATTAGTTTTGTCACTGTTCACTCCCCCTTCAACAACATCATCCATCTTTTCCTTTTGCTTGCCTTCTTATCAACTCACCATCATTATCATCACCATTATCAACCACCATCTCATCATCCTCATCACCCACTGGAGTCTCCACATTAAATTTGAGTTCATAAAATCCGTCCTTGATGAATACCACCCATTTGTCCGGGATCAACGTATAGTCCACGCAACCAACATATATTCTCAAAACCCCATGTTTGCGAGTGTACTTCATATCCACTTTTATAGTTTTCCCAAACAATGAACCCAAACTCCATAGTAGCAAAAAATCACCCCTATGAATGGGAGGGATATCGGAGACACGAATCCAAACCTCAGGTAGTATCCATAATGGTTTCATCTCCAAGGCCCATGACTCCACCGTGATCACACAAGAGCTATTGGGAACGTGACAAGCCCCAAAAACCATCATTCTCTCTAACTCTGTTCTCGAAGGGAACGAAACTTTGAACTCATTCTCTCCCACCTGCAACACTTCCCATTTGAACTCCTCAGTAGGCACTAATCTCTGAAGTTGAACCGCAATTTCATCCTCAGAAAGAGTTCCACCAGACACAGACAATTTAGCAAGTCTAGCTGAATCAATTTTTGGCTTATAGGTCGCCGTTGGAATTGCCTCATAGAAAGTGAGTCTATCATCGATAAATCCATGAGTAATTACCTGTTGTTTAGCCACAGATAACAAATGACACTCATCCGGTGAATGCCCCGACCCTTCACAGTAATCGCAAACTTCAATAGGACATAGAGCACTTAGATGTCCCGGTGCCCCACACTGATAACATTTAGATTTTTTTGCCTTCTTAGCACCTTCTTCATGACCTTCAACCCCCCTAGTATCCTTGCCTTGGCTTTTGGTTGGAACTGACTGAGTTTTTGGGACATACACCGGGGCAGATGGTGGGACTTGAGGAGCTGCAACACGTACAGCAGGGGCCGTTGCAGCCGGAGCAGTCACAGTTGCACCACCAGATACAGAACTCGGACCCGCGGACGCAGCAGCAGAAACCTGCCCCGCGGAGGTAACCTGAGCCCGCAACACCTCCGTTACCTGACGAAGAACCGCAGCAACCGTTTCCTCCTGGACTCCGGCGGTTCGAGGGGCAGGGGGCTGATTCGCAGCACCGCCGCCACGGCCACGATAAGGGCCGATGAAGTTCCGAGCTTGGTTATATCCGCGTCCGCCGTATGGACGACGGTAACCACCAGCATTGTTACCATAGCCTCGATTGAAACCCGCCCCAGGGTTGAAATTGCCAAATCCTCCATTGCCATTGCCATTGCCAAAACCTTGCTCTCTGTTGTAATCGCCCTGGTTGGCCTGACCGCGCGGACCAACTTGATAGTATCCGCCGTATCCGCGCCCAGCAAGGCCACCACGAAACGGGGGACCGCGATCGTCCCGGCCGTCTCCCTGGCCACGGCCGCCGCCGTTATTCGCCATCGCAGAAGGAACGACAGGCGCAGAGCGATGACAGTAATATGAGACAAACCCTACGTACCGGCGGCTGCGACGTACGTAACCGGCGATCGTATGGGTTGGCCTCTGGCCCACTTCGCTTGCAGGCTTTCGATTATGCTCTTTGTAAGCCCAATAGTCAATACGGTACAAACAGCCCGTATGGCTACGTACCGTAGAAACATACGGTTTTTGAAAGTGAGTCTCCGATCCGTATACGAAGGATCTCTTTATCTCGCACTCCGGCGAACGAGGCAGCACCCGCCTGCCGCATCCGAGGCCACGAAGGCGTTGAATACGGCGACGTCTCCTCTCAACCAAGATCCATTCCTTCGGATCGAAATCGTCAAGCCAGAATGTCGAAGGCAGCATAGAAACCTTGATGGACTCCGCATTCCGGTGAGCCGCCGGGCATTTGAGACCCTCCGACGCTCTAAGATTGGTAGCCAATGAAGGAGACGTTACCTCATTACCTAGGATGATCTCCATCGCTGCCGGAGCAATCTTCCTCCGCCTTCTAGTCTCCTGCGATCTCTCTGTCAAGTCCCTACCCGATGAAGGGGAAGGCGTGTGGCAGAGGTACTCGAGCCCGCCCTCCGGTGAGGCCACCGGAGACGGGTGATCCGCATCCTCGTCATCAGACTCGTCGGCGGCAAGGCACCAGAAGCGCCCACGAGGCCCGTCGGCCGTGAGACGCCTATCGCCTGTCGCCATCCTACATGAGCTCTGTCTTCTTAATTTCCTAGCTAGGTGTTCTAACATAATCCTAAGGTCTTCATACTTGATGAAGGCTTCAATATATCCATAGTAGATTATGTCTATCTAAAAGTAGATTATGTCTATCTAAAATTCTTGTGGGACATAATCAACTTCTCTTCTTCTCTAAGGGGCCTTTGGCTTATTTTATAGTTGAGAAGAGATGCATTGATGAACACAAAAGATGCTTTACCAAGTAGAACACATCCTCGTCCTCCGTCCAAATGTTTACTACCTTAGTACCTTAGTTGGTGGGATTCCATATGGCATATGGAATGGATAGTTATTAATTTCCTAGAGTCCCTCCCAAGTAAGGCTAGTTGTGGGCTGATAGAAGACTCCTACGGTATCCACGCCAAGGGAACTGCCCCGTAGAGGAACTATTTTGGTCATGTAGATACACTTATATTGCCATTACATAGTTGTAGAAGCATTTTCTCATTGTCCAAAAATTATCACTATGTGCTTTGCCTCTGTAGAGTCATTTTGTGAAACGCTTATATATGACATAAGGCCACTTTTTAAAGACACCACAATGTGTATCTACACACATAAAGGCACTTCAAAGATACACCGGGAATGTGCTTGTATAGGTATTGAAGCACTTTCCTGCGACATTTTACCTTGTCTCTAACATTAATAGAAACATTTTGTTGTGGCAATGTATGTATCAGTAGATATTAGGAACTAGGAAGGTGTGGTGCAGCGTACCCATGATACGATATCGATGCTTGCAATGTATAATGCGATCGAAAAGTGATCACGCTGGACGAGTGATCTCATTCATGAAACGTTGATTAGCTAGTGGTACTAATACATGATCCTAGTCAACGACATAGTTCACAGGATTGCGCTAAATAAGTCATAGATTAGCCAGTGGTACTAATAGCTACATAACTGATAGCATGCTAAGATGGATGGTGTTAGTGTGCCCCTTTCTTCAAGCTGTTAATGGCATGCATTGCCTCTAGAAAATGTCATAATGTGTGTTTTTGTTGTAGTGATCGCATGCGGATACAATTTCCTTTCTATTCAATGTCAAAAAGATACAATTTTTTTTTGAAGTACTCATTTGTTTTGTCTCCGATGGTGCTCCGTTGGTGAAGATGAAAATGCATCAAGTGTGGTGACCGTGGCAGGAGAGATATGACGTAACAGGGGGCTATCCGATGGAGGCATGTTCCGTCAATTTGGACCGTGTCTAGAATCGATTTTCACAAGGAACGAGCTCGAATTAGTCATCATTGAACTCAGTACCCTTTCGCATCTAGATATCATAGAAATTGTTATGTCCTCTTCTAATTTTGGATGTGTGGTTCTGTTCTAGACTTAATCTAGAACAATTTTGCTGAAATAAAAGTATCATACATTCTACTCCTGCCAGCCAGAAGCTGGTAGACCCAGTGCGAGTCAAGTGAACAATTTAAGTTAACAAATTAACTACTCCTAGTTGGAAAGCAAAAGCCCAACAGACTAGCCGGCCACAGCATAGAGTATCTTCACATTCTTCCAAGTTTCCAAGTCATCCACTGCATTTTCATGGTGACGAAAGCGTACATGGTAGGCCGGTCCAAACAAAGCAAACCTGAATACTTACGTATTGACTTTTCTTTGCATTTTCCAGGTGAAAGCAACTCACACACAAAAACAATTAGGGCAGAGATATGGTAGAGAATATAGTATTCGAAAAATCCAATCCGGTCCAATCCGATTACTATTCCACTATATACCTGTCGGCCGGTAACTGGTAGAACGTCAAGTGAGTAATTCTAAGTCAAGTGACTGGCCGGCTACTCCATAAAATTTAGATTCATTCTTCCAAGCCATCAACATGGAAAGTGGGCATGGCCGGCCGTACAAGCCAAACAAGGGTATTGACTCTGTTAGGGTATCTCTAACCGATCCCTCAAATTCTGGCCTTCTTATACTTTAGAGAGTATATTTGATCCTTAAAAAATTGCAGTTTCTAACTGATCCCTCGAACTTAAGCCCTATAAAATATTTTAAATGCAAATTCATCAAATTTAATTTCAAACTAGTTCCTAAAACAGCTACAAACTTCATTCAAACTAGATCCTTCTGCTGCAAACTAGATCAAACTATACTAACTGCCTTAAACCACAACCTATTCAACTAAAAACCGAGTAGAGTCGTTGTGGCTATCCTTAGCAAACAAAAAAAGAACTGAATAATTAGTTATTGACTTTGCACTTGGAGGCCCAACACTGTCGACAAGAATAGAAGCGTGCGTAGAAATCAAAAGCCATAGTACGTTTTCAATACCTCACGTATGCTCCGTCAAGCAATATGCATGCTAGCACTTTGAAGCATTCTTCATCCTTTAGATCAAGTCCGCAAAACTCTTGCGGATTTGACAATCCACTCGCTGATCCGGATCCATCTCACTAAAACCGTTGTTGCGAATCCGACACCGAAGCCAAGCCCGACAAAGAAAAAAAAACCGCATCGACATGAGACGAATCATTTACATGCCCTGGACTTGGAGGAGCATGTGAAATGCCACAGGGGTTGGACAGTGGGGGTCCACACGGACCCATTTTGCCTTCAAACGAACTATTCTCAAATGTAGAAAATTGTTGTGATTGTGGTATATTCCCCACCAAATGGTTGTCTGACAAGTTCATGATGGCAAGAAAGATGAGTTTCGTGAGTTATTCTGGAATTTCCCCTCGAGAGTTGCTTGTAGGAAAGGTCTAATGACTCCAGATGGGCCATGCCACCAAGCTTATCCGGAATTCTCGCCACAAAGGCATTGTGCGATATGTTCAGAATACGCAGTGAAATAAGTTCTCAAAATTGTACCTTTGTAATGTCCCAGCGTTTAGGAACTCATGGGGGTAGAAATAGTAATTTGTGCATCAGCATGCATGTGTTTGAAAAACCCGAATAATTTTTTCGCAAAACTAAAACTCTAGAGTGATCGAGGTTCCATTGTTATCCTGACTTAGAGAGTCGAGTCGATACAGGAAGAAGGTGGAATTTCTACATGACATTTAGGTGATATTTGAATTGATGGATTCAATTTAAATTTCTTTAAACATAAGGTTGTATGAATTTTAATTTTAATTCAAATTGGTTGATAGGAAATTACAACTATTACTTATTAATTAATTTGAAACATTTATGAATTAATAGTTATTAATCAATTCTAATTAAAAAGGAAATTAGAAAAAGAAAAGATTAAACTTTATTAATTAATCACAATATACAAAGTATTTAAATTATTTCTCCAAACAGAAAATTACAGAGAAGTATTACAAAGGAATAAATGCAAACTTAAATTCCTAAACTAATTCCTACTAGCTAATTTAGTCTTCTAGTCTTCTTTTGAACCTGCAAAATAAACACAGAAGTAAACAAAGGGGTGAGTGGGGGATTAGCACTGAAGTGCACTGATAAACTCATCATAGGGTTCATTAAACCTTAAGTAGTATCTGTTCAAATCAGGTTTAGCCTCAGACTAGCATCATAGACATATTCTAGGAAATACACGTGGCAAGTGAAAATAAGTGTAATCCCCTGGATAAGACCAACATCAGCACAAGCAAAAAATCTCAAGCCGAAGGTAGCAGGCACACATCACACTCACAGGACAACCTCTGTGCTGTCATCACTGTTGAAGGCAGTTAAATAGCACAACAGTTATGGGGTGGAAGAAGGCAACCCCACTTTCTCCCGTTTCAGCTCGAGCTGCACAGCTCCAGCAAGAACAGCTAGAACAGCAAGCACATCGAGTACTTAGGAAATTCACCACAAATAATTCAACCACCAGAACTGTGAAAGATTGTAGATCCAGCAAGGTAATAACAAGGCAAGTGATGACCCACAGTATAGCAGGTTGGATAGAGGATTCACCGTAGACACTAGCAAACTGATTTTTTGAGGTTTTTGATATAGCAGGTAAATAAAGTGCGAGTAAATAGATAACAGTAGTAATAATTGAAGCGAGTGGCCCAATCCTTTTGAGAGCAAAGGACAACCTGGTTGTTCTACTTATGACTACCAAACGTTCTCGAGGACACATGGGAATTTCGTCAAATGCTTTCGCTTCATATAGTTGATTCATATTTATTGGTTCGTTAACTGTTGTGTGGGTGAACCTATGCTAATGCACCGCCCAAGTAGGACTAACACATACTTGTGATTATACCCCTCGCAAGCATCCACAAATATAAGAAAGTAATTAAGATAAATATAACCACAGACTTAAAACTTCGGGACCCAACACACTCTCGTGCATTGGTTTCGTAACGGGGGGTTTAGATTTCTGCCACTCCGGCAACCCCATAATTAGTAGGAAAATACACAATGCATCCTCCTAGGCCCATAAAGGTGAAGTATCATGTAGTCGACGTTGACATGACACCACTAGAAGAATAGCACCACAACTTAAATACCGAACCAAGAGATATTACGTCAACATAACTTCACTACTAACATCATGACTTCTCCTAGGTCCTCAAGAACTAAACGAACTACTCATGAGACATCATATGGATCATAATCAAAGGTGATATAATGGATAATAACAATCTGGTCATAAAGTGTAAACACCGATAAATCTCACAAGCATCAACTACTAACAAGTAATCCACACCGGGAGAGAGATCTAGTGAAGAGCGAAGATAAAGACCCCCAATTGTTACAGCGGGATGAAGGTGGACGGTGACAGTGATAGTGCTAGTGATGAGGATGATGATGATCATGATGCTCTCGATGAAGCCTAGAGTGTTGACGGTGACGATCTCGACGATTTCCCTTCTCTGGGGAGGAATTTCCCCGACAGACTTCTCCCTGCCGGAGATCTTTTCTCTCTCTGGTGTTTTCCACCCCGAGGCGGCTGCGAAATAATTCTTCGACGATGTTTTGGGGCTTAGGGTTCCCTAGGGGTCAAGTACGCGAAAGGGGGCGCCGAGGAGTGGGCCAGGGGGCGCGCCGCCTGGTGGTGTGGGCTCCAGGTGGCCCCCCTCGGGGTTCCCTTCTGGCTAGCTTCGTCCTCGGGACTTCTAAGACTCCTCCGGTGTTGCCCCTCTTCTTCTGGTCTTCTGAAATAGGGTGTCCTGACGGTGCTTTTTCCATCAGATTTCTGGTTCCGGTGTTTCTTCTCCCATAATTATTATACATGCAAAATAATATGAAATAACATAAGTAATGCATCATATCATGAAATATATCGATGAATAACAGAAAATAACAATATAAAATAGTGATGCAAAATGGACGTATTAACTCCCCCCAAGATTAGACCTCGCTTGTCCCAAGCGAAACTGAACTCGGTAAACATGACCATGGGTTTATGGAGTGAGGTGTCGATAAATAAAATATAGACAAGAAGCATCACATCTATCAATACACTAGTCATTCTAGCAAGTAACTCCTTCTCATATAGTTTAACTTGAAACAAGTAAGTGGAGTCACAGTAAAGGTGCAAAAGGAAATCAAAATTGGGGAAGGCAAACTTCGTTCTTGGTCAGAGAACAATTAACAATGTACTCATATTTCGATCAGAGTCTTTATATTAGAGCTTATATTTGCAAAGTTTAACATGCTCAATCATAACAATTTCTTTGCAATTATTGATAACTTTCAAAGTGGTATTCAAGCAGATAAAACATTTGCACTAAACAAGGAAGAATAAGGAACATTATTGAGTAAATCAACATATAGATGGATGAGTCACAACAACTGAAATGCTTGCTTAAGACAAAACGAAATAGGTTTACTGACTCAACAAAAAAGTAAAAGATAGGCCCTTCATAGAGGGAAGTAGGGATTAACTCATGTGCTAGAGCTTTTAATTAATAAATAGAGATATAAAATGTTTGACACTCCTCCCAACCATCTTACACAAACCATGTCTAACTGAATCATCGGGTGCCTACGAACAATCACATACCATGGAGGAGTGTCTAATTTTTAGAGAGGTGTGTATGTCTATGTCAACGAATGGCAAACAGAAAATACAGTAGGTCACAATCCAACTAGACTTCACAAGAGAGACTCTGTGACGCCCCGAGATCGGGCACTATGCAGATTTCAGCATTTCCGCCAAAATCCACATAATAACCGATTCCAGGTTGCCACTTGTGATAGCATTACAACAGTTCATGAATAATCCACAACAACAACAGAGGAGATATATACAAGACGACTCAAACGAGTCAAGGATACAACTGATACAATACAAAGATCCAAATGACAGCGGAAGAAACAACATAGTGCCCGACTACGGACAAGATACATGCTTCCCACATGCGGTTAGTGCGCTCATCATGGATCGGAGGACAAGACCCTTTTCCTAATTAAGTTCGACACTAGCAGGCCTCAAAACCACGCCGGGCCTCCTGCCGGTGCCTTATCATCAAATTAATATTACCCACAACATTAACATGTTGTTGATTGAATTGAAACTCAACTATCGACTAAACAGGTGATAGGACAAAGGACAACAGGACTCGAGCGCAAACAAACCTAAGCATGCAACTACGACACGAGGGCCAACGGGGTAAACAAACAACATGTAATTGGAAGTGGAAGGAAGGCTATATCATGGTTGCAAGGTAAACATATGATAGGATCGAGACACAAGCATCGAATCATAAGGCTAGCATAAAGATAACGGAAAGAATCGGTAACAAGTGATGAAAGTCAGCCATACGTAGCAAGTGAGTATACTTGCCTGAGATCCAGCAAGTAGAGGTACATCCGCAGAACTTGTCGTTGCTCACATCATCTCAACGTCCTATCCGCGAAGAAGCAACGAACTAGAACAAACACCGGATGCAACAATTACTTCTACGGAAAAAGATCCAGCATGATCCTATTTTATATGTATGACAATTAATTGATGCATCAAAGTAAACCAGTTGACATGGTAAACATATTTAAATGGGCCCATATGCAATTTGGATTGCATATGGAAAAGCCCATGAATTAATGTTGAATTAAATGATCTACAAATAACCATCATGTGAAAGTTGATTAGAATGATGCATGGATGATGAAAACAATAAGAAAACAACAATAGCTTCATTTTGATATGTTGTTTACAAAGTTTGGAATTTTATTTGTTAAGTTATGAACTTTGGCATTTTAAATGATTTAAACAAACATTTGTTGTTTTCACCAATTTTAAATGTTCAAAACAGATAACAAAATTTATATTTGGAAAGAACACAAAATTTTAGATGGAATACATATTTCATTTGTTGAATTTAGATTTTAGATGAGCAAGTTATTAAATTGACAATTTTAAATGCATTAATTAAGAAATAGTTGTTTTCAGCAATTTAATTTATTCAAAACAGAAAGCAAAGTTTATATTTGGAAAACTTGTTCAATTTTGCATGGAAACCATATTTTACATGTTGGAATTGGATTTGAATTGCCCAAGTTATGAATTTTTCAATTTAAAAGGTGTAATTAAAGTATTGAATTATTACTCCCATTTTAATTAGGAAAAACAGTGAACAAATTGCATATTTGAAAAGTACAGGAAATTTGGAATGGAATACATATTTTACTTTTCAAAATTGGAGTTTAAATGAATTTATTAGGTGCATTTGAAATGCAGGGACTTTTCTGCAATTTTTAGGGACCTTGTTGTGAAAAGAATTCTCAGATCTGGATCTGGGATCCAGATCTAACCGGGCAGCAACCTAACCACAGAGGCTGACATGCGGGGTCCAGCGCCACCTGGCGCTGACGAGGCGCGAGTGGGGCTGTGGTGGCACACACGGTCAATGACCAGTGGGTCTCGGCCCGCGCGCGAAAATCCGAAAAAAGAGTGGCCTTTTATTCGGCCGTGCGGGGATTCGAACTCGCAACCGCGAGGTGCGCGCGCAGAGTCCTTGCCACTGGGCTGGGCCGCGGTTTCTGAACATATACACATCTGAACTGTTAAGAGGTAAAACGGACGCATGTTTACTGACGAAACTGAACAACAGATCTCTGTACTGCACGGGAAGGATGATACAGCAGCGACGGCCGCCGGTAGCGCTCGATGGCGGGCATCCAGAGCAAGAGGAGGAGGCATAGAGGTGTCCCTAGGGACGGGAGGCTCACCACGGGGTTGGTGTCGACGCGGCTCGTCCTCTCGTGGTCGAAGAGGACGAGTCGGTGGCGATCTTGACGCCAACGTGCTCAGGGACGAAGGTAGAAGATGATGCAGAGACCGGCCTTGTCGTCATCCATCCAGACCAGCTCGGGTTCCATGCTTCAGCTAGGTAGAAGGAGGAGGGAACGGCGATTCCATTCCCGAACGCAGGGGAGGGTGGCATGGATTCTGACGATGGCGAGGTGAGGTCCGAGCTCCGTCCATGGTGGTTTCGGTGGGGAAAACGACCAGGAAGAGAAACGAAAAATATGGTGGCAGCGGCTGAAGGAGGGAGAGGGGCTAGGGTTTGGGAGGAGGAGCCGGAGGCGGCTTTATGGAGGGGAAAGCCACGGAGGGGAGGGGACCAGGAGGTGGCCATGGTGGAAAGTAACAGGAGGGTGCTCTCCTCGTGCCCGTGTACGGACGAGGAAGGAGGGGGGTACCGGGCCAGAGACAGAGAAGAGGTGGGATGGTTTTGGTTTAGGTGGGCTAGAAGGGAGAGAGGGCTGGCTGGGCTGGTGGGTTGCTCTCTGTCTCTCTCACTCAACCTTTTTTTTGTTTTGTTTCTTTTATTAATTTCCAGAGATTGTTTTTGCACTATTGAAAATAATTTTTGAGGCCACAAACTCAACTTTGATTTTTATGAAGATTTAAGATTTACAATCAATTAAATATTGGGTGAGTTAATGACATGATGGCATGATGCATGATGATGCGAAAATGAAAAACAAACACACAAGTTCTAATTGGGGAAACCCCCGGGTGTTACAGCCGACACCACTAACAAGGGATTGCGCCCTCGCAATCCGCTCCAAGCCGGTAAGAGAGAAGAATTTGTACTATCGAGTCTTCGATCACCTTGTTTATCTTCTCGACACCACTAACAAGGGGTTCTTACTCCCGTAGATGACGCTGTTCTTCCGTTGAGACATCTTCCGGAGGTCGAACCTATTAGGTTTAAAGGCTAAGAGAACGTCCAACCCACGTAGGCGACTACACTTTGAAAGATAGATAAGAGAGGAGACTCCAAAACAAATAAGGTAGGAGGAGAAATAGAATAGAGATAAGGAATAAACAAGAATCCTATCGAGAGGTTTCCAAAACAGGTTTTGCACAAATAGTTTTTTGACACTCTAGAAACAACGACCGTTAGCGAGGTTATCCTACAGGCTTTGCGGACCCGTTGCTTCGATAACCATTTGTATCGAAACAACTTTGGGAATCGGAAACCAGGCTCTGATACCATTTGTGACCCCCCCGAGATCGGGCACTATGCAGATTTCAGCATTTCCGCCAAAATCCACATAATAACCGGTTCCAGGTTGCCACTTGTGATAACATTACAACAGTTCACGAATAATCCACAACAACAACAGAGGAGATATATACAAGACGACTCAAACGAGTCAAGGATACAACTGATACAATACAAAGATCCAAATGACAGCGGAAGAAACAACATAGTGCCCGACTACGCACAAGATACAAATTGGACTAAGAGTCTTGAAGATAACCGATGGCGTCCAATCCCTGCCCAGGCCAAGCCGGAGGGATTCCAAAGTTAACGTCATCAGACTTCAAACCTGGTTACTGCAATGTGGAATATGCAGCCACGAAAGGAATTCGTGGGTCAGTACTATTAAGTACTGGCAAGTGGATAAACCATACTCACAGGATACCAGCGTAACCAATCATCACAAGATACAAATACTTTGGGTAGAACGGAAGGAAGGGATTATTGCAAAGAAGCGGCAGCGGGCTGCACTAACTAACTACAGAGACGCGCTACAACATCCGGCTAAAAGAAAGGAATAAGATAGCGCGACAAAACCAACTATAACTACTCACCAAACAATACCCATCCAGTGTTACCCCCTACTAAGGAAGCAACCCAAGGAAACTCACACTGTTGATTTAGGTGACATTCATTTTTATGGTGGAGGTAATCTATATTACTAGTCAAGTTATCATCGTTAAGTGTAAGTTGCCTTAGTACTTGTTAGCCAGCACTTTCACCAAGTCATCCATAACCGCGGACAACACGGCTTCTCGAGAAGATTAACCCTGCAGGGATGCACCAATTTGGTCGTACACGTAAGAATGACCCGCCAGATGGAAAGGCCCTTCCACCAAGCGAGGCACTCAACACAACCCAACTCTTCTTCGCATCAAGCCCAAAGAACCACGTGTTGTGCGTGCGCGGCTAATCGAGCCCCCACGAAGAAAAGGGGGACCCTCATAGCACCGGAAGACCAAGCCGCCCTAAATGCCGACTACAAAAGTTCCACCCTGGCGCCAAGGGCTCGCACCTGCATATGCATGCATCAAATGGAAAGCCCGAACTAAGTGTGGCGATTTGGACGAGATGCGAATTGAATCAGAATTGCGGGGGGGGGGGGCGCCCATACATGCTTCCCACATGTGGTTAGTGCGCTCATCATGGATCGGAGGACAAGACCCTTTTCCTAATTAAGTTCGACACTAGCAGGCCTCAAAACCACGCCGGGTCTCCTGCTGGTGCCTTATCATCAAATTAATATTACCCACAACATTAACATGTTGTTGATTGAATTGAAACCCAACTATCGACTAAACAGGTGATAGGACAAAGGACAACAGGACTCGAGCGCAAACAAACCTAAGCATGCAACTACGACACGAGGGCCAACGGGGTAAACAAACAACATGTAATTGGAAGTGGAAGGAAGGCTATATCATGGTTTCAAGGTAAACATATGATAGGATCGAGACACAAGCATCGAATCATAAGGCTAGCATAAAGATAACGGAAAGAATCGGTAACAAGTGATGAAAGTCAGCCATACGTAGCAAGTGAGTATACTTTCCTGAGATCCAGCAAGTAGAGGTACATCCGCAGAACTTGTCGTTGCTCACATCATCTCAACGTCCTATCCGCGAAGAAGCAACGAACTAGAACAAACACCGGATGCAACAATTACTTCTACGGAAAAAGATCCAGCATGATCCTATTTTATATGTATGACAATTAATTGATGCATCAAAGAAACCAGTTGACATGGTAAACATATTTAAATGGGCCCATATGCAATTTGGATTGCATATGGAAAAGCCCATGAATTAATGTTGAATTAAATGATCTACAAATAACCATCATGTGAAAGTTGATTAGAATGATGCATGGATGATGAAAACAATAAGAAAACAACAATAGCTTCAGTTTTATATGTTGTTTACCAAGTTTGGAATTTTATTTGTTAAGTTATGAACTTTGGCATTTTAAATGATTTAAACAAATATTTGTTGTTTTCACCAATTTTAAATGTTCAAAACAGATAACAAAATTTATATTTGGAAAGAACACAAAATTTTAGATGGAATACATATTTCATTTGTTGAATTTAGATTTTAGATGAGCAAGTTATTAAATTGACAATTTTAAATGCATTAATTAAGAAATAGTTGTTTTCAGCAATTTAATTTATTCAAAACAGAAAGCAAAGTTTATATTTGGAAAGCTTGTTCAATTTTGCATGGAAACCATATTTTACATGTTGGAATTGGATTTGAATTGCCCAAGTTATGAATTTTTCAATTTAAAAGGTGTAATTAAAGTATTGAATTATTACACCAATTTTAATTAGGAAAAACAGTGAACAAATTGCATATTTGAAAAGTACAGGAAATTTGGAATGGAATACATATTTTACTTTTCAAAATTGGAGTTTAAATGAATTTATTAGGTGCATTTGAAATGCAGGGACTTTTCTGCAATTTTTAGGGACCTTGTTGTGAAAAGAATTCTCAGATCTGGATCTGGGACCCAGATCTAACCGGGCAGCAACCTAACCACAGAGGCTGACATGCGGGGTCCAGCGCCACCTGGCGCTGACGAGGCGCGAGTGGGGCTGTGGTGGCACACACGGTCAATGACCAGTGGGTCCCGGCCCGCGCGCGGAAATCCGATAAAAGAGTGGCCTTTTATTCGGCCGTGCGGGGATTCGAACTCGCAACCGCGAGGTGCGCGCGCAGAGTCCTTGCCACTGGGCTGGGCCGCGGTTTCTGAACATATACACATCTGAACTGTTAAGAGGTAAAACGGACGCATGTTTACTGACGAAACTGAACAACAGATCTCTGTACTGCACGGGACGGATGATACAACAGCGACGGCCGCCGGTAGCGCTCGATGGCGGGCATCCAGAGCAAGAGGAGGAGGCAGAGAGGTGTCCCTAGGGACGGGAGGCTCACCACGGGGTTGGTGTCGACGCGGCTCGTCCGCTCTTGGTCGAAGAGGACGAGTCGGTGGCGATCTTGACGCCAACGTGCTCAGGGACGAAGGTAGAAGATGATGCAGACACCGGCCTTGTCGTCATCCATCCAGACTAGCTCGGGTTCCATGCTTCAGCTAGGTAGAAGGAGGAGGGAACGACGATTCCATTCCCGAACGCAGGGGAGAGTGGCATGGATTCTGACGATGGCGAGGTGAGGTCCGAGCTCCGTCCATGGTGGTTTCAGTGGGGAAAAACGACCAGGAAGAGAAACGAAAAATATGGTGGCGACGGCTGAAGGAGGGAGAGGGGCTAGGGTTTGGGAGGAGGAGCCGGAGGCGGCTTTATGGAGGGGAAAGCGGCGGAGGGGAGGGGACCAGGAGGTGGCCATGGTGGAAAGTAACAGGAGGGTGCTCTCCTCGTGCCCGTGTACGGACGAGGAAGGAGGGGGGTA
Organism: Alopecurus myosuroides; assembly: GCA_028641055.1. NCBI lineage: Eukaryota > Viridiplantae > Streptophyta > Magnoliopsida > Poales > Poaceae > Alopecurus > Alopecurus myosuroides. The sequence goes on from CM054058.1 coordinate 553,475,078, forward strand.
CCGGGCCAGAGACAGAGAAGAGGTGGGCTGGTTTTGGTTTATGTGGGCTAGAAGGGAGAGAGGGCTGGCTGGGCTGGTGGGTTGCTCTCTCTCTCTCTCACTCAACCTTTTTTTTTGTTTTGTTTCTTTTATTAATTTCCAGAGATTGTTTTTGCACTATTGAAAATAATTTTTGAGGCCACAAACTCAACTTTGATTTTTATGAAGATTTAAGATTTCCAATCAATTAAATATTGGGTGAGTTAATGACATGATGGCATGATGCATGATGATGCGAAAATGAAAAACAAACACACAAGTTCTAATTGGGGAAACCCCCGGGTGTTACAGACTCCCATTGAAGGACACAACTGGTCTAGAAGATCATCCCTCTTTCTCTTTTGTTTACACAATTATGCTTTGAATGATAAATCAGAGGCAAAAATAGTGAAGAGAATTTGTTGTATTAGTTTGGGGCTGGGAACCCCGCTGCTTGCTCTTCTAGCACTTAGATAAGAGGATGAAGCCACTAGTCCAGGTGTGTAAATTCCAATCAACAAGTGAGATAAAGATCCTCCATCTGCGTCCTCATGAGCTAAAACAGGAACACAAAACATGAATAATTTTGAAGGTTTTAAAGGTAGCACACAAGCAATTTACTTGGAGTGGCGGTTAAATACCAAGTATAGGTAGGTATGATGGACACAAATGGCATGGGTTTTTGGGTTCAAAGTTTTGATGCACGAGAAGCATTCCCTCGCAGCACAGGTTTTTTGGCTAGCAAGCATAAGAATTGAGGGAAAACAAACAGCCATATATATGATAAAACTAATCATGTAATCTTCCTTAAGAAGTACAACAAATCTTACTTGAGAATACTAACTTTATGGGATAACAAGAAAGAAAGATCATGGCACAATATATCTACATGAAACTCCCTCTTTTCTACTTAAGTCTCAAAGTATTGTTGCTACTGACCAATGCTAAGTTTGCCAAAACCAACTAGATTGACTTGATGCTTCAATATTGATACCAATACTAATAACAAGATCAACCAAATAACAGAAATTGCAAGCTAAAATAAAGTGTAGAAGATGATGAAACTTCTCATTAATATTCCATTACGGCAACTCATACCAAGGGATACAACGATAATAACCTAACGAGTGATACTTCCGTACTGCAAACCATACTATATGATATTTCCTCTACTCATGATATGACTCTACTAAAAGGTAAAAAGGTGAAATATAGAAGTGTGATACCACAACACTCCCCCAAGCTTGAAACAAGCCAAGGGGATGCTAATACCCATGACGAATTAATTCTTCGCTGGTGGTGGTGAATCCTTCTCAATAAGCTTACCAATGGATTTCTTCAAATCTTCAATTGAGAAAATAAGCATACGCATCATCTCTGTATAGTGCTCAATATGGTTTGCATGCTTGTTAGACGGGGAATCCCAGCCATAAAGATCTTTCTTCCACATTTCCTTAGGTCGAGAGCTTCCTTCACCTGGAACTGGTGTATTTGAAGCTAAACAGTGAAGTGGGGCCTTCCCTCCAGTGATCATACTTCCCGTTTTCTTGAAAGGTTTTGCAACTTCTCCAATGCTTGCGATGAAGACATGTGGATGCACTCGTGAGTCTTCTTCTACATCTCCTTCAACTCCACTATCGATCTCCTCCTTCGTCTTACGGTCTTGGAGATCATCTTCCTCCGGGCCCTTCCCCTTGTTGTTGTTGGCAGAGACCATGGTGCTTCTAAACTGAAAACAGCTCCTGGCAGAAACAGGTCAAAACAGAAACACGACGAGAAAACGATATACGGACCTCGGGGGATCCCGGGGATTATATAGGAAAAATATGCATAACGAAAGGAAAGTCCAGGTTGAAAACGAGTCGGAGAGGGGCTCTGGGGCGCCACACCATAGCCAAGGGTGGTCCCGCGCCCAAGCATGGTATGGTTCCTTCGGGCACCGTCTCCAACTCCTGTTTGGCCCAATATTTTTCATATTTTCCAAAAACCAATAATTTATAACTAAAAGGTATTCCGTGAACTTTTTCTTAACAAAACGGTTACCTGTTCGAAAACGGACTCTGTAGATTCTGGAATCTTCTCTCTAATGAACTTCTCCGGAGTCATTACATGAATAACATCAACATCTTCATCATAAGAATCCCCAGAAATATAATGTTTGAGTCTTTGCGCATTTACCACTTGTGTAGTGTTATCTTTGAAGGAAGCAATTTTGATTGCACCCGAACGATACACTTCTTCAATAATATAAGGTCCTTCCCATCTGGAGAGAAATTTTCGATACAATAAACTTTCGCACCAACATGAAACTCTCTTTTAAGGATTCTTCTATCATGCATTGTTTAACTTTCTCTTTAAAGAGTCTAGCATTTTCATAGGCTTCACATATCCATTCATCAAGAGAACTCAAATCAAGCATTCTTTTCTTACCACAAAGTTTAAAATCTTTATTAAGTTCTTTCACTGCCCAATAAGCTTTATGTTCTAGTTCTAAAGGTAAGTGACAAGATTTTCCATAAACCATCTTATAAGGAGACATACCCATAGGATTTTTATAAGCATATCTATAAGCCCATAAAGCATCATTCAACTTATCAAACCAATTTTTCCTAGATTTATTAACAGTCTTTTGCAAGATATATTTAATTTCTCTATTTGGTAATTCTACTTGCCCACTGGTTTGAGGATGATAAGCTGAGGCAATTCTATGATTAACATCATATTTAGCAAGGGTTTTTCTAAAACCACCATGAATAAAGTGAGAACCACCATCATTCATAAGATAGCTAGGCACACCAAACCTAGGGAAAATAACATCTTTAAGCATTTTTAACGAGGTTTCACCATCACCACTTTTAGTAGGTATAGCTTCTACCCATTTAGTAATATAATCAACAACAACAAGAATATGTGTATAGCCATTTGAAGGAGGAAAAGGACCCATAAAGTAAAATCCCCAACAATCAAAGGGTTCAATAGCAAGAGAATAACTCATAGGAATTTCATTACGTCTAGAAATATTACCAATTCTTCCACATTCATCACAAGACAAAATAATTTTACGTGCATCTTTGAAGAGAGTAGGACAATAGAAACCTAATTGTAAAACCTTTTGTGCGGTTCTATCCCAGCATGATGTCCTCCATAAGCACTATCATGGCACTTTTTCAATATTTCTCGTTGTTCATGATCTGGAACACATCTTCTCATAATACCATCTACCCCTTCTTTATATAAGTGTGAGTCATCCCAAAAATAATGCCTCAAATCATAGAAAAATTATCTTCTTTGTTGAGCTGTAAATGTTGGAGGAAAATACATCGAAACAATAAAGCTAGTATAATCAGCATACCATGGAATATCCTGGGATTTTACTTTTATTGCAGCTAGTTGTTCATTTGGAAAACTATCGTTAACATGAATAGGATCAAAAACAATGTTTCCCAATCTAGAAAAGTTATCAGCAACATGATTTTTAGCACCCTTCCTATCCACAATATGAAAATCAAACTCTTGTAAAAGCAATACCCATCTAATAAGCCTAGACTTAGCATATTTCTTTTCCATAAGGTATCTAATAGCAGCATAGTCAGTATGAATAGTAACCTTTGAATCAACAATATAAGGTCTAAAATTATCACATGCAAAAACTACAACTAAGAACTATTTTTAAGTAGTAGCATAATTCTTTTGAGCAACATCAAGAGTCTTACTAGCATAATAAATAACATTCAAATTTTTTATCTACTCGCTGTCCAAGAACAGCACCTACAGCAAAATCACTAGCATCACACGTAATTTCAAAAAGTAAATTCCAATCAGGTGGTTGAACAATAGGAGCAGTAGTTACAACCTTCTTTAAAGTTTCAAAAGCTTCCTTGCAATCAACATAAAAAACAAAAGGTACATATTTTTGAAGAAGACTTGTAAGAGGTTTTGATATTTTAGAGAAATCTTTAATAAACCTCCTATAAAAACTAGCATCACCAAGAACACTACGAATACCTTTAACATCCCTAGGACAGGGCATTTTCTCTATTGCTTCCACATTAGCTCTGCCAACTTCAATACCTAATTCAGAAATTTTATGTCCATGAACAATTCCTTCATTAACCATAAAGTGGCATGTCTCCCAATTAAGAACCAGATTAGTTTCCTCACATCTCTGCAAAACTTTATCAAGGTTGTGCAAACAATTATCAAAAGAAGTTCCATAGACGCAAATCGTCCATAAAATACTTCCACAAAATAACAGACATGCATCTTTGAAATTTACCAGGAGCATTGCATAAACCAAAGGCATACTTAGCATAAGTACCATAAGAACAAGTAAAGGTTGTTTTCTCTTGATCTTGCTTCCTAACAGCAATTTGAGGAAACCCAAAATAACCATCAAGAAAACAAAAATGAGTTTTCTTAGACAACCTCTCTAGCATTTGATCAATAAAGGGTAAAGGATATCATCTTTCTTAGTGAATTTATCTTTCTAAAATCAATGCACATTCTATAACCAACTACTACTCTTTGTGGAATAAGATCATTGTTTTCATTAGACACAACGTTCATTCCTCCCTTCTTGGGGACACAATGCACAGCGCTTACCCATCTACTATCAGCAATAGGAAAAATAATACCAGCATCAAGAAGTTTCAATACCTCATTTCTTACCACTTCCTTCATCTTAGGAATTAAATGGCGTTTATGTTCAACAAGTGGCTTTGCATCAGCTTCAATATAGATAGCATTGCTGACATATAGTGGGAGAAATGCCCTTCAAATCATCAAGAGTATAACCAATAGCTCCACGGTGTTTCTTCAGAATTCCCAATAATCTTTCCTCTTTTCCACCTAAAAGTTTAGTACTAAGAATAACAGGATATATTTTCTTATCATCAATATAACACTACTACAGAAAAGATTATAGGAGGCGCATTTTTTTTATGCGAGGCGCATATAGAATGCGCCTCCAGCGCCAAGCCTCGTGTATTCAGGTTATGCGAGGCGCATTTAAAAATGCGCCTCCTATATGTTATAGGAGGCGCATATTAGATGCGCCTCGCATATGCAGAGAAATGCGCCTCCTATATATCCCCATATACGCCTCCTATAGTTCCCAATATGCGTCTCCTATAACATTTTCGATTTTTAAAATTTACATAATTCACTATCCAATGTTGCACGTATACAATTCATTATCCAATGTTTTGACCTTACAGACAAGTTGTAACACAAGACAACGTAGCTCATAAAAGTACTGTACATATCCAGGATACATAGTTTGAGGCTAATTCAAAAAATAGTTTCAGAAAATGCATTTTGTTCTCCCTATTGCACATGAGAGTAAATACATTCCTAAAATACTAATCTCCATCTATGCGATCAAAATCATCCAGCACGTATTCATCTGAACCAGATCAACATTGACCTTGTGTAACACCTCATGGAAAACAAATAAACAATTTATTTTGCAGCAACCAAGAAAATTATAAGTCGTAAGCAGAGTGTGCATATACTCTGGACTGCGTGCATATGTAAAGTGTATGGAAAAAATGAATGTCAAATGCAACAAAAGAAAACTATAGTGGACAAAAACTTAACAGAGAATCAGACAACCATATGTAAACAGGCTAATTAGTAAGTTGGCATATCTGGAAATCCATAAAAAAAAACTGCATTTTTGAATATAAAAAGAGAGAAGTAGCACACATATCAAATAATAGTAACTTGATGGTAGCACACTGGTATTACCTCAGACGGATACGATCTAGTTTGGACGGTTTCATCATCATCAGATTTAGTGATAAATGGCATCTCGTACATAGAATATGGTTCATATACTTGGCACATCAAGATATTAAAGAATGAAATGCCAGTTTAAACTCCTATGTTCTATTACGGTATAGGAACCACAATGGTAAAATGAGAGCAATGTCATATGTTCTACATTTTCTTAGTCACCTTGAGGTTCTGCTGAGCTGAATTGTCCTGATGTTGGAGTTGACACAAAGAGTGTGCAATCTTCCTTGAAATCATCTCCGTCCTGTGCTCGCCAATAACCCCAGGAGTTAGGACCTCCATGTCAGACGTCGACGACTTTGCTCGAATCTTGGAAGAACAGAATCTGATTGTGGAAGTGTGGCACCAGAATCAACAAGATTCGTCTGGTCACGGGCACGCACATCATTAGTTGATGTGAGATAATTTAATGATGTGAAACTGCAAGAAACAAACAAGAAACAAACAAGAACACCTTATAAGTTTCTTACACAAGGATTAACTCGTAGTGGGAAGCACACCCTCTTCAGGATGGCCATTATGAAAATTTGGAGCTGCAAAAATTCCTACATGCAAAAGAAAATGGTAGGATCAAGGACAGTTGTACATGCAGTTGAATGACCTTGTAGAAGAATACACTCAGTACTTCTTTACGTGAGGCATCATGGTCATATGTATAAATGATCACTTGAGCTCAAGCTTGTAATACCTAGGTCGTTGTCTGCCATAGAACCATACTTGATCACTAATCATAGAGGTGTGGAGGTTGTGAAATGATATAATATAAAAGAACACCACATAAGAAACAGAACAAGACAAAACATGCATCCATCCCGAATTGGGCTCACTGCTGAATTTTGAACAAAGGGTACACATAATTTCTAAAGTGCCAATTGGCCTAATGGTACATCTTGGTATTCACATTCAAAGATATAAATAAAACATTCCATGCCTATACTAATAAAAGGAGGGAATATTTTGATATTAATATAATCCGGTAATATAAATTCAAGTTTGGCAGGTGAAGTGTGTTCATTGCAGTATTTGGAACAAACAATACACATTTAAAACTGGCTGAGATACCTGAACATTAAGTGTCAAGTAGCTGAATTGCGGTGAATATATATCATGTAAAATAGCCAGTATATCTACGTCTTGGTATATTATACATTCAACTCTAAGCATACATTTTTTATACTGGCAAATTTACTAATTAACCTCATATGCATATAAACATAGCTTCATACACACCGTACTAGTGAAAATTGATTGTTCAGATCAAAGAAAAATACGAATAGGTCTCTGCTACGTACCAAATCATGGTAAACACGCAATCGCTCCTTTACCACCTCTTCGGTATCGTCTGATATAGTAATCAACTTTGATTCACACTGTGGAGGAGGTAGTAGTGGAGGCATATACATTGTAGGGCCAGCATTCTCACCCTCAATGTCGATGGAGGCCACATTGAAGTTTCCTCCGCACTGGCTGCACTTCCTTCTTCCCACACATTTTGCAAGAAGAGCTTCTTCTCGAAGTTTGAGATTGATAACGAAATCAATATCTTTGACTCCCTCCAGTATTTCCTAACAAAACACACAATACAATTTAGTTTTGGAACTGTCAAGCAATGCCAGCAGATAAGTTCTGAAGACTCAGTTGATCTCAAACATACGGATATTGAACTACCATACATAAAGACTGTTACAAGAAGTCTAGAACTAAGTTCCATATTTATTTTTTTGAAACCTAAACTGTGGGGTAAAACCCCACAACATTTTATTATCATAAAAGAGAGAGCACTTTACAAGGGTTGCAGAATATACAAAATATACAGACACCCCATGGGGTGAGCCTATCTAAATTAAATCCTCAATCCATTTTGATAACTGTTGGAGATGTGAGTCCTTCACTCTATGCGTATGCAGAGTGATGTCATGTATGAAATTACATTTCCAGGCCGGAAAGGTTGGCAGTATGTGTTGAAAGACTGCCTCATTCCTCTGTTTCCATATATGCCAAGAAGCAAGAATGACCACCTCTGTAAAAAAGGGCTTGTTAAACTTTTTCCTTGTCTTGTAGAAAACTTGCTCAAAGCTATCTCCATATTCCCAAAGAATTTGCAAATAGTTCCAGATTCGGACACTAAAGTTGCACTTAAAAAAGAGATGCATCCAATCCTCTGTTTCCCTCAATGGACATAAGGAGCAGTGTAGGATATCAGTAACATTCCAATGCCTACGCCTAAGCATGCCCCTCGTGTTCAAACGATCACTGACCAATAACCTAGCAAAAACCTTGATCCTGAGCACCACTTTACTCTTCCAAATCCACTCATAAATTTTACTCGCTCTCTGATCACGAAAACAGTAATGGTGAAACCTGTGGGAAGTGAAGTCCCCACCTTTCCAGATTGTTTTCCACTCATCAAAACCATTAGGATCCAACTGAACATTCTGCAGAACCAACTGAAATTGCTGAAACTCTTGAAACGCTTGCTGAGAGAGAGGTAAGTCAAATAGACTTGATCTGTCCATAGTAAGGAGAACCTCTCTAACCGAAATATGGGAGTCAATAGAAAAAGAAAAAAGCCTAGGGAACTCTGCTTTGAAATTACGGCCATGCCAAACATCCCAGAACCTGGCCGTGTCCCCCCTATTAACCTGCACTGTACTGACTTGAAAATAGAGTGGTGCTAATTGCATTATATCACACCACCAAAATGAGCCACAAAGTGGTGCTGACGGAGGAACCCCATTCGGATAGTGTCTCCAAACCAAATCCACCCAAGGTAGATTAGCCTTATTGAAAACTTATGGAGGTGTTTAATAAGCAGGCTTTGATTTTGCTTCTGGAAATCGACAATTCCGAGACCACCAGCACTTCTCGGCTTACAGATCATTTCAAGGGAAGCTAGTGATTGTTTTTTAGAGTCTGGATGATTACCTCTCCAAAGACAATGCCTGATAACTCGATGGAACTGTTTTAAAATTCCAGGAGGGATCTCCAGGGAACATAAGAAGTAGACATGCATAGAGGACAGTCACGAATTGATGAGCTGCAATCTCCCTCCATAGGCTAAGAAGGTAGAGATAGCTGTTAGCCTTCTTTCAATCTTGGTGACAAGAGGCATTAGATCAATAATACGAGGTCTAGTAGTCCCCATTGGAAGGCCTAGGTATGTGAAAGGGAAAGAACCCACAGTGCATCCAAAATCTGTAGCCAGAGACGATACTTCCTCATCCGAAATATTAATTGGGAGCATGCAGGACTTGTGGTAATTAACATGAAGACCAGTAGACACACTAAAATCCTGCAAAGCCTTCTTGAGAACTGCCAGTTGATTGGCATCAGCCTGTAGCACTAAAATAGTGTCATCTGCATACTGAACAATAGGAAAATCCTGTTCACCCACATCAATTGGCAGGCTGAGCAAACCCCTTTCTTTCAGATCATTAATGATATATTGCAAAATCTCAGCACCTAACACAAAGAGCAGAGGTGACAAGGGATCTCCCTGCCTAAGTTCCATATTTGTTCTGAAACTGTACATGATTTCCATGATTCTACCCCTCAATGATAAAAGTCTAACAGAGAAGATGCAAGTGTATGTCTTGCATACTTACGGTCCGGTAAAATAACTAGCTCGCCGCTTGTCTAATAGTTCTCAGGAAACCGTCAAGTATGAACCCCAATTCACCCTTTTCTTCTCCCTCCTCGAGGCGCTTCGACAACAGATTTATGATGATCTCGTCAGACACCAGCTTCCCATGATTCACAATCTCTGCAAGCTGGAAACGAACAGACATTTAATGATTATTAAAAAAAATGCGAGATAAAGTACAGAGGCGCGGAACTAAAGTTTATGACCCATAACAAAAGCTAGACTCATCGACTGAACATTTTTCACATCCATGCACTAGGCCTTATAACCACCTTTAATGGCGTGTATTACATAATACACAAGCTTGCGCTGAGTTTACCAAAGCATTCATTTTCATTACCTTTAAAACGAACGAACTGAAGGCATAAAAGTCAGCCAGAGGGCACCAAAATTGTGCAATTGGATTTGGATGTGCCGTGTCTGACTGGCATTTCCTGCTGAAGAAACCCCGTGATGGTACTGAATGTGTTGTGCCTACGAATTTCCGGTGCAGGCTGCGGTGATGTGACAAAGCTGGCATGCCAGGATGATAGACGAAATGAGGGTTTTGATTGGTCTAACCCAACTTTTGTGTGATGTATGTATCATGAGCGTTGGGTTCCTGGTGATAGATTGGCAACGGATGCAGGGAACGCATGAACTAAAATAGACTTAGCTTTCTGAAATCTGGAACAGCTGCGATAGGTGCCCAACAACCTCTACTGTTACTACAAATCACGTCGCGCAAATGGTCGGGAGGGGATTGAAATTTTGCACATGGAGATCGGGGCAGGGATGTCGCAGTACCTGCTTGGCGAGGGGGCCTTGGGAGGCGAGGGCGTCGCGGACGAGGTCTCCCGTGGCGATGTGTGGCACGCCGAGCAGCTGCGAGAGGCGGCCGGCATAGGTGCCCTTTCCCACCCGGGGCACCCCAGGAACACCCACTGCACGCGCCTCCCGTCCTCCCCCGGATCCCGGCCGCGCCTGCGCCCCGCCAGCACCGCCGCCGCGGCCGCGGAGGACTCCTTCGGCGTCGCCGCCGCCATAGACAGGTACCTCCACGACGACGCGCAGGCCCGGATCGCGCGAGACATCGCCGAAATCTCTCGCCGGCTCCCGGAAATCCGACGGGCCAAGATAGATACTCCCTCCGATCCATATTAATAGGTGCTGAAGTGGATGTATTTAGACATGTTTTATTGCTAGATACATCCACTTCAAGACCTATTAATATGGATCGGAGGAAGTATTTTTTTCTGGCGTGTTTCGTGTTCGATTTCGAGACGGGCGAGGAGCAGTAGCGTAGCTTCGCTTTGGGCTGAGCTCGTGGTGGGCCCCGCAATTGGAAAGTGCGCCAGCCGGGCCCACACAAACTATACGTGGCACATTATGTAAAAGTGCGCCTCCTAACTCCTATATATACATTATAGGAGGCGCATAAGGCCACATGCGCCTCGCATAACCTGTGGCGCATATTTTAGAAATGCGCATCCTATATATGCATTATAGGAGGCACATCTTGACCGTGCGACTCGCATAATATATAGGAGGCGCATTTTGCCAATATGCGGCTCAAGCCCTCATTTTCTCCTATATCATTTTCTCTAGTAGTGTAAGTAGGGATGGCACCCGCAGGGTATGGGTAAGGGTGGAGCCGCCCCATATCCTTAGGCTGGTGCCAATGCACCGCCCCACTCTCGCCTCGCCACGTCAGTTTTATTCTCACTCTCGCCCCCACTCTCACCTCACTCTCGCCCCACGGTGCCAGTGCACGGTCTATAGTGCCACTCTCACTTCTCTCTCCTCCACTCTCGCCTCCACTCTCGCCTCCCTCTCGCCCCCACTAGCGCCGCTATCGCCTCCCTCTCGCCCCGCTATCGCCCTCTCGCCCCGCTATCGCCCCGCCAGCGCGGGCTGTAAGCCGGGCGGTAGCCGGCTGTCGCCGGGCGAGCTGGCTGGCGCCCGGGCGGCGCCTACCGCCCGCGCTCTCGCCCGCTGTCGCCTCGCCCCGGGCGGTAAGCCCACTACCGCCCGCCCCTACAGCCTGCGTTGGCACCAGCCTTACCCGTCCATCCAAAACATACCGATCACTCGTACCCATACCCTTCAAGGGTATATAACTTTTTTCCCATACCAGTCGCCCCACAGGGTATATGGGTACTCGTGGGTAAAAATACCCACGTTTGCAACACAACAAATTAATCATAAAATAGGCATAAAAATAATTAAATAATCATAAATTACTAATAACATCACATTTTAAACAATAATGTGCAAAAACATGTCTTAACAACAACACTTCCTTGTAAAAAAATAGTTTTCCATAGAAGCAACACATAGAAATGTAAAAATAACAACACATAATCATAAGCAACAACACATAGTCATACAATTTAAGTTTACGAACTCATGACAAATTATAGATATAAGTTGATTGCACATTAAAGTTTTTAGCTTGTGTGATTAGGGGGAGGTTAATATCGGACCCACTTGTAAAAGTGTTAGATGGGTACATGGGTATGCGGGTATGGGTTATGAGATCCCATACCCGTACCCTCTTTACCCGTTGGGTATGATATTTTCCCATTTATATACCCATGGGTAAAAATTTATCCCATGCCCTTACCCTAATTGGGTTTTTACCCGCAGTGTACGCGGGTAATGGGTACCCATTGCCATCCCTAAATATAAGCATATTTAAGATCACCAGGCAAAGGTTTTAAATTAAAGACATGATCCTCCTTAGGAGGCAATGTGGTACCCAAGTCTTCCACGGGTAAATTATGTTTCAGTATCACCGGTTGATGAAGAAGAATATCGTCAATCCCATTTCTCTCTTCCATAAAGACCTCACTTTCATGATCCTCCATATATTGCTGCAAAGCATTGTTAGGAGCAAGAGCAATAGAAGCAAGTTGTTCAACTTTAAAATTCTCATCGGGCAATTTAGATTCATAAGGTGCTCTAGCAAATTTGGAGAAATTGAACTCATAAGATTTTCCATCAAATTTAGTCAATATCTTTTCTCTCTTACCATCTATAATAGCACCACAAGTGTTGAAGAAAGGTCTACCAAAAATAATAGGACAAGTTTTAGTAGCAGCTTTACTAAGTATTAGAAAATCAGTGGGATATTTAGTTTTACCACATAAAACTTCCACATATCTAACAATACCAATCGTAAAAACAGTTTCTCTACTAGCAAGTGACATGTCCATTTTGCATCACTATTTTATATCTTTATTTTCTGTTATTCGTCAATAAATTTCATGTTATGATACACTACTTATGTAATTTCATCTTATTTTGCATGTTTAATAATTATGGGAGAAGAAACACCGGAACCAGAAATCTGATGGAAAAAGCACCGTCAAGAATTATTCCTCCGCCGCCTCGGGGCGGAAAACACCAGAGAGAGAAAAGCTCTCCAGCAGGGAGAAATCTTCCACGGAAATTCCTCGCCGGAGATGGGAAATCGTCGCCATCGTCACCGTCATCACTCCAGGCTTCATCGAGATCATCATCATCATCATCCTCATCACCATCACGCTCACCGCCACCGTCCACCTTCATCCCGATGTAACAATTAGTGGTCTTTATTGTTGCTCTTCATTAGATCTCTCTCTCGGTGTGGATTACTTTTTAGTAGTTGATGCTTGTGATATTTATCGGTGTTTACACTTTATGACCAGATTGTTATTATCCATTATATCACCTCTGATTATGATCCATATTATGTCTCATGAGTAGTTCATTTAGTTCTTGAGGACATGGGAGAAGTCATGATGTTAGTAGTGAAGTTATGTTGAAGTAATATCTCTCGGTTCGGTATTTAATTTGTGGTGCTATTCTTCTAGTGGTGTCATATGAACATTGACTACATGAAACTTAACCTTTATGGTCCTAGGACGATGCATTGTGTATTTGGCTACTAAATGCGGGGTTGCCGGAGTGACAGAAACCTAAACCCCCGTTAGGAAACCAATGCACGAGGGAGTGTTGGGTCCCAGAGTTTTAAGGATGTGTTTAGATTTATATCAATTACTTTCATGTTTTGCGGATGCTTGTGAGGGGTATAATCACAAGTATGTATTAGTCCTAGTTGGGCGGTGCATTAGCATAGTTTTGATGGTGCAGATCGTGCACTCGTTGGGAGACCCCAAGAGGAGGGTGTGATGAGCACATCGGTAGGAGTTTTACCCTTAGTTAAGAACCAAGGTTATCAATCCAGTAGGAGGGGACCTTCGGAAGGTTGATGCCACTGACGGTGGTGCTGCCGCTTCACCGGTGTCAGCAACAACGTGGAACCTGCACACAACACAACCAAAATGCTTTGCCCCAATGGTACAGTGAGGTTGTCAATCTCATTGGTCTTGCTTAAAACAAAGATTAGACGTATAGTGTATGCTTGCAGTAAGTAAAGAGAGCAGGAAATTGTTGTGGTTTGTTTAACAGTGTGGAAAATGGACCGGGGTTCATAGGTTCACTAGTGGGGTCTCTCCATAAAAATAACATGCTGGGTGAACAAATTACAGCTGGGCAATTGACAAATAGAGGTTGCACCGTAGTGCACTTTAAACATGATGACTATTATGATATTTAGTGCGGGCATTTACAACAAAATACATAGACCGAAATCCATCTGCATCTATGACTAATAATCCACCCTCAGGTTATCATCCGAACCCCCTTAGGTATTAAGTTGCAAGCAACAGATAACTGCATTAAACAATGTGTGTGATTGTGGGGATCCTAGACTAGCAGTCCGAGACCTCCAATATGCATACATTCACAATGCCATGATCAGTTAGTCGTGAACAACATACTCGAGTTGGCATTGCAGATACAACATCCACTACACGAATACACGACTTAAACAACTGGTCACATGACTCAGTTGAAAACAACTGCCACGCAGGGCAGGAACACACACTAAAAACAGCGGAAGACTACAAAACACACTCGTGGTAAACCCAAGTCACGCCTTGACTACCTACAGGCTACTGACTCGGAGACGTTCCTAGCTCGCATAGTCGTCAGCGACACCATGTTCTTCAGGTCCTCCGGGTTTCTGCTCAAAGTGTGGCTAAGACAATAACCAGGGACGAAACCATTGTGAGTACCTTGGAATGTACTCGCAAGACACCCCAAATGAAAGCTAAACATGCAAGTATGAATATATATAGGTGGTAGGAAGGCTTTAATTAAGGTTCAACTAGCCATGATGAATTGAAGACACATCATGGTTGCACAAGTTTTAGTTGTTTTTGTTGAAGATACTTCAAAAGATATTTTATTTCTCTTGTAGATATTGCATGTCCACAAGGTTTTGATAAAGCATTCTAAATAAAAGAAAGTTTTTCTTTGCAAAACTTCTTGGAAAATCACCTCTTCAAAACCATCATTTATCCCGTACCTCAAAAGTACAATCATTCCCTTTCAACGTACCTCCCAGGTACAAGTTCTAAAACACTTTCCAACTTTTTGAAAACATTGACACAATGATAGCTACATGGCCATTGAACTGTCCATATCCGAGGACGTGGCTATTCTGAATAGTTTTACTCTACAGAGGTGTACACAATCCACAAGATCCAGTACATCTGCCGTGAACAACCACGGACTGTCCAAGACAGTATGCAAACATCAGATAACTGGTCCTAACTATCCACTATGCAAGCGCTAGTAAATGGCTACCTCTTCAACTGGGTTTTTCTCCCCAGCACCAAGTGAGTCAGCCGTATCGATCCGGTTTCCACTGACAACACACCGCCATGATAGGATACCAAACTGTTGCAACTAGTGGCGAACATAATCCCACACTCTGAATGTCCCATTCTTTCCTTCCTGGCGACAATTCGGTTCAGGTGACTCTAACCCCTATAGCACATTGAGGTAGACACGGACTAACACCGACAAGCTTATAGCTAGACCCCGTTCCCATATTGGGGTAATTTGGCAGCACGGCTTGGTTGTCCGGCGAAGACTAGGTTATGTGTCATTTTTGGAAAACAAGTCGAAAAAATTTCCTCCTTCACAAACCTCCCTCGGACAATGCCCCATCTTTCCTCGGGTTTTTCCAAAGATTTTGTTTTTCCAAAAACATCAAGTTAAAAGGTCCACTAAGGGACTTAAGTTGATTAGGTGATGATACTAAAATATCTAAAGGGCTTGGTAACACCAAGATTATATAGTAGATATAGCATAATATAAACCTGAAATGGATAGTGGTATAGTCCAGTTAAAAGAGTAGTTTTTGAATCAAACTTTTGTAAACCTTCAGAATTAAAACATGCATGATAGATAATGATAAGTAAAAAAACAGCAAGCATTTAGAGTGGCTTTCCTTGGCACTGGTCTTGGTCTTGCTCTTGAAATAAACAAGAGTTGCAATAATAACCGCTCTGGGAAATAATACCGTCTTCGTTATCTAACGTCGTAAACTCAAAAGGAAAACACCCAATCAGAACCAAACAAAGGCAAGCACTTGACAAAAAGTAAACATACAACAAGCATTTCATCAAAAAAGTACACTCACAAATAATATTACTAGGGTGCACACCAACAAGCAAAACAGGCACAAACAATACACAAGAATAACACTAGAATTGATACTATGGATCCTCAACCAAAATGGCATGAGTTCAGTGGGTGTGCCACTCTCATATCATTCTCAAATGAGGTGAAATGACTCTCTGGTCATTCATGAGGATGAACAAAATAACAAGAAAACAACCTAGGAACACATACACGTGCATAGGAAAATACTAGCAAGTAATACTACAAGCCCATAGTAACACATGTTTTTCTAAACATGGAAGAATAATATAACCAGTAGCTAGGCAACCTAATAATAGAGACAAGTCAATACCAAACATATCATGGCATCACTCAATACATAAAAATAATCATGGAGCAAAAAGACCACTAAAACTAGAGATGCAAAAGGTGCTATTTAGACATGCATACATGCATAACAATAATAGATCATCAAACATGATTTATTCTAACATGATGGATCTGTAAGATAGCATCCAAATAACAGAGAAAACAACACCTAGACATGCTAGTAATATCAAGATAACAATCTAATCAATGCCTAAAAAATTAAGCATGCAAATAACAACTTATGGCAGAAAATCATCTAAAAACTAACATAGCATGACAATCTGATCTAGAGCTCACTCAAGCATGCAAGAAAGTGTAATATGCTAGAAAACAGTAGCTATGCTATGGAAAACAATACTATAGCATTTATTCAATTCATCATACCAATATGAAGAATAACATAATTTAACCTATTATTACTAGGAAAATAACCATATGAGATTTAAACTATAACAAGCATAGTTTTCACACACAAAACCTAACATGATAGTGTCACACTCAAAACACAGATCAAACATGTATTAATAACCTACACATGCTAGGAATCAATTTATAACAAAAACAATATAGCACACAATTTAATAAAGGCATAGCAATAATATGCAGAAAAGGGCTAAACACTAAATATTGCACCAAGGTTGTTCTGTAACTCCTAAAATCATGAAAATTGAGTATAAGGTACTCCTAGTTACTAGAAAACCAACACAAGTGGACTCACATCAAAATTCATCACCAATAAAATTAAACAATTCACAGAAGTGCTCTCTGGACCAAAACTAACATGCATGTCATTTTTCACTCAACAACTCAAGTCAACATAAGGCCAACTGCCACAGATAGACATTTTCAAGGGCTACTCAGAACAGTTGAGTTTGCATGTTTTGGATGCATAAAACTCAAGTTATTAAGTAAATGATGTTAATGAGTGCCTCTGCCATTTATTTTATTCCTCCCAAAATACAGCACAAAACATGGATCTGCAAGATGTATGTGGTTAGAAAATAGTAGATCTACATCTGTGATTTTTGGTTTGGAAATTTTTACTGATTTGCATTTTCATTTCGATTTAAAGTAAACAGACAGAAATAGATCTGTTGGAAATGAATTAACAACCTGCAGAAAAAAAATATTGGGCCAGCTCTGCGAGGAAACGGGCCGCACAGAGATAGGCCGGCCCGCTGGCCAGCGCGCGTGTGGCGAGCCGGGAAGTCACCGTTTGATCAGCCATCGACGGCTGAGATTAGATTAGTCCGTGGTTCAAAACGACGCGTAGGATGCGGATCCGACGGCTCTGAGGAGGCCTCGTCCGCACCAGCCGGCGACGACCAGAGAACACGGCGGAGTCCTCTCCAGCAGCCGCTGACGACACGCGGGCTCGCCACCGTTGACGCATGTGGCCGCCTGGAAGCGCAGAGTGCACCAGGAGGACCAGGACGAAGAGGCGAAGCCGATGCCCCGACTGGATCTGGAAGGGAACGGCCGGAGGAGGGTGGTCACCGGGGATCCGAGGCGGCGGGACAAGGTCGCAGTCGACGACGCCCCTGCAGGGAGTTGAGGTAGAAATCAAGCGGGACACAAGCTTCTGGAGCGACCCAGGAAGGTAGGGGAAGAGAGGAGAGGGGAGGATACAACCTGTGCTCACGGCTCGTCGAGGAGTTCG
This sequence comes from Alopecurus myosuroides, assembly GCA_028641055.1. Taxonomy (NCBI): domain Eukaryota; kingdom Viridiplantae; phylum Streptophyta; class Magnoliopsida; order Poales; family Poaceae; genus Alopecurus; species Alopecurus myosuroides. The sequence goes on from CM054058.1 coordinate 553,493,062, forward strand.
TCTGCGGCGACTCGGGTTCAATTCCGACGATTTGACGAGCAAGGCAGAGGGCTTTCGATGCGTGGGCTAGATTGTGAGGGAGGTGAGGTGGGTGGACAAGGTGGGCAGCAAGGGGATGGCTCGGGGAGGTGTAGCCACAGAGCATGTCGCTCGGCGCCCATGGTGACCACGGCGGCTCTTCTTCAGGCGAGAACCAGGCAATACTCGTGAGCAAAGGGGAGGCCAACGGCGAGGCACACATGCAGCGCAAGAGAGTGGAGGATTTGGGAGCTTGACTGAGTGGATTTTGGGTGTTCTCCTGATGCACCCGCTGGTGTTCGACAGTGGAATGAGGATGAAGGAGGGCGATCTGGGGGAAGTGAGGGGCACATGTGGGTTCGTGGAGATCACTGGAAGTTAGTAGACAATGCCGCAATGATCGGCATGCTGCACACGCGTTGGAATGCGAGAGACGTGTCAAACGGGTTCTGGGCGCCATGGCCAGCTCGTGGTTAAGGAAGAAGGAGACATGGGGAAGGGATATGCTCTCGCCAGGCAGTCACTAGGGCCTAGAGGAGCCTTCTTGCGCAAGGGTTTCTCAAGTGGTACACTGTGGTGGTGGATGAGAAAAATGGGTGGTGATCACTCCCTTGTCCATTTGTTGGTGGCTGTGATAGGAAGAGAAAGGAGTACGTAGACCATGTCTAGGGTGTTGAGGGACTAAAAGCCACTGTCTAGGTGCAGGAGAGAGGAAGGGAGAGAGAGCAGGATGACCAGAACAAGCATGATCTCAACAATGTTCGGGAATAACAGAAGTGGTTTTTGCTTGTTTTCACCAAAATTTTGAATAGAACAGATACGCAATATCATGTCCATTTGTTAGAGGGTGAGTAATTGAGTCTAGGGATGGTGGTCTCAAGGTTTCTAAAAACATTTCTTTAACAAAATTTTGGAATTCAAAAATGGCAGAAACAGTTTTTAAATGTTTTCTCCAAAATTTTCAACACAACTTCCAAATGTTTTTGTATAAATAAGTCCCACATGACCATAGGCATGTTGGGTAATTTTTCCAAGATTTTAGGAAATACTTTTCTTCACAAAATATTTTAAAGTCCATTTCTGGCCTTTTGGAAAATGGAAAATAATATATAGTAAAATGTTTTTAAAACACATATTTTTGAGTTGGGATGAGATAGTATATAATATAGGTCTCAAAATTGATTTTTAATAAGCAACTCATTTGAAAATAATTGAGGCACCAAGTGGAATAGTGTGAAAACAGATGTTTATTTAATAGGCTAAAAACCATGAGAGAAGAATAATTAAATGGCCATTGGAAAATAAATGGATTATATGGAGGTGATGTATAGGTCATGATATGACAAGGGTAGGTTCATTGGGCCTGAAAACAATAAGGAGTGATTTGGAGTAACCTGGACAAAGTGCTTCATAAAGAGGGAGATATGATCATTATTTTGGGGATGCCATCAAAAGGACTTTGATAGATGATACCAAAGGGTTTCAATATCCAGAATAACAACTTGGATGGAGGGTATAGATGTTAAACATGATATACATGAAGGTACATTGATGAATAGAACAACATTTGACATAAAGGCATGTCTCCAAGGTTTGGAGTTTTTAAGAAAACAGAATATGAGATGGACATATGATGGAATATGATATTGATGTTTGATCTTGATATTACTAGGTTTCATTTACTTAAAACAACACGCATTCACCAACAAACAGAAATAAGTACTTCAAAGCAAACACAATATAATATCACACAATAAGCAGATAAAGTAACAAGATACACAAGATCACTCAAGCAACTGAGTTCTTCAATTTTAATTTACAGGTGTTTTCTCAAGTGTTAATTAGAGGTAGTGATCAAGATATACCATGACAAGAGGATTTTCTAAAGAGGTTCAACTCAAAAGTTGTTATTTCCAAAAGAATATAATTGAGGTAAAGCACAGGGGTAACATAGTCCCCTCTTATTGTTTTTGCAAAAGAAGGAAGTGAGAAGGAGTTTTTGAAATACTTGCAAAAACATCTTGGTTGAAAACAGGTTGGAGAAGATTCGCTCCAAAATACTTTTCATATAGTTTTGGAAATTATCGTTTGTTTTCTCAAAACTTGTCCTTTGGGTTTCTTCTCAAATCAAAACATTTCCAAAAAGGTTTTTGCCAAAAGAGTGTGATGGATGAAGATGATAAGCTTTCTTGTCATGACTTGATCACAAGGGTTGTGTTTTAAGAAAGTTATGATCGTTGGTTTAATGTTAGTTGTTAACAAACTCAAACAAAAACACAATCAACAAGCAAACAGAAAAGAAACACAAGTATTAGTCAAACATATAAAAAAGTTTTTGTTGGCCCTGATTTTTGGGTTATTGAAAACAAGTTTTTCCTATCTTCCAAAAATTGGGTTGTTACAGTAATGTATGCAATGCTTGTGCACGCGGGCACTCACATCGCTGTTTTTGAATTATGTAGTAATTATGATCCTTGTAATTATCAAATCAAAATTCAAGTATAGCATAAATCTCGTATTTATAAGGTGCATCATTAATACTGTCAAGTAAATAAGCAATTTCGAATGCACCCTTCCAAGCAATAAATTCTTCAATTTGTTCCACACCATATAATTCATAATTTACCTTAACATAAGAAGATATGGTAACATTATCATTATACTCACATTGAAAAGGGAGGTGTTTGTACCTCCTACAACAACAAGATTTATCAAAGCAATAAGTAACATTATAAGTAGAGCACAAGTTTTTAGCATAGTCATGCAATTTATTAATTTGCTCCCATAAGTGTATCAAAGCAATAAGTAACATTATAAGCGGTGTTCCTTATAATGTTTTTGTTGTTCATCCGTGAACACACCTTGCCTAAAAGATCCAGTTTCAAATATATTAAACATTGATAGCAAGCATGGTAAAGCAAAAAATAACAACTAGAATAAAAACTTCACTTGAAAATACTTGAGTAGCTTTCTATGCTATAAAGTAAACTAATTTTTTTTTGTGTTTTTGATATAGAAAATAAAAGCAAGACAATAAACAAAGTAAAGAGGTTGAGAGTGAGAGACTCCCCTTGCAAGAAGACTTCCTTCTCCCCGGCAACGGCGCCAGAAAAAGTCCTTGATGGTGCAGATAGTGCACTCGTTGGGAGACCCCAAGAGGAGGGTGTGATGAGCACATCGGTAGGAGTTTTCCCCTTAGTTAAGAACCAAGGTTATCAATCCAGTAGGAGAAAAAGGACCTACGGAAGGTTGATGCCACTTACGGTGGTGCTGGCGCTTCACCGGTGTCAGCAACAACGTGGAGCCTGCACACAACACAACCAAAATACTTTGCCCCAACGGTACAGTGAGGTTGTCAATCTCACCGGTCTTGCTGAAAATAAAGATTAGACGTCTAGTGTGGAAAAAAGTGTATGCTTGCAGTAAGTAAAGAGAGCAGGAAATTGTTCTGGTTTGTTTAACAGCGTGGAAAATGGACTGGGTTCATAGGTTCACTAGTGGTGTCTCTCCATAAAAATAACATGATGGGTGAACAAATTACAACTGGGCAATTGATCGATAAACAGAGGTTGCACCGTAGTGCACATTATAACATGATGACTACTATGATATTTAGTGCGGTCATTACAACAAAATACATAGACCGAAATCCATCTGCATCTATGACTAATAATCCACCCTCAGGTTATCATCCAAACCTCCTTAGGTATTAAGTTGCAAGCAACAGATAACTGCATTAAACAATGTGTGTAATATAAGCAATGCTTGTGCACGCGGGCACTCACACCGTTGTTTTCTCCCTAGTGGCAACATCACATTCTCCCCCGTCACGTTTCTGTCACTCGAGCACAGGCGAAAAGGAGGCATGAACCCACTATCTAGCATAAATACTCCCTCTTGGAGTCACTATCAACTACTTGGCCAGAGCAACCACTAGCAACGGAAAGCATGCAAGATCACAAATAACATATGCAATAAAGACTATAATCAACTTGGCATAAGTTCAATATTCATCGGATCCCAACAAACACAACATATAGAATTACATAAGATCAATCTCGATCATGATAGGCAGCTCACGAGATCTAAACATGGATGCATATGAGGAGACAACCATCTAGCTACTGCTATGGACCCGTAGTCCAGGGATGAACTACTCACGCATCACTCGGGAGGCAGGCATGGTGATGTAGAAGCCTCCGGTGATGATTTCCTCTCTAGCAGGGTGCCGGGAGACAGCTCCAGAACCCCCCTGATCTAGGGTTGACAACGACGGCGGCTACGAAGCTTTTCAGGGATTTTTGATCAGGTGCTTAGGGTTTTCCATCCGGGGGGAATAAATAGGCGAAAGGGCAAAGGCAATGGAGGCCAGGGGGCCCCACACCTATAGCTAGCGCGGCCAGGGGAGGCCGCGCCACCCTATGGTGTGGCCCCCCTGATGCCCGTCTTCGACTCTTCTTCGGTGTTCTGGATGCTTCCGGGGAAAATAGGCACTTCGGGCTTTGGGGGTCCAATTCCGAGAATGTTTCCAGAACAACTTTTCTGAAACAAAAAACAGTAGAAAACAGGGAACTGGCACTTGGCATCTTATTAATAGGTTAGTCCCGGAAAACGTATAAAAATGCTATAAATAAGGGAGACAACATGTAGCAATTGGCATAATATGATCATGGAGCATCAGAAATTATAGATACGTTGGAGACATATCAAGGTTCACCCACACAACACTTAACGAACCCATACATATTAATCAACTATATGAAGCGGAAGGACTTGACAAAATTCCCATGTGTCCTCGAGAACGTTTGGTAATTATAAGTAGAACAATCGGCTTGTCCTTTGCTCTCAAAAGGATTGTGCCACTCGCTGCAATATTATTTACTGTATTTTATTTAATCGCACTTTATTTATCTGCTATATCAAAAACCACCAAAAACCCGTTTGCTAGTGTTTACAGTGAATCCTCTATCCAACCTGCTTGTCATCACCTTCTGCTCCTCGTTGGGTTCGACACTCTTATTTATCGAAAGTACTACGATACACCCAGAGGCGGATCCAGGGAGGGGCGAGGGCTGGCCAGGCCACCTTCATGATTCGGCCACCCCTAATCATATGTAGTAGGGGCCGGTAGCTATATATACGTATCAACTAATATAATCTGGTTTTTTATGGGAAAGCTAATATAATCTGGTAATTAGGCTAATTCTAATCCTCTCATCCCATCGTGGCTGCATGCTAACTTGTTTGGCCCAAAGCTAATGCATCTAGTCAAGGCCCTAAGGCCTAATGCCATAATGGAACATATGTGTATCATACTTGTAGACTGCACGGCATGCACGCAATCAGGCAAGCATGATCGCATAATCCATATTCCGCGTCTACCGAATTCTACTGAGCGACGCTGCCGCCGTCGCCGCAATACAATTTTTTCGATAATGGGAGCTTTTATTATGTAATATAAGTATTACACGCAGACTCTGCATCAGTAAGATGTACAGCCGAAAAAAGGAAAATAAAAATGGCGAATTACAAAACGGGTGAAAGCCACCTAAGGGATTGGACGGCGGCCGATACACATATCATGCGGTCATCCATGCTGGGATAAAAAGTTCCTCGCCGTATCCTCCAGTCTGGTACACACCTTCATAAATATGTCCGGGTGTTCCACACGTTGCCGCGGTGTCCAAGTACGAAGTATATGTGTAGTACTGAAGATAATCTGCATAAGAGAACAATTTTTATCATTAAAAATCTTGACATGTCTACACATTCGAAATGAAAGATCAAGGGAGCTCAATTGGTGACGCCAACCTAGTATTGCCACCGTCCCATGCGCGTCGGCCTCAATATCAATTTTCTTGCCACATCTGCGGTGATTGCCCAAGCTCCAAGCTCCAACCTAGGTATTATATATATGATTCTTGATAATTTTTTTAGCTAGTTATAATGGTTCATTAATTTTTTTTTAATAATATAGTTTCTTGCTATAAAGAGGAAGACGCTACCAATTAGTAATTATTTCAAGCTGATTGGTTAAAAAACTTCAATTATGCGGCCAAAAATACAAATTCATCCAAGGAAACAACGATTCCAGCACAACCTACTATACATAGTGATACTTATAAGACTTGATTATTTTTCATATTGTCTGGCCCCCGTCATGCTCAAATCCTGTATCCGCCACTGGATACAACCCCTATACTTGTGGTTCAGGCTTTGTATCACTGGCCTGGGGCAAATCAATCAATCAAACATAGATCTGTTCTTATCAGTTAGAGGCTTAGGGGCAACAAGATCTAGCAAGAAAATGTTCTTATCAGTTCAAATAGCTACCAACAGCACAAATGTTTAGCAAATGGACTAAGGACAGGTTCCGGTTTACAAACACTTCCACAACAGTTGCTGGGCACCAAAACCCTAAGATTTGGTACCTCAAACACAACTAAATAAGAAGTGATTCACAGAAACACATACGTGTCTTGGTGGCACATCCTCTGAACCATAAGGTTCAGAGTAGGACCCACCAGCAAGCATACACAGATAGCCAATAATGATTTCAACATCTGAGCAGCACACACATGGTTGTGTTTTGTTATGAATCAAACAGAGAGAAGGCTAAGGCAGCACAAGCAACTGGGAAATCCCTAGTGAAATTTCACATATCACAGGAAGGGACAACCTTCTGGATCCAATAGGATACAAGTATAAAAATCCTCTGGCTAGAAACCTCTAGATAACCCACACACTGGGGGAATTTCTCCAATTGCCAACAAGCAGCAACAATGGCATCACAAGCACCAGAGACACCATAGGTATAGCATCAATTATGGCATGAACACATGCTCGATGGCCTGGCTCCAGAGCAAGAGGAGGAGTGAGAGAAAGAGGGAGGAAAGAGGAGAGGAAGAGAGAGAGGAGGCAGAGAGGGCTTACAGGTGGCCACCGCAGGTGGTGGAGCGCAGTCGTGGGCGGCGACGTGGCCATAATTGCTCCCAATGAACACACCTTTCCTAAGAGTGACGGTATAGATGCGGCAACAACGACGGCGTCGCGGTCGCCTAGGAGTCGCGGGCTGGAGAACACAGATGGAGAGTGAGGTGAGCGCGTGCGAGTGAGAGTGAGGGTCTGGCTCGGGTTCTCCTCGAACCGGTTGGGTTCAACCCACTGGTGGGTAGGCCCACCAGTCAGCCCAATGGGTAAGTGGTCTTTTGACCATTTCCGGCATAGAAAAAAATAAAAATAAAATAGTAAAAATTATATCAATTAGGAAAATTCACAGTTAAAGAAATAAAATCCTAAATACCAATACTCAATTACTCTAATAGCATCAGACTCCACTACGTATCCGTATCAAGGAAAGTTCATCACTTGTTCATGTCCTCTGAAATACTTCCGAAGAACTATTTTCAAAACCCTATAGTAATACCACCTATGCTCAAAAGAATGCATGATCCTATTTATATAATAATATGACTAATTGAATGACTACCCGAGTGGTAGTGTTCTGTTTGGTGGGCGTATGGAACAATGATAAGATGAATAGGTCAAAGGAAGGTTCCATCTACATGGGAAATTATTACGTAGGAGTTAACAACAAATGTCGTCAAGATTCATGCGCCGTAAATACCACGGTAACCATGGGTCTTGTATGTGGCGAGTAAGTCGGCTGTGATCTTTTCCCGTTCGCGTGTCAACGGACTGCCAAAGACGTACGTTGTAGATCTTGCGGGACTACATGCACATGGGTGGGATCCCTTACGTCCCACAGACTCTAGGGTCTATGAGTGTCTTCGAGGGGCGCCTAGATCTCTATTCTGAGGGGTAGAATCAGGGGTTCAACCTGCTGGCAGAAATGGGTGGGCACGTGTTGTCCGGAGAAGCATGGTTCGGCTTGGAACAACAACCGGGCCACAGACCTAAGTGGGTGTGGACAGGATCGCGCGGCTGGTTGTACAACATGGTCTTGATCGCTTATGGGCAAAGTAACGCACCTCTGCAGACTGTAAAAGGATGTGGCTTGTTACCCCCTGTTTCGGGAAGAAACTACGAACGCCGCAGGAAAGGGAAATCCATGAAGTTCTAGTCCTGTGAAGGCTTGGAGGGCATATTTTTTAGTATTAAAAGCAACCTCTTGAAGAAAGATTTACAAAAACTTGCATTAGTCTAGACTCTTTAGAGTCGAAAACTATAGATAGTGCATCATCTACCACCTTACTTAATGAACTTGTTGAGTAACGCTCGTTACTCATTCGTTCCCGTTTGACCCCCTGCTTAGGCTATGTGAACCTCGAGGAGGCAGCCTTTAACATCATTGGAGGCCAAGACCATATCTACTACGAGGAGCCAGACCTTTCCGGAGGAGTTGAAGGGGTGGATCATACCATCCAGTATGGAGCCAACCCAGATGGGGCAGAGTCGGACTAGGTTTAGCCTAGTCTAGAAACCAATACCTAAGCACGGTTGAATCGATCAGCCTTAGACTTCTATATTGGATTGTTGAGTTCCCGTTGGTTTACCTAAATGACTACATTTATTGTGTTACATCTGCAATAATGAGATGACCTCATTATGAGATCATTCTCTTGTGTGCACACTATGTTTTGTAATATAAGTTTGTATGACAATCAAGTCCCGCAATGTTTCTGATGTACCACCCTGAGGGATGTAATATTTGCGGAACAGTGTTCTATGAGTGTTATATCAACGACTTTTGTACTACAACATGCAGTGGTATGCGGGGTCACCACAGTTGTATCAGAGCAATTGCTTTGACCTTAGGTTGGAAACCTAATAAAAGGATATACCATGTTCGGTTTTAGAACGTAACGGTAAAGAGTTCGCTGGAAGTATGATAGGTATTCACTTGAGAATATTCTAGTCATATTTCTAGAGTATTGAATCTTTATTATACTCTATTAATAATATTTATGTTTATTATGAATAATGTCGATGAAAGGCGGGAGTTCAGAAAGGACTGCCTGGGTAGAGCATGAGAGGCTTGAGAACTATGAGGGGGAATTGACAGAGCAGTTACGAGCTTTAGTTCAAGCCTTTGATTTTGATACTAATATCAAAGTCAACACATACACCTACAGGGATGGTGAGACCGTTCAGAAGTATAGGGTATTAATCCTGATACCCAGGGAGTTGACACCGTATGTGACTAAATCTAGTGGAGAGGGTAGGAGTCAGACGACAACTTACCATGAGGCCTTAGTAGAAGCACTAGCAACTATCAGAGAGTACAAGGTGGATCATCTATCAGGTACCAGTTTCACCGCTTTTCCACATGATAACCTGACCACAGAATTGGCACTAGACCATTCTGCGTTGGTTAAGACCAAACCAATGTTAGCCACCAGACTGTTGGATCGATATAGGCAGCTAGTGGGATCTTTTTATCAAACTCACTAGGTCATAGTAGATGACAAGGATGGTATGCTGGAAGACCTGACAAAACCACATAGCTCGGAGCAGAAGGGTAAGAAGGTGGTCAAGGAGAGGGATGAACCATACTATACCCCAAAGGAGCAGGATCCTACAAGAAGCCAAACCAAACTAGGAAGACAAGGTATTTAACTACTCCATAACCTATCCACTACCCTATCATACCACCTAGTGATCTGGAGCCATACAATTAGTATGGAATATCGGACGAACCCAGTGATACAAAGTAAAATATCTTTGGTGGAGTCCCAGAATCAGATTCTTTATGGAGAATTCTGATGGCTGGAGGTTTGATTGGTACCCTGGTACCAGTCAACATCTGATTCCTTGTGATGACTCATCCGAGGGCGGGGATCAGGCTAGTGTGGAGGAAGTAACAGCCTATACAGTTGACGGGGCGGAGGCCATTGTCATATACATATCGTCAGATGATGAGGAGCAGACAGAGACCCAACCTATGCAAGAGGCACCTTTTGATCATAGTTACTGCACTAGTACCACTTGTTTTGGAGAAGGTGGATCCTCACAGTACACGGGTGCAGAGGAGTTTGCGTCATATCTTGGGAGTTATCTGGACGCGGATGGGCTTTCTCCGAGCGACACCTCCATTGTTGACAGTTCAAACACATATTATGTTCAATTCGGTAGACCGTATGTCCCTGAGACAGTGCACAGGACTTCACGGCATATTGGGTGGACTCCTGGCATGTACTATGAGTAGCTAAGTGGCAGAAGGGAGAGGATGTGTGAAGGGTCGAGAGAGGTAGTAGTTTGGTAGTCGAGCCATGTATCATAAATAAGGGTCGGAGTGTGTGAGCGACCCAGTGGTACTTTGTACTACTTTGCTTTTTGTAACTCACCATGGTGAGGGTATTGTAACAAACCTATACGTATATGTATAATATGTGAAATATGTTGTTTGTATTTGTATTTGGGTTTTTTATTTTCTTGGGTGACTAGTGTTGCATGTGAAGTGAGGCTCAGAAAGCATGGGCATGGTGTAACTATGAGTTTGTTCGCTTCACATTGCAGGACTAGGGGAATATGCAGAGTGGCGGAGCTAGTGAGTTGTTTGGAGCCTGAGAATAAAGCGAAGGCTGATGAAGAGGCTGGAAGAGCAGAGCTACCACCACCACCACCGCTCAGGCGAGTTGCAGAACAAAATTTCATGGAGTACATGCGGTTTGTTCAAGAAAATCAGAACAAGTTCATGCAGGAGATTCTAACCTACGTGGGATCTGGGAGGGGAACTGAAGCAAGGATGTTAACTCTATCAGACTTCTTGAAGACCAACACCATTTGCTACGGCAAGAGATCCTATGGATGCAGAGAGCTAGTTAGTCGACACTGAGAGGAATCTCAAGGACATCAATGCTAATGACGTTGAGAAGGTGTGTTTTCCCACACATCTTCTAAATGGACCAGCAGCAGCATGGTGGGATAATCAGCTGATCCTCAAGACACCAGAGAAGGTGTTCACATGGGTGGAATTCAAGGAAAAGTTCAGGAAGTATCACGTTCCTGAAAGTGTCATGGAGTTGAAGCCGAAGGAGTTCGAGGATCTCTAGCAAGGTACACACCATATGATTTGGTACGTCAATGAGTTTAGCAGACTCTCTTGATACGTTGTTGATGAGGTAGACACTGACAAGAAGAGAGTGAAGAGATTTATGAGCGGAGTGGATCCTTATGCTGCTATGTAGTTGAGGATGTCCAAGCCAAGTAACTTCCAAGAGTTAATGACCTCTAAAGTTACCTAGGAAAATGATTACAAGCTTGTTCAGCAGAACCGACAGAAGAAGACCAAGACAGAGCCTAAGAGGTTTCAGCCAAGTCGACCTACATCCAATCTGAGCTTCAAGACAGGGATAAAGTCGGGAGGAGCCCGGATGAATCATGGACCGTTCAACCCAAGGAATCTGATAATTTGTCATGGTTGTGGGATTCCGAGATACGTCAAGAGTGACTGCAAGAAGCCTAGGATTATCTGCTTTGGGTGTGGAAAAGAGGGACACATCAAGCCTGAGTGTCTTAACAAGACAGCTGGAGGTGGAGTTAGACCCAGAGGAGCAAGTGAATTCTCTGCTCGAGGTGGAAGTAGAGGGAAGAACAATAATGGCAAGCGAGGAAAACCCTTCGACAAGTCGAACTGTACGTCTCTAGAGGAGGCTGACAACTCAGACATCGTAGTACTAGGTACGCTCAGTCTTCTTACCTAATATGGCAAAGTTTTATTTGATACTGGTGCCACCATGTCGCACCCGGACTTCTAGAGGATACTCGCCGTTCCGTTGAACAGTAGTAGATTGGATTACGGGGCTTACCGGCACCCGCGTCCTCTTACGAGTAGGCCAACACACGTATGTGTGACAACCAACCCCTATCTGTTCATCGTCGACGTAAACTATCCCATAGAAATCAGGATACTTCCGTTGACGTACTTCAAACCATACACACATGGTACGTCAACGGCGTGGAACAACTGATATCACAACAGATCTCTACGACACAAAAGATTGAAATAAGTTGCAAATAGCTCTCATTAGAGCAGAGATAGCAAATACAATCATCCAGAGGACACATGTCCCAACAATTCATCATTACATCACAGCGGAAGCATCCAACATGTCTGAGTACAGACAAGATCCAAATAGGCCTAAGACACCGGAAACGAAAAGACGGAGCCCATCCACGAAGTCTCGGATCCTGCCCGGGTCCGCTATCTACTCGTCAGCAGTCTCGTCAAACTTCACGTAGTAGCCACCATGTAGATCCTCGGAAACGTCGTCTGCGGAAACCACAGCCCCAAAGGGGTCAGTACATAAACGTACTGGCAAGCAAGACTCACAGTTCACCAAAGTGTAGCCCGTCAACACCAAGCACAGATGCTTTGGGTTCAACGGAGGAAAAGGGGATATGAAAGAGCTGCAACTGGCTGCTCTAAACAACTACAGAAACATACTACAACTTCCGGCTATCAGAAAGGAGATAAGATCGTGTATCGTAACCAACCTATCAACTAATTTCAAACAAACCCATCCTGGATCTCGCCCGTTATCCAAAGAAGCAATCCGAGGATAACTCACACAGTTGGATTAATGATGGTTCAGATTATTGTGTCAATAAGCCTATTACTAGTCAAGTTGTTAATCATTGGGTGTAAGGTTGTTAAACATTAGGTTTAATTTGTCCTGAGTACTTGTTAGCCAGTACTTTCACCAAGTAATCCATAACCGCGGAAAACACGGCTTCTCGAGAAGATTTATCCCTGCAGGGTTGCACCAATTTGGCCGTACACGCATGAATAACCCGCCAGATGGAAAGGCCCTTCCACCAAGCGGGGCACTCAACACAACTCAACTCTTCTTCGCATCAAGCCCAAAGCACCTTGGGCGCACGGCTAATCGAGCCCAGAAGAAAATGGACCCTCATAGCACTCTAAGAACGTGTCCCCCTATATGCCGACTACGAAAGTTCCACCCTGGCCTGGGCTCGCAAAAACATGCATGCGGCAAATGGAAAACACGAACTAAATGAGGCGATTTGGACGAGATGCGAATCGAATCAAATTGAGGGGGGAGCCCATACTCGCTTCCCACATGCGGTTAGTGCGCTCATCATGGATCAGTAGACAAGACCCTTTTCCTATTAGGGTCGACACTAGCAGGCCTCAAGACCACACAGGACCTCCTGCCGGTGCCTTATCATCAAGTTATTATTTAACAATACCATTAGCATGATTGATTGATTAAACATCGAGCCCCCCAGAACATAATGGAATAGTAACAGAAAGTAACGGGTAACAGACTCGAGCAAAACAACCTAAGCATGCTAGTAAGACACTGGCTCAATCAATAGGGTTGTAGGAGTGGGGGTGAGGCAATATCAGGGTTAAAGGATTCATGTGATAGGTTCGTAACAGAAACAACTACACATAGGGCTAGCAAATAGACAACGGAAAGTATCGGTAACCATTGTTGAAAGGAACACAGTGGTTCATGTGAGTGATAACTTGCCTGCAAACCCAGTAGCCTGGTACTGAGCTAACTCCTTAGAAGGGGTGTCGTAAGTATCGTCGGTCTCAACGTCGTCGTTCATCTGAGAAGAAGCAAACAAACAATACAGAAAGATAAACAATCAATAACATGGCATAGTGCACAAACATGGGATGATGCATGACCATTTAATTGATGCATCAAAATAAACTAGTTGACAAGATAACAACATGATTAAATGGACCCACATGCAATTGGATTGCATATGAAAAGCCCATGAATTATGGTTGAATTAATTGTTTTACAACTAACCAACTTGTGTAAGTGAATTAGCATGATGCATGGATGAGTAAAACAACAAAATAACAACAATAGAACCAAATGGAAATAAGGTTTACCAAGTTTGGAAATTTGGTTATCAAGTTAGGAAATTTTTGTTACTTAAAGGTGTTGCTCAAGCATTTGTTGTTTTCATCAAGTTTAATTGTTCAAATTAAATAACAAAGTTCATATTTGAAAAGGTTATACTTTTATGGTTTGAAAACATATTTTATTTGTTGAAATTGGATTTAAAATGAGCAAGTTATTATTTTGGCAATTTTAAATGCAATAAACAAGAAACAGTTGTTTTCAGCAATTTAAATTATTCAAAACAGCAAACAAAATTTATATTTGGAAAGTACATGAAAATTTGATTGGAAAACATATTTAGTTTGTGGAATTTGGAATTTTTATGATCAAGTTATGATTTTTGCAAGTTTAAGTGAATTAAACAAGAATTCAAATATTTCAACAATTTAAAATATTCAAAACAGTAACAAATTGCATTGAAAATGTTAAAAACATGTAGCAAAGGTTTCATTGAACATTTTGGGCTATCAAACATAATTTTTGGGTGATTATTGAATTTATTATGCAATTTTCCATAATCATTCTTATTCTGCCATTTTTAGTATACAGAGGGAAACATGCTCAAAATTAATTCAATTGTGTCCAAATAAAATACCAATGTGTAGAGTTTGTTAAGACAAATTTTTAGAGACCAAGTTTGCTTAATTTGGATGAGTAGAACTAAAGTTTTGAAATTCCAAAGTTTCCAAATTTTATTGCATTTTCAGTAATTAATTATTTAGTGCAAAAATTGTTACAGAAACATGTTGCAAACTTGACATTACTAGAAGGAGCACAAAATTATGAAACCACAGGATTTCGAATCATTCAAATTGGAGTGATATTCAATTTTATATGGAATTTAGAAGTAATTGATCAGATCTGACTTTCTGAACTGCGGGCAGAAAAAGAAAACAGATAATAAAAGGTGTGGGGTGAGGGGGATCGAACCCAGGACCTGTGGGTTATGCGCAAGGGACAGAACCAACTGTGTGTGTTGTGCGTTCGTATTAGAAGGGGGCAGCTCGGGGGATTATGGTGCAGAACCTCACCACTGAAACAAATCGAATAAGGAGCAGAAAAAGGGGGTTGCGGGGATTTGATCGCGCGAGCGCGGGGCTCGCTGCGCTTCCGCTGCGCGCGCCCTACCAGTGGGTCTACTGCGGCTGGTGTGATGGGTACGGGATCTACTTGTTTTTGAACACAACACATCGCGGTTAACTGAAACTGCACACGATCATCTTCAGTCGTTCTTTCCTGTACACGAAAACAGAGCCATGGAGGCGACTTGGCATGGAAGGATTTGATGCACAACAGCAGGGAATCGAGAGGGGAGGTAGGGGAATGGAAAGGGCTGCTCACCCACCTCGCAGAGGTGCCCGTGGCACGGCCGGGGAGTGGCGGAGACGGCGGCGGCGTGCTCCGGCGAGTGGAGGTCGGGGCAGAAGAAACGGAGGCGATCTCCTCCTCTCGATGGCGGCGGTGGTGGAGACAGGAGGGAGGAGGTGCGGCTAGGCTAGGGTTAGGGTTTTTCTGAGGGGTGAGGAGGAGAAGATATAGGAGGGGGAGGGGAGAAACGGATGGAGGAGGTTGGGCATCAGGTCGCTGTCCATGGTGACGCCAGCACCGATCTACGGAGGTAGGGGAAAGGGTATCGGGCTGGGGTCTTTTGTTGGGCTGGGCCTCTGCTGCTCTCTCTCTCTCTTTGCTCTCACTTTTTTTCTTTTTGGTTCTAATTTTTTTTTTGCTGAATTGAAATAGGAGGAAAAGCTAGGGTTTTGATGTTAGAAAAATTAGGAGAAAATTTGGGTGAGTTATTTAGGATAACAACAATATGTGCAACTTTTGTTTTACAAAAAATAATTCAAATTATTTGATGTCTGGTAAATGGATTGAATTTAGGTGAATTGCTATTAGTTGAAATATTGGAAGCAATAATTTAAATAGTTGAACCTTCAAGTTTAATTGAAACAAAAGTTTGATTGGTTTTTGCAATTTTCATAAAGTTCAAAAGAGTTGTTGTTTGGAGAATTATTTGAATTTGAAAATGTTTTGTTATTGGATGAAATTTTGATAGAAACAAAACAACAGTTTTTGAAATCACAACTTTTAATGGAAACAATTGGTTGTTTTGATTCGAAATATCATTTTGGAAATTGTAACATCACAAGGATGAAACAAAAGGTTTGAATTTTGGTTTGAAATTCAAATAGAAAACGAAGGAAAACAAATGAAAACAGTTGGAAAACAAATGGAAAACAAGCAAAACAATTGCAATGAACATGATGCCATGATGCAAAACATAAAATAACAGATAACAAACATTCTAATGGCTATTTTTCATACTTGGGATGTTACAAAACGCCCCCCCTTGAAGGAATCGCGCCCCGAGATTCCTACTGAGAAAAGAAAAGGTCCGGAAACTTCTTGGGAAGATCCTCTTGAGCTGTGTCACGTGAAACACATCGTGCACCTTGGATAGACGTCAGGGAATTTGCAAACCACCGGAACATTTTCAAGTAAAGGGAGAGGTTTTGTATCGAGGGTGTATAGCTGGATAGAACTTGATTCATTTGGGGAATAGACTATCTGGAATGTGGTGATTCAGGAATGCTTCCTCGAAACAACCCCAGGTGATAGGAATGCCAGCTCTCATAGCCTTGTAGTTTTCGAAACAACAACAACCTTTCTGGCCAGATAGACTTGATATTTGGGAAGTTTTGATTAGACGCCGGTAGAAGAATTGGAATGGAAAGCAACAACAAGATTTCAACGGACGAAAAGGATGTTGAGAAGAACAGGATATCAACATCGGGGAAAACGAGAACAAAACTCCTTAGGTACTACGGAAAACCCATCCGGGCTTCTAAAGGATCAATATCTACTGCTTAAGGAATAGAGGATCTGCTTCCGGGGCTTACACGCCTCCGTTCTCAATCGTGAGTAGGCAACATGATAAATCATGTCACAACCACCTCCATTCCTATGGTCTAGTAGATATAACTATCCTAGAGAAACCAGAATACGTGAAAACCTAACTTGAAAGTTTAGATGAGAAGGGAAAACAACGTTGCACTTCCTTACCAGAAAAGGGAGGGTGGGTGGGGAAAGAAGAAAAAGAACAGAATTCCTACTCTCACGTTTCATTTTTCCAATATAGCTACAAAATAGTTTTCTAGACTCAACTGCGACCAGTAAAAAGGGATCCTACAGGCAGACAGGCTCTGATACCATTTGTCGCACCCGGACTTCTAGAGGATACTCGCCGTTCCGTTGAACAGTAGTAGATTGGATTACGGGGCTTACCGGCACCCGCGTCCTCTTACGAGTAGGCCAACACACGTATGTGTGACAACCAACCCCTATCTGTTCATCGTCGACGTAAACTATCCCATAGAAATCAGGATACTTCCGTTGACGTACTTCAAACCATACACACATGGTACGTCAACGGCGTGGAACAACTGATATCACAACAGATCTCTACGACACAAAAGATTGAAATAAGTTGCAAATAGCTCTCATTAGAGCAGAGATAGCAAATACAATCATCCAGAGGACACATGTCCCAACAATTCATCATTACATCACAGCGGAAGCATCCAACATGTCTGAGTACAGACAAGATCCAAATAGGCCTAAGAGACCGGAAACGAAAAGACGGAGCCCATCCACGAAGTCTCGGATCCTGCCCGGGTCCGCTATCTACTCGTCAGCAGTCTCGTCAAACTTCACGTAGTAGCCACCATGTAGATCCTCGGAAACATCGTCTGCGGAAACCACAGCCCCAAAGGGGTCAGTACATAAACGTACTGGCAAGCAAGACTCACAGTTCACCAAAGTGTAGCCCGTCAACACCAAGCACAGATGCTTTGGGTTCAACGGAGGAAAAGGGGATATGAAAGATGCTGCAACTGGCTGCTCTAAACAACTACAGAAACATACTACAACTTCCGGCTATCAGAAAGGAGATAAGATCGTGTATCGTAACCAACCTATCAACTAATTTCAAACAAACCCATCCTGGATCTCGCCCGTTATCCAAAGAAGCAATCCGAGGATAACTCACACAGTTGGATTAATGATGGTTCAGATTATTGTGTCAATAAGCCTATTACTAGTCAAGTTGTTAATCATTGGGTGTAAGGTTGTTAAACATTAGGTTTAAGTTGTCCTGAGTACTTGTTAGCCAGTACTTTCACCAAGTAATCCATAACCGCGGAAAACACGGCTTCTCGAGAAGATTTATCCCTGCAGGGTTGCACCAATTTGGCCGTACACGCATGAATAACCCGCCAGATGGAAAGGCCCTTCCACCAAGCGGGGCACTCAACACAACTCAACTCTTCTTCGCATCAAGCCCAAAGCACCTTGGGCGCACGGCTAATCGAGCCCAGAAGAAAATGGACCCTCATAGCACTCTAAGAACGTGTCCCCCTATATGCCGACTACGAAAGTTCCACCCTGGCCTGGGCTCGCAAAAACATGCATGCGGCAAATGGAAAACACGAACTAAATGAGGCGATTTGGACGAGATGCGAATCGAATCAAATTGAGGGGGCGCCCATACTCGCTTCCCACATGCGGTTAGTGCGCTCATCATGGATCAGTAGACAAGACCCTTTTCCTATTAGGGTCGACACTAGCAGGCCTCAAGACCACACAGGACCTCCTGCTGGTGCCTTATCATCAAGTTATTATTTAACAATACCATTAGCATGATTGATTGATTAAACATCGAGCCCCCCAGAACATAATGGAATAGTAACAGAAAGTAACGGGTAACAGACTCGAGCAAAACAACCTAAGCATGCTAGTAAGACACTGGCTCAATCAATAGGGTTGTAGGAGTGGGGGTGAGGCAATATCAGGGTTAAAGGATTCATGTGATAGGTTCGTAACAGAAACAACTACACATAGGGATAGCAAATAGACAACGGAAAGTATCGGTAACCAATGTTGAAAGGAACACAGTGGTTCATGTGAGTGATAACTTGCCTGCAAACCCAGTAGCCTGGTACTGAGCTAACTCCTTAGAAGGGGTGTCGTAAGTATCGTCGGTCTCAACGTCGTCGTTCATCCGAGAAGAAGCAAACAAACAATGCAGAAAGATAAACAATCAATAACATGGCATAGTGCACAAACATGGGATGATGCATGACCATTTAATTGATGCATCTAAATAAACTAGTTGACAAGATAACAACATGATTAAATGGACCCACATGCAATTGGATTGCATATGAAAAGCCCATGAATTATGGTTGAATTAATTGTTTTACAACTAACCAACTTTTGTAAGTGAATTAGCATGATGCATGGATGAGGAAAACAACAAAATAACAACAATAGAACCAAATGGAAATAAGGTTTACCAAGTTTGGAAATTTGGTTATCAAGTTAGGAAATTTTGGTTACTTAAAGGTGTTGCTCAAGTATTTGTTGTTTTCATCAAGTTTAATTGTTCAAATTAAATAACAAAGTTCATATTTGAAAAGTTTATACTTTTATGGTTTGAAAACATATTTTATTTGTTGAAATTGGATTTAAAATGAGCAAGTTATTATTTTGGCAATTTTAAATGCAATAAACAAAAACAGTTGTTTTCAGCAATTTAAATTATTCAAAACAGCAAACAAAATTTATATTTGGAAAGTACATGAAAAGTTGATTGGAAAACATATTTAGTTTGTGGAATTTGGAATTTTTATGATCAAGTTATGATTTTTGCAAGTTTAAGTGAATTAAACAAGAATTCAAATATTTCAACAATTTAAAATATTCAAAACAGTAACAAATTGCATTGAAAATGTTGAAAACATGTAGCAAAGGTTTCATTGAACATTTTGGGCTATCAAACATAATTTTTGGGTGATTATTGAATTTATTATGCAATTTTCCATAATCATTCTTATTCTACCATTTTTAGTAAACAGAGGGAAACATGCTCAAAATTAATTCAATTGTGTCCAAATAAAATAC
This sequence comes from Alopecurus myosuroides, assembly GCA_028641055.1. Lineage (NCBI taxonomy): Eukaryota > Viridiplantae > Streptophyta > Magnoliopsida > Poales > Poaceae > Alopecurus > Alopecurus myosuroides. The sequence goes on from CM054058.1 coordinate 553,512,894, forward strand.
CAATGTGTAGAGTTTGTTAAGACAAATTTTTAGAGACCAAGTTTGCTTAATTTGGATGAGTAGAACTAAAGTTATGAAATTCCAAAGTTTCCAAATTTTATTGCATTTTCAGTAATTAATTATTTAGTGCAAAAATTGTTACAGAAACATGTTGCAAACTTGACATTACTAGAAGGAGCACAAAATTATGAAACCACAGGATTTTGAATCATTCAAATTGGAGTGATATTCAATTTTATATGGAATTTAGAAGTAATTGATCAGATCTGACTTTCTGAACTGCGGGCAGAAAAAGAAAACAGAGAATAAAAGGTGTGGGGTGAGGGGGATCAAACCCAGGACCTGTGGGTTATGCGCAAGGGACAGAACCAACTGAGTGTGTTGTGCGTTCGTATTAGAAGGGGGCAGCTCGGGGGATTATGGTGCAGAACCTCACCACTGAAACAAATCGAATAAGGAGCAGAAAAAGGGGGTTGCGGGGATTTGATCCCGCGAGCGCGGGGCTCGCTGCGCTTCCGCTGCGCGCGCCCTACCAGTGGGTCTACTGCGGCTGGTGTGATGGGTACGGGATCTACTTGTTTTTGAACACAACACATCGTGGTTAACTGAAACTGCACACGATCATCTTCAGTCGTTCTTTCCTGTACACGAAAACAGAGCCATGGAGGCGACTTGGCATGGAAGGATTTGATGCACAACAGCAGGGAATCGAGAGGGGAGGTAGGGGAATGGAAAGGGCTGCTCACCCACCTCGCAGAGGTGCCCGTGGCACGGCCGGGGAGTAGCGGAGACGGCGGCGGCGTGCTCCGGCGAGTGGAGGTCGGGGCAGAAGAAACGGAGGCGATCTCCTCCTCTCGATGGCGGCGGTGGTGGAGACAGGAGGGAGGAGGTGCGGCTAGGCTAGGGTTAGGGTTTTTCTGAGGGGTGAGGAGGGGAAGATATAGGAGGGGGAGGGGAGAAACGGGTGGAGGAGGTTGGGCAGCAGGTCGCTGTCCATGGTGACGCCAGCACCGATCTACGGAGGTAGGGGAAAGGGTATCGGGCTGGGGTCTTTTGTTGGCCTGGGCCTCTGCTGCTGCTCTCTCTCTCTTTGCTCTCACTTTTATTCTTTTTGGTTCTAATTTTTTTTTTTTTGCTGAATTCAAATAGGAGGAAAAGCTAGGGTTTTGATGTTAGAAAAATTAGGTGAAAATTTGGGTGAGTTATTTAGGATAACAACAACATGTGCAACTTTTGTTTTACAAAAAATAATTCAAATTATTTGATGTCTGGTAAATGGATTGAATTTAGGTGAATTACTAGTAGTTGAAATATTGGAAGCAATAATTTAAATAGTTGAACCTTCAAGTTTAATTGAAACAAAAGTTTGATTGGTTTTTGCAATTTTCATAAAGTTCAAAAGGGTTGTTGTTTGGAGAATTATTTGAATTTGAAAATGTTTTGTTATTGGATGAAATTTTGATAGAAACAAAACTACAGTTTTTGAAATCACAACTTTTAATGGAAACAATTGGTTGTTTTGATTCGAAATATCATTTTGGAAATTGTAACATCACAAGGAAGAAACAAAAGGTTTGAATTTTGGTTTGAAATTCAAATAGAAAACAAAGGAAAACAAATGAAAACAGTTGGAAAACAAATGGAAAACAAGCAAAACAATTGCAATGAACATGATGCCATGATGCAAAACATAAAATAACAGATAACAAACATTCTAATGGCTATTTTTCATACTTGGGATGTTACACACAACATCTTTCATCTCCATTCATTTTGTGGATAAGTATGGGGTAAGGTGTTCGCGATTAGAATATCCTCTTAATGTTATGACGGTGGGAGGTATGCTCTTAGTTACACGTGCGAGGCCAGATCAGGTCATTATGATCTGTGGATGCACATACTACGCAGAACTTTTTGTTATTCCTTTGAAGAATATTGATGCTGTTCTGGGAATGGATTGGATGACGGAAAATGGAGCTCTAATTGACTGTGAAGAGAAAACAGTTTCTCTCAAGAAGCCTGGAGGAGGAAGAGTTACCTACCAAGCAGATAAGCATACCCACGTGGAGGCTGAACTTCAACTCAACTCACTCAATGAAGCAAAGTTAGAAGATATACCAGTGGTTAATGAGTTTCCAGATGTATTCCCAGCAGAATTACCGGATTGCCACCAGACAGAGAGATAGAGTTTACCATTGACTTGATACCAGGTACATCACCTATTGCTCAAGCATCTTACAAGATGGGTCCTGAAGAATTAAAGGAAATCAAGGAACAATAAGATGAACTGGAAAGTAAGGGCTTCATTAGAGAAAGTGTATCACCATGGAGATCACTAGTTATATTCATGGACAAGAGACATGGAGGTAGAAGAATGTGCGGTGATTTTAGAAACCTAACAATGTCACCATGAAAAACAAGTATTCATTACCAAGAATCCAAGATTTGTTTGATCAAGTCCACGGGTTTGGAGTGTTCTCCAATATTGATCTCAGATCGGGATACCATCAGATTAAAATTAAGCCAGTAGATGTGCCAAAAAGAATATTTGTTTCAAGGTATGGACATCATGAGTATTTGGTTGTTCCTTTTGGATTGACCAATGCACCAGCTATTTTCATGAACTTGATGAACAAGATATTCATGCCATATTTGGACAAGTTCGTGATAAAATTCATAGATGATATAATGATCTATTCAAAAAACAAAGAAGACTATGCTCAGCATTTGAGGATAGTATTACAAGTTCTGAGGGAACATCAGTTGTATGTTTAATTCAGTAAGTGCGAGTTTTGGTTGGATCAAGTGGAATTCCTTGGACATGTCATAAGTAAGGAAGGTATCGCAGTGAATCGGAACAAAGTACAATAAGTTTTGGATTGGAAAGCACCAATCAATGTCAACAAAGTTCGAGGCTTTCTCGGAATGGTCGGTTACTATAGAAGATTCATCGAAGGATTTTCTAAGATAGCAGGGTGAATGACCAACTTGTTAAGGAAAAATACTCCTTTTGTATGTACGGACAAGTGTGAAGCTAGTTTCCAGGAGTTGAAGAAACGATTGACAACAGCACCAATCCTAGAAGTTCCTGAACCAGGCAAGGATTATATAGTATATTGTGATGCATCCAAGAATGGATTAGGTTGTGTACTCATGCAAGACCGGAAGGTAATAGCTTATGGTTCTAGACAACTCAAAACTCATGAAGTCAACTATCCAACTCATGACCTTGAGTTGGCAGCAGTAGTTTTTTCTTTGAAGAGATGGAGGTCATTTCTCTATGGAGCTACGTGTGAGTTATACACAGACCACAAAAGTCTCAAATATTTCTTCACTTAGAAAGAACCGAATATGAGGCCAAGAAGATGGTTAGTGTTGATCAAATACTATGATCTTACCATCAATTACACCCCAAGAAAAGCTGATGTGGTAGCCGATGCTTTAAGTCGGAAGAGCACAAATAGCCAAACAACACAATGAGATTTTCCAAAAGAGCTGAAGAGGGAACTGGAACAAGCGGAAATAGAGATACTTGAGGTACAATCATTGGGAGGTTTGTATACCATGAAAGTTTTGGAGGAAAGAAAAAGTGATCTTCAGAATGAGATAATTCGTCGACAAGACGAAGATCCTTTCATAAAGGAAGATGTCCGGAGAATTGAGGAAGGTAAACCCTCAGTATTCCATTTAGAGGAGGGTGACTCACTATTGTTCAATAAAATACTTTGTGTACCAGACATACCCGAGATCAAGAGTTTGATACTCCGGGAGACGCATGATACACCGTACTCTATACATCCCGGAGTACCTAGATGTACATGGATCCCATAGATATATTTTGGTGGAACAACATGAAGAGAGATATTGCCAAGTATGTATCTGAATGGTACACATGTCAGAGGGTGAAGGCAGAACATTAAAGTCCAGCAGGACCATTACAACCTTTGGTGATTTCATAATGGAAGTGGGTGGAGATTGGTATTGAATTAATAACTGGTCTACCTATGACCAAGTCACATAAGGATATGATTTGGGTTATCGTAGATCGATTGAAAAAAAGTGCACATTTCTTAGCAGAAGGATAACGCAGAGAAATTGGTGGATCTATATGTCAAGTAGATAGTAAGTAAACATGGAGTACCTAAGAGAATAGTTTCAGATCGAGGATCTGTGTCAGTATTCTGGAGGAAGCTACATGAAGCTCTAGGCTCACAACTATATTTCAGTACTGCTTATCATCCACAAACTGGAGCACAAACTGAAAGGACTAATCAGATTTTAGAAGACATGCTTCGGGCATGTGCTCTAGATTTTGGTGGATCGTCGGATGAACATCTACCATTAGCAGAGTTTTCATATAATAAAAACTATCAAAGCAGTTTGAAGGCCGCACCATTTGAAGTACTTTATGGTCGAAAAGTGTAGATCACTAATATGTTGGTACGAGGCAGGAGGCAAGTCTGAGTTTGAACCATACCATGTCAAGGATCAATAGAACATCGTGGATATCATTAGGGACCGTTTGAAGATTGCTCAAAGTCGTCACAAAAGTTATGATGGCCAGAAGAGAAGGACATGTGAACCTAAAATTGGAGATATGGTCTATCTCAGAGTTAGTCCGATGAAAGGGCTTAAAAGGTTCGGAGTTAAAGGAAAATGAAGTCCTCTATACATTGGACCTTTCAAAATCCCTGCACAGAACAGGAGTGTAGCTTTTACTCTACACCTACCCGAGAAATTGAAGCCAGTCCATAATGTTTTCCATGTATCTCAATTCCGGAAGTGTTTGAAGGATCCAGAAGATTCCATTACCTATGAGGATCTGGAGTTAGAATCAGACCTCACCGATGTGGAAGAACCAGAGAAGATTCTGGCAGAAGACTTGAAAAGACTTCGGAATAGAGCAATCAAGTAATGCAAAGTGTAGTGGAAACATCATCTTGAACGCAAAGCTACCTGGGATAAGGAAGAAGAACTACGTCAAAACTACCCCGAGCTCTTGAGGTATAGTTGTTATAACTTCGGGAAGAAGTTCTCGTTAAGGAGGGAAGTCTGTAATGTCCCATCGTGTAGGAACTCACGGGGGATAGAAATGATAATTTGTGCATCTTCATGCATGTGTTTGCAAAACCCGAATAAATTTTTCGCAAAACAAAAACTCTGGAGTGATCGAGGTTCCATTGTTATCCTGACTTAGAGAGGCGAGTCGATACAGGAATAAGGTGGAATTTCTACATGACCTTTAGGTGATATTTGAATTGATGGATTCAATTTAAATTTTTTAAACATAAGGTTGTATGAATTTCAATTTGAATTGGTTTATAGGAAATTACAACTATTACTTATTAATTAATTTGAAACATTTCTGAATTAATATTTATTAATCAATTCTAATTAAAAAGGGAATTAGAAAAAGAAAAGATTAAACTTTATTAATTAATCACAATATACAAATTATTTACATCATTTGTCCAAACAGAAAATTACAGAGAAGTATTACAAAGGAATAAATGCAAACTTAAATTCCTAAACTAATTCCTACTAGCTAATTTAGTCTTCTAGTCTTCTTCGGAACCTGCAAAATAAACACAGAAGCAAACAGAGGGGTGAGTGGGGGATTAGTACCCTCAGATTGGCAGTGAAGTGCACCGCGAAACTCATCACACCATTAATTAAACCTTAAGTAGTATCTGTTCAAATCAGGCTTAGCCTCAGACCAGCATCATAGGCATATTCCAGGAAATACAAGTGGCAAGTGAACCCCTGGATAAGACCAACATTAGCACAAGCAAAAGATCTCAAGCCGCAGGTAGCAGGCACATAGCACACTCACATGCCAGCCTCTGTGCTATCATCACAGTTGAAGGGCGTTAAATAGCACAGTAGCCGTGGGGTGAAAGAAGGCAACCCCACTTTCTCCTGTTTTAGCTCGAGCTGCACAACTTCAGCAAGAACAACTAGAACATCAAGCACATCTAGTACTCAAGAAATTCACCACAAATAATTAAATCACTAGAACTGTGAAATATTGTAGATCCAGCAAGGTAATACCAAGGCCAAGCTAGAGGTGTGAAGATCAAGATAGGAAGGTCTCCACAAGGCCAGTCTAAAGAGGAGGAGCTGAGAGTAAGCAGACCACAAGCAAGATCACAACCACACAAATTCCAACAACCTCACCCAAGGTGAATCTCTACACACAATCTAGCAAGTTACTTGCTGGATTATGCACAAAGTGGTTGAGGGATGTTTTCCCTCAGTCCAGCATAGAGGTGCTATGCTATTCACATCCCAGGGACTAATAAAATCAAGTTAATATTTGTTCTTATATAGAGAGAGGCAACTGGCTTTGCATCACTGGCCTGGGGCAAATCAATCAATAAAACATAGATCTGTTCTTATCAGTTAAAGGCTCAGGGGAAACAAGATCTAGCAAGACAATTTTCTTATCAGTTCAAATAGCTACCAACAGCACAAATATTTAGCAAATGGACTAAGGACAGGTTCCCACGTCACAAACACTTCCACAGCAGTTGCTGGGAACCAAAACCCTAAGATCTGGTACCTAAAAAACAACTAAATAAGAAGTGCTTCATAGAAACACATAAGTGGCTTGGTGGCACATCCTCTAAACCATAAGGTTCAGAGTAGCACCCGCCAGCAAGCATACATAGATAGCCAATAATGATTTCCACATCTCAGCAGCACACACATGGTTGTGTTTTGTTATGAATCAAACAGAGAGGGGGCTAAAGCAACACAAGCACCTGGGAAAATCCCTAGTGAATTTTCACATATCACAGGAAGGGACAACCTTCTGGATCGAATAAGCTACACGTATAAAAATCCTATGGCTAGCAACCTCTACATAACCCACACACTAGAAGAATTCCTCCAGTTGCCAACAAGCAGCATCAATTGCATCACAAGCACCATAGACACCACAGGTATAGCATCAATCATGGCATGAACACATGCTCGATGGCTTGGTTCCAGATCAAGCGGAGGAGTGAGAGAGAGGAGAGGAAGAGAGAGGAGGCAGAGAGGGCTTACAGTTGACCACCATCGTGGTGGCCACAGCCACGTGGTGGAGCGCAGTCATGGGCAGCGACATGGCCGTAGTTGCTCGCCGGGAGTCGTCCCAACGGAGGCTCGCCACCGCAGCGACAGCAACAGCATAGCTCGAGGCCGGGGTGCCTCAAAGTAGCATTAGTGTGTCCTTCAGTAGCGAGAGCAGTTGGGGGTCGCCGGAGTAGAGGAGGGGGTCGCGGTCACCGAAACCCTAAACCTAGCGTTAGGGTGCGCACGGTCACCACCCCGAGGGAAAATCAAATCTAAGTGGAGGAGCTGAAGGAGTAACCGACAACACGTGTATTGCGCCCAAGCGCAGCGGCGGAGACTGTCGGAGTTGGCAAGGGTAATGCGGCGAATGCGGCGGCGTCACGGTCGCCTGAGAGTCGCGGGCTAGAGAACATAGAGGGAGAGCGAGGGGAGTGCGTGCGAGTGAGAGTGAGGGTCTGGCTCTGGTTCTCCTCAAACCGGTTGGGTTCAACCCACTGGTGGGCAGGCCCACCAGTTAGCCCTAGGGGCTAAGTGGTCTTTTGACCATTTCCAGTAAAGAAAAAATAAAAAATATAATATAATAATAAAAAATATATAAATTAGGAAAATTCATAATTAAATAAATAAAATCCTAAATACCAATAATCAATTACTCTAATATTTTAAATTAATTAAATAATATTTGCTACCTTAATTTTATAATTTTAAAATAATAATTTTAACAAAAAATAATAAAATTAACAAATAGTTAATAATAATATTATTCTTTGTTCCTTCTTCATAAATCTCAACTTATGTAATATTTATACTCAATTATTATTCTCTGATTTATCAAAAATAATTAGAATAATTAAATTAAATAAAAAATAATAATAAATTCTAAAAATAAATAAATACCACATTTGCTTGGATAATCAAAATCAGTTAGAAGAAAAATCATGCATATCATTATTATGAATAATAGGATTATTTCCTTGTTTAATCATTGTCTTTACCAGAAAATGATGGTATTTTGTAGAACAAGGAAACCAAGAGCTGCAACAAGCATCAAACTCCACTACCTATTTGTATTGTCGGATATATACCGATTAGGGGTATATCAGATGGTGGTCTAAAGTGCCAGATTACCAGGGTGACCTAAATGGTAATGGGCTACGGTACATTGGGCGGCCCAGTAAGTTGATGCACGGAAGCTGGATTCTAGAAGAACCCGGATCACGGTCCATGTGATCCGGCTTGGAGTAGAAGGAGGATTCCTTACTTTCCAAGTTAGCACGTACCGTAGTCTTCTAGGTTTCTTTCTCTGTATGCCCTAACCCGGCTATTATATAAAGCCGGACGGGAGATAAGATAGATAGACAAGAAGCGATAGGCTAATTCGACGAGAGGTGGATCCTTGTCGAATAGCTAAATCTAGCCTCACATTGTACTCTGCGTTTTCCAGGTTTTATTCCTGAATAGTGAGATTGCAGGAGTAGGAACGCCGCATCACTGCGTCGTACTGAACCTGGGTAAAACCCTGTGTCATTGTTCATCATACGATCACGTCCCCCCACTTCTCTATCGGTAGTTCATGGCACCCCCGTCTATGAAATATACCACGATGTCTCGACAGTTGGCGCCCACCGTGGGGCCAGCGATGTCAGGCGTTATGTTCCGATCGGGAATACTTGGCGGAATCGGCAGTACCATAACTGTCGGAAGCTTGGAATTCGACAACGATGTCGGGCGCTTCCTCGACAACGGATCATACATGCCAGCGCGGAATCATCTGGTAAGTGCCTCCCTTCTACCGATTGGATCTGCAAACATCTTTATCGGATTAACTGCAGAAGCAATGGGATTCTGCGGTGGGAGCAAATTTATCCCACCCGCCCTATACCCAGTCGAAGACGACTATGACGCCGGATTTTGCTCAGATCATCGATATACTGCTGAATCGCACTTTATCGGCATGGTGGAGTCCGAGATCGCCGAAAACACGGATGAAAGCAATCCCGTGCAAGAGGCAGAAAACAACAATCCCACAATAGAGGTGGAAGATCCGACATCCGTCAGCATCACGACGCACTCGGAAGCTGACTCTGTACTAGCCGCCATCCAGGCGAGATTAGAGTCGGAACCCGGATCGGATCACTTCGATACCGAAGACGAAGATGAAGACGCTTTCGAAAGAAAGGTCAAATCCTTCCAAGAGGGATTCCACGAAGTACTGATGGCAAAACCGGCTGAAAACACGGATGCCGACAGCCAGGAAAGCCCTAGAACACCTCCGCCAGAGGAAGAGAGAGAAGAAGGAGAAACCTCTCCAAAATTCCCTGATGTCAAAGAATTGACAGAGGAAGAACCTGGTAAGAAACCTCCCTCTTCCAAGAAGAAACACAAAGCTGCTAAAAAACTCCAGTATAAGCTCCGGAAGAAGAAATCGGCTGATCTAGCCAATGAAAGCCCGGAAGTAGGAAATGCAAGCGAAGTGAAAGTGCGGAGAAGAAAACGAAGGAAATCCCTGTTCCGCCAATGACAGAACAGGACGAATAGGAATTACTCCAAACACCAGTGGGACCACACGAGCCCCCTGAAGTGATGGAAGCTCGGAGGCAAGCTCTCCAAAGGAAGCAGCAACATCTATTTCGAACTCGAGAACACCTCCAAAAACCCAGGCTGACATCAAGCTCATGCGGGAAGAAATCGAGCAATACGAGAGAAAGAATAGATCTGGCATTAAACCTACGCGGTTACCCGGAATCGCAAAACCGGAAGTACTGCCGCCAAAAGAAATGTTCCACAACCCATCTTGGCAAAAGCAGGTAAATGGAAAAGATGCCAGAGGCGAGCCAATATACAAAACTGCAGCAGAAAACGCGGAAGCAGCGTTCGCCATCCTCAACAACGATATGTACTCCAACGGTGAAAAACTTCAAGGGGTGTATGCTTTCCTAGGAAAAGCGTTGCAACAACAACAGCGAGCGCAAGAGCGATCAGGGAAGTTACATGACGACTCCGCCCTATGCAAGACAGCTACATGCGCCGCTGGAGCACCTAGACCGGAAGAACCTGGAGATTCAAACAATTCGAAAGAGAAGAAATCAGATCCGAGAAAGGACAGGAAGAAACCAGACAATAAGGATGAAGCGTCCAGAACCGGATCCCATCTCCCGAAAGATGGAATTCATCCCCGTGATCGGGAAGAGAAAAACCGGAAGGACGGAAAATCAATGCCGCCCCCGAGACGCCCTGCCGAAAATGCTGGAAGACAAGATATACCTCACAGGCGTGAGAGATCCCGGACGCCCCCCAGGAATAAGGAAAGATACAAGAGTAGAACTCCACCTTATCCCAAAGGGCACGATCACGGAGTAAATAGAGATAATCCCGGAAAAGCGCGTCCGCGCCACAATGGAAAATAAAGGAGTAGGTCCCCTTCTGTCCATTCAGCCGGCAGATACTCCGCACACATGGACAGAGCGGAAAGAGATGATCTATACTTTGGACCCAAGTGTTCCACTGATATGATCCGAAGAATAACTCTGCATTCTGGCTTTGCCAAAGTTGGTCCAACATACCAAAAGTACACCGGTAGCACAAACCCGGATACCTGGCTCTTACACTATTACACAACCGTTCAGATTAACAATGGGACAGACCTGGAGGCAGTAAAATTCCTCCCCCTAATGTTACTGGATGGAGCCAGAGATTGGATCAATGGATTACCATCAAGAACTATCGACAGCTGGGATGATATGGCTAGAGTATTTACTCAGCCTTTTCGGGGAACCTACAAGCGCCCAAACAACATCAACCAGCTAAACCGCTGCACCCAGTTTGAGGATGAACCATACGTGGATTTCATCTCAAGGTGCACGGCAATGAAGAATAGTTGTTCTGGACTAACTGACGTTGAAGCAATGCATGCTTTCGTCAATGGCTTAAAACCCGAACTCGTACGATTCATGATCGGTTCCAAAAAGCACAAAGCTCTCAGATCTATGCTTACAACCGCCAATGAGCATGCAACGGCCGAAGACGACATCAGAGCGAGAGGCGGCAATATCGACACTATGATCCAAGCCAAAAAGACCCCTCGCAGTGAGAAAAAAGCAACTCCCGAAGTAACGCAAAAGCCCAAAGAAGTTAACATAGCCTTTGGAAGAGAAAATGGGAGCAAGTGGAAAGGAAGAAGCACAGAGCCGATAAATTACACCAAAGAAGAGTAGGAAAAAATAAAGTCGGAAAATTGTGTCCACCACTCGCAATTTGGGAAACCCACCCATACTAACGCACAATGCCGGCTGAACAAGCATATGTAAGGCAGTGCAGGATCCGGAAACAATGGGAAAAACTCCAAGAGGAAATTCTCCAAGCAAAAGCCAGAAGCTGAAAAAGAAGACAGTGAAACGGACACTAACGAAAAAATCCAGGAACAGCAGCGAAAAGGCGAACCTAAGTTTCCGAGAGTTGAGGGAGAATGCAACCTAACTTTCCTGGCAACTCCCTCAGCAAAGGTGGCAAAGAGAACACTTCGAGAAGTAAACGTGGTTGTCCCTGCAACCCCGAAATTCTTGAAGTACTCAAATACACCAATTACCTGGGATCAGTCGGATCATCCCGGAAATCTCCCAGAACCAGACACACAAGCTCTAATTGTAAGTCCTATTGTTCAAAACACTAGGCTAAAAAGAGTGTTGATGGATGGAGGATCCAGCATTAGCATAATGTACCTGGATACAGTGAAGCATCTGCGGATCTCCGAGACCCAGCTCAATCACAGCAATATAAGTTTTCACGGCATCGTCCCTGGCAGAAAAGCACGATCCCTAGGAGAAATTTCCCTAGATGTAACCTTCGGAGAGAAAGATCACTTCCGTCAGGAAAAAGTATCCTTCGAGGTTGTTCCGTTCGAAAGCGTGTATCACGCAATACTCGGACGTCCAGCTTTCGCCAAATTTATGGCAAGATCATGTTATATTTATAACAAGCTGAAGATGCCAGGGCCAAAAGGAGGAGTAATCACGATAAGTGGAGACTTCAAATTGGCAAACGAGCTGGAGAAAGAAAACACCCTCTGCGCTGAAAAAGTGATAGCAAAGGAAGAACTGAAGGAGCTAGCAAAAGAAGTATCGCCGACAGAAATGCCGGTAGGAAAAGAGAGCCGGAGGCCGGCAGATAGCTTCAAAGCTTCCGAGAACACAAGACAGGTAATCCTAGATCCTAAAGATCCGACAAAGTTTGTCGTAATAGGAACTGGGATGACCGACAAATAGGAAAGCGAGCTCATCAAGCTCCTCCGTGAGAACTGGGACATTTTTGCATGGTGTCCAGCGGACATGCCAGGCGTACCCAGGGAACTTGCTGAGCATCAACTTAAGGTGATTCCAGGATCTAAACCCGTCAAACAAGGTCTCCGTCGATTTGATGGAAGAAGACGGAAGGCTATTGGCAAAGAGATTATCCAGCTTTTGGCAGCAGATTTTATCCGGGAAGTTATACATACCGAATGGTCTGCAAACCCAGTATTAGTCCCGAAGAAAGATAGCACCGTCCTTAGGATGTGTATAGATTATACTGGCTTGAATAAATTGTGTCCAAAAGATAGATTTGCGTTACCGGGAATCGATCAAATAATAGATGCCACTGCTGGCTCTGAGCTTTTATGCTTTTTGGATGCATATTCCGGGTATCATCAAATACGCATGAAGAAGATCAAATCAAAACTTCCTTCATAACCCCATATGGGACGTACTATTACATAACCATGTCATTTGGCCTGAAGAACGCAGGTGCAACCTACCAGCGTTGCATGCAACGATATTTGCATAGTCAGATTGGCAAAAACGTCCATGTTTACGTGGACGACATTGTTGTCGTTTCCAAGGAAAAAGACACACTCCTTGAATATTTGCGAGAAACCTTAGAAAATTTGCGCACTTATAAGATGAAGTTGAATCCATTAAAATGCGTATTCGGGGTGCCCTCAGGAAAACTTCCGGGTTTGATCGTTTCTCATAGAGGAATAGAAGTAAACCCGGAAAAGATCAAAGCAATCTTAAACATCTCCAGGCCCACGTGCATAAAAGATGTACAAAGATTGACGGGTTCTACAGCAGCCGTTAGCAGGTTCATTAGCCCGCTAGGGGACAAAGCTCTGCCACTATACAAATTATTGAAGAAATCCGACAAGTTCGAGTGGACAGAAGAAGCAGATGCAGCATTAACCCAGTTGAAAGAAACTTTGATGAAAGCTCCGATTTTGGCGTCCCCAAAAGACGAAGAACCTATGTTATTGTATCTCACAGCTACAAACCGGGTTATTAGCGCAGTAGTAGTTGTGGAAAGGAAGAAAGACAAACAAAGCATAGCAGATCAGCATCCGGTACACTATGTAAGTGAAGTTTTCTCTGAATCTAAACAAAGGTACCCACACTATCAATAACTGGCATATGGCGTGTTTTTCGCATCTCGGAAACTTCGTCATTACTTCCAAGGACATTCCATAACGGTGGTATGTAAGGCACCACTAGGGGATATAATAAACAATGCGGAAGCGACTGGCCGAGTAGCCAAATGGGGCATCGAGCTAGCAGCATTCGACATTAAGTACCAACCCAGGACTGCAATAAAATCCCAGGTGTTGGCAGATTTTGTCGCCGATTGGATAGAAGCAATGGAAAAAACACCAATGCCGGAGTCCGAATACTGGATCATGCACTTTGACGGATCCAAGATGAAGGAAGGCGCTGGAGCTGGCGGAGTCCAAAAATCCCCTAAAGGAGACACAATGGAGTATGTATTACAAATACACTTCAATGCCAGTAATATTGTGGCAGAATACGAGGCTCTGCTTCATGGCTTGCATATTGCAAAGGAAATAGGTGTTAAACGCATCTTATGCTATGGCGACTCAGATTTGGTACAGCACCAGCTCAACCAAACTTAGGATGCTAAAAGTCCCATCATGGCCGAATATCGGAGAACGATGGACGGTTTGCAATTTGCATCCTAGGATTTGAAGTACTTCACATCAAAAGGGAAGAAAACTGGAACGCGGACGCATTAGCCCGCATGGGATCAGAAAGGGCGAAAACCCTACCACCAGGTGTGTTTTTCCAACACTTGTACGAACCATCAATAAAAGGTGGAGATGTCGTCTATCCTCTGGTTTCCGAGTCAATTGAAGTCATGCTCGTTAACCCGGAATGGACAATTCCATATTTAAACTTCTTAGTTGATCAGAAGTACCCGGATGGAGCAGTCTTGCAGTGTCGATGCAAAGGATACACGGTAATCAATGGTTGCCTATATAAACGCAGTACTATCGGAATTTTTCTGCGTTGTATTTCGCCAGAAGAAGAACGAGAAATCCTGCAAGAAATCCATGCCGGAGATTGCGGACATCATGCTCAATCAAAAAGCATAGTCAAAAAAGCATTCCGCGCAGGGTTTTTCTGGCTAACAGCCAAGACAGATGCCGAGCACATAGTAAACACATGTGCTGAATGTCAGTATTACGCCAAGCAGATAAATATGCCAGCCCAATCACTCAAAACTATCCCTATTACATGGCCGTTCGCGGTCTGGGGGCTAGATATGATCGGACCATTCAAAACTGCAAGAGGCGGACTTACACATCTACTCGTTTGCAGTGGATAAATATACCAAGTGGGTGGAGGCTAAGCCCATCAAAAAACTTGATGGTGTAACCGCTAGAAATTTCATTATTGACATAGTCATGAGATATGGCGTTCCACACAGCATTATAACCGACAACGGGACAAATTTCTCTATTGGAGAGTGGTAAAATATTGCCGACAAATGGGAATTCGCCTAGATCTCGCATCTGTGGCACATCCGCAATCCAATGGACAGGTTGAAAGAATGAATAGCTCAATCCTGCAAGGAATACGCCCAAGACTCGAATCTCCTCTTCATAGAGCAGCTGGAGCATGGGTGGAAGAGTTACCCTCCGTGCTTTGGAGCATTCGAACGACACCAAATAGGTCAATAGGGCAAACCCCGTTTTTCCTAGTTTATGGTGCGGAAGCAATTCTCCCAACGGACATGATTCATGGCAGCCCGAGAGTGCAGGATTTCGATGAATCAAATGCCGAAAGCGCACGGCAGGATGCCGTCGAACTTTTAGAAGAGGAACGAGAGCTTGTGCTTCAAAGATCCGCCATCTATCAGCAAGGTTTACGACGTTATCATAGTCGGAAAATCAGGCATCATTCTTTTAAAGAAGATGACCTAGTGCTAAGATTGGTACAACAAACAAAGCACAAATTGGCCCCAGTATGGGAAGGACCATTCGTCATTAGCAAAGCTATGAAAAATGGATCATACTATCATGTAGACATTCGAGATATAGAAGATGATCCCGAGAAGCCGAATCGCAAAAGAAAGAGAAAGATAGATGATGAACTAGGAGAGACAAAGAGGCCCTGGAGTATCCAGCAGTTACGTCCCTTCTATACTTAGTTCAGTTTCTATGTAAACATCTTTGAGATCATGAAATAAAGTTGTCGGAATCCATACTTCTATGTTTTTACATGTTTATTATAGTATAAAGCATATCTTCCGCCTTTTCTATTTCCCAATGATCTTTCAAAATACTCAATGTTAACCCGAATTGTGCCTGCGTGCTCGGCGTTAAAAAACTGAACGATTTTCAGCCTAAAAAAGGCTTAAGGAAACCCAGATTGTGCCCGCGTGCCCGAGTTTCATATAAAAAAATTCCTTAATTATTCTCTAAATATTATCTGATTGTTTTTGTGTTGGGTCACTGGAGCTAGTAAGCCAAAAAATACCTTTAGCATGATCCATGTTTCCGAGTTTTCGACTGATCGGTCATACCCAGTCACTCGGCATGAAGATTAAAACGCTATCGAGCCATTTTAAGCACTAAGGACAGTTAAAGCATACAAAACAAGAGAATTTAGAAGATAAAGGAATGATAACCCGAAAAAACTTGCAAAGTAGTTGTATAACATTAAACTGCAAAAGGCGGAGTGCTTGTTCATTCAAAAGAATAGAAGCATTACAATAATGTTTACAACATAAGTTCAGTAATGCTCCTAGTTTCTATCTACCCAGGACCCGGACTTCTCCTTCAAGCATCCGAGTCATCTTCGCTGGAGGATTCTTCTGGAGTGTCCGGAATTGCCTCCTTCGGGTAGGAGATCGCGACGTTGACCATGGAAGCAATCTTGGTTGCGTGACCTTTGATCTCGTCAAAGATGTTGGTCCGCTGGGCTTCCGTATATCCTTACGGGATGCCGGACGCCACACGCCAAGATTTGGCAGTGGGGTAATGCATACGCATGAGACCTAAAGCCATGCGTGCAGCACCCCGTGCCGCGGAGCGCAAGGTGGATTCCTTGGACTCCGCCACCTCCAAGATAGCCTCCGGAAGTTTCTCAACTTCCGAGAATTCCCCAGTCTTTGCGGGAAGGAATTTGTTGATCAGCTCCATACCCGCAGCCTTGAGCGCGGTAATGACCTTCCCGAAGGCTCGGATTTTTTCAATCCGAGTAAGAGCTGGGTCATCTCCTGTTTTCAGACAAATAACCAAAGGGTTATGAAGAAAGCAGGGAAAGATTGTAAAACTTTTAAAATCTAGTAAAAGTAGATAACTTACCGAGGATCCTATCCATATCGGAGCCTTCCTCCAGGCGAAGATTCAAAGCGTTCTCCAGGTCCCGGATAGTTGCTTTGTCCTTCTCAGCTTCATTGGAAGCATTGGATTGAGCAATTCCTACAGCCAGCTGGCTGGCCTCCAGTTCTTTCTGTACCCTCATAAGGTCCTTATGAAGGTCCAGGTTCTCCCGGTGGAGGTTCTCGGCATTGCCGGCATCTTCAGCAATTTGTTTGGCTTTCGCCAAAGCAGCTGAAAAGCAAGAAAAAATACTGAGTTAGAAAAACTCGAAAAAATACTTAGAGAAAAGGCATAAAAATTAAACCACGGGAAATAAAATACCTGTTGTTTTCACCAGCTGATGCTGAGATGATGCCAGCTCTGCTTCCTTAACTTCAAGAATAGAAAGAAGGCTTCTAACCTCCTTATTATTGACTGTTAGTTTGCCAAAGACTTCCAGGTTTATACTTTCAGCGGTTTGCTGCAACACGGAAATGAAACAAAATGCTTAAGTTAGCGGCAAGCATAATAAGGTTGGAAGCATTAATTTAAAAGCATGCATTTGACTTATTGCTTGGGGGCTAGAGATATTACCTGGCTCATCCGTTGTAAACCCGACAAAGTTTCCGTGAACTCTTTTGCAAACTCCGCAAACAAAGTCCCGACAGCGCTAAGGCTCTCGTTGATATTTTTTAAATCTTTATCGAAGGTGGGAATGGGTTCCTCCTCAGTTTTCCGTGAAGAACCTCCCACTTCCAGGACCGCCCTTTCCCTCGTGTCCGTTTCCGGCACAATAGGCTGGCTGGCCTGCAGGGTTTCGGCGTTGGGGGCAGCAGCATGCTCTTCTGTAACTGCTACTGGGGTATCTGGAGCAGTAGCAGGAGAAGGGTGTGGACCTCTGTTAGCCACAGATTTAACCCTTTTTAGCTTCGTAGGCTTCAGAGTTGTGGGGGCCAAGCTAAAAAAGAAGAATGCCAGAAATTTAAACTTCTGAGAATACAGAAAAATGCTCCGATAAATCGAAAAAACCCAGACAAACAAACCTGGAAGTAGCAACGGGAACACCGTCAAGATCAATAATTTCCTGCGAGGAGGAAATCTTCTTGCGCTTGCGCCCGCCAGCGAAGTTGGCGCGCAACGTATCCAGCTCGGCGTCAGAAGCAAGATCTGACTCGGGAAGTTCAAAGATCTGTCAAAGAGGCAAAGGCCAGGTTAAAACAAAATCCTAGATAAATAGAAGGAATACAAACTCAAGGGGCGAAAAGTGTACCTTGGGAGCCGGGTTAGACGCTGTATACATCGGCCGGCTTTCTTCATATTGATCGCGCGAGGCAACCAATTGGTTACGCGCTTTCGCAAATCTTTTGCCGACAAAGATTTTCTCGTCGTCCTCATAGCGTCAGCATCCCCCGTGTAATTACACAGAAGGCGAGGGCCGTGATCAGCCAAAGGATGAATCCGCCTATTTAACCAACATAGGACTGCGTCCATGCCGGTTAGAGGTGGATCGGAGGTGACGAGTTTCGCGATGCGCCGCTTGATCTTGAGAAGGTCTGGCGGCAGAGATTGCACTGCTTCTGTTCCCCAGTTTTCTTCGGGAGTGGCAGCGGTATTGGCGAAAGGTGGAACCCTGGTGGTTTTTCCGGGAAAAGGAACGTCGGGATGGTAGAAGAAGGAACCCTTCCAGAATTTGACGGATTCCGAGGTTTTGATCTTGGGGAACCAATCCTCCCTGAGTCTGCGCAGGGTAAAGGATATGGTCCCGCAAGTCGGGAGTGCGCCCTCAGAAGGGTTCCGCTTAACCCCAAAACAATACTGCCAGAAGTCTAACCTAGGAGCTAAACCTAGATACCCTTCGAAAAGAGCTTGAAATCCGGCTAAGTAGAGGATGGAGTTGGGAGGCAGATTATGTGGTTGAATGTGGTAGTGGTCCAAGATTTGAAGGAAAAAGGCGGATGGCGGTAAACCCATACCTCTCGCAATGTGGGAGGTGAGGAGAACGCGTTCCCCGTCTTTGGGCAGCGGCTCGGACTCGTCTTCCGGGCTCCGCCATTTGCCCTTCACCAAAAGCCCCTCTTTCTCCATTGTCGGAAGGAGGGAAGGAGGGATACTGCGCTGGCTCTAGTTGTCGGCAGTTTCTCCTTCGTCTTCCGCCCCGGCGCCTGCGGACGCGGCCGCGAGTTCCTCCCTGACGAGGATTATCTTCTCCTCCGCTGTCTCGGGAGCGAGTGGCGGAGATGGTGCGGAGGAGGACCGGCCAGATTGGTGGCGGCGAGAGGCGGTTCCTCGCCAGATTGGTTGTTTTCTCCGGCTCTTCGCCGATGGCGCGGAGAGGCGAATCCACCGTGCGATCCAGGGTGTTGATGATGTCGTCTATCTCCGCCGCGGTGGAGCGAGACGGGGAAGTCTCGAGGAAACCATTCTCGGGTGGCGCGATGGAAAGAACCGTGCGCTCCGGCGAGGTTGCGAACGGCGTTGTGCGAGTGTGCGTTTGGAACTTGCTCTGCTCACAGTGCTTGGGCGCTGTGTGAGGCGAGGAGAGCTGGGAGCGGAAGGTTTGCCGGAGAGGATGGAGACGGCTATTTATAGCCGGAAACCCGTCGCGATACGTGCTAACGACTCTTTTGACCGTTGGATGATCAACGCGTGTCACTCGCCGGAAATTCCGGGAAATGAAACGACGGGTGATTATGGATATCTCTTCGTTTCCCGCAAGAATCTGTCAGAGATACGTTTCAGGGTTTCCCGCTCGAAACCCAAACGTCCCTGGCGTCAGCAAGTTTAAAGCGCTGACGTAGGAAGTTCCTTCTCCACGAAGATTCGTGGAAGAAAAGCCGGACTTTCCGAAATCTGAGTTTTGCGTTATGGCAATATTTTGATAAAAAGAAGAATCAAGACAGAGAGCCCATATTTCTCGGAAAGAATGCACACTTGACGAAAGACGGCGAATCAGAGTCTTAATCCTTCTTGGGGGCTACTGTCGGATATATACCGATTAGGGGTATATCAGATGGTGGTCTAATGTGCCAGATTACCAGGGTGGCCTAAATGGTAATGGGCTACGGTCCATTGGGCGGCCCAGTAAGTTGATGCACGGAAGCTGGATTCTAGAAGAACCCGGATCATGGCCCATGTGATCCGGCTTGGAGTACAAGACGGATTCCTTACTTTCCAAGTTAGCACGTACCGTAGTCTTCTAGGTTTCTTTCTCTATATGCCCTAACCCGACTATTATATAAAGCCGGACGGGAGATAAGATAGATAGACAAGAAGCGATAGGCTAATTCGACGAGAGGTGGATCCTTGTAGAATAGCTAAATCTAACCTCACATTGTACTCTGTGTTTTTCCAGGCTTGAGTCCTGAATAGTGAGATTGCAGGAGTAGGAACGCCGCATCACTGCGTCGTACTGAACCTGGGTAAAACCCTGTGTCATTGTTCATCATACGATCACGTCCCCCTCACTTCTCTATCGGTAGTTCATGGCACCCCCGTCTATGAAATCTACCACGATGTCTCGACACGTATCATGGCAAGTTCATCACTTGCACATGACCTATGAAATATGTGCTAACAACTACTTTCAAAAACCCTATCGTAACTCCACCTATGCTCAAAAGAATGCATGATCCTATTTTTGTAGTAATATGATTAATTTAATGACTACCCGAGTGGTAGTATTATGTTTGGTGGGAGGATGGAACCATGGTAAGATGAATAGGTCAAAGGAAGGTTCCATCTACATGGGAAAGTATTACCTAGGAGTTAACAAAAAATGTCGTCAAGATTCTTGCACCGTAAATACGGCGTTAACCATGGGTCTTGTATGGGGCGAGTAAGTCAGCTATGATCATTTCCCGTTCACATGTCAACGGACTTCTAGAGACGTACGCTGTAGATCTTGCGGGACTACATGCAAATGGGTGGGAGCCCTTACGTCCCACGGACTATGGGATCGGGCGCCTAGATCTCTATCGTGAGTGGTAGAATCAGTGTTTCAACATGCTGGCATAAATGGGTGGGCATGCGTTGTGCGGAGAAGCATGGTTTGGCTTGGATAAACTATCAGGCCCCACACCTAAGTGGGTGTGGACAAGATCGCGCGCCTTGTTGTGCAACATGGTCTTGATCTCCTATGGGCAAAGTAACGCAGCTCTGCAGAGTATAAAAGGATGTGGCATGTTACCCCCTATTCCGGGAAGGAACTGCGAACACCGCAGGAAAGGCAATTCCATGAAGTTCTAGTCATGTGAAGGCTTGTCGGGCATAGTTTTCAGTATTAAAAGCAACCTCTTGAAGAAAGATTTACAAAAACTTGCATTAGTCTAGACTCTTTAGAGTTGAAGACTGTAGATAGTACATCATCTACCACGTTACTTAATGAACTTGTTTAGTAACGCTCGTTACTCATTGGTTCCCGTTTGACCCCCTTCTTAGGCTATGAGAACCTCAAGGAGGCAGCCTTCAACATCATCGGAGGCCAAGAAGACATCTACTACGAGGATCCAGACCTCTTCGAGGGAGTTGAAGGGGTGGATTATACCTTCCAGTATGGAGCCAGCCCAGATGGGGCAGAGTCGGACTAGGTTTGGCCTAGTCTAGAAACCAATACCTAAGCACGGTTGAATAGAGCTACCTTAGACTTCTATATTGGGCTGTTGAGTTCCCGTGTATGCACCTACTTTGCATTTCAGTTGGTGCTACATATTCAATAATGAGATGACCTCATCATGTGATCCTTCTCTTCTCTGCACACTATGTTTTGTAATATAAGTTTGTATGACAATCAAGTCCCGCAATGTTTCTGCTGTACCACCCAGAGGGATGTAATATTTGCGGAACAGTCTTTTGTGAGTGTTATATCAACGACTTGTGTACTACAACATGCAGTGGTATGCGGGGTCACCACAACCTTCCAGCCTATTGTTCGAAAAGTTCAAATGTCACAGATGACCCGATGTATGTTATCACAACAGAATCTTGATAGAACCCCTGATATGTTATGACCAAGGACAATGTCCATTGTATTACTGAACTTCGCCATCATTGATTTTAACCACCTTAACTATTTTGAACTCAAATTGCCCGAGAAGTAATTTTAGGCGAGATCAACGATTTGCAAGCTAGAGAATTACTCCCTGGATTGGTGATCCTTATCAAGGTGATCAGCTATAGAACCATAGAAATGATTGGATCTCAAGACAAGAACATGGAGTTCCGGAAGCTCCCCCAACCAAGCTGGTAAAGTGTCTACAACTTGATTATTTCCCAAATCAAGGACTTCCAGGTTAGTACACTTATAGAGTTCTCTAGGAAGCCGACCTTCAGCCTTATTACCATTCAAATCTATTGTTTTTAAAGCACACTCATGTGTAATATTGGAAGGCAACGTCCCCTGTAACTGATTCTCCCTCAAATTTAATACAACCATATGGCCTTCCAACAGACAATATGGTATTTGTCCTCTAAAATTGTTATATGATAGGTCAAGGATTTCCGGTGATCTTGAATCACAAAATGAATGAGGTATATGTCCATTCATACCATTGTTGGACATTATGATATATCTGGTACCACTGTGATACAAAGTTAAGTTTGGAAGGATCGAAGAGAAATTGTTGTCCGAGTAATCCAAAAAATGAGCTGATGAGTTTGATATGGGAATCTATCCCTAAAGCCTATTGGAACTAAAGATCAAGAACTTCCAAGGACCAACTGGAAGGAAGAACTTGTGAAGTAAGTTGCATACCGCTGAATATGTTATGTGAAAGATTTAAATGCAAAAGTCTACTGCTCCATCTCTCCCATATCAACTTTGGTATATCCCCACCGATATGATTGCACGAAAGGTTTAAGTAATACATGTTGTTGAGACACACTTGTTGTTTGTGCAAACAAAGGAGAAAGGAGAATGTTATGATTCTCCTATAGAGCCGCTCTTGAAGCCATTAAATATGAAAAGATGATAAATCATTTGATAGGATTCGTTGACATAGACATACACCTCTCTCAAAATTTATTTTCAATACTTGTATTTTATTAAATAAAAAGCTCTAGCACATGCGTAATCCCTACTTCCCTCTGTGAAGGGTCTTTATTTATTTTGTTTGTTGAGTCTTCATATTCTTACTTTATGCACCAGTTAAGAGAGCATAGTTGTCATTTTGAGTATAATATCCATAGTCCCAATATTTATTATTGATTCATGATTATGGTATTGCTCGCTCTCAAATTATTTGTATCTAGACACCATTTAAATTTTGAAGGTGTCCTGACATTTACGTTTTGCTACCACCCAAAGGATAAGCTAGATGCCACTTTATTACGTTTTTCTTTATGATTGAAACAAACGTATCACATTCAGTGCATTATTGCGTATTGTCAATTATTTGTGTTACTTTCCATGTGCAACATACTTGATAAGTTTACATTAGTTCAAATAATATTTGTCATGCCTTTGTTTAAGTGTTTTGATCACAGCTTGCAATGCTTTTACAGTATGATTGATCAAGTTTTTGTTGGCTTCATGTCACCTCAAAAATTATTTTGTTATCACTTACCTACTCAAGGATGAGCATGAGTTAAGCTTGGGGATGCTGATAGGTTGCCAACGTATCTATAATTTTGATGCTACATGCTTGTTTTCTATATGTTTTCTGACATTTATTGGACTAACCTATTAACAAGATGCCCAGTGCTATTTTCTGGCTGTTTTGTCTGTGAGTTGCAGAAAAGGTCCAAAAATGAAAGTCCTCGGAATTGGCTGAAAATTTACAACGGTTTTTATTCTCCGTAAAACCTCGGGAGCCAGAAAGAGACCCGGAGGGGGGCCGTAGGGTCTCTAGGGGGCCACCGGCCGCGACCTCCCCTTGGCTGCGCCTGGGACCGACCTGTCTGCCATGGGCACTGCCCCGCGTCGCCCTTCTCCCATAAATTCCCTCTTGACCTAAAACAGAAGCCCCCCGGAGGATTTTTCTAGAAAAGCTTCCGAGCTCCGATGCCAATTCGGGGAACATAAGTCTCTATTCAGACATGTTGTGCCCCCGGTGCCATCTCCATGGACCGTTGTTCCTCCATGATGCTTCGTGAGTAGTTCCCGCATGGACTATGGGTTGTCACATGTTCTATTGTTTGGAGAGTTGTCACATGTTCTACTGTTTTTACATGCTTTTACTACTTGTTTCCTTCTTGGTCCGTTTATTACAGATTACCAATATCAATTGTTTAACTCCGTATTCCACCATATTACTATCTTTTCGCTAAACCAGTGCATCTATACAATTGCCATTGTATTAGGTGTGTTGAGCACGCAAGAGAAACATCACAACACCACTCGATACACTGTTTTCTTGCACCTTGTGTTACTAACATATTTTGCTAAGTGCTTTTCAGGTATGGCTGAATTGACAACTCAACTGCTAAGGGTTATAGGTATTCTTTGGCTCCCCTTGTTTCGAATCAAGAAATTGGGTTACACTTACCCTCGAAGACTGTTGCGATCCCCTGCCCATGTGGGTCATCACACATCTTCCCCGCGGTGGACACCATGCACTCCCTCCGTGATACCACACCGCCAGAGTAGTAGTATTAGTCTCCATAGTGAGCTACCTCTAGGGCGCCTCTCCCTCTGATCGTTTCCCATATCTATGTAAGTAGGGCATCTCTCTTTATATGTAATTGCCGTTCGATCACTCGCTATAAAGGTCTATATAGGGTATATGCCCCTGGATGTAATGAATCGTGCTAGTTATTAGTATATTGGTATTACATAGTATCTGCGCATTTTTTTCATGTCTTTACATGTCTATAACACACACGTCTCTACGCATATTTTGATCAAGTTGCGGGTAATCGCGGGCGCCAAACTCCTTTATTAATTTTATGATCAAATAATTTCAAACTCCTTTATTAATTGAACCATCTAATTTATTTATACATTAAAAATAACAAACTAAACTGCTAACAACGATTTATTCCCCAACGACGACTTCTTTCCCAACCTCTCTCAGTTCTGTACTTAGCCCGAGTGACATAGGTCGGTGAAAAACTTGTCGTTCGTGAATATATTGTTGTTACAAGTTTTTTGTTAGTTTCACTCTCGGATTTATAAGTCGGTACCCATTGTGAACAATCGATGTGGGACTATACACTCAATTTGTTTATTAACAACCGTCAATTTTATTACAAAAATAAAATAAAGTCCCAGGCTTAGACTCGTCTGATGGGGAGTTGAGCCTTGGACATTAATGTTTGCTTCACTTTCTGGTTTATAACTTGGTCGTACGCACTTCAAACTAGCAAAGTGGGATTAAACATCCACCTCGTGTGACTAATTCAGTAGAGACAGAAACAATCGTGAGGTCCATATGCCTTGACATAATGCCTACAATGTTAGAACCCGTGAACTATATCTCGTCATAATAGTTAGTTATACGTTCATAATTTTTTTAATTGCCCAGCTGTAATTTGTTCACCCAGCATTTTTGTTTTCTTTAAAGAGAAACCAATAGTGAAACTATGGCCTCCGGTCATATTTTCCTCATATTTACAACATTCTTTAAAGCACTTTCACAATTTTTTCTTGTTGTTTTATTTTTTACTTTTATTACTTCTCAAGACTATACGTTTAATTCTCTAGTTTTCAGCAAGATCGGTGTCGGGGGGCTACCCCCGAGTAGGGGTAAGACAGGTGGTGAAACAGAGATCAGAGTGCTATTAACCGAGTAGGCGGATAACCGGGTACCCTTTATCCAGTAGTTGCTATTCGGCCATAAGTATTGAAGGCCAGGAGAAGATAAGGAGAAAGTTTGTGATCGTCCGAGTAGCGATCAAGTGGTCCGAGTAGATGGGCTGCAATCCTACTCGGGCAAGAAGTCAATGGAGCCGTTCTAACAAGATCTCGCGTATCCCGCAGCCGTACAGACGTGCGGTTCAACTTACAGAGTACATGATTATCCGCGCTACGGCATGGGAACAATGAGGGTAGGCACCTGTCACGTCTTGTCACTGACAGAGGGGACAGGACGTGTCAGGGGGCCTACTCTGTGAGACTGACAGGGTGGACAGGTCCCATCAGCCGAACGGCGCGGCGACTTCTCGCACCCGCGTCAGCGAGAAGCCGGAGGCGTGCTCTGCTTCACAGTAGAAACGTCCCATCGTTGTACCTTTTAATCTTTGTTTACTCGGCTCGGCACCAGTATATAAGGTGCCCAACCCCCTCCTGCGTGAGGGACGTTACGCGAGAGAGCATTTATTGCACAAGCAAGTGTTAGAGGGAGAGAGAGAAAAGAGTGGCTACTCGGCTGAAGGCCTGATTTGTACTGTGGCTACTCGGATATCCCATATACAGAGAGATAGGCAGGAGTAGGGGTGTTACCTCCATACAAGGGCCCCGAACCTGGGTAGATCGAGGTGTTTGCAGTATTTCCTGAGCGCGTCTACTCGACGTGCGATCCCTTCCCGAATACCTACAGCGTCCATCGGCCCCAACCTTAAGCCATCCCATGGCATCTGTCTTTACTCATCCACGATAGTTGGCACCTACCGTGGGGCCAGCAGCGGCGCTGGCTGGGGTTCATATTCGTACGGGCCCCATTTCTGCATCGGGAGACCGCGTGGTCTGTGGCCTTGTCCACAGATTCGGCTCTTTCGACTTCGTCACCGACAACGCCGGCGATTTCGGCGGTAGGCCCGTGCCAGCAGGAGGCTCGGTCCTTTCCTTCGGCGCGCATCTGGTCTACGTCGCCACCACCGTCATCCGCGAGTTCCCGGAGGAGGTGCTCGTCGCGGATGATCCTCCTGCTGTACTCGCTGCTCGCGGTAAGCCTACTGGCTGCTCTGCGGACAGCGTGGAGGTGATGATGACGGGCCCGGCTATCGATGCCGGGAAAGGCGCGGCCGCTGCCGCGGAAGTCATCCAGGAGCCGGCTGCTGCAAGGGTCCACAAGCCCTACGACATACCCCGGAACATTCCGGGCTACGTGACTCCTTCCACATCAACGGCTATACCGGCTGCTCGCGTTGGCGCCACCGAGCAGCTGGGCATGCCGCCTCCCACCGACACCGAGCTCATGGCGTTGAAGGCGCAACTCGAGCAGCAGCGTCAAGCGCTACACGCGGAGGCCCAGGAGCTGGAGAAGGTTAGACTTGAGCTTAACCTAGACCAGAACAAGTACAAAAGAGCGCATGGCTTTACTCCCATTTCTAGGCTGCCTAGCAAGCTAGGCACTATCCGTCGCAACTTGGGCGCTGAGCTAGCTAGAGATGGTAGGGCTGCTAGCCAATCTGCTAGTTTGAACACTGCCAATAGGCCCAAATATAGCTCCCCTGCCAAAACTCTTAGGGCTGCAGAGGCAGTCGCTGCTGAGTTGCCGCATCTCACTGGCGACGCGCGCGCTAGGCAGCAGGATAGGCTTAATGAGCTAGTTCTAGAAGCTGGCAGGCAGAACGAGGAGTTCCGGAAAGCCAATCCGGGAGCTGGTGCTTCTTAGGTTGTCCACTCGCATGCAGTTAGATCTATGGATCAGGCCTCATCGCCACTTCCCGACAATGAGAGGGACCAGAGTGTGAACTCTGGAAAGAACAAACAGATGCAGGTGTATGACCCGGCTGTCGCCGGAAAAAAGCACGCTGTAGCGCGGCAGACCGGCCAGAAACACAACTCTGCAGGAGCAGGCTATCAAGCCACTAAAGCTAGCAAGGGGCAAGGAGGAAACCGTGCGGGAGCATCTCGGCATCAGGCTGCCAACTCGGTTCAGCAGAGGGTACAGCCGCAAGCAGTTGTTGCAGCGGCCAACCCAGTTGCTCAACCCGATCTCGTGCCGCAAGACCGCTATGATGATGGGTACTCGGCAATGGAGATGGCCGGGTACACTGATCCAAGGGACGTCACTGATCGTTTGGTGACCGGATGCTGGAGCCCA
Source organism: Alopecurus myosuroides (assembly GCA_028641055.1). Classification (NCBI taxonomy): domain Eukaryota; kingdom Viridiplantae; phylum Streptophyta; class Magnoliopsida; order Poales; family Poaceae; genus Alopecurus; species Alopecurus myosuroides. The sequence continues at coordinate 553,540,503 of CM054058.1, forward strand.
GCGATGCAAGATACAAGTTGGAGCGGATTCACCGGTCCGAGCTGATTGAGAAGAGGGGGCCACCCGGCCCAAGTTGTTTTGGCCACCGCATCATGGGAGAGCCTTCCGTGAACAAGTTCCAGTTGGCCAGGGGGACCAAGTCATATGATGGGAGCACCAAGCTGGAAGACTGGCTGAATGACTATGTCACCGCTGTGCATATTGCAGGCGGCAACCGGAGATGGGCCGTGAGATATGTTCTGCAGATGCTGGAGGGCCCTGCCTGGATCTGGTTGAACAACTTGCCCAAGGACAGTATCAACTGCTGGCTTGACTTCTCGGAAGCCTTCATCAGCAACTTCACCAGCACGTACAAGAGGCCGAATAGGCAGCAGCAGCTTTCAGCTTGCAAGCAGCGGGTAGAGGAGACCTACCGGGAGTACCTTACTCGGTGGAGCACATTGAGGAACACCTGCGAGGGTGTGAACGAGTCACAGGCGATCACCTGGTTTGCTCAAGGCTGCAGGCATGGCAGCATGTTGTGGCAAAAGCTGCAGAGAGAGATGCCGAGTACGCTCGCCAAGACGATCAAGATAGCTGATATGTATGCACTCGGTGACCCTACTCAGCCTCTGCTCGATACTTTCGAGCCGAGAAGGGAACACCATGATGGCAGCAGACGCCAAGATTTCCGCAACAAGCGCAGAGATGACCGACCCAATACTCGGTATGGGTTTGAGAAAGTGAATGATGTGAACCAAGACACTGCGGCTGCTGGGAGTAGCCAAAGGCAAAAAACTGCTGGAGCCCAATACGGGCAGAACCAGAATCAGTGTCGTGGTGGTATCACGGCAGATGCCATAGGATGGCTAAAGTGTTGGGGCCGATGGACGCTGGAGGTATCCGGGGAGGGATCGCACGGCGAGTAGCCGCGCGTAGGTATCTCTAGCACTGCAAACAACAAGATCTACCCAGGTTCAGGGCCCTCGTGAGGAGGTAACACCCCTACTCCTGCCTACCTCTCTGTATGTATAATCTCCGAGTAGCCATAGTACAATGTTTGCCTCTTTGCCGAAGAGCCACTCGGCTGTTCTCTCTAGCTCTAGTGTTGGCTCTTGCAATAAATGCTAACTGAGGCAACGTCCCTCGCGCAGAAGGGGGCAGGGCACCTTATATACTGGTGCCCAGCCGAATAAAGAAAGACTATAAGGTAGAACTTGATGGGGCATGCCCACTCCAGAACAGAGCACGCCTCCGGCTTCTCGCTGACGGGGTGCGGGAAGTTGTTGCGCCGTTCGGGAGATTGGACCTGTCCACCCTGTCAGTGAGATAGAGTAGGCCCCTAGGCACGTCATGTCCCCTCTGTCAGTGACAGGACTTGAAAGGCGCCTACCTCACTGTAGCCACGCTGTAGCGCAGATAATCACGCGCTCTGTAAGTTGAACCGCATGCCTGTACGGACACAGGATACGCGGGATCCTGTCAGAACGGCTCCATTGACTTCTCGCCCGAGTAGGAACGCAACCCATCTTGTCGGACCACTTGGTCGCTACCCGGTCAAATACAAACTTGCTCAATATCTCCTCTTGGTCTTCAATACTTATGACCGGATAAAGACTACCGGGTAGCCACCAACCCGGCCAACAGTACCCTGATCCTTGCCTTTTACCACTTGCCAACGTGCAGCCTAAACAACAACAACAACAACAACAACAGCAACAGCAACAGCAACAGCAACAGCAACAGCAACAGCAACAGCAACAGCAGCAGCAACAGCAGCAGCAACAACAGCAGCAACAGCAACAACAGCAACAACAACAACAACAACAACAACAACAACAACAACAACAACAACAACAACAACAACAACAACAACAACAACAACACCAACAACGGCAACAATGGTGGTGGAGACCGCAACCAGTACCAGGAGCACCATGAGAGCTACATGGTGTTCACCACCGAGCCAGATGACAAGCAGTCGCAGCATAGGCGTGCGATGGAGGTAAATGCAGTGATCCCAGCTGTGCCTCAATATCTGCACTTGTGCGAGCAAGAGATTACCTGGTCCAGAGATGACCAACCCAAGGTGATGCCCAATCCAGGTACATACGGACTGGTGGTGGATCCCACCTTCCTGGGAACCAAGAAGAATGTCAGGTTCAGCAAGGTGCTGATTGACAACGGCAGCAGCATCAACATCATGTACCGAGATACCCTAGAGAAACTCGGCCTTGCCGAGAACATGCTGCTACCTAGCAGGACCACTTTCCATGGCATTGTGCCGGGAGTGTCTTGCGCTCCAATCGGCCGCATCTGGGTAGATGTGCTATTCGGTACCAGGGAGAATTGCCGCACCGAGTGCCTGCAGTTCAAAGTGGTTGATCTTCAGAGCCCCTACCATGCTCTACTCGGTAGGCCTGCGCTCACCAAGTTCATGGCCTCAACCCATGCAGCCTACCTGAAGATGAAGCTACCTGGTCCCAATGGTGTCATCACCATCTCGGGTGATTACAAGCGCTCCTTGGAGTGCGCGTCTGCTGGTTCTATGCTGGCAGAAACCATGGTTATTGCTGCTGAGAAGAAGAAGATACACGAGGTGGTAGCTATGGCCCAAAAGCGCAAGTCGGTATGCCTGGCATGCCTGGTACTCAATATGGAGCAGCTTTCCAGGCCTCCCAGGAAAGCAAGAAGGTGCAGGTGGACCCTGAGTTCCCAGACCATGTTGCCATCATTGGCGCCGCGAGAGAAATAGGAAAGCGAGCTCATCCACTTCCTCCGTGAGAATCGGGATGTCTTTGCATGGTCCAATGAGGACTTGCCGGGTGTCCCGAGGGAGTTGGTTGAGCACTCGCTGCATGTGCGTCCTGACGCCAAACCAGTTAAGCAGGCAATGTGCCGCTTTGGTGATGAGAGGAGGAAATCTATCGGTGATCAGATCACCAAGTTGCTGATAAGCGGATTCATCATGGAGGTACTGCATCCGGATTGACTGGCCAACCCGGTTATGGTTGAGAAGAAGAAGGAGGACCCCAAGTCCGAGACTGCATGGCGCATGTGCGTGGACTACACCGACCTGAACAAGGCCTGCCCCAAGGATCCATTCCCGCTACCCCGCATAGATCAGGTGGTCGATTCCACTGCCGGTGTGAACTTTTGTCTTTCATTGATGCCTACTCTGGTTTTCACCAGATACCTCTTAATCCGGCTGATCAAATAAAGACTGCTTCCATTACCCCATACAGGGCTTATTGCTATCGTGTTATGTGCTTTGGGTTGCGGAATGCTGGGACTACCTATCAGACATGCATGCAGAAATGCTTGCATGATCAAATTGGCAAGAATGTGCAGGTGTACATAGATGACATTGTCATCAAAACAAAAGAAACACATACTCTGCTTAGTGATATTGAGGAAACATTTCCTAACATGCGCAAGTACAGGATGAAATTGAACCCAACTAAGTGCACTTTTGGCGTCCCGGCTGGAAAGCTACTCGGCTTCTTGGTATCCAGCTGGGGCATTGAAGCCAATCCTTCAAAGATAAAAGCTATAGAGAGCATGTCTTTGCCGAGATCACTGAAGGATGTGCAAAAATTTACGGGGTGCCTGGCTTCCCTTAGCCGCTTCCTGGGAAGAATGGGTGAGAAGGCCTTGCCTCTTTACCAGCTCATGAAGAAGAGTGATAAGTTTGTCTGGACGTCACAAGCTGATGTGGCATTCAGAGAACTCAAGACCATGCTGGGTAGCGCTCCCATCCTGGCAAGCCCGCTATCCAAAGAGCCAATGTTGATGTACAATGCGGCAACCAACCGGGTAGTCAGCGTGCTGATAGTGGTGGAAAGAGAAGAGGAAGGCAAAAAGGTGCACAGCCAGTGTATTATCTCAGCGAGGTGCTATCCAGCTCCAAGCAAAACTACCCACACTACCAGAAGATGACATATGGCGTATACCTGGGTGCCAAGAAGCTCAAGCACTATTTCCAAGAGCATCCCATCACAGTGGTGAGCACTGCTCCCATCTCGGAGATCATGGGCAACAAGGAAGCAAGCGGCCGGGTAGCCAAGTGGGCAATTGAGCTAGCCGCGTACACCCCTCTATACGCGAGAAGAGAAGCGATCAAGTCACAAACTCTGGTAGATTTCTTGGTGGATTGGGCCGAGATGCAGTATGATCCTCCCTTGCCAGAAACCAACTACTGGAAAATGCATTTTGATGGCTCCAAAGTGAAGGAAGGCCTTGGTGTTGGCGTAGTGCTTACGTCACCCAAGCGAGATCAACTCAAGTATGTGCTGCAGATCCATTTCAAAGCATCCAATAATGTGGCCGAGTATTAGGCATTGGTACATGGTCTGAGGTTAGCCAAGGAGATCGGAGTTCAGCGTATTGTCTGTTATGGCGACTCGGATTTGGTTGTGCAGCAGGTATCCGGCAATTGGGATGCTTTGGATGACAACATGGCGTCCTACCGGTTTCTGGTGCAAACCATGACTGGGTTCTTTGAGGGGTGTGAATTTCATCACATACACCGAGCCGAGAATGATGCAGCTGATGAGCTGTCCAAGTTGGGGTCTTCTCGGCAGTTTATCCCGGCTGGGATTGCCTTGGAGCATTTGAGAAAGCCATCCATCAAGCCATCCCCCAACTCGGAGTCCATCTTTGTTCCATCTCTGCCAGGGTCAGAAGCCATTCCCATGGAGATTGATTGGGAGCCTGCAAAAGAGAACCCGGGGACTGTCGTCTCCAACCCGGGGACTAGCATCTGCAACCCGGGGGCTGCTCCACTCAACTCGGGGACTGTTGCATTCATTGAGGGGATCATTTCTCAATACTCGGGGACTCGGGGACTCGCCCCCAGCTCAGAAGAGATCTTGGTAGCTGATCCAATAGAAGTGGACAAACCAGTGTTTCCCATCCGGGAGACACCGAGTTGGGCTCTGCCCATATTATCCTTTCTAACGGATGGCACATTGCCGAGTGATGAGGTCATAGCCAGGCAAATACAGAGAAGATCCAAGGGCTACACAATCATCAACAAGGTGCTGCACAGAAGGAGTCCTACTAGCGTGCTGCAACGCTGTGTTGAGCCCGAGGAAGGAGAAGAAATTCTTATAGAGATACACCAGGGAGAATGCGGGCATCACGCCTCTTCTCGGGCTCTGGTCAACAAGGCTTTTCGGCATGGCTTCTTTTGGCTCACAGCCTTGCGGCAAGCTGAAGATATAGTGAGAAAATGCAACGGGTGCTAGAGGTTTGCAAGCAAGATTCATATGCCAGTATCCGAGTTGAAGACCATTCCCATTACTTGGACGTTTGTTGTCTGGTGTTTGGACATGGTGGATCCTTTCAAGCCAGCTAGAGGCAACATGACTCACATATTGGTCATGGTTGATAAATTCACCAAGTGGATTGAGGTCAAACCTATTCGGAAGTGTGATGGAGTCACAGCTGTGAGTTTCCTGAAGGATGTTATTCTGAGATACGGCTACCCGCATAGCATCATCACTGATAATGGCACAAACATTGCTGAGGGTGCATTTGCAAGATTCTGCAGAGGGAAGCGGATCCGGCTAGATGTTGCATCAGTTGCGCATCCGGCCTCCAATAGGAAAGTTGAAAGAGCAAATGGCATGGTCCTACCTGGAATAAAGCCAAGGCTAATTGAGCCACTACAACGAACCCCTGGTTGTTGGCTGGACGAGTTGCCGGCAGTGTTGTGGGGTCTAAGGACTACCCCTAACCGATCAACCGGATACACACCATTCTTCCTGGTATATGGAGTTGAGGCCGTGTTGCCCACTGACCTAGAGCATGACTCGCCCCGAGCAACCCTCTACACTGAGGCGGAGGCGAGAGAAGCTAAATAAAATGACGTTAACCTGCTAGAAGAAGCAAGAGAGTTAACTCTGTCATGTTCGACCATTTATCAGCAAAACCCGAGGCGTTATCACAGCCGGAAAGTAAACCCAAGGGTTTTCCGAGAAGGAGACATGGTCCTTAGGCTCGTGCAGCGCACGGCCGGGATGCACAAGCTATCCCCTCCGTGGGAAGGGCCCTTCATTGTGAGCAAGGCTCGACACAATGATGCCTACTATCTTGTTGACGCACAGGCACCCGAGAAGAACATGCCGGATAAAGCTGGAGAGGAATCCAAGCGTCCCTGGAATGTAGCTCTACTCCGCCGTTTTCATTCATGAGCAAAAGTTGTATGTATCTCCTCAACCGAGTTAAAATTCTAGTCGGCACTCCGAATTCAAACTCGGGGACTGGCTGTGCAAAAATCTTGCCTTGTGTTGTTTACGTTATTTCCTTTGTCTACTCGGTTGGTCTACTTAGAATTTCATGCGCATATCTAGTAGTGTGTTTAAACCCAAGGGCCAACTCTTTGACTCTGCTGCTGTCCGCAACCCGGCTTCATGGCAAGCAAGAGAACAATCCAAAGGTCAATGAGCACATGAAAAATTGCTAAGGAAAAGAGAGGGGTAGCAACCGAGTAGGGTGTTCTTTACTTTACTGTGTCTCTTTTCGGTTAAGTGGTGGGCAGAGTTACCATGTAGTTTTCTAAGTGGCTAAGTATCTGAAACTTGAACTTTGAAATCTTGTGACTCGACTACCAAAAAGCCACAAGTGGCAGGTAAGAGAAAAGACAAAAAGAACGAGTGAATGAAAAATGCAACTCGGGGACTTGCATTGAAACGCACCCCGGCATTGAGCCAGAGTTGCTAAACTGTTAAACAAATAAAATTGAGTAGCAAAGGACTTAAAACATAAGATTGTTCGATACATATGCACCCGGCATCCCGGGGATCTGATGAGATTGTTTAGACATAAATTGTGCAGGAGTTAAACAGCAGTGGAGGCAGTATCCGTGTTGGTGTTGGTAGGCGTTTCCAGCTCGGAGGCAGCGGCTGTAGAGGTTGGCTCGGCTGAAGGAGGAGTTGGAGTAGTGGAGATTGGCTCTGATGCAGAGTTGGAGGCTTGAGTGGCTTGAGAGCTGTGGAGAGGATAGAGCTCGGCAGTCGCAGTCCCAGTCGCGCCCAACTCGGGAGCAAGGTCATCAATCACCATCTCGGTGGTAATGGTCGCTTCCTGCGCGGCGGATTGGGGCTGCTCTGTCTCTGGGTTGGCTCCCGTCCCGGAGTCCTCCGCAGTGCCGCGCTGCTCGCTCTCCTCCTACTCGGCCTCTTCATGCTCGGACCCTTCCTGCTCCTCGTCATCCTGGCCTTGGTCTTCGTCGGCATCGTCTTCAAATTCGGCCTCTCCTTCATCCTCCTCATCTTCAGCATCTGTATCCAGCTCGGTGGGGCCGTCAATGTATAAGATGGTGTCAGCGTAGGAGGCAAGCTCATAGGCCACTTCTTTCCGGCGGGAGACGCACTCGGGACGCTTAGTCCACTTGGATCCATTGCGGCGAGTGCCAATCCTGTCGAGATCTAAGTTCTCGTACCAGGACGGAATAAAGTGAAGGAGCTCGTCAGCGCCTGCCCGAGCTGCGGAAGCACGCCACTTCTTCAACTCCACCTTGACGAGGTCCAGATTCTCGGCAATGCCACGGAAGGTCTCCGGAACGTCCTTCTCGGGCCAGAACAGCTTGTGCAGTTTGATTGCAGTAGACACCATGGAGGTGCCCAAGCCTTTGAGGGAGCGTATTTGGGTCTTGAGGTTGACTAGATGATCGTTGATGCTGGAGGTATTGTCAACGCTCAGACCAGATGCGGCCCTGGCCTGCCTTGCCTTGTCCACGGCAGTTTCACCAGCGGAACGAAGTTCCGGGAAGATATCTGAATCAGGAGGTGCAGAGTTGGATCAGAAAGAATGACGGAGAAGAAATAAGAGACTGAGTAGAAGAGGGTAGAGAAGAAGAAAGCCAAGCAAAGTAAAGAGTAGCGGCAACTCACATTCCATCTCTACCACCAGGGCTCCCAGCTTGATTTTCCAGTCTTCTGATTCTTGGATTTGCTTGTCCTGGAGGCGGCGTGAGTCGCTGATTTGAGCCTCGAGAGCCTGGTGTCTTGCTTCTCGCGGACATGGTTGATAGCAGTTTGGAGTGCATCTGCAAGATCAATTTGAAGTTTCTCGAACTCCGCCCTCTCGTCCGCGCGCTCTTTCTCTATCTCGACCTCTCGGGCCTGCACTTGCTGGTGTGCCTCAGCAGGAGTGAGGCATTGCAAATGATGTTCCCGGAAGTTCTTATGTTCTTCTGCGAGTAGCACAACACTGATTAGCAGAGTAGCCAAAGGAGAAAGGGAAAATACAGAGAAGAAAGAAAAGTACTCACCTTCTAGAGAAGAGATTTTACTCTGCACTGAGGCAGCGAAAACCTCGCAATCCTGGTGTCTCTCCACCAGGGCCTTGAGCTCGCCTGCAGAGAAGATAGCAGTTGAGCAAAAAGCAAAAAACGGGCGTAAGTATAGAACGCACAAACCGAGATGCTAAAAGCTTACCCTCAATTTCAGAAAGCTTGAGAGTGCGGTCCACGGCGTTCTTCTCCAGGGCATCCCTGTCGCTCTTGTTAGCTTCCAGAGCTCGGTTCCGATCTCTGACTTGGCGGTGATTCCAGAGAAGCTGGCGGAAGATCTTTGTCCTTTCCTGGACGCTGTCATGCATGGAAAAAGGAAGGAGTATAAGTTTTGGGAGTTTTGGAAGATTTGGCCCGAGTAAATATCAACTCGGTTGAGTTTTCACCTACTCGGCCCGAATATCGGGGACTGGGGTAGTGGCTAAGAAAAGAGAAGGAGAAAAAGGAAACTGGCAATTCGGAAGATTTAGAAAGAGAAAAAAATACTTACCACGTAGCTTTGCTCGATCTCCTCAATTGACTTGCGCAAGACGAATAGCTTGCTGGCTAGAGTGCTGCAAGGACTGGCTACCGCCATGCCAACAGGACCGATGTCGGCCTTGTTCCAGTCTGTCCGATAGTGGTCGAGTTTGCCCAACTCGGTACCATCCCAGGCAGCGTTGCCGAACACCTTGCTATCCCAAGCCTTCTCGATGTGGCCTACCCGGTCCAAGATGGCTGCAATGCCTGCTTCGGGAAGCTCCTCATCATCCTCGCCGCGGGAAGAAATTTCCTTATAATCAAGGAGTACTTTTTTCCCTTGGACCTGGAGCGGCTCATGGCCTTGCGCTCTTTAAGAGTAGCGATCCGCTCCTCTTCCTGGGTCATGTGAATCTTGTGGCGCTCCTAAAGCTCTCTCCAGTAATCAAGAAGCTTGGAGCCAACCTCCTTCTCGCTGGCACCAGCGCCAGCACCCTGCTCCTCTACAAGGCCAAAGGTGGCAGTAGTTTGCACTAGGCTAACGTTTGGATTGGGCAGCTTCTTCTTCTGTCTGGGCACCAGCTTGGTGTTCTGGGCCAACTGCGCGGCCTGCTTGTCTTGCGGCTTGAAGGGGCAGCAACGGCTGCCCAGCCTGTGCGACGCCACGCTTTGGCTGATGTCGGGTTGGCTCAGCAGCTGTCTTGGCAGTTTTCTTGGTGTTGGGCAGAGGTACTTGCGGAGAAGGTTGAATTGGTTGGCGAACTGGCGGAGAGGCTTGCTGAGAAGGAGGTGGCACTTGTTTGACAGGTGGAGGTGCTTGGAGAGTTGGAGGCGCCTGCGGTTGATTGACAGCAGCGGCATCCGGCTGCACTGCGTACTCGCGTGAGGGCTCCTCCACGGGGTCTTCTGTGCGCTACGCGGCAGCAGGGTCTTCTACCCGCTGCTCGGCAACGGGGTTGGGCTGCTCTGCAGCGTTGTTCTCTGGCTGCTGCTCGGCGGCAGCATCTGGCCGCTCTACGGATGTAGTGTCCTGCTACTGGTCGGCATCATGCTCAGTATCCTCCTCAGCTGATGCAGCTGGAGGAGCAGGCTGCAGCTGCTTGGAGGCGTGTTCAGTCTCATTTCCGGCGCCGGTGTTCTCGGCGCCAAGGTCTGGATCTTCTCGGGGAGGAGAGGGAGCATGCGTCCTATCCTCTGGCACCCGGTCCTCCTCATCATCAGAGAGCTCCACAAGGTCTCGTGGTGGATTTCTCTTCTTCTTGGGAGCTGGTGCGGCGGTGACATCCGCATCAAGTGCCTCACTGAAAAGAAATGTGCAAAGGAAGAGCGAAGTTAAAAGCAGCGGCAGAGAAGGTAACAAGGAAGGAAAGCGGCAATGAATCAAAAGTTTACTCGGAAAGCACTTACCCGTCCATGGTGGGGACGCGTCTCTTGCGGGAGGCGGTGGTTTTGACTGCCGGCTTCTTCTTAGCCCTCTTGGCAGGAGGATCCTGTTCCCCGCTACCCACTCTCTTTCTAGTGGTGGTGGGGGCAGCCACGGATATTGGAACCACATCCATGGGTTCCTCCATCTCGTCCAACTCAGGCTCCTCTGCAACGGAAAGAAGGAGAAGTTCAGAATAGCATAAAGGAAGTCATGAACTGCGGAAGCAAGTAAAGAGGTGAATCCGGTCACCTTCTTCATCCTCAGACCAGTCCCGGATAGAACCCGTGACTCGGGACTTACCGTCCTGGCCGGCACGCGGGACGCACAGAGTGGCTTAGATGTCGTATGCAGTTGCATCATCCTCTGTTTTGTCCGCTTCCCAGTTGGCTTCAAAGATGGGTGTGTCCTCGTCCTTCTGGCGATTGATGTGCTATTGGTGCAAACATAAAGCACATTGAGTTGATTTTTCAGATAGAGGTTCTACTCGGAACAAGCGTGCAAACATAAAGCATATTAAGTAAGAGGTTCTACTCGGAACAAGCATGCAAACATAAAGCATATTAAGCTAAGAGGTTCTACTCGGAAGAAGCATGCAAACATAAAGCATATCAAATTAAGTGGTTCTACCCGGCACAACATGCAAACACAAAGCATATAAAGCTAAGAGGAGTTCTATTCGATATCAAGAACAAGTACTGAGTGTGCAGAGAAGAACACTAACCTGGGTAATCTGCTTGGTGCGGCTATACGACACGGAGCCGTAAGCCCAGTTCTCGGTAAGGGTAGTCCGCATGATGGACTTGGCCCAGATGGCCACCTCTGCCTTGGTGAGCTCGAACGTTGTAGTCCGAGTACAGTCCCGAGGGGGGTGTGTGTGCTCGTTCCTGAAGCGAGAGCACTCGGCGCGAGATCCAGCAGGCGATTGGGTCATCCTGCAGGAGCCCTTCCATCGCAAGCTGCGTCAGACGCTTCTCTACCTGAACGACGTCAGGCAACGTGTTCTTTGGATGGTACCCCCAGTTCTGTTCGGTGGGCAGCGCATTCACGAACTTTGGGAGCCCAATCCGGTCTTCAGCGGGCTTTCCCTTCTCGGGAGCGACATTCTTCACGTATAAGAAACCGCGCTGCCACTTGCGCATGGTTTCTAGACCGAGAACCCGTGGGTGGTGCCCGGTGCTGCACTGCAGCATCATCGCGCTACCCGCCTGGGTCATCACGCGGGGAACAAGAGGATTGCCAGGGTTTGGAACGCTTTGCTGGCGGAGGAAGAAGTAGCGGGCCCAAGTTTGGACAGTTGGGTAGACACCCAGAAAGGCCTCGCAAACGGTGGCGTGAATGGATAGCATCACCATGGCATTGGGAGGAATATGGTGTGGCTGGAGGCCGAAGTGGCGGAGGAAATCAGCGAAGAATTTGGAGATGGGAAGGCCTAGGCCGCGCTTGTAGTGTGACAGGAAGACGACGTACTCACCGTCTTGTGGTACCGGGACGAGTTCGTCGCCGGGAGGGCAACAGATTACGCCTGGAGGGACTCGGCGAGTGTTCACCAGCCACTGGCAATCAGCGGCGGTGACATCCGAGCCCTCCCAGCCGGCTCGGGCTGGCCCCATGTCCTCCTCGTGCTCGTCCACGGCGACATGCTCGAGATCCATGACGGCGCGGTTGCTGGTGGAGGCACGAGTGATCGTCGAGATGGAGGTTGACGGAGGAGTAGGCGGCGAGCGAGGTGTGTTTCTCTCTCTCTCTCTGTGCGGAGCGGTGGCACGTTGCGTACTCGCGGCGACGCTGTGCTCGACGGCGATGACGGAGCCAGAGAGAGAGAGCGAGATTGGGAAAGTGAGCAGGAAAGAGAAGAGGTAGGCAGCGCGGGGGTATTTATCTCTCCGCGGGCTGCAGTTACTACTGGGATCGATCGTGGCCTGAGATCATGCGGCGTGGGTTAACTGCCCGTTGAAAACGCACACAACGCAATCCGCGCGCGTAACGGGCGCAGTTAATCCCACGACGTGGGTCGTGGGCTCTCGAGTACCCGCTCGATGTGACCTAACGAGCTGTGGGCCCCGGGTGCAGTGATAGACGCGTGGCCTGCTGTAGCGATGGCACCGAGGCGTCGGGGGTATGTGGGCGTGACACGTGCCCTGCAGCGACACGAGAAGCTGGATTTGGTCTGATCGAGCGGGATCGAGTGGAAATTTCGCTAAGTGTTGGGTTCTCGGCAGAGCTCTGCGTTGCGTGCTCTACTCAGCACTTGGCGGATTTCTTTCAAGGTATTATTCAGAAAAGTGAGAGCAGGAGTTCTGAGCATCCGGGTTGAGGAGGAACTCGGACAGAGTGCTTCAAGGAGACAATTTGGTTTAAGCTGGCAGGGCCCAACGAACAAGTTCACTGGACTCTACCAGCTTCGGGGACTAATGTCGAGGGGCTACCCCAGAGTAGGAGTAAGACAGGTGGTGAAACAGAGATCAGAGTGCTGTTAACCGAGTAGGCGGCTACCCGGGTAACCTTTATCCAGTAGTTGCTATTCGGTCATAAGTATTGAAGGCCAGGAGAAGATAAGGAGAAAGTTTGTGATCGTCCGAGTAGCGATCAAGTGGTCCGAGTAGATGGGCTGCAATCCTACTCGGGCAAGAAGTTAATGGAGCCGTTCTGACAAGATCTCGCGTATCCCGCAGCCGTACAGGCGTGCGGTTCAACTTACGGAGTACATGATTATCCGCGCTACGGCGTGGGAACAGTGAGGGTAGCCGCCTGTCACGTCTTGTCACTGACAGAGGGTACAGGACGTGTCGGAGGGCCTACTCTGTAAGACTGACAGGGTGGACAGGTCCCATCAGCCGAACGGCGTGGCGACTTCTCGCACCCGCGTCAGCGAGAAGCCGCAGGCATGCTCTGCTTCATAGTAGAGACGTCCCATCGTTGTACCTTTTAATCTTTGTTTACTCGGCTGGGCACCAGTATATAATGTGCCCAACCCTCTCCTGCGCGAGGGACGTTACGCGAGAGAGAATTTATTGCACGAGCAAGTGTTAGAGGGAGAGAGAGAAAAGAGTGGCTACTCGGCGGAAGGCCTGATTTGTACTGTGGCTACTCGGATATCCCATATACAGAGAGATAGGCAGGAGTAGGGGTGTTACCTCCACACAAGGGCCCCGAACCTGGGTAGATCGAAGTGTTTGCAGTGTTTCCTGAGCGCGTCTACTCGACGTGCGATCCCTCCCCGAATACCTACAGCGTCCATCGGCCCCAACCTTAAGCCATCCCATGGCATCTGTCTTTACTCATCCACGACAATCGGAAGATTGACAACCTTCTCGGAAATTTGGGACAAAAGGGAGTTTGTCCTTTGTGTGCAGGTCCACGTTTGCTGATCCCGCGTGCAACAATCAACCTTATTCAAGACTACGAAGTTCTACTGGCTCGATAACCCTGATTCCTTAATTGGGAGAAAATTTCAGCCAACGAGTGTGTGATCATGTCATCCTGACTTATGCGTGGGTAGCTGATAATCACTGCACTTTTCGGATTATAAGTTGGTCGCACTCACTACAAACTAGCGAGGTGGGACTAAACATGCCCTCCACCTCGTGTGACTATTTTATCAGAGACTGGGAGAGAAATCACCCAAGACCCATTTTTCACGTCACTTCCGGTCCCGTCCCGACAAAGAAATCGACATCTCCGCCCCAATTGGCCCGACAATCCCCACACTCTCTCGCCGCCGGCGACGAAATCGATGGAGCGTGTGAAGGCGATGCGTTCAAGCAGGCCCACAATCGCGGTCGTCAGTCGCCCCCCGTGAATGGAAGTTGTACCCATGACGGCGAGGCGGGAGGGTCTCGCGGCGCAGTCTGTGTGTGGTCGCCTTCATTACTGCCGGATTCAGAGGAGTAAGAAATCGGCAACGAGTTGTCGGATGATGACTTGTTCGGTGTTAAGAATCAGGATGATCTTCTCGCGATCGTAAGCGCAAAGTCCATTCAATACAAGGAGCGTCGGGCGAAGAAGATGCACATTTACGATGCAGTTATGGAGCGGTTCAAACACCGATCAGCTGGAGAGCTGCCTCCACACGAAGAAGGAGTGGGAGGCCAAGAAGAGGGAGTGAAAGCTGGAGGCCCGCCTCATCCGCGAGCTTCACCATTCATGCTGGCCTCAGTGTCTCATGCGGAAGCTCAACGAAGACTGATCATTGCGGCGCCGCTGAAATTGAAGACCCAGGGGACATGTCTCCGGAGCCCCTTTTGCGTAGATCTAGGTTTGGGCGAGGTAATCAACTCTCTGTATGTTCGATAGATGTATGCTCAAATTTCTCAAGAATGATGAACGAGTTTGCTTCTTTGAACTTCCACGTGAAGCAAAATTTCACGTTTTAGAGGTTTATCCGCTTGTTTATCTTCTTCAATCCCCTTTAGTTACGCATTCCCATCGTTTGAACGGCTCTATCTCAGAACGGGGACATCTCTCGCACGTCGGCAATGCCGAGCTTCATCGCCGGAATCGAGGAAGAAGAAAAAATGGCGGGCCCGGGCGCCGGCTCACATATGTTACATGGAAAACGCTGAGGTGGGTAAGGTTTCGTGGGTCCCGATTCGAGGATATTTTGTGGGTCCCGTGCTGATATTGATGAGTGGTTGGCCCAGCGCCGGGATGGATGAGTGGTGGGTCCAGCGCTTGGTTGGATAAGTGGCGGGTCCAGCTCATAAAACGGTCGACCTCGACCTACATAATGCAAAACTAAAACGCCCAGTGTTGACTTGTGTCTTCGTTTTAAGCGCTAAAAAGGGGTGGGTCATGTGTTAGCTATTTGTGCGCACAGAAACGTCGCATGAGAGCTATTCGGGCCAACTACGCCGCTTTCTTTCAATACACATGAAAGGCGTCGCATATGAGCTATTGGCCCAATGTAAGATTGTACTGGTGTAAACAGCTAATTCATGTATTGTTTCGACTAATCAAACCCGAAAATAGAGAATGGCAACATATAAAGTGAACTATATAGTTTGTAAATCCCAAATTTTATATTTAAAAGCATTTTTGGTCGTTTGCGGAGGCACTCGGCGTACAAATAGAATCTGGTAGTGTGACAAGCAGTGGCGGAGCCACCGCAAGCTAGCCGGGTGCACAGGACATATACTACAAACTGTTTTCTCTTTAAAATCATACTTTTTCATCACGTATATGCACCCAGTAAAATAAATCTTTTATGTGTTGCGACACCCTTTGTGACCCTTGGTTACAGATGTTGTAGCTCCGCCACTGGCGACAAGGCATGGAAGCAATTACCTAAGGCTTTAAGCCGGGAGTCGAAGCAGCCTTCTCTGGCCATCTGCCTATGCTCTGACATTGCCTTGTGGGCCTCTATTCGTGTGTGGTGCGGCCTGGTAAAAAGAAAACGCACCGGCTCTCTGAGACTACCGCACCCAGACCCAGCCTGGCACCACGACCTAACCCTCTTCTCTTTCCTCCTCTGCTCTCTCTCCTCGGCTCCCTTGGATTCGCCGACCGCAGCCGCCGCCCTCACCGCTTCCACATCCGGCGCCGGACCTTGAGCGGTGCTTAACAGAAAACGCGGCCGGTCTGGGCCACGCACCCAGACGGCCTCTTCTCCATTGAAGCACTCTATCAATATCTCCAGTAACAAATATTTTTTGTCTCCAGTGATGGCTTATGAGCCCCTCGACTTGCCGCCGGCGGACTTCACGCCGCTCCTCTGCCCGAGGCGCGAGGCGTTCGAGCAACGTTTCCTCCTCATACAGAGCGGCCCCAACGGGAGCGTGGATTTTGAGCCTCCTGTGGATGCACTAGTGGTCTGCTGGAGATCAGGCGGCGCTCGCAGCAGGCCAGGCGACCCTGCGCTACTACTCCTGTAAGGGTCCTCATACTAGATGCAGGCATGCAGCTCACCACTTCATATTTGAAAACAAAGTCGCCCGGCCTTCTTGTTGTCTCTTAGCTCCTTCTCCTGCCTATGCGAACAAGTAAACTGATTGAAGACAAGAAGCGACTATTTTAATCATGCATTCTGATGCATTCTTCGATTATCAAAAAAAAGAATAAGAGTGTATATTTATTTTTCATGAGAGCTGTTTTAGTCCAAAGCTATAAGGACAAATGAAAATAGGTGCTCTGCATTTTCTATCTTATCACTCACACACATGTAGGAGAAATTAAATTTTATTGATCCTGTGTCGATTTGCGAGCTTAAACATCAGCTCTAAGAAATAGCAGTAGATTACCTCATTTTCCAGTTTGCCACTGAAAGAAGGGGAGTTCACCTGTATATATATGCCTAGACCTGCAACTTCAAAAGGGACATAGGAAGCATCAGAAGCCAAAAAGTAGAGAGCCGATTGTCCTTGTATAGTCCTCGAAGAAATGTATTCCCTTGTGAAAAATGCAACCTGGAAACACAAAGTTTGGTTAGAACAAGTTTTTTTTTCTTCAGTGTGTATATCAGTTTATGTGCACTGTAAACAAAGTGAGGAGTATAGTGAACATGACAATCTTTTTTTCTTAAATTTCAAATGATTCCTTTCTCTCCATATTTACTAGATAAGATAGAGAGAGAAATCTATATACATGAGAACAAAGTGAAGTTATGAAAAGTGTGACAATCTGCTTTTAGTCGAAAGCTAGAAGGACAATGAAATAGGTGCTCTGCATTTTCCAATTTATCACTCACTTGCATCTAGGAGAAATTAAATTTGATTGATGCTGTGTGGATTTTTTCCTACTGCCAAAAGAACAAGTAAACAAATGCCATACATTCTAGGAATAACATATTTGTTCTTCCAAATGTGGCTTATGATGTTCAATTATGATTTTGTAGGTATGTAGAGTCGATACTATACCGAAGTCCAGGATTCTGAATAGTATTGACATTTCAACTGTTCCAGTCAAGAGGTCAGCATTGACCATGATTGTCTAAGGCGACCCTGCGCTAGGCCGACTAAGGCGGAGTTGTGGACATCCTCCTCCACCAATCTGTGGCAGCAGCCACCATAGGCGCTTTGGCGCTTCGCATCGCATAGGCCTTCTCCCCCGTAGGACAAGTCGGTGAATCGGAGTGAGCGGAGAGGGACGACCAGCTCCATTGAGTTGGCCGTGTCGCGAGCCTCCCCGAGCGACTGATGTGAGGTATGTGTTGGCACTGCTAAACGGATAGTTTGTTTCCTTCATTCAGTTACAGCATGAAGAAATGCATCCTTCCTGTAAATGCAAGTGACACCAGTATTGTAAATGCAAGTGACACCAGTATAGGGAATTAACTGTTCGTTAAAACATAAGACTATTATACCTCTTTCTACTAGCAACAATTCTTTCTGAACCATCCAAAATATGTATGCTTGTAGCTCGAAGATCGAATGCATTCTTTAATCTGTATAAGTGACTTGCAATTTTTTTAGGTAGACTATATGGGCATGAGGTTAGAGAATATGATCATTTTCTGCATGAGGGAATATTTGACGGTCTGAGCTTTTCTCTATTTTCTCATGTTCCTGTTTGTGGGTCTGTTATACTACATAATATTCACGGTACATGTGCCTGCGTCCGTAGCTTTCGGTTGGTTCTGCCATCACATTTGAATGGAAATTGTAAAAAATGTACTCCCTCCGATCCATATTAATAGGTGCTGAAGTGGATGTATCTAGCAATAAAACATGTCTAAATACATCCACTTCAGCACCTATTAATATGGATCGGAGGGAGTAATGTATTTTTGTGAATTCATGAATCTGATATGGGGAATCGAACACTTTGGGTGTGCTTCATGGTTTATGTGCAACTTGTGCAGGGTTCTTAGTGTTATTGCCAGTGTTGTTGTTGCCCTGCAGAGAACCTTCTTTATCATGTATGATTGATTTCATCTGTCATCTGTGCATAAAACCACTCCCTTCTATTTTCATCGAGTTTCCGTTCTTTTCATATAAAGTGATTCTTAAGAATTCATAGAACCAGTCTCTTCTCTTCCCATTGGTAATTTCTTCGAATTTTTTTTTGATTGTCCATTTGTTGTACAGATAGACGAAATACAAGATACTTTTAATCAGTGGAAGCAAACTGAAAGCACAGGAGACCATGTGCATCTTATTCTTACCAGAGAACTACTAACCACATGTCAGGTAAATAAGTTTACCACCAAATCAATACATGATTCTAAATTTTTGTCTAGGATGCTAAGAAATTCTTATATATACTTTTGTTGCATGTTTATCATATAGGGCAGTGCCAGCCTATCTCATACTGATAAAGTTCAGAATTGACCGTTGTTACCATATGCTTCTCCTTTTGTCGTATTTGTCATGTTTCATCTCTGAGTTATTTCTACATTTAATGTTTGATTCATTTTATTGCGCGTCTATACCATGTAGCTCTACCGTATATGATATGAAACTATGGAAAATAAAGATGTCAATCTACCTTTTGTTGTGATTACAGCTCGTGCTATATGTCCTTGTTCAGATTTAAAGCTATCTGGTCATGTGGCAATCCCACCGGTGGATACTGGAGTGTAAGATGGTGTAGATAATTATTTTATGTTGGTATTATTAGTGGGTCAAATTATATGTTGTCTTAGATGAATGATTGTTATATGTTCAAGGGCTACCTGCAAGTTTGTTTTGTTTTCTCAATTTGTATATCTGCAGTGTCGGTCATGTGATGTAATATGGCGAAATTGGTGTGTTCGGTCTCTTTATTCATATGACCTTGAAAGAATATTGGTGTTTTTTTCTTTGGAATGTCTTTTTGAATCAACATCTATATTGACTTAATTTTTGGTATGCTTAGAGGATTTTTCAACAGGAGGTACAGGTAGGTATATTTCGTTGTTAGCATAGGTTTTTTGTGAACATGAAGTCCATACTTTTAGTTCTGAAAACACGAAGGTAGCAGGCCAAAATTAAATACACTTATTTTGTATTAGGCTTGCTCGCATTGAAATCAGGATGCTAGCAAATTTGTTTCTACTTAGAAATTATAGGTGTGAGTTCAGTTTTGGTTTACCTTATATAGCATCAGTTTTTAAAAACTTGATATCACAGATGAGATTATATGCTATGTATTTCCTTATTTGCTGCTTATGTCTCTTTGTATAGTAAGATATGCTAATCAGTACAAATGTATATGTTTCTTTAGTTCTTATTGCGCTGATTTTGCTTTGCACTATGTCTGTAGGCGATAAGATTATCTCGCATGGCAGTGCCGCGCAACATTATCGAGTAACTGGCCTTAGGTATATATATATATGTTTTTTTTGCGATAGGCCTTAGGTATATATGATGAAGGTCTCAATAGGATGGGGTCAGAAAAAGTAGTTGCTTGGATCAGATTTGACCTGCCTGGTAGGCAGAATCCTTATGAAAATATCTGGAGATCCATACTTAGGAGAATCTCGGCATGAAGGTGATCCGACAGATCACGGAGGAGACGGGGTACAATATGGATGATGTGAACTATCGTTTATGTGATGAATTTCGTGAAAATATTACAGAATTCTATCACGTTGCTAGAGTGACAACACAGATGACTTACTATGCTAGAGAAAGGGTGTGTATTTCCCTTGGTTTGCTTGATGAAGTAGCACAACGACTCTCTTGCATCTTTGACGAGTAAGAAGACATGTTGTCTTTTTCTTAATCTAAGAAGTAAGAAATCACTAGATAACAATTCCTTGGCTAGCCGAATGGACGAGGTTGCTAAGGAGCTATTTAGGCTTGGCACGACGAATCTGGATTAGACAAAACCTGTCAACCATGCTACTTCAGAGAAGCGGACGATGTTTCTATGGACAACGCGAAGGTGCCTAGGAATGGAATCTATGTGAAGATTTTGGTTGCCTAGCTTAGAAATGGAGTTTAGGTGAAACTTTTGGTTGGCAGGTCTTGTGACTTAGCTATGTGTGTCGTAATAGTGTTTTAGCGTTGTAGACAGTGAAGAAAGTTGAACATTTGGCTGTGTAGAACATTGTCATTTTGGTTACAACCCTAAAAAATAGCTGCCTACTCAGATAGAAATGGAAAACATTAGGGCCACGCATAACCACGCGTGAGCGGTACGCCTACACCCCAGACATACCCACTAGCCCGCCATAACTCCTGCATTGCACTTCTACACACCCACACCTCACACCAAGCCAATCTAATGACCTGGCAACATATTCTAACCAAAACAAAACACCAAAGTACACATCACGCTCAGCATGTCATGTAGGAACGGTAGGCAGCCGGCGCAGCAAAGCGCGCTGCTCCGTCTAGTGAAAGATTTATGCTTAGAGTTCGCGGACCCAAAATCCTCAAGCCACGGACTTTGTCCCCACAGATTTACTCACATATATGGAAAGTATTTGTGTATTATGTGGTAGAAGAAATCCAAAGAATTTTGGGATAAAAAAGTCAGGCTGCCACAACGTGAGACACTAGTGGAAACAACCCCTTTCGTCCAGGCGGCCAGGGGGCATCTGTCCCGGTCGCACAAAAACCCGGGACAAATGCTATGCATTGGTCCCGGTTCGGTTGCCCGAGGCAGCAGAAACCACCTGGGGGCATCTGTCCCGGTTCGTGGGGAGGCATTGGTCCCGGTTTGTGGCACGACCCGGGACCAATACCTAGCCACAGGCCACGTGGCACGCGCATGGGCATTGGTCCCGGTTTGTGGCACGAACCGGGACCAATACCTAGCCACAGACCCACAAATAGTCTTTTTATCCACCCCATTCAACCAATTTCCAAACGCATTTGTAATATTGGTTGAAGATATTTTCTCTCCAAAATCAGAAATACAAGCTAAACCTAAGTAGAAGACCTCTGCTGGTGGTAGAAGAAGCTGCGCTTAATGTCCGGCCACGATATTCGTCTCCGTTGCACAACTCCCAACAAAAAACAGCATTCACATTAGGCGCTGCGTTAATGTCCAACCACTCTCTACCCTCCTCTTTGAAGGTCGACCGCCCACACATTTCAGAAACGAAGCGCCAGTCATCTTCCTATTGCCGCTCTGCGACTCGCACATGCCGGCCGCCACATGAGGTCAGGCATCGACGCCGCAAAGTATGCATTCACATTAGGAGGGGGACATGCATTTCGATAGATAAACAAGGCACAGTACATAATGGCAAGATTGGATCTAAATCTAAACGGAGAGCATAGATCTAAATAAACAAGGCAGTACATAATGGCAAAAGTGCATCGATCTACTAGTCATACTCCTGCCTAGGCCTATAGTACATGTACTCGTAGTCGTCGTAGTCGCCGCCGCCGTCGTCGTCACTATCGTCTGACGGTGCTCTGCACTCCCTCGGAGGATCACGACTCCAGGACTGGGCCTGAGGGTAGCGCAGGCGGGGGATATCGCCGGCCCTGATGTAGTCCATGACGCTCTGTAGAGTCCGGCCGGACCACCATAGCCGACGACCGGCCTCGTGAAAGTTCCCAGGAGGCAGACCGTCCTCCTCATACCTGGCGAGTGCCCTCACGCCGATTGATGAAGAAGACATCCCAAGTATGCTGGTTATCGGGATGCCAACTGGGATTCCTCCGCTCCGGCGTGAGCTCGTGGTAGTAGTGGTTCGTGATGGCCGCCCGACGCGCCACACCTTGAGGAAGAGGAGGGACCGGCACTCCTCCGGCGCTCAGCATCCAACCGGCGGGAACGTTGTAGCCGCACGGGCAGGGTAGTTCGAGGCGGAAAGTGCCTCCGCCTGGATGAATGTTAGAGTGGGTACGGTAGAAGCCATGAGAGAGTGGTGAGTTTGTATGTGTTTATGCCAATGGTGTGGCAATGCATACATATATATAGCGAGAAGAAAACATCGATCCCTTTAGTCCCGGTTGGGGACACCAACCGGGACTAAATGGGTTAGGGTTTCATTGGGAAACGGATCATCCCTTTAGTCCCGGTTGGGAAACCAACCGGGACTAAATGGGAATTAGGGTTTCGTTTGGACCAATCAGATAGAATCACACGTATCGTGTGTTTCTTTCAAGCGCTCGTGAGTCGTTGGATCCGGGTGTTTTTTTTTGAGCTGTTGTGAGCCGTTCGATCAGGGCTACGGTGTGTTTCTTTCGAGCTGCTGTGAGCCGTTGGATGAGGTGTTTCTTAACCGTTGGATCAAAACCCTAGCTCAACACTTTTTGAGCCAGAGGACCCTATATATAGCCCAGCTTCATACACCCCGGTCAGTTCATCTCTCAAATACAAAACATCCGGATTCGCCATCATACGTCCAACCGTGCATTTGGTATGCATATATGCACCCAGTAGCCACGGTTGGGCTGTGTGATGGCGATACCGTTTGTTTTGTTCTACAGCCCTTTAAGGTTTGATACATCATATATTCAGTTCATCGAGCAAATACAAAACATCCGATTCGACATCATACGTCCTGCCGTGCATTTGGGTCAGTGTTTAACACATTCTTCCCCCTTTAACACATTCATCCATGCATGCTTGGGTCAGTGTTCACTTTGAGCTCGGGTAGTAATGTGCACGGGAACATCACCACCGGCTTCCGCGGCGTCCCGCAAGATGAAAAAAAAAAATTATTATTCATCTGCTAGATAAAACAACTTCCATATTTGCCAATAACCACTTTTTTTTTTTTGGAGTAGACTTCTATATATACATTCAGATTTTCGTTTGATCGGACTGGTTCTCCGTCAGGTAGTGAGAAGTAATGAAGCTCGATCTTTTTCCATTGCCCAGCGCCATATTTCTCAACACCCTTGGCTAGCTTAATCACTTCGTCCTATGTCCAGTGCTTGTCATCTTTCCTATATTGACCTCCCTGCCGAAGGCACATTCTGTAAGTATCGCCATGGCTTGGGCTCTTCCATGAAGTGGTAATTTTCGACCTGTAGAATACAAATGAAGTATCGGTTGATATTATGTTTCTGATGACGATTGTGCAGATGGTTGGATGGTTTATAGGAGTTTCGTGCATTACAGATCCTAAACACCTGTTTGTAAATGCATGGTGCTACCAGCATAAGGGAGATAGTTGATCAAGGAAGAAAAATGGTAATAGTTTTATATTTCTTATTATTATCTGGCTAGGAAGAGGAATAGTAGATGGAGGCCAATCAAGAGGATCAGCCAGTATGTTTGCCCAAATCTGAGCTTCATCCGCTGCTTCATTGTATGCTTGGCTCAGTGAGGAGCTACCACCTGTTCAATGAATGTGCAAAACTGAGTGCAGGGCTAAAATAAGTGTTCCGTATTCATTCGACAATACACACGACAGTACATGGTAAATCTTAAATATATGTGCAGAACAGAATGCTTACCGCATCCCCCTCGGTATTCGTTTGTTTTCTCTTTTTAATAAAAGAATTTGTATTCCGGCGACACTGCTTTTAATGTAATTATTACTAATTTTAAAACAATATAAGATATTTATATTTAAATTAAGTGTAAATAGTGAAATAGTTAATAGTTAGAATAGTTAGAATAATTATTTAGGAAAACAGAAAACGGATTTGAATTATTTACGCAATTTCAAACAATTTTAATGTTGTAATTTTTTCGTAATTTGAAAGTATGTAGAAGTTATTCACTTACATATTTAAGATATTCAAAATTTGGCGCTAAAACAATTGGCGCGCCGGCCCACTGGTTCTGGCGCGGGCGACCAGCCGGCCCTTCCGTCCCGGTTGTTGCCACCAACCGGGACGAAGGGTCTTTCGTCCCGGTTGGTGGCACCAACCGGGACGGAAGGGTCTTTCGTCCCGGTTGTTGCCACCAACCGGGACGAAAGGGTCATAGGATATAAACACGTCACCGCTCCTTTCAGTTCCAGACCGCGCGCAGGGACCAAATCGACGCCGCCAGGCTGCCCAATTTTTCCGTCCCCCCGCGCCGCCCCCTCGCCCCGTCGGCATCCGCGCCGCCCCCTCGCCCCGTCGGCATCCTCCTCTGTGGCGCCGCTCCCGACTCCGTCGAGCGCACCCACCCCCCCTAGCGCCCTCTCCCGTTCGCGGCCGCGCGCCGCCCCTCTAGGTCCCGTCGCTGCCCCGCCCGCCGCCCCTCGATCCCGTCGCTGCCCCGCGCCGCCCCTCGATCCCGTCGCTGCCCGCCGCCGCCGCTGCCCCCGCCGCCGGCCCGCCGCTGCCCCAAGAGGAGGTAAAAGGCCTGCCTCCATCTCGCCCTAATCTGGGGCCTTTTTTGTTTTTCTTCCTTTTTTACTTAATTACTGTTTTTTTATTATTGTTAGAATTATTAGTTTACAAATGTTAGAAATTTTAGTTTATGAATGTTAGAATTTTAGATTAGACTTATTTACTTTAAATTTGTTTAGAATTGATATAAAAAATTTAAGAATGTTAGAGCATGTCTAACAGACCCCCTATATATATGGCCCAAAACCCGTATAATAACCGCTGATATACGGGTTGGGCTATACCCGGCCATCTAGCAGACCCCGTAAATGGACCACCCCGAACGATTTTTTACAAGTTTGGGTAGGGGACGGCCCGTCGACCCCTAGATGTGCGGGTCGGGAGGGATATAGAGGGCCAACCCTCTAGCTCGTGCGAGCTAGGGCGCGCTGAAGATCTTTTGAGAGTATGGACAGAGTTTACTTTGTCTAGAAATAACAACAGCAATTAAAATTCAGATATGAAGAGGCATCCCTGATGCCCCTGTTAGAAGAGAGCAAATCAACACTAAAATGAAGAAAACAGATATTGCTGTTGTATGAATGTGTTGAAGAAGCAAAGACAGGACCAAAGGTTACCAAATTTGCTGGTAACCTTTGGTCCCGTCTTTGCTTCTTCAACACATTCATACAGCAGCAATATCTGTTTTCTTCGTTTTAGTGTTGCTTTGCTCTCCTCTAACACGGGCATTAGTCTGGTGAGTTACTAAAAAATCTTCTTTTTGGGGTTTCCTCAAGTTTGTCCGAGTATTTTCACTGCCTCATTCTCTTTTGTTTTTCGCCTGTTCCTGCCTGCTATACAGGTCATACCAGAGTGGTTTCTGAACTATTTTGGAGGAAAGATACCAGGAACTGTCAAATTACAAGCCCCTAATGGTATTGCATTTGATGTTGGAGAGTTATGGAGAACATGAACAGAATAATCCTCAAGTATGGGTTCCGCCCACCCATACTTGAGGATTGTTCTGTTCATGTTCTCCATAACTCCAACATCAAATGCAATACCATTAGGGGCTTGTAATTTGACAGTTCCTGGTATCTTTCCTCTAAAATAGTTCAGAAACCACTCTGGTATGACCTGTAGCACGCAGGAACAGGTGAAAAACAAAAGAGAATGAGGCAGTGAAAATACTCGGACAAACTTGAGGAAACCCAAAAAAGAAGATTTTATAGTAACTCACCAGGCTATGCATGAAAATGTCCAAAACCCTGTAGACGCGTTTTAGGGGCGAAAACATAAGGGGTCTGTTAGACATGCTCTTAGGGGGCGAAAACATATAAGGGGTCCGTTAGACATGCTCTTAGAAATTTAAGAATGCTAGAAATGTTATCGTATGTTTAAATATTATTATGCATGTGCAATTTTAATGAATTGGATCTGAAATATATACTTACTCTTTTTGTATATTATGGAGCCAAGAGACGAAGATGCCGAAAATATGATCGAGGGTTTAATCCGCGGGCCCGACGTAGAGCCCGATGTGAGCCAGTGGATGAACGACTCCGGTGAGGGAGATCCGGTGCTCACCCAGGGAGACGACTCCGATGAGGGAGAAGCCGACGGCTCCGATGTGGGAGCAGCCGACGGCTCCGGTGGAACCATACAAATTACAAACACCGGCTCCGAGGTGCATATATATATATATGTTAATTAATGAAGCATCCGTTGTCTATACATGTATTAACAGTCTTTATATTTTTAGCCATCCGGTTCAAATATATCAACCGGAAAAAAGACTAAACGAGGCGCAACAAAGAAGTTGAAAGATACAGAAAGATACAGGATCGACACGATCACAGCAGACGGCGCACCCGAGCTTCCCGCTGATGTTGCCCAAAAATTTGTGAAGCAATGCGGAGTGCTAGTTAGAGATCACATCCCGATCACTGTTAATGAGTGGAATGAGCCAAAAGATCCGCGGAAACAAGGAATTTCATATGTCGGCAAAATAGCCAAAGATCATCTTTTCTCAAAGATTTTGGCTAATTTCAACTTACCCGTGCCGGAGGTGGACGAGAATGAAGCGGATGTGACTGAGGCCGATGTTACTAAAATGAAACATGAGATACGGAAAAGGTCAAAGCGTGGACCCTGAAAAAGATGGCCGAGCAATTCAAAAACTGGAAGAAAAGATTGAACCTTGATTATGTTAAGAAGAACAAGACTCCTGATTTCACTCAAGGGTATGAGAAAATAAAACCCGTATGGCCAGACTTCGTGAAGTACAAGCTGGCAGAGAATGAACTGGAAAGGACGAAAACAAATGAGAAAAACGCCGGCAAAAAGGTATATCACCATGTTATGGGGCAAGGTGGCTACAAGGGTTCTAGTCCCAAGTGGGAGACATGGGAGAACAACCTGATTCAGCAGGGGATCACTCCCGAGCCGTTCTTGTGGGTCGAGCGGACAAGGTCATGGTTCTACGGGCATGGGGGCAGGTTGGACGCCGAAGGAAAAGCAATATATAACCTAAGGCATAAAAAGAGTCATCCTCTACCCATAGAGAAGCTGAGAGACGCAATAAAGGACGTTAAAGATGGGAAGTTCGTGCCAGATAGAGAGAACGACGAGCTCACACGAGCCCTAGGGAATAAGGAACACGGAGGGCGTACACGAGGCACAAAAGGCACTCCTCCGTGGAGTGTTGCGTTCGACTCCACCAAAAAGTTATACCCAGATAGAAGCCGTCAACGTAAAAAGGACAAGGAGGCAGCTGAAGCAGAGAATCAGGCAAACTGGAGGCGTCAACTTGAAGAAATGGTAAAGCTGACACAGGATGTAGCAAAGAAGCAGCAAGACCAAATTAACACACTTAGCCAGCAGATAGTGTCTACCGGCGCATCAGTACACATGCTAGAAGTTGAAGCTGAGGCTCCCGACGCCGCACATTCTCATCGCAAAAGCAGCGTTGCGTCCACGCAGCTACCGGATGATGATGCACCACCGATGATTTACCCGGTGGACGAGATCACGGAAATGACATCCTGTGAGCTCCACGTGAAGGTCGTCAATATAACCATCAAGGCGGCGGCCGGATATGTCTTACCGATTGGCAACGAACCAACTCACCATTGTCTCCCGGTTCCACGGGGCTACGCTGTTGTTGGGGTCGATGAAGTTGCCAACGGATTCGAGCGGGTAAAGCTTGATTTTCCTGAAGGTGAAGACGAAGAGTTGACTGAACTCGGAGAAGCCAAGAACTCGACCGTTCTATGGCTAAAGGAATGCATTGTGCTCACAAATCAGACGGCAAAGCCATCGAATTCTCGCATTTCTCCAGCGCAAAAGTCTCCAGCGCGGTCGTCTTCGCAACGCATGCCGTCTCCGGCGCGGTCGCCTACGCCGTGCACGTCTCCAGCGCGGTCGCCTACGCCGCGCGTCAGCCCTCTCCGCCCACTAAGTTTCTGCCGAAACGTAAAAAATCACCGAAACGTCAACGGTCACCCCTCCCGAAGGTACCAAAAGAGGTACCCAAGTTACCTTACGACTATACTACCCGAGGAAACCCAGAAAATCGCAAAGGACGAATACGATGCGTGGAAATCAAAGCGGAAGGAGAAGCAAAAGCCAGATTTCCCTGAGACCGAAGAAGAGATAGAACGATCTTGGAAAATGGTGAAGACTCTTCATCAACCCGAGCCGAGTCTGTCATCTGACTATGACCGCTCTATTCTGAAGTCACACCAGGAATGGTGCGGTCAACGAAGAGTAGTAGCGCAAGCGGGAAAAAGGGGAAATCAGTTGCTCAACTCGGAGAGCAGAAAAACAATCCACGTCCCCGCTCAAAGTGATTTCCAATACCAGGTGGGGCCGAGCACTAATATTGCTGATGAGGATATTGATCCGGAGTTTATAACACTGTATGCAGACAAGGCAGCTGATGCGGGTTTGTCCATTGCTGCGTATATGCAAACAGTGAACTACTTCCCCGCAGCTGAATGTGCGTACAAATACGAGTCCGGGCAGCCTCTTGTCAAACCCGAGGAGATAAAGAATCTACCAACGAAAATGCGAAGAGTGCATAATTGGTATATGCAAGCCGCTATGAATCTGAGGACTGGCTATGTCTCAGCGTTAAGGACGAGCACTATGGAACTGGAAATGGAATTGTTATGATTCAATTTGAGGAATTGTTTCAGTTATACCAGCAGCAGGCCCTCGACAAATCTATCCTTAGTGCCTATTGTCTGTAAGCACTTATTTCTCTAGCTCACCTCATTCAATTGCATATATTCATATATATATATATATATATATATATATATATATATATATATATATAGTACACTCATATATTATAATTGCAGAATGAAGATTCTCGAATGCAAAAGAGATGGAATCTAGGATATTGGGTTCATTGATCCAAATATTATTTATGAAAAGATTCTTCGGCAATCTCCCAAGGATACAGAAAATAATATTCTGAGGGCAATAATATTTAACCAACACCGACGGGAAATACTATTTCCTTACAACTTCAAGTAAGTGTGTTACTCTGTTGTAAACATTCTGTTTTCCTTACTCGATGTTCATTGTATAATTGATGAGTTCTGCGTGCGCAGCTTCCACTATATTCTGCTAATCTTCCAAATTGACAAAGGAAAAGTAATTGTAATGGACTCAAAACGTAAACCCCTCTCAATGTGGGCTGACATGCAGGAAATGATCCAGCGGTAATTTCAATCTTTATTAATTTCAGTATTTATATATTGCAATATATCGACTACTTTGTTTCATTTTCGGATATCAAGTAATTACTAACTCTTTTTATTCTTTTTCTTTCTCGGGTAGGGTTTGGAAGAGGTTCATAAGGAAGTCTCCCGGTGAATGGGAAAACAACTTACATTTGATGTTGTGCAAGTAAGTACTATCTAGATCCGTGCCCATCTCCATTATCATGCCTGGTTGATTATTATTTTGATTGAAACAATCTTCTCGTATAGTGCTTGCAACAAGGAGATGGGAATAACTTGTGTGGATACTACGTTTGCGAGTTCATTCGTCAGACCACATCTCCCAAGGGCAGAAATTTAAAACAACTTCATGTACGTTAATCGTCAATTCTTCTTATTACTATCTATTTTAGTTACTTAGCTTCATATATTTTAGTGACCACTCTTCTTTATATTAGATCGAACGGCTTCGGGACGGTCTTCTACCTAGGGACCGCATACGAGCAATTCAGGAGGAAATTGCGGGCTTCTTAGATGCAGAGGTCATAAACGTACATGGAGAGTACCATGCCTCCGGTTGGAACTAAGTTTGATTTTGTAATACACTCCATCGGTCATGTAATATGATCGATATACTTTGCTTCTGTAATATAAGTGTTTCTTATTCTGCTTTATATACTTATTCACTCGTGCGATCCGGGGGCTCGGTGGAGGGTACTCTTCTCGAGGTCCGGGGAGGGGCCGCCAGGAGGTCTCGGGGACCAAAAAAACGGAAATTGTAAAGCCCTGCCGCGGCAGAGAAAAGGGCAAAAGCCCTGCCGCGGCAGAAGGGGCATGCATCCCGGGTCGTATTCAGAACCGGGACTAATAGCCCTGGCCAGGTTCCAGCGCTCGGGCCACGTGGTCAGCCCCATTTGTCCCGGGTCCTGCCACAACCGGGACCAATGGGGAGGGATATTTGTCCCGGATGCCCCGTCCCGGTTGCACAACCGGGACAAAAGGGGGCCTACGAACCGGGACTAAAGCCCCTGTTTCCACTAGTGAGAGTGGTGTGATGGAACCCAAGTGAAAGGAGGACGAGGAAAGAAAGTGGACCTAGGATCCAAGAAATTAAGCGTTGTTGTTTCCTTGACTGTTTCAAACTAATAACGGTACGTGCTTGTCGACCACTGAGAACTGAAAGCAACAGATTTGACCGACGACACAGAAATTATCTGAAAAAGGGTTCCATATTTATTGTGTTTTTTTTCCACGTGGCCGATGACCCACCTTTCGAGCAGTGAAACAGAAGTACTGGCCTACTGGGCTTGACCTTCTCAGAGCATCTCTAATAGTTGTAAGATAGGTGTTGATAGATTTTGCTACGTAGGATTTTTGATGATGTGGCATAAAATAAATGAGGTGAGAGAGTGAGGTTGTATGTTCATGAACCAACAACCCTTGCACAAGCTCCGAGGTAGAATAGAGAGAGGTCTTGCAAATTCTCTTACCTCCTATTGGCCAAATTACATATAACCATTAGAGTGGTTTTAAGATGTGTTGTTGGTTGATGACATGTACAATTTTACCAACAAGCTAACCAACAAACTGTTAAAGATGCCCTCAAAGTAATAATGCAGTCGTAGAGAAATTCATTTTTGGCACCCGCCGGGTGCATATGCACCTGGTTTTTAAAATCTGAAGCAAAAGTTCATGGATACACTCCATATTTTATATCTGCACAAAGCGTTTCGTGAAAAGTTGACATTTATTTGTCTTGTATAAAAACGATAAAAATGGCCTCGTGAAGAAAACTATTGTTCCGTTCGTAAAACGACATCTGGAACACATAGGATGTTAACATTTTTTTCAATTTTTTGACATCTCAAATTTTGTTAAAATTCGATTTTAAATGCCGGGAGTATTTGCACCCGGGAGATAAAATGCCACCCCGTCGTCGTACTTTTATTGACTAGCAGGGAGTTCCGAAAGGAAACAGATATGGCGTAGCTGAAAAGGAAAAAAAAAACAGATATGGCGTATGAGCTAAAAAAAAGTTCGAGTGGTTCTTTTTTCCAAGTGACCATCTGTGATTTTGATGGTACATAAGCGCACTTTGTTGATCTTCTGGCAGAAGAAAAACAAGAACCTGCTGTAGTCTTGTGTTAGCTTGGCATGGCGGCCATGGGCGTCATCATGCTGCTCCTCCTACTTACACCGTCTCTGGTATACTCCGACGAGTTCTGCGAGAACGTCAAGGCCGTCGCAGACACTCTCTCCAAGAACGCCTCCGCCTCCCCAGTACACTTCGCCACCGCCACCTACGGCAAAGCCCCCAGCGTCGTCTACGCGCTCGCGCTCTGCCACGGCGACGACTGTGGCGGGTGCATCGCCAACTGGTTCAGCCTGGCGCTAAACCAGACGCGGTGCGCCAGCGTCGGCTACACCTACCGGGATTGCATCGTCGTCTACGGAGGCGCCGGCAACAACATCCTAGCAGCACCTTCGAACTCCACGGGAGGGTACGGCGACAACACGCCGCCATATGAGGACTGGAACATCAAGAATATCTCCGGCGACGTCCCCCTCATCGTCGGACTCAAAAGCGAGCTGCTGGTGGCGACTGCAGAGAAGGCGGCCAGCATGGTTCCGAGCCGGTATGCCACTGGGGTCATGAACTTGGAGAGAGTGACGACGTTCCCGAACGTGTACTCCGAGGCGCAGTGCACCCCGGACCTGTCCGCCGACGACTGCTCGGCGTGCCTTCGCCGTCTCCTCGGCATGGTCAACTCCACCATGGCCCTGCGTATGGGTGGACAGATGGGTGTCACGCGGTGCTATTTTAGGTACGAGACGTACAACTTCTACAATGCCCAGCCCCTGCTAAGCCTGCCATCCTCGCCGGCGCCGGCGGCAGCTCCGACTCTATCCAAACACAGGAGTAAGTCGGAGTATGTAGCGAATAGAACACCGTGTACTACTTATGATCATCGCCGTTAATTAACATTATTGTTTACATGTGTGATATTAGGGAGCATGTTATGGGTAATTCCCGTAGTTGTAGTTCCTCTAACCGCAGCAGCATTTATCGTCTTCATTTGTTACTCTCGTCGTCTTAAAAGGCAAAGAAAAGGTATGCTAATTATACTCATACTGTATTCTTTACAGTTTGTGGTAATTCTTGTTTGCGAATTAATGCTACAAGTATGCGATTTCTTCCACGCACAAAAAAGTACGATTTTTTCTGCTGATAATGTTACAGGATCAAGGAGGCAAGGAAAAAATTCGGAGTTCTCTTTGTTTGACTTTGAAGAGCTACTGGAGGCCACAAGTAATTTTGCTGAAGAAAACATACTTGGACAAGGTGGCTTTGGGACTGTCTACAAGGTAAACTAGTAGGCTCGTGAGGCTTTCATCTTTTATCGTGGCCTATTTAGCAGCCTAATTCGACCTCTTCTAGTATAAAACCTAGCTGATGACATTTTGTATGTACCCCTGCAAAAAAGGATGACATTTATAAGAACGGGAGTGGGGAATTAGTTACCGCGTAGAATGGGAAGAGCCTAACTTTTGAATAAATATTTTCTTCCCCAGGGCCAGCTTCCAGAGGGGTTGGAGATAGGGGTTAAGAGACTTGCTTCACATTCAGGACAGGGTGTCGTAGAGTTTCAAAATGAACTCCAGCTCATAGCCAAACTCCAACACACGAATTTGGTTAGGCTCTTGGGAGGTTGCTCTCAAGAAGAGGAGAAACTATTGGTCTATGAATACTTGCCAAACAAAAGCCTGGATTTCTTTATCTTTGGTATGCATTTTCCTTTCTTAATTTACATTAATTATTGCACTGCTTTCCTTAGTTGATTCAATTTTACAAAAAAAAAATTGCATTTGTCTAGGTGTTTTTTCTCCCGTTGCATTTAATATCTAATTAATTGTTGCGTAGATGAGAATAGAAGAGCTTTGCTGGATTGGCCAAAACTTGTAGCAATAATTGAGGGGGTAGCACATGGACTTCTCTACCTACATAAGCACTCTCGGTTGCTTGTCGTACATCGAGATCTTAAACCGAG
Organism: Alopecurus myosuroides; assembly: GCA_028641055.1. Lineage (NCBI taxonomy): Eukaryota > Viridiplantae > Streptophyta > Magnoliopsida > Poales > Poaceae > Alopecurus > Alopecurus myosuroides. Next base: position 553,573,541 of record CM054058.1, read on the forward strand.
CAACATTCTCCTGGACAGCGAGATGAATCCCAAAATTTCAGATTTTGGGTTAGCAAAAATTTTTAGCTCAAACGACGCTGAAGGAAACACTACAAGAAGAGTAGTTGGCACATAGTAAGTTTCATAGAAAAAAAACCCAGTTGCAGTTTGACATGTTATAGTTCAATAGTGAAAAGTAATCTTGACATGTATCATATACCATTTTAGTGGCTACATGGCCCCTGAGTACGCTTCAAAGGGCATCTTCTCTGTTAAATCCGATGTCTTCAGCTTTGGTGTTGTCATCATGGAGATCCTCAGTGGAAAACGGAATTCTGGTCACCAACAATGTGGAGATTTCATTAATCTGCTTGCACATGTGAGCATATACACACAAACTCAAGCATGTTAAATTTTACTGACATTTTCTACACAACCTAATTTGTGTAATGGAATTCTTAACAGGCATGGAAATTATGGCAAGATGGAAAGTGGATCGATCTCGTTGATGCATCTTTGGTTCCCCATATTCACTCGACAAAGATGATGAGGTGCTTTAACATAGCATTGTTGTGTGTACAAGCCAATGCAGCCGATCGACCAACCATGGGAGATGTTGTTTCAATGCTAAGCAGTGAGACTATGATGTTGGATGAGCCTAAGGAGCCAGCATATATAAATGTAAGAGTGGGAAATGAAGAGGCGTCCACTGCTCCCGAGTCATACAGTATTAATGATCTAACCATATCTGTCACAATTCCTAGATAGTGTTCTTCGACGTGTTATGTGTTTCAGATGTGAGATTGTTGACCCTAAATGTAAGAGTAGGAAATGAAAAGAATATAAAAAAAAATCTTCCAAACTAGTTGGAGTACATAATTAGCTGCTTTTTACATACTCCTACCTTTTATTCTCTTTTCTTTTAAATTTCCGAAAAAAAAGGATCTAACGTTAATAATGAGCATGTTTTTTTTTACCTTTTCTGTCCTGCAAAACTCAAACACATTTTGGTAGGCAGCGTACAATAAAACACAATTCTGGATGGTGCCAAATGCGTTTTGATTCTGTTAAACTGTTTTAAAAATAATGGTTGGATACGTGCGGAAAATTTACAACTACTATATCTAGAGTGTTTCTACGAAAAAAAATTATAAACACCAATGTCTAGAGTGGATAGTGCCAAGGATAGCAGGTGTACCTCCCCAGGGCATTGGACCTAGCTTGAAGAGTCCCCAACACGTCACTTGTGGGGTCCCGACGTGGTACAATTGGTGAAAAAGGGTGTCTATTGATCTCACGAACGGAGCTAATTACCGGAGGAAACCGAGTTCCCCCCCCCCCCCCCCCCCCGCTACAGTACCCCGTTCAGAGTCCACCGCCGTCTTCGTCTAGTTCCGGCCATCCCCGGCGCTAGCGCTCGCGCTGGCTGCTGCGGCGATGAGGTAGGGTGTCGGCCCCCCTGTACAGCAGTAGTCTAGGTTTCCTTCTCAGTAGTTTGTTTCGTTCTTCGAGTGTTGGCGGCATGTCGTCTGGGATTTCTGCGCAGGTGAGTCTGATCCTCGCCGGTGTGGTGTTGCTGCTGCTGCTCTCCGGTCTCAAGCTCTCGCGGTGGGAGTGGGACTCCAAGGAGATGGCGACGGGATCCCATTTCTCGCATAAGATCGACGGAGAGCCTCTGGATCTGGAGCGCTCTTGATTCCTCTCCGAGAAAAGCGAAGAAGCAGTCGCTGATTATCCGCTGGCCGGCCGTGGAGGCGAGGAGCGGACTGAAGCAGTCGCTGATTATCCGCTGGCCGGCCGTGGAGGCGAGGAGCGGACTGAGGATGCTGCTGCTGCTTCCTCTTTCTTCGATTGGATCCTGGTTACTCGCTGCATCGACGAGCTAATCACGCGAAGCATCTTCTGCTTCCGCGTCTCAAGGCCAGGAGGGTGGCCTATCTTCAACCTCCGTAATGGAGGCCTGCCGGAGAAGCCGCCAGGGCTCGACGCCGTTCAAAGCGCAAGTGGTTCGTCCCCGCGCTTCGAGCGACTGCTGGCGGCTGCGCTCCATCGTCGGCCTGGGAGAGCTTCGAGCACCCTGTGCTCCGTCCTCGGCGCATCTGGCCTGGAGGACGCCGGCGATTCGGTGGTGGGGAGGATGCTGGACCTGATTGAGTTTTACTTTTCGTTCCAGGGTCCTCAATGTAACTTTCCAGTCCTTTTTTCGAAGTCCAAGGTCTATAGGGCAAGTATTGTTAGGGGTCTGGATGAAAATTGTACCCACCAAGTGTAACGATCTTGCAGCTTCTGGGGTCTTCGACCCCCTATCTGTTCAAAAAAAAATAAGTTGCTCATTGTTCTTTTCTCCGATGGGCGACGGTGCTCTGTTTGTAAAGATGAAAATACATAACGTGAGCCGTGACCGTGACAGGAGAGAAACGGCGTAAGAAAGGGAGTCATCAGGTGGGGGCGTGTTACTTCCATCAATGTGGAAATTTTGGACGTGTGATTTGTTCCTTTCACAAGGGAACGGCCAGTCATCCTAGAAGTTCGGTACCCTTTCACACACGTCTAGTTCTTGTGGAAATTTTGGACGTGTGATTTGTTCCGGTCTTATTCTAGAGAGAGTGTTAGCCAAGTGAACAAATTTTGCCGAAAAAAGAATAACATTCCTGCTGGCCAGGAGCTGGTAGACCGAGTGTGAGTCAAGTGAATAAGTTAATAGTTGGAAAGCAACACCAACAGACTGGCCGGCCACTGCATAGAATTTCTTCACGTTCTTCCAAGTCATCCACTGCATTTCCCATTTTCCATGGTGACCGAGCGGCGTGGAAATAGTGCATATGGACCGAGTGAATAATTATTGACTCTCCGACAAAAACTGGCACATTTCTTTGCATTTTCCATTTGAAAGCAACTACACTTCTACATACAAAGACAATTTGGGCAGATGATGGACACAGCTCCTCCCATCACTTCGCCTCCACGTGTCAGCGACCACACATCTGGCTACCAGTCAGAGAATCCAAGTCCAGCAGAAGATATAACACCAGGAAAATATCTAGTCACGGTGCAAATTTTAGTTCGATCTATATTTATATTAAAATGAGTGAATCTAGACACTAAATATGTCTACATACACATTTTTTTTTTCATATGAATGAAGACCAAATTAATGTATATACACTACTAGAGAATGACCTACTCCAACACAAAATACCCCCGACGAATAGAATAGGCCGTGCGCCTACGTTACTTAGCCCTGGGGAACAAAGATCTAATGCGCCGGTGTAACCTAGTTTACCACCAGCGAATAAAACTAGTAAGCGCCGGTGCTAAGTGCACGGCCACCCCAGGAATTTTTTCAAATACCCCTGGCGAATTCTTGTGAAGTGCGTCGGCGGTACAAAAAATACCCCCGGCGAATTCTTGTGAAGGGCGCCAGCGCTACCCGAAACAGAAATTTCACACACACCCCCCCCCCTGTACAAAAAAACAAACCCCCCCCCCCCCTCCCCAACGCCTTTCCGGTTTTCTTTTTAAAAAAGCGAAAAATGATAAAAACTTCAAAAAAAAAATAAACTCCTTTGAGATCTAGGTAGGGCTTAAGGTCTAATTTTTGGGAAAAATTAGAAACATGAATTTTGACTTTTTATTCAAAAGTATGTGAAAAAGGTAAAATGGGCATAAATTTTGCATATGATGTCGAAAAATAAGTTTAATACCTTAAAAAAAAACTAGAGCAAATTTCCAACACCAAGGAAATTTGAGGTAAACCCAGGTGAGGTTTTCTCAGATTCGTCAAATTCAAAAAGGGGGGAAATTTATTTCAACAAGATGATTTTTTCCTACAAAATTGAAAGAAAAATGAAAAAATACCCCTGACGAAATATTGTCATTTGTGCACCGGTGTTAAGCGAAGGAGAAATTTGAACTCGAATCCCGGCCCCGCTCTCTCTTACCTCCATATATTCACCCCCTTCGTTCTCCTTCCTCGCTACTTATTTCTCTTTCTCTCCCTCTCAGTTCTCCTTCCTCGGTCTCCTCACCGACCATGGCCACCTCCTCCCCGTCGAGCACGGCGGCCACCTCCTCACCAACCACGGCGGCTACCTCCACTCCGTCAAGCACAACAGCCACCTCCTCACCGACGACAACCGCGGCCACCTCCTCCCCAACGACCACCACAGACACCTCCTCACCCCCACGACGGCCACCTCCTCACCGACCACGGCGGCCACCTCCTCTCCGACGACAACCACGGCCACCTCCTCCCCGACGACCACCGCAGCCACCTCCTCACCAACCATCGCGGACACCTCCTCACCGTGGCAACCCCCTCTACTGCTCCTTGTGTCGCCACCATGCCCCGCCGACGGTGATCCCCGCGGAGGCCAGATCGAGATCCAGATCTCGCCGCTTTATTTTGGCACCCGCAGAAATTAGCGTTGGCGCACTATAACAGATACCCCCCGCGAATAGTTACGGCCTACACATATGTATTATTCGCCAGCGCTACTTCCAGATACCACGGGCGAACATGACTTATGCGTTGCGCCGACAGTAAGGGCGTTACCACCGGCGTGTAGGTCACTGGTGAACCGATGTTCGCCTGCGGTAAGCCTATTTTGTACGCAGGCGGTAAGGTTTTCTCCAATAGTGGTACCGTGACTTATAAAAATGAACGGAGGAAGTAGTAAATTTGGGAACTTTGTGGCTCGCAAACACATCTTGTGATTAGGGCTGAAATTAAATTTTGAACTCAGCGAGTTAAACGAGTAGCTCATAACTCTACTTGGTTTGGGTCAAACTCATTATCAACGAGGCGAGCTGAGTTTTCCGTTTCGATAGTAAACGAGTTCAATCTAAACGGACTGAGTTTATCGAGTACTCATTTAGCTCGCTTAACTCTGTAAAAAGAATGGCTACATGATATTCTTGTTTATGTGAACAATTTTTCTTGATTATTGTAGTTTATGGATTATAAGTTATTTGATGGTGACATATTTTTATTGAATATCGTAATGATTGCATTATACATGCTTAAATAATTAAAAATAATTGTATATAAAACATATTATGTCGACTTTCACCGTTTTACAAAATTAAACGAGTTAAATATTAAAGATGTACATACAATATATGATGTTGACTTTTCACAATTTTAAAAATTTAAACGAGCAGCTCACGAGCTACTCACGAGTTCATCAAGCCGAGCCTGGCTCAACTCGGCTCAAAATCCAGGCCTACTTCTGATCACCCACATATTTATTTCAGATTTTTGTGACACTTATAAATTTGAATTTTGATGAATGGTAATATCTAGCGATGCCACAAATTTAGGTGATACCATGATACCACTCATCAAATTCAAATTTACAATTGTTAAAAAATTCCGAACAAAATTTATGGGTGTTCACAAGATATATGTTTACATTTTCTGAAATTTTCACAACCAAATTCAAAATACTCGCGAAGAAAAAAAAAGGGACAAATTGCTATGTGAATAATATCATTTTGTCTTATTGTGGCACTATTCATGTTGGATTGTATTTTTCTTGTTTCTCTACATATATTTAGAATTTGGCTATGCAAATTTTAGGGCTTATATAAACACGCATATTGTGATCGCCCACATATTTATTTCGGAGTATTTGGACACTTATAAATTTGTCGATGGATGGTATCATCGTATCACTGGATATTTTAAAATGTGGTATAGCTGGATATTTTCCCTGGTACATTCTGCCGGCCGGCGGCAGCCGGTGGACCGAGTGCGAGTCAAGTGAATAATTCTAAGTCATCAAACCTAGTTGCTTTCTATAAAGCAGGACGATCTTGCCTTTTTCTCTACAAATTAATTCTAAGTCAAGAGACTGGACGGCCATTGCATAAACTTTATTTGCAGTTTTCCATGTGAAACCAACGACAATAAAAAACATCTAGGGCAGGCAGAAACCCTTTGTGTAGTACTAGTAGTCAGGAAGCATTGGCGTCAGTCCCAGGCACACGGTTAGCTAGCATGGTTAGCGTGCTGGTGCTCCTTCTCCTCATGCCGGCGTCGGCAACGGCAATCGGGATCGTCTGCGGTGGCAACCACACCGCCAACAGCACTTACGAGTCCAGCCTCGCTGTACTCGCTGCCACCCTCCCTGGCAACGCCTCCTCCTCTTCGCAGCTCTTCGCCACCGCCACCATCGGCGCGGTGCACGCGCTTGCGCTCTGCCGCCGCGACACCGTCAATACCACCGCGTGCAGAGACTGCGTCGCCTCCTCTTTCAAGTACGCGCAGAAGATGTGCCCGGGCGGCAAGACGGACACTGTCTACTACGATTACGACGAGGTGGACGCCCTGCAACCCGGCTGCATCCTCGGCTTCTCCAGTGACGCCGGCTACCTCAGTCCGGCATCAAGTATCACCGGAAATATCACTGGAAACGGTACGTTCTTCCAGTACTGGAACACGGTGAGCATCCCTGGCAGCGCCAGCGTCGTCGCCGCTGCTGTCCAGGAGCTCCTCAACAAGACGGCACAGAACGCAGCCGCCGCAGTGAGGGGGTTCGCCACAGCGTTCATGGACTCCATCGGCAGCGGCGCCCCAACACTCTACTCCCTGGCGCAATGCACGCCGGACCTGTCCAAAGGCGACTGCCTGGCGTGCCTCCAGCGGCTCGTCCGCACTGTCAACGCCACCAACTCTGTGCGGAAAGGAGGAAGGATCTTCGTGCTCCGCTGCAACATCAGATTCGAGGCCTTTATGTTCTACACCGACAAGAACCTACGGCGGATTCCATTTCCACCTCTAGCATCCATTGCTCCGGCACCGGCGCCTGCTCAAGCTCCAACAGGCAAGGATATATATTAATGTATATATGTGATGAACAATCCGCTCGTGCAAAACAATTCAAATATGACGATGGTGTCCAGAAGACTCTTGATTAATTTGTCGGCATATTTTCATGGCTTATACTAATTGGTGCATGCTTTGATGTTTAATCTTGTAGGACATGGAACCAAACCTTGGGTAATAGCCTTATCAGTAGCAGCTCCGGTAGCACTGCTGGTTGCTTTCTGCTTCATCGTTTACTGTTGTCGCCTGAGAAGAAGGCACACAAAAGGTGGCCAAATTAGTTACTGAAATGCTCAACAGAAACATAAAGAGTCATAATTACATAGATCAATATTGATAGTGCAAGTTCATAATTTTCAGGTAAAGTGGCCTTACAGGAAAAACGAACTCACGAGTTTCAAGGAGATGAACTAATTTGGGAAATGGAAGGAGAGTTGTCTGAGTTTTCAGTATTTGAGTTTAATCAGATATTAGAGGCTACAAGTAACTTTTCTGAGGAAAACAAACTTGGCGAAGGTGGATTTGGCCCTGTTTATAAGGTAAACATGTAACACCATTTTATACTCTGTGTTTTCTAGGCAATACAAAATGCTCCCAAGCCTCCTTGGAGTATAGAAACAATGATTTAAGAGAAAAAAACTTGATCCGTGGAAGTGTGTAAATGTGCTTTTACTCAGCATGAGGGAACCGTGAATTAATTTTTCCATCATAAAGCAACCCGGATTGTTGCATGCATATTGATAAAAAAAATGTTTATTTTTCCTAGGGCCAATTTCCTGAGGGAATAGAGATAGCAGTTAAGAGACTTGATTCAGATTCAGATCAAGGTTTCATAGAGTTCAAAAATGAAGTTGAGCTCATAGCCAAACTTCAACACAGAAATTTGGTTAGGCTCATGGGATGTTGCTCTCAAGGAAAGGAGAAAGTACTGGTCTATGAATACTTGCCAAACAAAAGCTTGGACTTCTTCATCTTTGGTACAGATTTGCATTTTCAGATTCATATACTTAATATTATCTGTCATAATGGAACACTAAGATTTTGTTCAAATGATGCTTTAGATGTTTTTTCCTCTGTTATAATAACATATAATTTACATGCAGATGAAGATAGAAAAGTTCTACTAGACTGGGACAAACGTTTGACAATAATTGTAGGAATAGCAGAAGGACTTCTTTACCTACATAAGCACTCTAGGTTGCGTGTTATACATCGGGATCTTAAACCAAGCAACATTCTCTTGGATAGCGAAATGATTGCTAAGATTTCAGATTTTGGACTAGCAAAATATTTAGCTCAAATAACAATGAAGAAAATACTACGAGAAAGGTGGTTGGTACATAGTAAGTCTCCTCTGAATTACTCCATATATGAACATTTCAATTACAGCTCAACCATTTTTTTTTTTTGAAAGCACTCAACCATATATATAGTAACTGGACACATATTGTTACATTATTTTAGTGGCTACATGGCACCCGAGTACGCTTCCCATGGACTCTTCTCTATCAAATCGGATGTATTCAGCTTTGGTGTTTTAGTTCTCGAGATCCTTAGTGGGAAAAGGAATTCCCATGAGTGTGGAGCTTTCATCAACCTTATTGGACATGTGAGTGCATGTTTACACATCCATATAATAAGAAAAACATGATTTGTTTATTGTGTGTCCTGCCTTATTATTTGATGAAATATTAAATAGGCTTGGCAATTATTTGAAGAGGAAAGATGGATTGAAATCATTGATGAGGCACTGCCTCCGAACGGTCATCCGGCAGAAATGATGAGGTTCATTAACATTGCGTTGTTGTGTGTACAAGAGAATGCAATTGATCGGCCGACCATGCTGGATGTTGTTGCAATGCTGAGCAGCAAGACTATGAACTTATATAAGCCTAAACACCCGGCATATTTCAGTTTAAGTGTAGGCGACAAAGAAGCATCCACTGCTACTCAGCCTTGTAGTGTTAATGATGTGACTATGTCTACGATAACAGCTAGATAGTTTATCTTTGTATCAATGTTGGTTTTTTACTTCGATGTCGTGTAGTGCATAAGTGTTTTAAGTATGTAGTCCATAAGTTCTTATCTTTCTCTTAACTGTACTGTATTTTGGTGGCTAGCCAAAACCATGTGTATTTTACCGATTTTGAAATAAAAATATGTACATTTTGGTGGTCATGCATGTTTTAGTGGTTAAAAAGTTTTCCAAACAATGTGGCTAATGATCCATGGAGGTATGAATATGATATTAAGAAGTTATCAATATGTAATGCCAAAGTGCTTAAAAAATTCAGCTATTATGGATGGTCAGCAATACAGCGTCATGGGTGCGCCAATGTGCATGAAATAAAAATGTTTGACGAAATATAATAATGTACGGCCTCTGTTTCACTAAGCTAACTTATATCGGTAGGCTTGCCTCACTGGAGGTTTCGTTCGTGGGACATATCATTATTTGGATAAGTTGAGAGAAGAGTAGATGACTACATAAAACTTGTAGCAAATCCGTCAAGCAAGAAAAATGGATCCTGGAGTGACACACAGAAAGCAAAGCTCCAGCAAGCAAGAATCGGCACGGTTTAGGCATGCCATGGCCCATGGATTACACAGGAACACTAGTATCTGTTCAGCGGGTTGGATTTGTCTTAGGCTGAGATAACATCCAATCTAGTGAGGTTAGTGTTTATCCTTACCTGAGCTACCAAATCACAGAGACTGAATTGAATTTTAGTACCTGCGACGAGGAGAACGAGGAGGAAGTTGCAAACGAGTTACCCGAGCCATCATGCGCACTGACGGGTGCTAACAGCAGAATCAGCCCTGCTGGCGACCTGCTCGGAGACGGGAGTGAGAGAGAAGGGGGCAAAAAAAGTGGTAACAACTCAAGAGTCACATCACGGGCCGAGGGAGACGCGGCATTCTGGGCATCGATACTGGGAACAGGGCTTTTCAGTTTCTACACCTGAAGCAAAGCCACTGCCTGGCACATGCAGTTCAGGTGCGGACTCAGCCGTCCGTCCGGCCAGCATACAGTTCACAACTCTGTATGAACAAAAGCAACGAATTAGAGTTATACAACCAAGACCACAATATGAACTTCCGAAATCATTGCTTTGTAGGAGTAGTTGCAAGCAATCTCCAGTCAAATCTAGAAGGTTTCAGTAGAGTGCATTACAATTATGGAAGGCCATGCAAATCCACAAATCATACTCACCCATACAAATACAGGAAGGGTACAAGAAACATCATAGGCCAGGAAATACCATAGCATACCTAGCACGTTGACACGAGGCTAGTCCATCTTGGCCAAAACAATCTCAGAATACGAAGTACATAACAAAGACGTAGCTGTTGATACATGAGAGCACTGCATACATCAGTGCTAATCGTTTTTTGCGAAAACGCAAAAGCTTTGCATTTCATTACTTGATAGAAAGAGAGTTTATGTACAATCCTCAAAGGAGGTCACCCAACGATACAACTCAACCCAAAAGCACTAAGACTAAGGAAGAAGTTGACCAAGCTCTTTAGCCCCCGCTTGCACCCAATCGCGAGCTTCAGCTTTGATCGTAGCCAAGAGAGCGTTGATCGAAGGACTCGCATTGTCGAAGACCGTGGCGTTGTGCTGCTTCCAGATCCACCAGGCTGTCAGCATGATAAGCGTCGAGGTGCCTTTGCGTAGCAGGCTAGGGGTGGAGTGCAGGGTCAGGGACCACCAACCCACAAAGTCGTCTTCGGCTTCCGGGGGCCTGAAGGTAGATCAAATCCAGGACAACACCTCATACCAAAGCGTCCGAGAGAACGAGCATCCCGTGAAGATGTGGGACATCGACTCGGTCGTTTGGTCGCAAAGAGGGCAGCGCGCCGGATGGGGTAAGGCACGGTTCGCAAGCCTCTCCCCCGTCTAGCAACGGTCCATGCATGCGAGCCAAACAAAGAACTTCACCCTTGGTGGAGCCCACATCTTCCAGGTGAGCTTCCCGCTTGTAGACTCAATGGCCCCGTGGAACAGTGCGGCGTAACAGGACCTAGAGGAGTACTCGGCGTTCTGCGTCCATCGCCAGGTCAGTCGATCCGGCACCTCGGACAACTGAATCCCTTGAGTTAGTCTCCAGGTCTGCACATATTGCCAAAGGGCGAGAGGGGAACAAGCTCCTGAGATATCCCCTATCCAACGACGCTCAAGGATCGCCTCCCGAACCGTACGGCGCTTCCAGCGCCTCTTGGGGACAAGCGCGAATAGAGCGGGCGCTAAATCTCGCAGGGACTTCCCCTCAACCCATTTATCCACCCAAAACAGCGCCTCTGACCATCTCCTAGCGACATCTCAGTAGAGGCCGCGAAGATGGCGCGCTCCCTCTTGGAGAATTGCAAGTCCAAGTCTTTCCAAGGTCTATCGACGTCTGTGCGCATCTTCCATAGCCAGCGCACCCGAAGGCTGATGGAAGTACGGTGTAGGTCCGGGATGCCGAGGCCACCAAGGTGGAGTGGTCGACAAACCCATGCCCAGTTGACGTGGCAGTGCCCACCCTTAGCTTCCGTCCGTCCCACCCACAGAAAGCCGCGGAGGATCTTCTCTATCTTCTGTAAGGTCTTCTTGTTGACTGACAGCACAATAAGTTGATGGAGGGGGATCGCCGCTAAAACTGCTTTAATCAACGCGAGTCGCCCCGCCTTTGGCATCATTGCGGCCTTCCAGGAGGGGAGCTTATCAGCGATCCGGTCAATAGTGGGTTGGAGGGATTCACCGGAGAGCTTCCGCAACCCCAGCGGGATCCCCATGTACTTCACGGGGAAGGGGGCGATCTGACATCCAATGGTAGTGGCCGCCAGGGTTGTCTCCTCGTCGGTACATCCTATCGGGGAGATGGAGCACTTTGCGAAGTTCGTCCGAAGGCCCGTGGCGTCCCCAAAGAGCGCAAGAATTTCTCTAATCGCGCGCATCTCTCTAGCCTCGGCATGTCCGAAGATGACCACATCATCCGCGTAGAGCGAGACTGAGGAGAGCGAGAGTGTGTGCTAGCGGGAGAGCCTGTGGAGAATTCCTAGCTCTGCAGCCTTAAGCAGCAACCTGTTCAGCGTGCGCATAACCAGCACAAACAGCTGCGGGGATAAGGAATCACCCTGGCGTAGACCGCTGTCGAATCCCTGACTCAACAAATCCCTTCGGTGAACCTATCGGGTTTCGATTAGGAGAACCCATGAGCGCTGGTGGAATCGTCGGCTAGACAGGGGGCGAGATTTACCCAGGTTCGGGGCCCTCGTAGAGGTAAAACCCTTACTCCTGCCTCTTGTCGATCTGTATTGATGATTAGATCGGTTACAAAGGTGATGCTCGAATCAAGAGTAGGTCTCGAGTTCAAGGCTTTTGGTCGTGCGGTGTTGCTTAGTCCTCTCTCGGGGGCTCTCCTAGCTTTATATAGGCGGCCAGGTCTCGAGTTCTACCCGGAGAGGACTCCAACGCTAGCTAGGTCGGTTACATGTTTCCTAACTTAACCCGCACGTTTAGTGCGGGTGGGCTTCACGTGGGCCTTCTGGAGTATTCCAAGGGCTCCTCTTCTTGGGCCTTCACCTTGGGCCTGAGAGGGGGTGTCCTTATCCGCAGGATCCAGAATCCATAGCTTCGTCAGTAGCCCCCGAGCGTTTACTCGAGTGGGAATTTTTCAGTCGAGTAGATGCTCAAACCTTTTTTGGCCTTGCTTTTTCTTTTGAATAAATAGCTTGGTTGCTTACTGTTTTAAAGGGTGTGTTCCCTGTGCAATGAGTCCTTATGCTCGAGCGTCGAGCGACTTAGGTGCCTGTTATTGCGTCTTTATTTGCAGAAGGATGCGGCACAGTAGCTTGGCTCTCCCGAGAGATCAGGGCCAATTAATTGCGACTAGGGAAAAAACATTCCTGGCCTACACAGATTCGAGACCTCCGACTCGAACCCGATAAGGTGATTGTTGCGACTGGGCCGTTGTGGACTTATCGAGTCGAACTTAACCTATGGGTGTACCCGGCGCGTCCGCTAGGATTTTTCTTCGTGTTGTTGACACGGAACTATACCGGAGGACGCAGCTTTCGAGTGCGATTCCAGGCCCGTAAGAAAGATCTTTTTGGGTCTTACCTTCATATTCGAAGAATATGGCATCCGGATGTGCCTAGTCGGCTAAACAATCCAGGTTTTTATGATGTAGAAATATCATGCGTGAATGGAGGTAGGTTTTTTCTACCCGAATGATTGTTTAAGACTCAGTCGAAAGAGTTTTCGTACTGTAGATAGTCGTGCCCATATGAAAGAGTTTTCATGTTTGGACTGTTGCGCCTATACGAAAGAGTTTTCGTGTATAGTATAGTTCTCTTGTTTTAAAGAGCTCTTGCTCCATGATTTATTCGTAAAAGAATTGCCTTTAGTCGAAGGAATTTCATACGAAGCTATTTTCGTGTTTGAATTGTCCATTCGAAAGTTCTTGAATTTGATGATGCGTGCCATGACGTCATGGCACACTTTTCTTCTCCCGATGGGACGTGACGGAGTGGTAGCAGATGGGCTGGCTCACCTAGTCAGCTTTTTGACCGGGAAACGAGACGCCGCTTCCGTTTTTTACGCGAACTGCGCAGTAAATGCGCACGATCTTCTGTTAAGATCGTGGCACGGAACAACGTTCACCGCCCCTTCGTTTCATCTTCACACGTGGTGGCTGCGATACGTGCCACGTAGCGCATCGAGTGGCTGAGATTGACCCGCTCCGTGTATAAATACGGGACTTAGCGCTGCGGTAAAATTTTCCCAGCCTTCGCCTTCAACCATCTTCTTCCTCGTGCTCATCTTCCTCCTTGCGCTCGAGCTCACACTGTTAGCCATGGCCGGAGGCAAAAGACGTGGTGCTGCCGCTTCCGCATCCGGAGAAGTTTCCGCGCAACCTGCGCCTCGGGCCGGCGACTGGCGCTCGCCCAATACCACCGCGAAGAGCATCAAGGAGATGGAGCGGGAGGGGCTGCTGCCGGTTGAATCTGAGAAACGGGTGCGCCTCGGGAAGAAGGAAGAGGTACCAAACCCGCAATCGAACGAGCGCGTGGTCTTCGCGGACCACGTGTCTCGGGGCCTTTCCTTCCCTCTCCATCCTTTTCTCCTCGGGTTGCTGTATGTCTATGGTATACAGCTTCACGATCTTCCTCCGAACGCGGTGCAGCACATTTCGTGCTTCATCGTTTTCTGCGAATGTTTCCTTGGCATTCGCCCTCATTGGGCGCTTTGGAAGGCCCTCTTCAAAGTTCGCATCTTCCGCGAGAAATCGCGGGTGGACTCCAAGCCTAGCGAGCCGCTGCGCACAGGCGGCTTCGGGATCCAGGCGCGACTGGAGAGCAGCTACTTCAACATGCACTTCGTCGACTCCGCCCAAGGCTGGCGGAAAAAGTGGTTTTACGTCATTGACAACAGCTCGGGTGGGATCGTGGAATTCCACCCGTTCGCTGTTTTGAAGAGGCGGAAATCCTGGGCGCACAAGCTGTCAGCCGAAGAAACCCAGGTCGTCACGCCCCTACTCGCAAGAGTGTCCGCTCTCCGGGATCAAACCGCCGGAGTGGTACTCAACGGGCTGCACCTGGCGAGTATTTTTCTGAAGCGCAGGATCCAACCGCTGCAGCAAAGGCCTTCCACCATGTGGCAATACCAAGGCGCTGAAGACCCTAGCCGAGTGAGCCGCGAGGAACTTTCGAACGTTGAGTTCGAGAAGAAAATCGCGGCTGTCACCAGCTTGAAGGTGGGGGAGAAGTTCCCCGACTGCTCAGTCGAAGCCTTCGACGCTTCGAAACCTCCACCAGCCGAGGTTAGTTTTATCCTTCCTGTCCGTCATTATTTTCTTCTTTGCTTTGAATCTTTGGTCGACTGAAATTTTTCTTGCCTCCCTCTTCCGTCTTTGTAGAGCTTAGCGGTGGCGAACTGCTACCCGCCAGTTGCGGGAGAGGACGCCTCGGAGTTATTAGCGAGTCACCTAGACGGCTTAGCCGATACCAGTGTAGCTGATGCTTCCTCGAGCTCCGAGGACGATTCTTCGGATGATGCGGAGGGCTCGAATGGCGGCCTTCGTCGTTGCAAGCGTCGTCGGGTAGAGGACGATAACGAGGCTACTTCCAAGGATAATTCCTTAGAGGAATCGCCTGGGAAGGCCCCTATCTCCGCGACTCCACTTCGCTCCCTCGCCCCTTCGCCTTCATTCCCAGTAATCGCAACCGCTTGGAACACGGATTTGCTGGATGAAGATGAAGATGACGAGTAAGTTATTTTCCTCGTTCTTAGTCGAACGTTCTTTCTTCTGCGCTTATGTTTGATTCCTTGTTCTTTTTTGCTGCAGTGTGCAGGCCATCAGCCCTCGCAGGTACGCTTCTTTTGTTCCTCCCGAAAAGAGGAACAAAGCAGGAACTGCGGGTGGAACTCCGAATGCTGGCACCGTCCAGAATTCTCCCAGCGCAGCTCCCAATGCGGCGACTGCGGAACGTGAAGCTCCTAGCTTTGCCGCCAGGACTTCAGCTTCGAAAGAAGCGACGGACAGCTCCGCAGATCCTCTCTCCCGCGCCACGGGCCAGGTAAACTTTGTAGTTTGTCTTCGAATTTTTATCGGGTGCACGACGGTGCTCCCGATGGGAGTAGCCCCCGAGGCTGTAGTCGATTGCTTGCGATCGGCTACAGGCTCAAAATCTTGTTTTATTTTCTTCGTCTTGATTTTTATCGGGTGCACGACAGTGCCCCCGATGGGAGTAGCCCCCGAGGCTGTAGTCGATTGAATTCAATCGGGTACAGGCTCTAATTTATATCTTCTAATTCTTCTACTTCTGTACTTTTGCAGTCACTTGTTGACTCGCTTGCGGCGATTGGTCGCCGCGTTGTTCTTGCCGAATCGAAATGCGAGAGGCTTCAGTCACACTGCAGTCGATTCCACACCGAGAACGAGCTCCTTAAGAGTAAGTCTCATTGTCTTCTTTTGTTTCTGTTCTCGTGTCCATTCTTGATGTATAACAAATGTTATTGTGCAGCTCAACTCGAACATTCGGAGTCCGAGAGAGTCAAGCTTTCTGAGCGGGCAACCACTCAGGAAGCTGATTTGGCGGCTGTTAGACAAGAGCTGGAGGCCTCCCGCATGCGGTCGGAGGATCTTGATAGGCAACTCGCGGATGCGAGAAAAGCTTTGAAGGATCAAGAGGAAGCTGGCAATAAGGCCGACTCTGACCTTGTCACGTTCCTCCGTCCCCTTTCTGAGTGTTTCGCGGGTAAGTGGCCTAGGCTCTCGCAATTGTATCTTTTATCCTGGTGATCTTTCGAAATTTTGACATTCTTTTCCTTTGAAGGTCTTCTGGATGTTCCTTTGGAGATCCCTGGGATCCAGCGAGTAGATGTGCTAACCGACACACTTGCTCAACTCAAGAGGCACGCCGAAGGAGTGTGCTCCTTGATTGGCGATGCCACCCAAGTGTTGTCGCAACTGCACAGTCGCTTCCTCGCCAACGCTGTACCTCCATCCGCGCTAGACGGCCTGCTGAAGATCTTCTCGGAGGGCAATCTCCTGGATGCTTACGCGGTCGCCCAGTCGAGTCTCTGGCGAAGACTGCGATCTAGTTTGCGCTGGCACACGGAGTCAACGGTTTGGAGGAGGCGTACTCGGCTCTTCCAGTAGACCCCTCGACGGGCAAAAAGGTACGGCTCTCTCGTTTTGGCGAGCAGGCCACCATTCTTGCTTTCTTGCTCGAAGCTTGAGCTATTTGCTCGACTGAAAGGAGGGGCGACTGTCGCTAGTGGGAGCACCACTGTAGCTTCTTAGTTTTGTTCTTCTTTTTCCTTTCCTTCGTGAATGTAATGAACCTTGGGATGTATTCCCGTATTTTCATCGTCTTTAATCGAAGTGTTCGTTCTGGAAATTGCTTCCCGTAGTTTGTATATTTTCTCCCGATGGGAGTAGCCCCCGAGCACTTTTGTCGGATGTGCGACTAGAAATACTTCGAATAGGGCTTCTTACTTCTGTCCTTGTATTCTTCCAGGCTACCGGGGTAGTTGCAGAATCTTCGAGTGGACATGCTACTCCAGTAAATCCCCTTGTTGCCGCTGTTGGCACCTATGCTGGTCTTCGTGATAAGGTCCGGGAGGGTGAGCGTCAGCTTAAAGCTCTGCGCGGTATAGCCGATGTGGCGAAGTCCAAGCAGAAACTGGCGGCTGAACGTGAGCAGTTTCTGATGGATGAATTATCGTTGGTTGCGAGGGATTTGCTGTGTAAGTAATACAGCCCCCGTGTCTTCTTTTTGCTTTGTTTCCTTAGCTGATCAAGCATGGTTGCTCTTCAGTTGTCAGACCTGATGACAGGGAAGAAAAGCAGTGGGTGGAAAACCATATAGTTCAGGAGGCTGGTAGCTCAAATCCTCATGCGAGTAACTTCTGGTCTGATCGCAGTCGAGGATTTGTGATGGCCACCTTGAAGTTCCGTGTTCTGCAAGCGAGAATTCACGTGAGTTCTTTTCACGAGGTCCTGATTGCGATGAACGCTGCTTTCTACCCACTCGAAAGGGGTCCTGGAGACTGGAGCTATCTTCTCAGGTTGTATGGACGTGAAGGAGAGGTTCGCGCGTGTGTGCGCAATCAAATGACATGCGGCGCGGTTGTAGCTCTATCCTTTGTCCGAATATGGTATCCTGAAGTAGATTTTATCTCCGTAGCCAGGCTCCCAGATGATCCAATCGATGATATTTTCCTCCTTCTATGATGCTGTTCGTCCTGCAGCGGAGAAAATCATCCGATTGTCCTCTGAGGAGGTAGATAGAGTTTTGGCGACTGAGAATGCTCAGCGCTTTGATTGATTGTCGGATGCGCATATCCTGTATCCTTGTATAGTTTGTAAAACTGTTGTAGGGTGTATAACCTTGTATGTATGCTTTTTTCCTGTAATGCTTAGTTGTAGGTGTAGCCCCCGTGTGTTTATGGGGTGTGTTCCTGTAACTTTTGAGCGTGTAAAAATAGGAAGTTGCGAGTGAGTATGATGGAGAAACCATGTTTTTTATTGCGATGACTGAGAAGCCATGTATTCGAGCTACAAGATGGCTAGCATAGCCTTATTTGTTGTGAGAACAAGTAAACCTAGGGATAGAATTTGCGGAGGTGCGCAATATTCCAAGGATTGGAATAGATTCCTCCAGTCGATGGATTCTTCAACCTGTAGGCTCCGCCTGGGATGACTTCGTGTATGATGAAGGGTCCGTCCCAGGGTGGTTCGAGCTTATGTCCTTCCTTCTGCTTGAGTCGCAGCACTAGATCTCCAACCGCGAATGCTCTGTGGCGTATGCGGCGACTATGATAGTTTCGCAGGGATTGCTGATATACTGCGGATCTGGCGAGTGCGATGTCCCGCATTTCGTCGAGTGCATCCATATCTTCCGCGAGTGCCCTGTTAGAGGTTTCTTCGCTGTAGGGCACAACTCGTGGGGCGCTGAATCGAACGTCCTCGAAGAGGACTGCTTCTGCCCCGTATACCATGAAAAATGGCGTGTATTTTGTAGATAGGTTAGGAGTTGTGCGTAGGCTCCATAGTATGGAGGGTAATTCGTCCGCCCAATGTCCTGCCGCGGGGTGTAGACGATCGAGTAGGCGTTTCTTGATGCCAGCCGAAACTAAGCCTGGATCTCTCTCTTGTCCGTTCGTTTGCGGGTGGGCAACTGAAGCAAACTTGAAGTTGATGCCTTTTTCCTCGCAGAACTGTTGCGTTTCCTTTGCTGTGAAATTTGTACCATTGTCTGTAATGATGTCGTGTGCCACACCAAATCTGCATACAATGGAGTCGAGGAACTTGACGACGCATTGGGCACTAGCCGAAGTTACTGGCGTGGCCTCGATCCATTTGGTGAATTTGTCGACTGCGACCAGCAAGTGTGTATATCCTCCAGGGGTGGACTTGCGTAGTGGTCCGACCATGTCTAGCCCCATTGTGCGAAGGGCCAGTCAATGGGTATCATGTGTAATTCCGTAGCAGGTGCATGTGGTCTTGGTGCGAATCGCTGACAGGCATCGCATCGTTCGACCAGGTTCTTTGCATCGGTAGCTGCTGTCAACCAGTAGAATCCTGCTCGGAAGGCCTTCCCCATTATTGTTTTTCAGCTAGCATGATGTCCGCAATCTCCTTGGTGGATGTCATGGAGCAATTCTTTGCCATCTTCGGGTGCGATGCAGCGCTGAAGTATTCCCGAGATGCTTTGCTTGTATAATTCCCCATTCACTACAAGAAATATGTTGATACGTGACCCTCAATTTTTGTCACTAGAAGGTCACGTAGATTGATTCATGACCCCTTTTTGACCAAAAATGGAAAGTCACATACCGAGCGTCTTATTTGATCGTCAATGACTAATTGAATGGAATTGTCATAGACTCTATGACCCAATCAGAGGGGTCATAACCCTATGACCAACTGATTTGGTCATGTGATATCCTGGCATAGCCACGTCACATCCTACGTGGCCAATCCTACGTGGCATAGATTCAGCCCAGTCCATACTGCTCCACCAAATGGGCCAGCCCAATATTTTGGCCCGTTATATAATTTTTTCCTGTAATTTTTTTTGGCAGATTAATAGGCTCATGTAGTCCAGCATAACTTTCTGGGCCTAGGCCTCTTTTGTCCATTTCGAATCTGGGGCACCTTTTTTTTTCATGGTTTTTTTTCATCATTTTATCAAATTCGTTCCATGTTGAGCCCATCGCTAGTTGGGCTGACCTTATATTACAGCCCAGCTATTCTGCAAGAATATTTCACCACAGGCTTATAAGCCCACTCAAATTCAAATCTTTATAAACAAACTTGAATTCAAACATCATTTTGATTCCAGTAAATTTGACTTACAACACTTCCTTCAGAAAAATCATCACAACTACATCATCACACAACTCATCATAAATTACACGCACGCTACACTGATGAAATTCCGTACAATAAAACCACTCTTTGGTAACCATACAATAACCCATGAAATTCTCAAGCCTGCAGCTCTTGAACCATGTTGATACTAGACTTGCATACACTCGAGATGCCAACGGTAGGAGCGCGCTTCTTGCGGATTCCTGCTGAATGCAGTTACATCATGAATGTCAGCTTACAATGCAAACACTACTCCAGATGCTAAACAGAGCCTTAAATGAATCAACATAGAAGAATAAAAAAACTGGAGCCAATACATTATGGTCATATTAAAAAACAAAGTATAGTTCTTTAGAATGATAACACAAATTCAGCTATTACCATGTTTACAAGAAAACACAAACAATATGCATGGCACAATATGAGAACCACGTTCAAATAACACCAGCAGAGAGTGTGGGCAGCAATTACTACTCCGCCAATGCTCGTCTTACAAATACAAACACACTTTGCATACACTTCTACAGAGACCTGTGGATTCAAGTAAACTACAGGGTTATATTAGGACCATTACCTGACGGCAGGCAATCTGCTAGCTGGCGAAAGACACATGCTCAAGGGCTGTCATCTTGCATCCACAACATCTCACATTCATGTCCAGGATACTTGTCATCTCACAAGCATGTGAGTACAATGTACCTGAGATATAACAACATATTCCTGAGAAATACTATCACAATGAACCAAAGAAAGATAGTCAAGTTGAACTTGTAACATATTCCCGAGAAAGAATAAAACTAGCAGATATATTTTCCTAAATCACATAGCTAATTGATTACTCCATCCAAGCTATAAGCACTTCCTTAAGTCATAATACTAGGATGTCTCATACCAAATTACCACAATAACTTTAATTATTAGTGTAAGACAGTGTTGATGTCACATATCATAGGCTATGAAAGTATTACATTGCTACCAGGTACAGCAATTTCTAAGGTTTCAGTTAGTTATGAAAGTATTACATTGCTACCTGAGCAGTTTTACAATAGATGACCTTAATAAGCACGGTGCTGTACAGAAAGGTTTATCATGGCAATCTTTTCTTTTTAAGAGTACAAAAGAAAGGTTTGGAAGAACTAGCTTGAGTTATAGAACATGCACATCCACATTACAGAAATTATGGCCACTAGCAATAATGCGCCTGGGGTATGTAGTACAGGTCCAAAAAAAATTGGCAATATCCTACGTAACCAACGAACAGAGCAATCACAAACTTCCTCTCTATTTAGTATCTCAGAAATTCACAGTAGTCCATTTATAGACGATTTGAACAATGAAAAGTTATGTTCTCACTGAATAAAATCAGCAAGGTAAAAAGACAATTCAACCAAAAGGCTAAAGACAAATATATACAGAAATCTTTGACGGTATTGATGAGGACATGCTTACTGTGAACATACAGATTCTTGTGAGACCACTTCTACTACTGATTGACTGCACACACGTAGGTCTTGGCTGGCCGGACACCCAGCCGCCGTGCGGCCACCCAGGTCTGCACTTCTGCGACGGCCCGAAGCCGCCCTCCACCTGTGTTGTGCCTCCGTAGCCGCAGACACCCGGAGGCTCCTAGGAATGGTGTCGTCGCTCTGCCTGCTGTCCGAGGGCTCCTGCTGACTAGACAACTATGTAGGTGCCGAGCCGCCTCCTATGGCCGTGACACCGCCATGAACTCCAAGCACGAGCTCGCGCATCCTCGCCGGCACTCGTCCTTCGCTCTGCTGTCATGTCAAGTTCCCTCTACCATCTGCAACTCCAGCGAATCTGAGGAATCAACTCCACGCTTAGGCATATAATTCATCACGAATAAAATACTCACTCAAGATCAACAATAGCATCCAAATAATGCATGCCCAAGAGAGTGAAACAAATCTGGTACAAAGTTAGGAAGTTAGTACAGGTAGCCCTCGTCAATGATGTCTAGATGAGTTGACAGAAATCAGCTACACATGCACATATCGCCATACTAGATGCTCAATAAATAGGCGTCCAATTCAGACATCATCTTTTCTCAAAACCATATCCACACGGATTTTTCTGAATGGGGATTGCAACAAGGTGCATATCCAAGCTACCTACGCACCCCCTGTTTCAGAAATCCTGGCACTGAACGCCCATCCGAGGCACTAAAAGAGGAAAAGGGAAGCGACAAGATCTAGTTCCAATTCATCCCGAGCCACAGAATCGGGATCTCACCTGCGTGGAGATGAGGACCTCGGTGGTGAAGGGGAAGTCGCGCAGCCTGCGGAGCGCGAGCGCGTCGAGGCAGCGGCTGGCCTCCGGGGAGGAGCCGCCGTCCTCCTCTGCCGCGGCGTCGGCCGCCTTCTTGGCCGCCTCGAACGTCTCCATCAGCTCCCTCTCCATGGCTGGGTCTGGCGGCGGGATTCGAATCAAAACACTAGCAGCAGGACGTCGACGAGCTTGAGCTTGCTGTGGAGGTCTATACGTGGTCGTAGACGATGGAGAGGAAGCAGTAGAACCAAAACACCTCCTTCTTGTGCTGGATGAAGCGCCGTGTGGTGGCCGGCGTCGTCCACGCGCGTGACGACTTGGATCTGGTAGTCAGGCCAAGCGCACACCGCGGTCCTGCCAGATCGACAGAGCGCCGCGCGTCGTACAACGCACGCGCACCGGAGATCAAGCCAGCCGCGACGGCGTGGTCACTGGGAGGCGGCGGCTGTCTTTACAGCGAGGCTGAGGCGGGAGAACTTGCGGATTTTGCGTGGCCGTCGGGAGCTTGGGGCTCCGAACGGGAGAGGTGGCAGCGGCGGAAGACACAGGGGCGATGGGATCTGAGGAGCCGGAGGCGGGTTTCGGGCTTGGGGAAGAAAGGGCGGCGGGGGGAGAGGAGATTAGGGTTTCGACTGGGGGAGGTGGGTTTCCTTTTGGCTCTACGCGCTCTTTCGGAGTTTGGGGGGGGGGGAATCGGTTTTCGTTTCCCGCGCAGTTGGATAGTCCAAATTTAGGACCTGCCTCTTCTAGACCCCACTACATAGTCCAAATTTAGGCTAACTAGAAGTAATAGTAGAGTAGTTTTGAATTTCAAAAAAAAGTAGAGTAGTTTCGATATTTTAAAAATAAATCGTTTTCTCTGTTTTATTTTAAAACATCAGTATCTATAATTAACGGTTCCATTTTTAGGATGAAATTAATAGTGCATTTCCAAAGATACATGTTGGAACAATCTATCCAAGTTATAAGCCACTCATTCAAATGAATACCATAAGCCATTTGCTTACATAAGCATACACAAAGCATTTCCAAAGACGAACGGTCATGTCCCCCGTTTTGACCGTTTACCGAAACCGGCTTTAAAAATTCCAAAAAATTAAAAAACTCGAAACGATGCAAAGATTCATGGCTTTCGGGCCAAATGACGGATGTTTTGGCCACATCCATGGCATAGTTTGTTTAAACATGACCATATTCCACACAAAGATGCATAGTGTAACAACTAACAATGTTCACGAAGAAAGTTTTATTTTTCGTTGAATAAAAACACCATTTTCCCTTCCCGGAGTGTCAAAACCGGGTTTTTTTGTGAAGCACGTACACAAAATATGTTGCAAAAATGTACAAAGTAAAATTCTAAATATAATAAGTCATGTTTTATCTACAAATAACAAACTTATTACCTCTCAATAGCTCAAAATACACCTCTTTCGAAAAAGACAAATTTCTGCCGATTTCGCTGAAACCGGACCAAATTTGAACTACAGGTGCCTCGTAGTTTTCTCTTTATTTTTTGCAAAAATCATTTTTAGGTAGAAAAGTACCTATTTCAACATAGATACATCAAGAGTTCATCAAGATTCAACACCTAGGTACGAACGGTCATGTCCCCCGTTTTGACCGTTTCCCGAAACCGGCTTTAAAAATTCCAGAAAATTCAAAAAAACTCGAAACGATGCAAGATCTTCGCGTGGTGTTGTTATATATGTCCTATTATCCACCAAAAATAATAAACTTGGAATGCGACAATTTGGTGGAAAATGTGTTCACAGAAATGAGCTATCTCGTACGAAGATTCATGGCTTTCGGGCCAAATGACGGATGTTTTGGCCACATCCATGGCATAGTTTGTTTAAACATGACCATATTCCACACAAAGATGCATAGTGTAACAAATAACAATGTTCACGAAGAAAGTTTTATTTTTCGTTGAATAAAAACACCATTTTCCCTTCCCGGAGTGTCAAAACCGGGTTTTTTTGTGAAGCACGTACACAAAATATGTTGCAAAAATGTACAAAGTAAAATTCTAAATATATTACGTCATGTTTTATCTACAAATAACAAACTTATTACCTCTCAATAGCTCAAAATAAACCTCTTTCGAAAAAGACAAATTTCTGCCGATTCCGCTGAAACCGGACCAAATTTGAACTACAGGTGCCTCGTAGTTTTCTCTTTATTTTTTGCAAAAATCATTTTTAGGTAGACAAGTACCTATTTCAACATAGATACATCAAGAGTTCATCAAGATTCAACACCTAGGTACGAACGGTCATGTCCCCCGTTTTGACCGTTTCCCGAAACCGGCTTTAAAAATTCCAGAAAATTCAAAAAAACTCGAAACGATGCAAGATCTTCGCGTGGTGTTGTTATATATGTCCTATTATCCACCAAAAATAATAAACCTGGAATGCGACAATTTGGTGGAAAATGTGTTCACAGAAATGAGCTATCTCGTACGAAGATTCATGGCTTTCGGGCCAAATGACGGATGTTTTGGCCACATCCATGGCATAGTTTGTTTAAACATGACCATATTCCACACAAAGATGCATAGTGTAACAACTAACAATGTTCACGAAGAAAGTTTTATTTCGTTGAATAAAAACACCATTTTCCCCCTTCCCGGAGTGTCAAAACCGGGTTTTTTTGTGAAGCACGTACACAAAATATGTTGCAAAATGTACAAAGTAAAATTCTAAATATATTACGTCATGTTTTATCTACAAATAACAAACTTATTACCTCTCAATAGCTCAAAATACACCTCTTTCGAAAAAGACAAATTTCTGCCGATTCCGCTGAAACCGGGCCAAATTGAACTACAGGTGCCTCGTAGTTTTCTCTTTATTTTTTGCAAAAATCATTTTTAGGTAGAAAAGTACCTATTTCAACATAGATACATCAAGAGTTCATCAAGATTCAACACCTAGATACGAACGGTCATGTCCCCCGTTTTGACCGTTTCCCGAAACCGGCTTTAAAAATTCCAGAAAATTCAAAAAACTCGAAACGATGCAAGATCTTCGCGTGGTTGTTATATATGTCCTAGTATCCACAAAAAATAATAAACTTGGAATACGACAATTTGGTGGAAAATGTGTTCACAGAAATGAGCTATCTCGTACGAAGATTCATGGCTTTCGGCCAAATGACGGATGTTTTGGCCACATCCATGGCATAGTTTGTTTAAACATGACCATATTCCACACAAAGATGCATAGTGTAACAACTAAACAATGTTCACGAAGAAAGTTTTATTTTTCGTTGAATAAAAACACCATTTTCCCTTCCCGGAGTGTCAAAACCGGGTTTTTTTGTGAAGCACGTACACAAAATATGTTGCAAAAATGTACAAAGTAAAATTCTAAATATATTGCGTCATGTTTTATCTACAAATAACAAACTTATTACCTCTCAATAGCTCAACATACACCTCTTTCGAAAAAGACAAATTCTGCCGATTCCGCTGAAACCGACCAAATTTGAACTACAGGTGCCTCGTAGTTTTCTCTTTATTTTTTGCAAAAATCATTTTTAGGTAGACAAGTACCTATTTCAACATAGATACATCAAGAGTTTCATCAAGATTCAACACCTAGGTACGAACGGTCATGTCCCCCGTTTGACCGTTTCCCGAAACCGGCTTTAAAAATTCCAGAAAATTCAAAAAAACTCGAAACGATGCAAGATCTTCGCGTGGTGTTGTTATATATCCTATTATCCACCAAAAATAATAAACCTGGAATGCGACAATTTGGTGGAAAATGTGTTCACAGAAATGACCTATCTCGTACGAAGATTCATGGCTTTCGGGCCAAATGACGGATGTTTTGGCCACATCCATGGCATAGTTTTTTTAAACATGACATTATTCCACACAAAGATGCATAGTGTAACAACTAACAATGTTCACGAAGAAAGTTTTATTTTTCGTTGAATAAAAACACCATTTCCCTTCCCGGAGTGTCAAAACCGGGTTTTTTTGTGAAGCACGTACACAAAATATGTTGAAAAAATGTACAAAGTAAAATTCTAAATATATTACGTCATGTTTTATCTACAAATAACAAACTTATTACCTCTCAATAGCTCAAAATACACCTCTTTCGAAAAAGACAAATTTCTGCCGATTCCGCTGAAACCGGGCCAAATTTGAACTACAGGTGCCCGTAGTTTTCTCTTTATTTTTTGCAAAAATCATTTTTAGGTAGACAAGTACCTATTTCAACATAGATACATCAAGAGTTCATCAAGATTCAACACCTAGATACGAACGGTCATGTCCCCCGTTTTGACCGTTTCCCGAAACCGGCTTTAAAAATTCCAGAAAATTCAAAAAAACTCGAAACGATGCAAGATCTTCGCGTGGTGTTGTTATATATGTCCTAGTATCCACCAAAAATAATAAACCTGGAATACGACAATTTGGTGGAAAATATGTTCACATAAATGAGCTATCTCGTACGAAGATTCATGGCTTTCGGCCAAATGACGGATGTTTTGGCCACATCCATGGCATAGTTTGTTTAAATGTTTCCATATTCCACCCAAAGATGCATATTGGTACAACTAACAATGTTCACGAAGAAGGTTTTATTTTTCGTTGAATAAAAATACCATTTTCCACTTCCGGAGTGTCAAAACTGAATTTTTTTGTGAAGCACATACACAAAATATGTTGCAAAAATGTACAAAGTAAAATTCTAAATATATTATGTCATATTTTATATACAAATAAAAAGTTTACTACCTCTCAATAGCTCAAAATACACCTCCTTTGAAAAAGACAAATTTCTCTACCGATTCCGCTGAAACCGGGCCAAATTTGAACTACAAGTGCCTCGTAGTTTGCTCGTGATTTTTTGAAAAAATCATTTTTGGGTACCCAATCACCTATTTCAACATAGATACACCAAGAGTTCATCAAGCTTCAACCCCTAGGTATGAACGGTCATGTCCCCCGTTTTGACCGTTTTCAAAAAAATTAATTATGAATCTTCACAATCCTATATGAAGCAATATATAAAACTTAGGGGTATTTTTATTTTATTTTGACTAAAAATGGTCCCTAATAGTATATAATAACAGAATACATATTTAAAAAAAATCGAAACTGGTTTGGTTGAAATTGAAGTTCAAAAGCAAAAGTTATAAAAGAGGACAAAAAAGAAAAATAAGTGAAAAGAGAAAAAAAAAAACTGCCAAAACGGCCAGCCAAGCCTACAACGAGGCCGACCCAGTAGCGAGGCCCATCCCTCCAAGAAGCAGGCCGGCCCAGTCCAGCTTTCCCTAGGACGGTTATTGATAGAAATAGGATAAATGACTAATTGAAACACGAAGTTGTTCATGGGCTGATGGTTAGAGCATGCGAGCTGTAGCGGGAGGTCCTTGGTTCGAATCCTGATGTCTCCTTGTTTTCTGTTTCATTTTTCTTGTCTCACTTCGGATGGCTCTTAGTGGTCAAATAGCTTTGCGCTTCTTATTTGACACAAAATAATTGCTGCCTTGGTGGTTACGTTAGTTGTTGAGGACCTAGTAGGTGCGGGTTCAAATCCTCACTTTTGCATATTTTCTTTTTCATTTTTCTTGTCTCAGTTTCGGATGGCTTCTTAATGGTCAAATAGAGGTGTGCTTTGTATTTATCACAAAAGAAGTGTTGTCTTAGTGGTTATGTGGGTTGTAGAACTCTTGGGAGTTGTGTGTTCAAATCCCCATTTTGCCTATTTTCTTTATTTTCCGTGTATGACGAGGATTGACACGTGGAGGTGACACATAGGCGAAAATTGACATGTGGACATGACACATAGGCAAAAATTGACACGTGGACATGATACATAGGCAAAAATCACTGCCAACATTTCTTTGTTTTCTATGGATGATTAAAAACTGACATGTGGACATGACACATAGGCAAAAATTGACACTGGACATGCCACATAGACAAAAATTGACACGTGGACATGATATATAGGAAAACATTACTGCCAACATTTTCTTTGTTTTCTATGGATGATTAAAAATTGACACGTGGACATAACACATAGGCAAAAATTGACACCTGGACATGACACATAGGCAAAAATTGACACGTGGACATAATACATAGGCAAAAATTACTGCCAACAAACGCATGACCAATTAATTTGGTCTTAGATAAGCAAAAAAAGGGTCATACACCAGGTATCATGTCCTATGACCATCTTGTTAAAGAAAATCATGACTTTTTTGGCAAAAAAGTCATGTGTTTAGTCCCTCCCAAACATGTCATGACCAACAGATTAAACATGGTCATGGATCTATGACAAATTCATCCATGGTCAATAAAAAGGGTCATGTATCAACATATTTCTTGTAGTGATTGACTACCCGAAAGGATTTGCTGCGTCTGATTATTTGTCGAGCCTCGCGTGGGTCAGCCGGGAGCTGTCTGTTGGTCAGGTAGTCGAGATATTTCTGCGTCCAGACTGGCTCGACCAGAAAAACCTGTCATGATATGTCATGAATGAGCTTAATAAGGGCGACTTGCGGGCTGACCTCTGTTTCTGGCACTGCTATCGCTTCTGCAGGTTTCTTGATTTTGACCGATCGCTTGATCATCCGTTCGAAATATATTCCTGGTGGTATGGGTGTATTTGTGGAACCCATATTTGCCAGTCGATTTGCTTCTTCGTTGCTGGATCTTGCGATGTGCTTTAGCTCGCATCCTTTAAAACTTCCTTCGAGTAGATTGTACATGTCGCGATACGCGATCATGTTTTCGGCGATTGCGTCACACTTTTTCATCGTTTGTTGCACAATGAGATTGGAGTTGCCGTAGATCATTAAGCGAGTAGCTCCACAGGAGATTGCCATCTTCATTCCGTGCAGCAAGGCTTCGTATTCTGCGTCGTTGTTTGATGCCGGATCATCTGGTGGAAAGTCCAATCGTAGGACGTATTGCAGCTTGTCTCCCTGAGGGGATATAAGAACAATTCCAGCTCCTGCTCCTTCGTTTCTCTTGGACCCGTCAAAGTACATTATCCAATTGCTCGTGTACTCGGTGTGTCCTGGCGTTTGCAGTTCTGTCCATTCGCTTAGGAATTCAACAAGTACCTGGGATTTGATTGCACTGCGTCCTGCGTAAGTGATGTCCCAAACGCCCAACTCGATGTTCCATTTTGCTATTCTTCCGGATGCCATAGGGTTGTTCATGATTGTCCCGAGTGACGCATCATTAACCACTGTAATGGCGTGTTCCTGGAAATAATGTTTGAGCTTGCGGGCTGTAAGAACGACTCCATATGCGAGCTTCTGGTAGTGAGGGTAGCGTTGCTTGCATGGTGAGAGCACTTCGCTGTTGTAATAAATTGGACGTTGAACTCCGTACGCTTTGCCTTCCTCAGGTCGTTCGACCACAATTGCTGTGCTGATGACCTGGTTTGTGGCGGCTAGGTACAAGAAAAGTGGCTCCCCTTCTCGCGGTGTTGCGAGGATGCGCCTACTTTGCAATGACCGCTTCAAATCTGTGAATGCTTGCTTAGTTTCTGATGTCCACTCGAATTTGTCTGTCTTCTTCAACAACTTGTAGAAGGGTAATGCCTGCTCTCCCAATCGTGCGATGAATCTTCTTAGGGCGGCTAATCGCCCTGCGAGCTGTTAGACTCCGCGCAGGTTGGTTGGCTCCTTCATGGTTAAGATGGCTTGTATTTTCTCCGGGTTGGCTTCAATGCCTCTGGCGGATACCAGGTAGCCGAGAAGTTTTCCTGCCGGAACGCCAAAGACACATTTGGTCGGATTGAGCTTGATCCTGTACGCGTTGAGGGCGTCGAATGTTTCTCTAATATCTTCAAGGAGTGTGTCCTCAACTCGAGTCTTGATGACAATGTCGTCAACATACACTGGCACGTTCTTGCCAATGAGGTTGGCGAGGCATCTTTGCATGCAGCGCTGATATGTTGCGCCTGCGTTCTTCAGCCCGAAGGGCATTGTTGTGTAGCAGTAGACACCGCGAGGTGTGATGAATGATGTCTTTTCTTCATCCTCCCTTTTCATTCGGATCTGATTGTATCCCGAATAGGCGTCCAGGAAGGAGAGACGTTGGCAGCCTGCTGTAGAATCCACGATCTGGTCGATCCGCGGGAGGGGAAAATTATCCTTGGGGCAATGCTTATTTAACGACGTGTAGTCGATGCACACCCGAAGGATATCCGTGTTCTTTTTGGGGACCAACACCGGGTTTGCTAACCAAGTGGATATCTTGATCTCCCTGATGAATTTCGCGGCTAGCAATCTGTTTACTTCTTCTCCAAGCGCCTTTTGCTTGGGTTCTGAAAATCTTCGCGTGGTCTGTTTGATGGGTTTAGCGTCTGGAAAGACTTCGAGTGAGTGCTCGGCAAACTCCCTGGGTATTCCTGGCATATCTGAGGGTTGCCAGGCGAAAATTTCCCAGTACTCACGGAGGAGTTTGACGAGCGCGCTTTCCTATGCTTGCGAGAGGGTTGTTGAAACCATCGCTGTCTTCGCAGAGTCTGTCGGGTGCACTTGATACTTTCGGGTGTCGCTGTTGGCGCTAAACTCTAGCTCAGGCGCATTTTTCTTCGTTAGGGGCATCACGGAGTGATCCGTGGTTTTTGCCAGCTCTTGAAGTTCTTCGTGCATCCCAAAAGATTTTGCGATCTCGTTGAACTCAATGTCGCATTTGTTGGATTTCTGAAAGTCTCCGTCAATGGTGATTACGCCATGTTCGTCAGGTAATTTGAGCTTCAGGTAGGCGTAGTGAGGTACTGCCATGAATCTGGCGAACGCTGTTCGGCCCAAGATGGCGTGGTACTGTGAAGGCGAGTCGACAACTTCGAACTCGAGGAACTCTCTCCTGTAGTTGCTCTGCGTGCCTAGCACAACTTCTAGGTTGATTGTTCCGAGTGGACGGACTGCCTTGCCTGGAACTATCCCGTGGAAGGATGTTTCTGATTCCAGGAGGCCGTTCAAGTTCTTGTTCATCTGACGGAGTGTATCCGCGTAGATAATGTTGAGGCCGCTGCCCCCATCCATGAATACGCGGGCTAACTCGTAGTTGCCAATTTGCGCCTGGATGACGAGGGCGGCGTGTCCTGGTCGATAGACTCGTGGTGGGTGATCTTTCATCGAGAACGTGATTGGCTGGTCCGCCATTTTCAGGTACTCGGTCTTTGTTGGCGGTGTCTGCACTGCCATGCATAATTGCCTTGTGTTAGTCTTTTGAGCTCTGCGAGAGGGGCATACCTTCTGGATCATTGCGAGTTGTCCTGCCGGGTTCGGATACGCGTTTGCTCTGGCGTTCGGTGGTGCGGGTACTGCAGCTAGCGCCATGTTTGGATTTGCGGGTGGAGGTGGTGGTGGTGGCGGCTGGAATCCTTGGTGCCCTCCTCCTAGGAGCGGCGGGTAATTTTGAGTGGAGGCAGATCTTTTCCTCGCGAGTGCGTCCGAGATGTCATGGAACTTTCGGCAATCCTTAAACAGGTGTGTTGCCTTGGTTTTGCCCGTGCGCTTATCTGTGAATAGATGTAGCGAGCAGTATGCATCAAGGTCTTCCTCGGGGGATTTTTCTTCGGCCTTTGGTCTCCACTCGCGATTTCCACGGCGACCGGAATCGTGGTTTCGCGTGAATTCCGCGGCAACCAACTCCTCTCTGTCCTCATGATCGTAATATTTTCTTCTTTTTCTTCGACCGTGACGATCGTCATCGTGTGCGGGTGACGATGCTCTTTTGTTGCGCACCGCATCTTCTCCGTTAGCCCATTTTTCGGCTATGATCATTAGCTCTCCGATAGTCTTGGGTGCAGCTCTGCCTAGCTCCTCTCGAAAAGCAGTTCTTCTGGCGCCTTTTGCGAAGGCTTCGATCGCTACTTCTTCTGAGATAGTTCCCGCGGTATTCCTGAGCGTGGTCCATCGCTGGATGTACTCGCGTGTGGACTCGCCACTCTTCTGCTTGCATGCTCGTAGTTCTTCGATTGTAGCTGGCCTCCTGTAAGTCGACTGGAAATTTTTGCAGAAATCGCGGTGCAAATCATCCCACGATGCGTAGCAAGATTTTGGTCTTCTTTCCAGCCAACTGCGGGCCGCGCCAGTAAGATGCAAATTGAGGTATTGCATAGCCGTGTTCTTGTTCCCACGTTGGCATTTTACTGCCGTTAGGTAGTCGCTTAGCCACTGAGAGGGCTCGAGTGAGCCGTCGAACTTCGTCACCTCCGTGCTGAGCTTGAACCTTTTGGGTAGAGGTGCTTCGCGGATGCTGCGAGCGAAACAGAGTGCTCCACAGGTTTCGTCATCCGAGGAGCCGGACGAAGAGCGCTCGCGATATCGCGAAGCCCTTGCCTTATCCACCCTTTTTTGAGCGAGATCTGATCGCGCGTCGTATTATGGCCGATCGCGGCCGTCATCTTTCCTTGGTTCCTTGCTTCGTTTTCTCGAGCGGCTGTTATGGTGCTGCGAGCTTCTGTCTCTCGGGCTATCTTCACTGCTGCTTCGACTGTCGCCGCGGCGTCTAGCTTCTTTTCCTCGACCGCGGCGTGGTGACTTATCCCTCCTTGGTGAAGAGCTTCTGTGCCTGCGGGGCGTTTCTTTATCTTTCTCTTTCTCCCGTCGCTCCTTCTCTTGCTGCTCCTCGGCCTTCTTGCGATCGTGAGAGGCGAGCGTTGCGGCCGCCAATCCGATTCCTTTTTGTATTTGCTTGTATTGCTCTGCCCGAGGGTCGCTTTCCGTCGGTTGGTTGATCTGCATGTAGGTTGCCGCGGCTAGAACCGCAGCGGCGGGAGTTTGCGGGTACATGTTACCGTCGTCGTCGACTCGCATGAGAGAAGGAGTGATTGATCTGTTTGTTTCGGGTATAGATTCATCGTTCCTGGATGTGGATGCGTGTCCTTTCCTCGCGGGTCGGGTTCCGACCGAGGGTGTTACAGACACCCAGCTCGTCTCTGGCTTGATTCGTCCGCCGCTCTTCTTCGGCGGGCCAGATCTACCCGAGCATCTTTGATAATCGTGGCTGCTCTCACTAGGTGATAGTGGTAGGCAACCATGTCTTCGTGTGAGGATCCGGCTGCGGGTGGCTTGCTTGTTCGCATGGCTTCCTTTGCTCGTTTCCAGGATTCCCGCGAGACGCCGATTATGTTGCGCTCTGTCGCGCTATGTTCTGTTTCCGAGCCTTGTTCCGATCCTGCCATGCAGACTTGAGCTAGTCGAAGCTCGTGCGCCCTAGGCGTAGGTCGAAGGTTTCCTTGAATTCTTGATGGTTCCTCTGTCGAGAGGGTGTGATAGTCGTTGGCGTTGAAGCGGATGGACTCGCCACTTTTCTCCAGGTGACGGCGTGAGTCGACAGCTCCAGATTCAGTCTCCGATTCATCCGAGAAGTGGAGGATCCCGTCCCTGTTTGTCACGAATTTGAGGCTCCCGAACGTTAGGGTGACGCTCTCCTCCAGATTTTCGAATACCGGGCGCGATTCCGGCGAGTGCGGTGTGACCACGACAGATCCGATCCGTAAAGGATTGTTCGGAGCCGTAGTCGTTGGTTTCCAACAAGAGTTTGATGTCGATGAAGCCGAAGATGCCGGTGATCCAGCGCCCGCCGTTCCCACAGACGGCGCCAATTGTCGAATCCCTGACTCAACAAATCCCTTCGGTGAACCTATCGGGTTTCGATTAGGAGAACCCATGAGCGCTGGTGGAATCGTCGGCTAGACAGGGGGCGAGATTTACCCAGGTTCGGGGCCCTCGTAGAGGTAAAACCCTTACTCCTGCCTCTTGTCGATCTGTATTGATGATTAGATCGGTTACAAAGGTGATGCTCGAATCAAGAGTAGGTCTCGAGTTCGAGGCTTTTTGTCGTGCGGTGTTTCTTAGTCCTCTCTCGGGGGCTCTCCTGGCTTTATATAGGCGGCCAGGTCTCGAGTTCTACCCGGAGAGGACTCCAACCCTAGCTAGGTCGGTTACATGTTTCCTAACTTAACCCGCAAGTTTAGTGCGGGTGGGCTTCACGTGGGCCTTCTGGAGTATTCCAAGGGCTCCTCTTCTTGGGCCTTCACCTTGGGCCTGAGAGGGGGTGTCCTTACCCGCAGGATCCAGAATCCATAGCTTCGTCAACCCCTTCGGTGCCAAATAGGGGGTCCCGGCTCTCCGTTGATCAACACCCTGGAGCTCGCGTCCGAGAGCAGAATGGCCACCCAGGCGCAGAATCTGTCGCCGAACCCTAATTTTCGTAGCACCTCAAACAAGAGACTCCACGAAACAGAGTCGAAGGCTTTAGCTATGTCCAGCTTAAGCATCACCCTAGGCTCTCGAAGCCCCTGTAGCAGCCTCGCAGTTTGTTGCACCAACATAAAGTTATCATGGATGCAGCGTTTGTGAATAAAGGCGCTTTGGTTTGTCTCTACCAATCTCCCTAGTAGCGGGGCCAGCCGTAAAGATAGGGTTTTGGCGATCAATTTGGCGAAGATATGTATTAGACTGATCGGCCGGAAGTCGCCAACAGCAGCCGCGTCCGGGCGCTTTGGCAGCAGACAAATTAGGGCTTGATTCAGCCCCTCGAACCCTCTACCACACATCGAAAAGAACTTCTCAAAAGATGCCATGAAGTACTCCTTGATTATGGCCCAGCAGCTCTGGAGGAACTCGGCGGTGAGCCCGTCCGGCCCTGGCGCCTTCCCATGAGGGAGTCGCCGAACCACCTCCCACACCTCGTCAGTCGTAAAGGGGGCCTCGAGCTCGGTAAGATCCACCACTGGGTGTAACCCCAGGAATTGTAAGTTTGGCGAGCAAACCCTATCTGTCGAGGTGCCCAAAAGGGATTCAAAGTGTCTAAAAACCTCTCTCGCCATTGAGCCATGGTCCGACACCTCCACCCCATCCACCTGGAGCTTGCGGATTAAGTTCTTTTGCGTTCTATGGGATGCGTGCTGATGAAAGAAAGCGGTGTTTCGCGTCACCCTCCGCGAGCCAGGCGATTTTCACCCGTTGTCTTGCCATTGTACGCTCCAGCGAGGAGAGGCCCAAGTGCGCCTGTTTGAGTCTCGCTCGAATGGCCCGCTCATCCGTAGAGAGGGGCCGCGATTCCATGGCGGTGTCCAGCCTCAGGACCACCTCCCTCGCAACCGATAACTGCAGCTTGATGCAGCCTACCTTCTTGTCACTCCAGCTCCTCAAATGGCGCGCCGTACGTTTGAGTTTGGCATTCAGCCTCTGGAATGGGTCTGTGTTTCCATCAATGACACCCCAGGCAGCTTCCACGACGTCGTGGAACCCCTCTAGCTTCACCCAGTATTGCTCAAAGTGGAACCGCCTACGTCCGACTGGTCTAGAGGTGCAGTCCAGGAGCAGGGGGGAGTGATCCGCCACAACCGAGGCTAGGCAAGAGAGCGAGCAATGCTCGAAAAGCTCTTCCCAATCTGTGGTGCAGAACACCCTATCCAGCCTTACCAACGTCGGGTTATCCCGCTCGCTCGACCAAGTGTACCGCCGACTTTGGAGATATACCTCTTTCAGCTGACAGTCGGTGAGCAAACGGCACATCCTACCCATCATCCGTCTGTTGAGATTACCATTGTTCTTATCCTCATCCTTGTAGATCATGTTGAAGTCGCCACAAAGCACCCACGGGCCTTGTCTCGTGGAGCGCAGTGTACGCAGCTCCGTGAGAAAGGCGATCTTGGCCGCGTCGTCCTGCGGGCCGTAAACGTTTGTGAGCCACCATGGTTGCCCCCCACCCAAAGGGGAAACCCGAGCAGTCACCGAATTTGTGTCGACATGGTCAGCGTCTAGAAGGACGAGAGAGCTCTTCCAGGCCACCAAGATTCCCCCTCTAGTCCCTAAGGCTGGCAAGCAGAAGTAAGCATCAAACTCCGCGCCAAGAGTTTCCATAACGATCGAGGGGGTTACATCCGCAAGTTTAGTCTCCTGAAGACAGGCTATGGAGGCGCCGGATGAGGCTACCAGGCAGTTGACATTCGACCTACGCGCGCGCTCATTGAGCCCCCGCGCGTTAAGCACTATCACTCTGGGTTCGTATAACATGATGACTACGTACACCCTAGAGCGGACACCCCTGGAAGGTCAAGCCAAGATCGGCCGACCCCCTCCGGACACCAGCGCCTCTGGTGAGCAGCTACCTCGGATCGAATCCAAAGTCCACCCATAGAGCTCCCCGATGGCCAACACCATATCATCCTCCAGCGGAACCTCGAACATCTTGTGGTACGCTTCCATGGCCTCAGAAGAAAGCGCGTCATCGCTGCCGATTAACCCTAGCTTGCGCATAAGGACCCTCTGGGCCCGTTGCTCCGAGTTTAGGCCACCCGATTGTCTTGCGATACGTCCACTACGGCGCGGCTGAAAATCGAGCTCCGCAAGGCGCCGTCTGAGTGGGGGAGGGGGGAGAAGGGCCTCCGTGCGCGCCTTAGCGGCAGCCAAGAATCCCCCCAAAGTGCGCGGGACCTCGGACGGGACCCCACGAGAGGGAAAGGAACCCCATGAGTAAGCCAGCGGTGGGGAGGCAAACCTAGAAGCGGCGCGGTCGACAATCTCTATTCCCCCGATCTCGTTGACTGGCGAGGGGTCCACCCTAATAGAGGGGGGGAGTCCTCAGCCGCCTCGGATCGAGTAGGAGAAACGTGAGACGGCGTCCGGAGGAGTGGGGAGTCGAAAGCTTCCTCCCGCGGCGGCCCCTCAGGCGCTCCAGGAGAGGCCCCACCCGCAATGGAAATACCGCGGCCCGCCGATAGAGAATCGGTCCAGCCCGCACTCGCATGCGCCTCCACCCTAGCGGGCCGTAGCCCGCCCTCGTCGCCCCTCCCTTGGCCAAGCGGCGAAAAAGGTGGCACTCGCCCAGGCGATATTGATCCGCCAGCGGGCAGAGGCCCAACAACCTCGTGCGTGAGTGGCCCAGGCGACAAAGACAGGGTCTGCCTCAGCACCCTCAACGGCCGGTCAACAGGGCCATCCTCCTCCCGTTCCAGATCAGGTACCGGTCCCTGCCCACTTTCCGCGTCAGCTTGACCAGCCTCCAGGCCCACGTCCTTCTCCGCGACAACGACAGGGGAGGAAGCAACCGGGAAGTTTCCTTGTCCCCCACAGATACGGATGGGCGCTGCACCTGACAGTTCAACCTGGCCTACCACGACCTGAACCACGCCCTGACTGGCTAATCCAGGAGCGGCAGCACACGCTTTTTCAACGGCCGAAAGACCAGCGCGGCGGTCTCGCTTGCGCGCCCAATCGCGCCGCCTTTTGCGTTGGCGCCGCGTGAGTGGAGGATCGGTACTGGCCGGTCCCACCACCACACCCGATGCGAGCGACGTGCCTGGGCGCCTTTCGCGCGCGCCGTTTGAACGGCCACGGCGAGTGACGTCGCCCCCTGGCCCATGGCCATCACCCTGACGCGAGCGGGCCCTCCCAGGACCATCCCTGTGGGGAGCGGCACCGGCATGATCGGCGGCGCCAGAGAACGGCAGCCAGCCTCCACGAGCGCTTCCACTGTCCGGCGGCGAGAAAGGGTCTCTCCGGCCATAGTCCACCGCTCCCAGCACCTTGGTCGAAAGCGGATAGACCATGGTCAGAATCACCGGCGGCGACACGAGCGATGACTGTGATGCAAGATCTTCCTCCGACGGCGGCGCCACCGGCTCGGGGACATGAAAGTCCATCACGGGAGGGATGGCCGCCACATCTAGACACCACGCCGTCGCTTTGAACACCGACATGTCGATTCGATTCCAGGTATCGTGGTGGAGTTTCTCCACCCACGCCGCCGGTGCGAGAATTGTCTCCGCGGCGTCCACCCCCAGCAATGGTCCGGCAAGCCGGAGATTTCAACGTCCACCCTCGCGACTAAACCTCCGGCTGCCGCGTTAGTGCGACGCGTCCAAGGCACGAGGCGGAGGCGCACTGCGGGCGTTCGGACGAACGGCTCCACCATCACCTGGTCACGGTGCCGTCGCTCATCGAAGAAGAGGAGGAAGCCTCCGTCTCGGTGAGGAATGGACGAGAACGAACCGAGCTCGAATCCGTGCAGATCGATCACCGCCTGCCGAACCCTTGGCGGCGTCAACGTCCGCCGTGAGCCGTTTGTCGAAGGCTACATAAGACGTACAGATGTACATATGTGAAGCCACAGTACACTTCAATACCCTCGCGTATATATAGCTCCTTCAAGCAATATGCATGCTTGCACTTTGAAGCATTCTCCAGAATTCAGATCAGGTCCGCAAAACTCTTGCGGTTTTGACAGTCCACTACCGATCTGGCCCAATCTCACCAGAATTGCCGCTGTGAATCCAACGCCAAAGCCGAGCCCAACAAAGAGAAACAAAACCACATCGACATGATACGAATCATCCACATTCCATGAACTTGGAGGGGCAGGTGAAATGCCACAGGGGTCGGACAGTGGTGGTCCACACAAACCCATATTGTCTTTGAATGAGCTATTCTCAAAAGTCGAGGATTGATGTGATGGTGGTATCTTCCTTACGGACTGGTTTTTGGACAAGTTCTACGTGCCCAGAAAGGTGAGATCTGTCAGTTCTTGTGGAATCACCCCTGAGAGTTGGTTGCAGGAAAGGTCTAGTGACTCCAGATCAGTCATGCCGCCATTCTCCTCGTGAAGGCATTGTGCGACATGTTCAGTACAAGTAGTCCAACTGATTTAGGAATAGTACCTTCCACCTTATTATAATTGGTCTCCAACAGAATTCTAGTGTACTGCAAAATCTTAGTGGAGGACAACTATTTGTTAGTATAGTAAGGTTAAAAGTTACAAACCCCACGTTCAATCATGGGACATCATAATAGACAATCCACAAAAATAAGCCACTTGGTTGTGGTTGATATATATAAATTACTCCCTTTGTTTCACTCTATATGTGCTTAACCTTGGGATACTCCAGCTAAATATAATAACCATTGAAGAAATCAACAATTTAATATTGTAGTATATCCACTCTACACTCTTATTAAAAATTGGGAGTGATTAAAGGGTCAAATTATGTTATTTAGTAGGTTATTGGTTCCATATTAGAGACAACAATAGAGTAAGGGCATGGATGGTTGTTGGTTCGACACTATGTTAACGGGCCGTGTACAGTGGCCTTTTTTGAAGGTAGCCATACACAACTTGGTGGGAGCTCTTAGGTTTCGGTCGATAACGTCTTCCATAAACACTAAGGACCCAACTAGAGCTTCCCGTCGGTGACTTGTAGCTCTATCCCTCGCCTCAAGTGAGTTCTTATTCCAATGGGAGACGTGTGGCTACACGCTCCATAGGGGCGAGGGTTGTGTTACAGGGTATGGGTCCTTGAAAATTAACCAGCGCAACCCATGAGGGGAGATAAAAGTAGAAGTAATTGAGCAACTTTTGGTCCATGCTTTTGGTGGACAAGAATGGTGGGATTTACTCCTCACCTTGGCGGTGTTTTTCATGTAAATGAGGATATGTAACACCTATCTGAAATAACAACACAACAAACTGGCCTTGAATCTTACCAGTGAGAAAATTCATTGAGAGATCCAAATATATTAGGCGAGTCAAATTGCCGCCCCCAGAAAATTTGATTCCTACAAGCACCAGCATTGTCAACTCTTTGAGTTGCCCAACTGCATACAGTATTGGACCACGAATCTCAGACTCGTATATGTCCATGAATTTTAAGTTACTGAGATTATGGCATATTGGCATTGGCCCAGCAAACTTGCATCCATAGATTTCCAACCTTTCCAACTTTCTTAAAAAGCCAATTGAAGATTGTATCGGCCCAGAAAAGTTACAGGAAGTTGTACTCAAATTCACGAGATTGCCAATTGAAGATGGCATTGGCCCTAGAAACCCGCGATCATTAATATCCAATCTTCTTAAACTTGTGAGATCCCCAAGTGCAGATGGCATTGCACCATTTAGTCTGCAGTAATTGATTTCCAAGCTTCGCATGTCCTTGAGATTAGCAATTGCAGAAAGTACCGATATACTGAGGTTGCAGTCAACAATAGTTAAACTTCTCAAGCTCTTTAGATTGCTAATGGAGGAAGTATTCATGCTCAACAGGTCACAACTGATGAGTTCCAAGCTTGTCAAGTTCTTGAGGTATCCAATCCATGAAAATAATGTTCCTAAATCTCTTAGGAAGCCTAGCCTAGTGAGCAGAAATTGGCTTAAAGACCCAAGCATATTGAATGAAGAGAGAAATTTCATGGAAATAAATTCCCCATCAAGAATCAACTCTTGCAATGACATGAAATTTCTGGAACAGCTCAATTTAGCATAGGAAAAGTTAGTCCCATCCAAATTCAGAGTCTCCAAAGAACTTGCATCCGAAAAGTTAGGAAAATTCCCATATAGATTCAGATTCCCAGACAAATCAAGGACCCTTAAAGTTTTGGATTGGAAAATCTTATGAGGGAACCATCCCTCAAGATTGATATAAGAAAGTTGAAGCACACGTCTTAGATTGACAAAATCCATGAAGAACTTTGGAAATGGACCAGCCGAGATATCACTATTGCATCCGAGGTTGATCACAGCTAGAGAGCTGAGGTTTGAAAGGGATGGTGAAGCGTACCATAGCAAAGACACCCCTCCAATATAAGAACTTCAAGACAAGGAATAGACTTAGCTACAACTTGCCAGCACTCTACTCCGCTACTATTTATGTTCACAGAATCAAGGTAGAGCTCTCTCAGATTGGTGAGGTTTCCCACTAAGTTTCGAAAACTAGATACCGAGAGAGCATTAAAGTGGTAGTCACCAAATAAATTGACCTCATCATCTCTGATATCATCGCGATTATAAAGATCCAGGGAGATAAGATTCTTGAGTTTGCTGATGCCAATATGTATCTGGTCCTGCAAGCCTGCTTTGAAGATGCTGAGGTGGATAAGCAAAGAAAGCCTCTCAAATCCAACAGAAGGCATACTATACCCGCCGAAGTCATTCATACTAAGGTAAAGAACTTGAAGGGAGGTGAGATTAAAGATCACAGGGTCAAGTCCAAGGTTTTTTTCGCGAAAACGCAAAAGCCTTGCGTTTCGATGCATTGATAGAAAAGAAAATTTGAATGTACAAGCCTGTCGCCAGGCGTACCCACCACTTACAACTCAACCCAAGGACCTACAATATGGGAGTACCTACAACTCAACCCAAGAACGTACACTAGGGGAGTACCAAGGTGAGGCCCCGGGCCCCCGCGCTCACCCAGGAACGAGCCTCAGTCTTGATGGTTTCCATCAAAGCGCCGACTGAGGGTCGTGCGTTGTCGCAGACGATTGCGTTTCGGTGCTTCCAAATCCACCAAGCCGTTAGCATATGGCCGAAGAGGTTCCCTTACGCAGAAAACGGGGGGTTTCTTTAGCGTCCGCTTCCACCATTATATCTTTACTAAATGCATGTTTCTTATTGCTTCCTTAAATTTATTTGTCTCCTAAAACAGTGACCAGTAGTCGTAGCGAACACAGTAAAATCCACAAAATAGACATATATTTACTAAGGAATATGCCATGTCATTAAGTATTACTCTTGTAATATGGAAAGATAGGTGTATATTTTGATGCAAGAAAATGTACAAAAATATTTGTAGAAGAAAATAACAAAGCTCACTCTCAAAAAACTATTATAAGAATATACAACTAATAGTCTTACCATTGAGAAGATTAAATGAAAGATCTAACTCCATTAGGCGAGTCAAATTAGATACTGAATTTGGTATGCTTCCAGAAAAGCTACACTCTCCAAGCCGTAGTGATGTCAATTGCTTGAGTAGCCCAACTGCAATGGGTATTGGCCCAGAAAACCAAAAGAGTATATTTCCAAAGTCTCCAAATTACTAAGATTGCATATTGCAGCTGGCAATAGCCCAGAAAACTCACAATAATAAATTTCCATGCTTATCAAGCTACTAAGGTTGCCAACTGAAGATGGTAGTGGCCCTTGGAAATCATAATCTTTAATTTTCAAGCTTTTCAAGCTTCTGAGATTGCCGATTGCAGATGGTATTGGCCCTAAGAAATCAGAAGCAATGATTTTTAAGCTTTTCAAGTTCGTGAGGTTGCCAATTGCAGATGGTATTGGACCATCAGGTTCACAGCCAACGATCTCCAAGCTTCTCAAGTTCCCAAGAGTACCAATTGCTGATAGCGCTGACCTAGAGAAGCTGCAGTGTTCGATTATCAGGCTTCTCAAGCCATTGAATTCGGCAACTGAAGAAAAATATGTCCGGTTAAAGTCCCATCCAAAGAGTTCTAAGCTTGGCAAGTTCTGCAGGTCACCTATCCGTGATAAAATTGTTCCTAAACCTCTTGTCGGGTCCATCTGAGTG
Source organism: Alopecurus myosuroides (assembly GCA_028641055.1). Taxonomy (NCBI): domain Eukaryota; kingdom Viridiplantae; phylum Streptophyta; class Magnoliopsida; order Poales; family Poaceae; genus Alopecurus; species Alopecurus myosuroides. The sequence goes on from CM054058.1 coordinate 553,615,822, forward strand.
AGTTTCAAATGTTGTAAAGACATGTGAATACCGAATGAAGATTGAGGCTCCCCGGAAGCAAAATTCACATCAAGGCTTAATATTTTCAGAGACTTGAAATTGCTAAATGAGGCTGGTTTTGCGAAGGAGAAATTGGTCCCGTCTAGCATCAGTGTCTCTAAAGAACTTGTGTTGGAGAAGTTGGGCACATGTCCTGAGAGATCCTGATTCCTGGATAAATCAAGAACTCGTAGATTTTTTGATTGAAAGGTTCTACGAGGGAACCACCCTTGGAGATTTGTGATAGCAAGGTTGAGAACACTTAAATTGAGAAAATCCATGAACAACTCTGGAGAAGGAGTGGCATCAAAGTTGCCTTCGAGGTTGATCACCGATAGGGAATGGAGGTTTGAGAGGGCTGGACAAATAGGACCAACGAGGTTACAGTAGCTCAAGCTAAGAACTCGGAGATACGGAAGAGATTTAGCAAGAGTATGGCACCAATCTCTGTTGCTAGACATATCCATGAAATCAAGGTAGAGCTCTTTGAGATTGTTGAGGTTGCCAACTAAGATCTCGAAGTTGGGTTCCTGCACCAAGGGTGAAACAATATCAAAGAAGCTGGTATCAAGTCCATAAACAGAACCATCAGGAGTATCATCATGGCCAGTGGAAAGATCCAAGGAGATAAGGTTGCCAAGTTTGTCGATGCCAGAAGGTATCTGGCCACGAAGGACTGAATTTGAGAGGTTGAGGTGGGTGAGCGAGGAGAGCATCTGAAATCCATTTGCCGGAAAGCTGTAGTAGCCAAAACTATTCATGCTAAGGTCGAGTCGTCGGAGCGAGGTGAGGTTGAAGATCGCAGGGTCAAGGCCCTCGCTGTACAAGCCACACCCACTGAGTTCCAAAGCAGTGCATGGCCAGAGGAGTTGCTGCAGCCGACACCTTCCCAGAGGCAACAGTCTGTGCCATCCTGCCATGACTCAAGGGCGTTGGGGTAACGGGAGAATGAGAACGATTTTTTTAGCTGTAGAAGGACAGCAGCCTGGTCAGGGTGACATCGCAGAGTGAGGTTACCGTCACCATGGACGCCGGAGGTGGCTGGCGAGGGAAGCACTGCAAGAGAGAGTAGCAGTGCCCAACGGATTGAAGCCATTGGACTAAGTCCAAACATGGCTGTGTGCTAGTTTTCTTCTTTAGGCCTTGTTTACTTTGGGGCTATTTTCATCCCCAAGGGGATTGGGGATAAGAGGGGATTTGGTGATCACCAAATCCCCATAAATACTCTTCCCCTCAAATACACTAGCATAGGGTAGAGTTCTTATTTCAATAAAAAATGGGGTGTTTGGTGGGGGATATCTAGGGATTATCCCCTCCAAAACCGGACTAGTAAACGGACTATTGGGGATTTCTGGGGATCCGAAATAACCCCCTCCCATCCCCTTGAATACCCTGGAAGTAAACAAGCCCTTAGGAGAGAAGAGGCAGGAGCGTTCCCAGGCTTTATGGAGAGAAGAGGCAGAAACAAGAGGTGCAGATTTTTGTACCAATTGACTAAAACATTGGTATTGGCTGAGACAGTACATTATTACATTTGGAAGGAAAGTTCCAGTGAAGCTTTGCAGACTTTCCCACCGGATTAGGCGGAGCTGTGACCACTGGTAGCAGATTTTTCCATTGGACAGAGACGGTACACTATTCTGTTCGATGGGTTGGACTTTTCTTCATATTCTCTAGATAAAATGTACTATCACTAGCTAAATAGTATCCGAGTAGTGACTAGTGAGGCTGCTATTTATCCTTAAATTGAGCTACCGAATCAAGCAGGCACCATGCGTACAAACAATCGGACGACGGTGTAACTGGATAATAATATTTCTGCGGATCGGACTAGCAGTACCTGCAGCTCGAGCAGCCGAGTTCCCCCCACCGGACCTGCGCACTGACGGCGACGGGGGCTAACAGCAGAACGGAACCCAAGGGCGACCTGGCGCGGGGCGGCGACTCGATCTGTGGCTGGGCTCCCCGAGGAAGCAGGCAGCTTCGCCTGCTGCTGCCTCTGGACGCTGCGCGCCATGCCGAAGCAGCGGCTCGCCTAAAACCAATGGCCGAGAAAGTGCGGCGAGCGGTGGCCGGTGAAAGAACCAGGGGCGCGGGCGCCGGGCAGAGGGCGGAGGAAACGGGAGAAAGGGGCCAAAAAATATGCTGACCACCCGTGAGTGGCATCGCGGGCCACAGTGGTGGAGCATGGGCCCAAGGGGGACGTGACCTTCTCGGCCTCATTCCTTGGGGCTGGGCTTTTCCAGTTTCGACGCCTCAGATGACTGCCCCTAAACATTTTTTTAGAACAGGCCGAAATAAAATGGTACTGCCTCCGATCTGAAAAAATTGTCGTTGAAAACAAACTAGCCACGTACAAATTTAATGCTACACCTCCGACACTTTTTAAGGAGTGGAGTGAGTACCTATTTGTCGCGTTTGGTAGACTGCATATCTTCTAACCAGGCCCACAACCTCTGAGGGCGGGTGATTGGACGCTCGTATGAGGTATTAGGCCAGCCCAGCACGTCCATCAAAACACCATTGGGACATGCCTAGTAGGAACCTACGCGCGGGAAACGTCGGGACATGTGCCATTTATTTCTCTCACCGCTCACTCTCCTTTATTTCCAATCACTCCACTCGCTCCTCTCCTCTCTCTCTGTCGGCGTTTACCCTTCCATCGGCACATCAAGAGCACCGCGGTGACCACCAATGATGGGAGACGAAAGCCGGACATCTCCTCTCCCTCCTTCAACAACAGGATCTTCATCAGCACATCGAGCACCACATCGTCCCCTCGTCCTCGAGAGCTAATTGATGAAGCTCTATAGGTCCTCGAGAGCTTCATCAATCTATAGGTCCTCGAGAGCTTCATCGAGTAATTTGCAATGTAACCCTTCTATGTGTCTTATGCATTGTAGAGCTATAGATTGAGCTCGATTTACGTGTGTACTAAGTATATCTACGTGTTTCTAGAGTTTAATTTGCGTCTATGACATGATTTTTTTGCCATAGCCGTCGATTTGGTGTATGGATTCTATTTGGGGTATTTTGGTAGGCTAGTTAATGAATGTTCACGATGATTTTTATCGATTAGGGTTTGATACCATACCCGATATGGGTGTTGCTTGATCTAGGGATTAGATTTGGGGATTTGCTTAGTCTAGGGCTTAGGTTTGGGTCTTTTTCTAGCTTAGAGCATTTATGGAAAATGGTGAACAATTTTGTAGGTCTATTTTAGGGCTAAGGGTTATTGTACCGAAGATGTACGTACATTTTGTGTGTGCATTGTCTTTGTTATAGTTGCCCCAGCTGTACGAACATGTGTGCATTAAGCCAATGTCGAGACATCGTAGTAAGGGTCATGGATGGGGGTGCCATAAGGCTACTCGTAGAACCGCGGGGAGACGTGGAAAAGGAAACGAGAACACAACTTTTACCCATGTTCGGTACGTCGCAACTAGGTGGCATTCCTACTCCTGCAGTCTCACTAAAATAAGAACTGAAGACTAAAGTATATAGAGTACAATTGTGGGTATGGTTTCGCTAACTCCACGAGGATGAACTTTCCGACGAGTTGGCTTCTAGCTAACTTGTCGACTTGTCCTTTTCCTTGCTCCCGTCCGGCTTTATATAGATAGCCGGACTAGGGCTTACAAAAAGGAAACCTAGAAGACTACAGAAAGTATCTAACTTAGAAATTAAGAAATCCGGCTTCTCCTCCAAGTCGTACTACGTTGGGTCGTGGTTCGGATTCTTCTAGAATCCGTCGTCTTGCGTGTCAGCTTACTGGGCCGCCCAATGGACTTCGTTCCATTACCTGTGGGCTAACCCTGGTAATCCGGCCATAGGACCACAGTGCAGGTTGTGACTTCTACAACATGTCGTGTACTGAAATTCAGAAATTGATGCAGCAGTCAGTTGAGACAGTTGAATCTCATTGTCTCTATGAAGGTTGCAAGCTGGTTGATGATACCAGCGCTGAGAAGCTAATCTGTTTCGTCTGCTGCGAGAACAGGCTGGACAGGGCGATGAAAGCTTAAAAAATGCTAGCACTTGAGTTGGAATTGCGGGAACAAAAGAGAAGCTATATGATCATGCACGGCTTGGTTACTAAGCTTGATTCTGAAATGAAGAGTGCGGAGAAAACTTTGAAAGTAGCCGAAGAGAAGTGCGACATGCTCCAGAGGGGAAAAGACACTCTGTTGGAGAGTGTGAAGGACACGAATATGAAGTTGAGATACATTCTAAGTGTCTTGCAAGATTATGGAATGAGGTAAAACTACCTTGCTCTTTAATTCGATTATGTCAACCTACAATGCTTGCCAATGAGTCTAGTTATTATTCATTTCTTTGTTTTGTTGCATTTGCCGATGATTAAACTGTGCAATGCTAAAATGCAAAGGATTACTCCCCAGTACCTAGTAGCGTTTATAAGGACATTGTTTGTTCATGCTCCTTGGTCCTGTGGAGTTTGACCCTTTGTACTTTTTTTGCAATGTATGTATGAGGCTTGTTTGTTTTATGTTCATATCTTACTTGGTAAGTGTTCGATGATCTCATTGATTTCTGTGTGCTTCTTTACTGTGAGGCCCCAATTATGATTTTATCTATAATGCATGAGTCATATTGGTTCTGCATATTCCTTAGCAAGTGTTCGATGATTTCATTGATTTGTGTGTGCTTCTTTACTATGAGGCCCCTATCTAGGCTTGGTTCTCTGCCGATAATTAATATGCAGCAATGTCTCCAACAGTTGGCGTACCATAGCAAAAAGAGTGCCATATTTGTGTTTGATCAGAGTGTCGATGATTAAACTGTGCAATGTTAAAATGCAGAGGGAGACTCCTCTAGACCTAGTAGCGTTTACAAGTACCCAGTAGCTTGTTTATGCCACCGAGTCTAGTGGTTTATCACCTCTGTACTTGTGTCATTTGTACATATGAGGCAGTTTTGTCACTCATCTTTGTATGTATGGTGCTTCCTTTTTGTAGATGTGCTAAACATGTATGATGTTTTTTTACTAGTGTTTCTGTGGACGCCGTTTCGGAAAGTTTCGATGGATAATGTGAACCTCTGGATGTGGCTTCGGAATGCATGCTGGCATAAAATATCCGGTGGATGATGTGAACCTATGGATGTGGCTTCGGAGTGGATGTTGGCATAAAAAAAAGTTCTCGTTCACCCGTGGACCTGTTGTTGAACCTTTTGTGATGCTAATTTCAGTTATTATAAATATTCTATGCTTCGAAGTGCATGTAACCGCGATGATGGCATGGAACGGACATCGAAGAGGGCGATGAGGCAGTATATTAGTATTAGTATTACGGTATCCATTGTTGCAAATGTAAAACCGTGTCAATTCATTTCCATTTCGGAATGCCTATAATGATTTAGATCTCCTATTCGGTAATTTGGTTGACACTCTCGCCACATGGGATGCCCAGCCAGCTCTCCTCTCCACTCCCAAATTGTGGATAATGCAGCGGCTCCCCATGCGTGCGTAGAACGCTCTCCTCTCCACTCCTAAACTGTCCGTCTGTGCCCGTACCTCTCTACTCCCAAACTTCGATGTGCGCAGATCCACTGGTACCATGTATGGCCGTCGAGAGGAGGACCGCCAGGAGCATATCCATAGGTACATTCCCCGGCGCAGTGTGCAAGGCGCGGAGCGTGCGCTTTCCCGCGAGGTGCATCAGACCAATTCGTCTCGCGCACCACCACCTCCAGCTCCACCCATCGCACATTCGGACGTTGAGGAGGAAGAAGAGGAAGAGTAACTCGCCATGGAGTTCCACAACGAGGTTCTGCAGTGGCCCCACATGCAGGCGGGGATTTTAGCGTCCCTAGAGAGTATCACGGCAGAAGAGCTCCAACAAGCGAGGCTCGCCCGACTTTTCACTGTCAAGCTAGATGCTGACACCGCGGAAGCGATCCGCTATTCGATGCAGAATGAAGATGCGATGGCGCTGGCGGAGGCGCAGCGTTGCACACCCTTGGCTAGGACACTAGGTCCGGTGTCTATCCTTTTATTTTGTGATTTGTTTCAGAAACGGCTTGTTCACTGTAATGTTAATTTTGATGATTTCGAAGATTATGTGCATGCTTAATTTCGAAGATTATGTGCATACTTATTTACCGTGGATGACAAGTGGGGTCCATGCATCAACTGGTCGATCGTAGCCAGTCAAACAGGACAGAATGTGTGGTCCGACGAAAATTCGCGACGTTTTGCGTGACCAAGCCAGTTTCGTTGAAGGCAACTGGGCTCTAAGTGGGCTAGTGGGCGGAGACAAAAATCCGCGACGTAATTTAGCGAAAATTCGCACAAAACCAGTCTGTGATGGACCAAACCAAAAGAGCAAAATCCACTTCTCAGCCATCCGCGATGGAAACACACGACGTTATCGAAACGTCGCGCTCAAAAACGTCCCTGATCGCACGGAATTTGGTAGTGCCCATGGTATGCAGGTAATACCCGCGGATCAGTTCCAACGGCCCGAGAGATGCACCACTGCTGCACTTCCTGCTACTTTCCGACTCGTGGGTAAAAGTACTGACAACTGGAGTTCGACTCGGTAAGGCCTCAGCGACGCGAGTCGAATTACCCCCGGTTTTTCTATGATCGAGTCTGAGTACCTGAACCCTGAGTAGGGGACGATGTGTTCTCTTGAGTGATATTAATTGACCTGGATCAGTCGAATAGATCGAACCTGTCCAGCCATATCCTCCAAGGAAAACTGCTTCATGAAGAAAAATGAATATAATTTGTCTTGTAGGTTTGAATCTCTAGATCGAGTCTTTGACTCCATTAGACACTCAGGGGCTACTGATGTGGGGGTACCCGAAAGACCCCTCACCGGCGGCCTACCCGATACATCCCATGGAGGAGTACCTTCATAAGGCCCGCAAAAGACTGCTTGAAGGCCTACAATAGGAGCCCACGCAAAAGGAGAACAAGGAAGTATTTGGACAATAAGATTAGGAAAGATAGCAACCGACTCAAGAACGAGTCCTATTCATGTACGACCCCCAGGACTCGGCTATCTATATAAAGCACAGGAGGGGGTCATGAACGGACAGACAACCCCAGACTCAGCGCTGCGCCAGATTCAATCTGTGAACAATACCCTATAGTTGACACATTTGTCACCCCATCGAAATAAATCCCGATGGCAGTAACCCGTCGAGTCAAGTAGTCCACCAACGCCTTTTTTATCTTACGAAACCCCAGGTCACCCCCTCGACATGCGTAGTTTAACATACAACAACAACACAAAAGCATCTATCTAGTACATCTAAATACAACAACTGTTGCAATTAATATCGCGACTAAGATAACAATTGAACCAATTGCATCTTGACCGCTGACCTCTCGTCCCATCGTGCGCCCAGTGGGGATTTGTTTACATTGAATGATTCTGACTTCAACACCATCTTGTCTTCTTCAAGTTTCTTCACAAGTTCTTTCAATATACGGTTTTATTTTTCAACTAGATCTATCTTCTCGACGCATATTCATAAATCAGTTTTCACATCCGGTTCACATATGGAATCCAAATAAGAGTATCTATGTCATATTGTGTCATGATAATTTGCACTAAACATTATACTAATTAAAAGACAAGTATTTAAAGATAATATTACGAATCAGAATCATTCAATGTAGGGTTGCCCACTGATATCAAAACCATCGTGTATCACACTACATATCCAAGAACACAAAATCAATATACGAGATCTATACTACTATTCCTATACCAAAATCAAAGTAGTTCCAATAAAATGTAGTTTTCCTAGGCTAGTATTCCTACACCAAGTTCTGTAAGTATTCCTCCACCAAAATCGACCTAGTTTCGGGACAGAGGCTTGTACAAATCGAAGAGGGGGGAGAGAAGAGGACGCACATGTACCTCGTTCCGACGATGAGAGGTTGCTCTCCACCGTTGGTTGGCCTAGTGGTGGTCGCCTCGTCGAGGCTTGACCTCGTCGTCCCCTCCACCTCGGGGTGTTAAAAATATTCCTATGTCTTACAAACCTAAGGTGTTGGTACGTAACGTGCCTGGCCTTAATGACCTCACGTGTCGTATGGGGTGCCTGGCCTTGTATGTTTGCAAGAGACAAAACATGCGATTGTAACCCCCTCGTAATGGAGACCCTAGGCGTGGATTTTCACGCTTACTTCTCCTTGCCGGCGATTGGTATGATATAGTAGCTTGGGTTACCTGTCTCGTGAAGCTAGACATCACCCACATTGACCTTAACAGCGTCACGACCAAGGTGACACCCCCCCTATGGGGCGCCGGGATGGTGGCTTACATGTGCTTATGGCCCCCAGGAGGAAGCCGATAAAGTGGCCTTTCTAGCGGAGCTGCGCTTGGTGCACTCCAACCATCTTGGTCCTTGGGCCCTTTGCAGGGACTTTAACATGATCTACCGTGATGTGGATTAAAACAATGAAAAATTAAACAGATGGATGATGGGGCGCTTTAGACGCTTCCTGGATGACATCGAGCTCAAGGAGATCTATCTCCACAGCGGACGCTACACTTGGTCTAACAAGAAGACGACCCCGACCCTCGTGAGGCTTCAAAGGGTATTCGTCACGACATGGTGGGAGGAATTGCACAACAATTTTTCCCTGCGATGTCTAGCAACGATTGTTGCGGATCATTGCCCCCTCCTCCTCGACTGCACTACACAATCGATGAGTCTGAAGTGTTTCCTGTGCGAATGCTTCTGGCTGAAGCTAGAGGGCTTCAGTGAGATGGTAGAATCCACATGGGGTGAGGTGGACGAGGACTGTGATCCCTTCCACCGACTCACGGCTAAGCTGAAGCGCACAATGCACAAGCTCATGACATGGAGTGATAAAAAGATAGGGTGTATCCGACTGCAGCTGATGGCAACAAGGGAAGTTATTCTCTGGCTAGATGTCGCCATGGAGCCCCGTCAGCTTTCCGCCGACGAATACTTGCTCTGGGCCACACGCAAACCGACTTACCTGGGATTAGCCTCCCTGGAACGCACGGTCGCTCGCCGGCGGGCCAAGATCACCTGGATTAGGGAAGGAGATGTGAATACAACTTTCTTCTACCAGGACGAAACTTATTGTCGGCAGAAGAATGTGATCCACAGTCTCCAGCACTGGTGGAGCGTCTGGTTGGCCATATTGGCCGTGGCCCATCCTTCTATCCAACATTCCTTTAGGATTTTGTATTAATTCGGCCCACCAACTACAAATAGCACACTTACGGCACACTCTCCACCAAAAATTTTTGAAGCAGCCCCTCCATTGTTTGGCATCACGCTCCACCACTAGTCTCGGCCAGGTCGATGGTATGACGGTTTCAGACCATACCGCCATGGCCGAGGCCTCCTTCATCCACTTCGAGAGCCTGCTCGGCTCCTTGACTGACCTTGAGTTTTCTCTAGACCTGGACTTCCTAGGCAGACATGCCAAAGATCTCTCAGAGTTGGAGGTTGCCTTCACGGAGGAGGAGGTCCGGGAGGTCGTTAGGCGACTCCCTATCGGGAAGGCGCCCGACGGAGTCAAGGCCGAGTTACTGCAAAGCTGCTAGGGGACGGTGAAGGGGGACTTCATGGCAGCCTTCAATAAACTCATCACGATGTGCGGGCGTGGATTCCAGGGTTTGAAGCAATCCGTGCTGATCCTGCTGCCCAAGCGCCTAGATGCGGCTGCGCTGGTGGAAACTACCGTCCTATTAGCCTGATACACATCTTCGCCAAACTGGTGGCTAAGACGTAGGAGCTGAGGCTTGCACCTCGGGTGGGGTTGCTGGTTGATAGCAACCAATGGGCCTTCATGAAGAAATGGTGCATCCATGATAACTTCATTTTGGTGCAGCAAACAGCCAGGCTTCTAAACAGACTCTAGGAGCCATAGGTGATGCTCAAGCTTGACATGGCCCGGGTTTTCGACTCGGTCTCCTAGGGTTTCCTATTTGAGATCCTGCTAAAGATAGGTTTTGGGCCTAGGTTCCGCAAGATGATCGTGATACTATTGTCCACTGCTAGCACTAGGGTCTTGCTCAATGGCAAGCCAGGCCCGCCCATTTGGCATAGACAGGTATTCGATAGGGTGAGCCTCTGTCGCCCACCCTGTTCGTGTTAGTGATGAACATGATTAACAGGGTGCTGGCAAAAGCCATGGAGCTGAGTGTTCTCCGACGCCTCGCACGCCAGGAGCTGGTGATGTCAACGTCACTCTACGCGGATGATGAGGTAATCTTTTGCCACCTAGATGAGACGGAGTTACGAGCCATCCGCATGATCCTGGAGCTCTTTGGGCAGGCATCAGGGCTGCATACCAACTTTGCGAATTATTCGGTCTCTCCGATCACTTTCTCTGATGAGGAGGCCAATAGGGGGCCGCGACTATAGAGTGCCCGCTGGCACCCTTCCCTGTCAAGTACTTTGCCATCCCCCTCTCTATTGGGAGGCTCACAGGTGAGGCTCTTCAGCCTTTGGTGAATAGGCTAGCCGACAAGCTGCAACCTAGAAGACATCCATGATGCCGAGAGCAGGGCGCTTAGCGCTCATCCGCTCGGTGCTTGCGCGATGGTACCGCTACAATAGCTGATAGTATTAAGTGTGAACAAGAAGGTGTTGAAACAAGTGAATAAGATCCTGCGCGGGTTCCTGTGGGCAGGCATGTTGGATACCAATGGAGGCCACTGCCATGTCAACTAGGCTAGAGTATGCCGCCCGCTGCGTTGGGTGGGCTGGGGGTGCAAAACCTGGCCCACACCTCCATTAGCCCGAGGATGAGATGGCTGTGGAGGAATCACACCGACCCCTTGCGACCCTGGCGTGGGCTCGACATGCAATTCTCTAAAGATGAGAAAACCATCTTTGACGCTTCCACATACATGGTTGCCGGGGACGGGAACTCGACTCTTTTCTGGGAGGATAGATGGCTGGACGGAAAGACGGTAAGGGAGATAGCTCCAAACCTCTTCGCGCTAATCCCTAGACGTCGCACGAAGAGCCGCACTGTACAGCAGGCGCTAGTGAGCGCAGTCGGATCACCGACATCACGGGCGCCATGATCCCACTGGCCCACTGGCAGTACCTACATCTCTGGATCAGGCCGCGGGACGCTTGACTTTCGGGGGATCCAGATGAGCTCGTCTGGCGCTGGACGACGGATGCCCAGTACTCCTCCCGTTCCTGCTACAACGCCCTCTTCGAGGTTCTGTTGTACCTGGATTGTGGAAGCTAAACTGGAAGACCTGAGCGCCTGCTAGGGTGAAGTTCTTCGTCTGGCTTGCCTGCTAGGACAGATGTTGGACTGGTGAGAGACTCGCACGTCGCGGCCTTCCCCATGCGGCACATTTCTCGTTGTACGACCAATCGGAAGATACTATGGCACACATCCTCACCGACTGCCCTTCACGAGGATGAACTAGCACGAGGTTTTATCGTGGATCCGATCCACCGGGAACTCTTCTGTGAAAGAAGGTGTATTCGCAGACTGGTGGACATAGGCGCTAGACGGCACTCCTCACGCCTTGCGCGGGAGCACATTGTTGCTAATCATGCCGACGGCGTGGTGGATCTGGAACCACCGGAACCCCATGATCTTCGACAACACTCAACCCTCGATTGCCTCCCTGCTCGGCAAGATCAAGACTGAGGCGCGCGATTGGGCGAAGGCAGGAACTGGAGGACTACGTTAACTTCTCCCCTAGTTAGGCTGGGTCGAGTTGTATGGTCTGTGGTTGGCCCTTTGTTGGGCTTGTACATATGAACTCCCTTTTCTAGTGCATCGAAAACGCAAAATTCACGAAAGAAAAGAGAAGTAGCAAGTTATTTTCCTTTTTTTTGGACCCAACAAACTTGCAGCCTAAAACTCTGTTTCGTGCGAGGCACGGGGACACGCGGGAGCTCAGGGCAGGGAAATCCGGCCGGGGACCCGGAGTCCCCATGCAGACACGCACCCCATCCACTCCATGGACACCTTTGGTGGATGGTCGATGATCTTGCACGATCGATCATGCAAGAGCGCGCCCTCCCAGTCCTCACGAAACACATTCACGCCCCTTTCACCCCCATCTACCCATGCTTCTCCACTAACTAAGCAACAACAGGACCAAAAGATCCTCCCATGCATGCACAAAACAATACTCGATCGATCAATCGATCACAATTCACATGAAACTTAAAATTTTCCATCTTACTTACAAGTTACTACAAGCAATTAAGCAAGCTAGCATGATGACCCAAATCGAATCACTAACGACTGCTTAATTAGCTTCTGCTAGTAGTACAGCACTACTGCTAGCTACCTGGTTACCCAGCAGTTCACTCCGAACCCTCTGCTCTTGCCGCCCTTCATCTCGCCGCAGTCGCAGAGCAGGTAGCTCAGCATGTTCACCACGCTCGTGCCGATGGATGTCACGTTCAGCACCGGGCTCACCCTCACCCCACCGCTGGCCCTACCATTTCTGCTACCCCCATACGCATAGTAGTAACCCGATCTCGCACCACCACCAACGCCGCCGCTGCTGTGGAGGACACTAGCCGCGGCAGGCGCCGTCGTCGCTGCGGGAGAGACTTTCTTGCAATGCGGGCGGTGGCCGGCGGACTGGCTCCGCTTGAGCGGGAACGCCGGGCAGGTGAACCTACCCCCGGGCACTGACGCCGCCGCGGAGTTGACGCTGCTGCTGCGCGCGAACGGGGATGCCCACGAGCGTGGGGGCGGCCTCGTCGTCGTGGTTTTCTGCCGCAACGCCGCCTGGGATTGCTTGGCGCGTGTATGCGGAGCGGTGGGCGGCAGCGGCGGCAGGGGCAGCAGCTTGCCGTCGGCGAAGAGGCGGTCGGCCGGCGCGACGTCGTCAGCCGCGGAGTTGGCGAAGTCGAATTCCGGCTCGGTAGGGACCCGTCGCCGCCGCCTGGACAAGAGGAAAAACGACGTGTCTGGCCGGCTGGGCGTGGAAGTTTGCGTGGTGGCCGGGCATGTGTCGAAGGTGACGAGGTCGTGGGAGAAGGAGATCCTGGGGCTGATCAGCTCTGCCGACGCCTCCTCCTCCATTGGACGGATCGATCTATCAGGGGAAGTTGTCAGCAGTCTGTCAGAGAGAATGTGAGAGCTCGTAGTACTAGAAGAGGAGCAAGAGGATATAAATAGGAGGTGTGGTGTGCCGGGACCGCGCGTGCTGTACAAATCTCGCATCCGAATTTGCTGAGTGAGAGTGAGGTTGATTTGGTCTCACTCGCACGTATCCTGGTCCCTTGGTCGGTTACCTACCTACTGTACGTGAATTCTTGGCAACCCAACAACCTGGGCCAAGTCTGATCCTAGTAGTTCACTTTTCACCATACTGTAAATTAATTCCTTGGATGATTCTCTCATGATTTTGATCATTAACTGATGGCTTGGATCAAGATCATATTCTCAGAAGTTTGTTTTTTTGCATCCGAAATAAATATGCCAACAATTTTGTACGGACACAAATCGCGTTGCAAGATTGCTACAGCACTCTTGGGTATGGCTCGACATGCACAGACAAAGAAAGAAACCCGAGCGAAGCAAGCAAGAGCAGAATATGATGGGGGGGGTAGTGGCCTATCTACTCTAGTCTAGTCCCTGTCTCCATGAATGAATTGAATTGAATCATCAGCGCAAACATTGCGGCATGGGCTTGTTTCCATTTCCATCGATCAAAACCTTCCAAACCATGCACATTCCCTCCGGACAGTAGAGACATCAACATTGCAGCAATCAGAGCAGAAAAAGGAAGCTTCGAACCTCTCCGTTTATGGATCACAACAGTAAATGCTACAGCGAGTAGGCCTCGCTAGCTAGATGGTAGAAAACGTTGGGATCTTGCTGGACGGGTGAAACATAACGTCTAGAATCCACCAAATCCAAACAATGCCACAATGTAAATTCTACCCGATGCGTGGCGTGTGGGTGCTTGCACGCATGAGTCGGAGTTTAACGGAGTTGCATTGCAAGCCATGCATATGTGGAGCACGCCAATCGAATGGTTCCTGTTGGACAGTGGGCACGCCCACGGACACGCACTCACGCCTTCGCTCTTTACGCTGGCTGGACCAGAATGCATTTGATTGGGAAGAGTTATTGTGCAGCAGCAGCGTCATGCATCTGTATTATTGATCTAGCTTCAACAAGAAGTTTCACCAACTTCTTCAACCAGCAAGTTAAGTTAAGCAAGTATGTCGATCGATTTGACCTCACTGATTAAGGGCATCTCCAGCCCCCCAGAGCCCCCCAGGGGTCTTTTTTCGCGGCGGAAGCGGCGAATAGCGCCGCTTCTTCACCACTCGCCCCCCCCCAGAGGCCCAATAGCACCGTTTCGGCGCTATTTCGCGCCGCGGCACCCAGGCCAAACTCAGCCCGCTGGGTTCGGCCTGAGGGCGAAACTGCGCGGCCGCGCGCGTGGGCCAGCGCAGTCAGCGACGCGACGAGAAAGCGCGGGAACAGAACCGCCCCGTGATCGTCTTCTCGGCTTCCGCGCGGTTAAAGGCTGCCGCCGTTTATGGCGTGGCGGCCGCCCAGTGCATGCGCCCCACCCAAAGGCTGCCGGCGTAATGGCGTGGCGGGCGGCAGCGAGGGGACGCGCGCGCGCAGTAAATGCCCGGCCGCTCGCCGCACTATAACCCCCCCCCCCCCCCGCCGCGCGCCGCGCCCCGCCATTCTTCCACCGGCGAGCTCTCTCCTCTCTTCTTCCTCTCGACGCTCTCCTCCCCTCTTCTCTCCACGAAAATGGCCACCTACACGGACGGGGCTGCGGCCAACGGGTTCCCGCGCCATAACCTACGGCGGTGCGAGGCGATGGCGCTCTACCGCGCGGGCTACCCTTGCCCGCCGGACGTGCGCCTCCCTAGCTCCGCCGCGGGGGCGAGCCACTGGGTGCTCAGCGCCGGCGGGGCTCCCGTCCCTCCCCTGCCCAACTCTGACCCCGAATTCCGGCGCGCCATCCGCGAGATGCGCGCCGGAATGGAGAACCCCGAGAACTTCCCCGAGCTGGGGGTGGACCAGTTCTGGTGGGGGCAGCTCGCCGCTCGCCGCGACCAGGAGATCGCCTCCAACAACGACAATGGAGCGGTCGACGGGCGCTTCAACGCCAACGGGCGGCGCCGCTGGTGGAGCGCCCCCAACAGGACCCTGGAGGCGGTCCTCGACCACATCCAGGCCGGCGACCAGCCGCGTCTGGAGATGCCGCCACGGCAGGCCCAGCCATGGGCGGCACGGCGGACCGGCGCCTCCTCGTCGTCCGCGACGTCCAGCTCCTCCGCTGGGCAGTCCATCTCCATCTCCCCCACCTTTCTGAACGCCGGCGCGCCTGCCCGCAGGCGCAGCGGCGGCGCGCTCCGCATCGGCGAGCCACGCTTCGAACGCGTGGTTCGCCCGAAGACGGAGGACGGCGGCGACGAGGAGGACGAGTGGCCCGACCAGAAGGTCGTGGAGCAGCTGTCCTTGGACACGCTGCAGCCACTCGACGACGACACCGCCTCGACGTGGAGTCTGCGAGACACCACCGAGGCGGAGCTCGAGCTCCAGCGCCGCCTGCTGGCGGAGGCCGAGCAGCGCAAGGCGGCGCGCGACCGTAAGGCCGCCGCCAACGTGGCCCGCCTCCGCGTCCCTCCCCCGTCGCCGCAGAAGGAGAACGTCTACATCGTCCTCGACCCGGACTCCGACGACGAGGGCGTGATCCAGCAAGCCCTCGATGTGAGCAGGTGGGAAGGCGACGGCGACCAGGGACAGGGGCCGAGCACGCGCCCCGGCGACGGCCCCGGCGACGACGACGACGACGACGGCGACTACAGCCAGGCTATCGCCGCCAGCCTCGGCCTTAAGTAGTTTAGTTTAGATTTCTACTTAAATTTGCAGTTCTAGTTTAAATTCGCGCCCAATATGTACGCACTTCGCAAATTTCAATAAAAATCGAGTAGTTTCAAATTGCGTTTGTTTTGGGCCGATTCTTGGGCTCGGGGAGCGACTGGGAACGATGACCCCCAGGTTCCAGAATAGCGCCCTTTAGCGCCGCGGCGGCCCCAAAACGACGACGTTTTGGTCCCTGGGGACGCAACGACTCGAGATGCCCTAACAAGTTACACTCCCACCGAACGACAAAAAAAAATGCCGTGAGCTGGTGGTGAAGAAGACGAGCCAGCCGCGGCCTAGGGTGGTGGAGGTCAAAGCGTAGGGGGCCTCTCCGCCTCTGGAACAGGAGCCCATGTATTCTGGGAAGCATGTATGCATGCAGATGCAGAACAAATGTTTGGACGTGTGTATAGTTGTTCTAGGGGAGCTAGGGACTGTTCCTTGTCGGCGCCCACTGTGCTCATGTCTTTGACTGCCATCGATCTTGCGCCCTGCTTGCCTGGTTAGGGGTTACTCTCTCTGACAGTGTTTGGCTGCAAGGGGTCCCAGCTCCTGGATCTATGGTGGTGGATCTTGGCATCTTGTAGCCACCCTCCACTGTTTATAAACTCGGGAACCAGGAAAGGAAATGTAGACATGCTGGAGGAGGAAAGTGTAGAGACTTGTCTAACGGTACTATTGCCTGACGAGAACACGGCAATCTTCCTAACCTGAACATCCATGTGGAAAAAAGCTGGCGTTTCAGGTTGGTGATTCGATTTATTTTCTAGACATCTTTTGCATGAAATTTCTTTTTGATAGATGGGTTGGTCGTTTCTGAGTGCTAACGAGCACCGGCCATATTGCAGTTAGTTTTCCCTGTTGGGCTAAGGTATGTATCCTATTAATTGATTTTTAACATGGTTGCTTTCATAGCTCAGTTGGTTAGAGCACCCGTTTAGTAAGCGGGAGGTCTTGAGTTCAACTCTCAATGAAAGCATTTCTTCTGCTTATGTTTTTGCGTCCCGTGACATTATTATTTTCAGATGAAAAAGGAAATGCAAACAGCACCGATTTAAACAATTATTTTCGGATGAGGATAAACGAGGGCAATAGCACTGATTGAAAACTTAACTTAAGTTTTGTTCAGTTCAACTCAGATTGTCCACTCACGTGAGGGAAAATAATAAACAATTATTTTCGGATGAGGATAAACGAGGGCAATAGCACTGATTGAAAACTTAACTTAAGTTTTGTTCAGTTCAACTCAGATTGTCCACTCACGTGAGGGAAAATAAAGCCACTTCAGAACGACAATGATTCTAGAAAGAGTGGTAGCTGAAATCACAACCACATATAATGAGATGCTTGAGACTAAAATTTATTTCAGGAGCCTAGAGAACTCATTTTGAATGTCACACCGCATATATAATACCGGTGTGCTCAAGTACAACTACCAATGATGTGATCTACTCATTTCCTTCATAATTGTAAGATGTTTTAACCTTTTTTCACATTCAAGTTTGTCTATATGTATATAGACAACTTTTAATGTATATGTTCACTCACATTGGTCTGTATCTACTTAATTTGAAAAATAGGTAGAACATAGGAGTGAGTAACAAACAATATGAGCTAATAATATCCTGAACTGAATGTGAAGCAAGTCTCTCAACCGCTATCTAAGGGATTGAAAGAACATCATGTGGCCAAATAATGAAGTTTGGGCTAAAATAGAAACAGATGTCGAGTGCCAACTTATTACCCTTGGTACTACTAAATAATTTGGATGCTCGTACTTGCGCAACATCAAGAAAATCACACATTATAACAATGAGGTACTTGTGTAGCGATGCACGACCATATAACTAGTCTATAAAGAAGGGGACAATTATCATTGGCATGGTGGCTAAATATGGTACATAATCTCGCATGCTGAAACATAAGGGTTCCATTGATTTAAAGGAATTGCATAGGGTTTTTGGAGCATTTAATCCTATAGGAAATTTTCCTATCTTGGTCATTTGATTTGTAGGATTGGAATATATGTATTTTTTTCTAAGGAATCATGTCTATTACTACTCATATGAAATCTAGCATTCACTCCAACTTCTTTCCGCAATTCGCTTAATGGAATCAAACAAATTTTTATGCATACAAAATTATATAGGATTGAAGTGGCCATGACATTGCAATACTATGTTTTCCTATTCGTAAGTTTTTTCCTAACCTATGAATCAAAGAGACCCTAAATCTGCTACGTACCCTACTGGTTGTTGTAGATTTGGTAGTGTAAAACAAGACTTCGCTGCAGCGAAGTCTCATAGGCACGAGAAAGGCACACCCCAAAGACCACCTTAGTTTCTTTTTTATGGTTTTTGTTATTAGTGATTTACCTGTGTGCATCGTTGTTACAGGGTGTAACACTTTTGTATCAGATGGATGTTATGAGTAATAAAATGCCTAAATAATCCACAAATATTTCATATTCCACAAGTTAGTGCCTGGTATGCCTAAAACATAATTTCTTGATCCGCAAATATTTGCTTTCCTTAAATAATCCAATCATCATGAAGTTGTTTTTCATTCTCCCTGGCTGTGATTATAATATTTTGCTCTCCTAAGATTTATTTTTTCTTAACAACTCCAATCATTGATAACCATCCACTGGTGTTTGAAAAATTATGACTAAGTACAAGCCCTTAGATAAATTACATATCTCCTAACTATATCCATAATGTTCCTAAAATATCGTGTATTATCTTCCCTTAGATATATGTTCTGAACTAAATCCGGGTTATGATTGACTTAGAATCTCCTGATTCATAATATGCCACCAAAATATGGTACAACTCATAGTAGGTTTAGACAATGTTAAACGGACTAACTTGTCAATAATCATATTTTTTGACAGACAGAGCACATAATCTATAACCTCTTATAGTGAAACACGGTGCGGTTTGATTAGG
Organism: Alopecurus myosuroides; assembly: GCA_028641055.1. Taxonomy (NCBI): domain Eukaryota; kingdom Viridiplantae; phylum Streptophyta; class Magnoliopsida; order Poales; family Poaceae; genus Alopecurus; species Alopecurus myosuroides. The sequence continues at coordinate 553,634,668 of CM054058.1, forward strand.
GAAATATTTCAAAACCACAATACATGCTTACTCAATAGCTCTACTACAAGATGAACAAACGAGAATAAATGAGAACATCAATTACAGGTAAGAAGGCAATGCGATAGATTCCTTTGGAGTACTCGTCGTGAGATTAAGCCGAACCTTTGTAGGCACTAGAACTCGCTGCCCCGTCCGATAAGAAAGCTCCCATTGAAGTATGGTCTGGAACACCTGCTGATAATTCACAGCTGAGAGTTTTCGGTTGCACCGCTTATGCTCATGTTTATTGGATATGGTTCTGGTTTTAAAGGATATAAGTTGTGGAATTTCTAGACTAAGAAGTCTTTTATGAGGAGGGGCGCTTTTTAATGAATCTATTATATACACTAACATTTTACCCACATATACTTCTCTTGTTAGTTCTGATGATGAGCAGGAAATTAGCGTGCAGGTGAATCACTGAGACGTCCATTTTCATCACTGTTTTATATCGTTATTTTCTGTTATTCATCGATATATTTCCTGTTATGATGCATCACTTATGTTATTTTATCTTATTTTGCATGTTCATAATTTTTGGAGAATAAACACCGGAACCAGAAATCTGATGGAAAAAGCATCGTCAAGATACCCTATTTCAGAAGATCAGAAGAAGAGGGGGGATACCAGAGGAGTATTAGAAATTCCGAGGAGGAAGTGAGCCAGAAGGGAACACGAAGGGGGGCCACCTGAGGCCCACACCACCAGGCGGCAAGCCCCCCCTCTGGTTGCGCTTGGGGTGGTCTGCCCCCCTGGCACACTCCTGGGTGCCCCCTTTCGCGTACTTGACCCCTAGGGAACCCTAAGCCCCAATACATTGTCGAAGAATTATTCCGCCGCCTCCTCGGGGCGGAAAACACCAGAGAGAGAAAAGCTCTCCGGCAGGAAGAAATCTGCCGGGGAAATTCCTCCCGGAGAGGGGAAATTGTCGCCATCGTCACCGTCATCACTCCGGGCTTCATCGAGACCATCATCATCATCATAATCATCATCCTCATCACCAACACTATCACCGTCACCGTCCATCTTCATCCCGCTTTAACAATTCGGGGTCTTCATCGTTGTTTACCACTAGATCTCTCTCCCGGTGTGGATTACTTGTTAGTAGTGATGCTTGTGAGACTTATCGGTGTTCGCACTTTATGACCAGATTGTTATTATCCATTATATCACCTATGATTATGATCCATATGATGTCTCGTGAGTAGTTCGTTTAGTTCTTGAGGACATGGGAGAAGTCATGATGTTAGTAGTGAAGTTATGTTGAAGTATCTTGTGGTTTGGTATTTAAGTTGTGGTGGTATTCTTCTAGTGGTGTCATGTGAACGTTGACTATATGACATTTAACCTTTATGGTCCTAGGAGGATGCATTGTGTATTTTTGCTACTAATTGTGGGGTTTCCGGAGCGACAGAAACCTAAACCCCCGTTAGGAAACCGATGCACGAGGGAGTGTAGAATCCCGGAGTTTTAAGGCTGTGGTTAGATTTATCTTAATTAGTTTCTTGTATTTGCGGATACTTATGAGGGGTATAATCACAATTTTTATTAGTCCTAGTTGGGCGGTTCACTAGCATAGGTTCACCCACACAACACTTCACGAACCAATTAATATTAATCAACCGTAATGAAGCGAAAGCACTTGACGAAATTCCCATGTGTCCTCGAGAACGTTTGGTAATCATAAGTAGAACAACCGGCTTGTCCTTTGCTCACAAAAGAATTGGGCCACTCGCTGCAATATTATTTACTTTATTTTATTTACTCGCACTTTATTTATCTGCTATATAAAAAACCACAAAAAAACTCGTTTGCTACTATTTACAGTGAATCCTCTATCCAACCTGCTTGTCGACACCTTCTGCTCCTCGTTGGGTTCGACACTCTTATTTATCGAAAGTACTATGACACACCCCCTATACTTTTGGGCCATCAATACTATTTTCTGGCGTCGTTGCTGGGGAGTGAAGTTCTATTGGTAAGTGGAATTGGTAAGAGAAAGTTTTACTGTGAGTTTTTTTTTTAATTTCTGCCTGCTGTTTTATTTCATTATGGAGAATACCTTTGGTTCTCTGTTTAGGGGTACTAATACTGTCATTGCTAGGGTAGTAAGTGACCCGTTATCTACTGAATTAGATCCTTATAAAATACCTATGAAAATTGTTGGACTTGTTATGGATAACTGCTATTATGGAGATGGAACTGTACACCCCGGTGATCATTTGCTCTTTATACAAGAATTACGCGAGTTATTCAGGTGTGCATGTATTACAATGGATCAAGTTAAAAGGAAATTATTTTCTTTATCGCTAAAAGGAAGAGCCGCTGATTGGTTCAAATTACTGAAGAATGGTGAATCTATTGGATGGAAGGAAATTGTTCCTCTCTTTTATTCTAAATTCAATCCTCCTAGTGAGATTCATAAAGATCGGAATCAAATATATAATTTCTGGCCCCATGATGGAGAGAGTATTGCCCAAGAGTAAGGGAGAATGAAGTTATTAATGCTCAAATGTCCCGTTCATGAACTCCCAAGTAATATTGTTATCAATAATTTTTATGCAAGGGTTTCTCTTCATGATAAGGATTTATTGGATGCTTCTTGTTCTGGATCATTCACACGTATGAAGGAAGAAGCTAAATGGGATTTTCTTGACCGTATTCAAGAAAACACTGAAGGATGGGAGAATGACAAAGGTAGAAAGTCAGGTATAAATTATGATTATGAATGCATTAAATCTTTTATGGGAACCGATGATTTCTATAATGTTAGTGCTGTTTGTGGTCTTGATTCTCAAATCTTTACAAACTGTCTTAAAGCTTTTGCGTCCTATCTTGATATTCCTAAAATGGAATTGAGCAAGTACCATGCACCTTATAAAGATATTGTTCCTGCTAGTAATGTAGAAATGCATGTTGTTAATCCTGCTGTTCCTGAGCCTTATATTGAGAAAATGCCTTTCCCTGCTAAGGTGAAAGAATACTCTATTGTAGCTAGTGTGGTTAATAAGACCGTTAATAAATTTATTGAACCCGATGAACAAATAACCGTTGAACCTGTTGTAGCAATAGTAAATGATCTTGTTTGTAGAAATGTAGAGGATGAACACATTTTCTTTTGTGAGGATGCTTCTAATATTGTTTCCCATCCTCATAGACCTAATATATTGATGTGGTTATTCAGCTTTCTAATAGCGAAATTGTCTTTCCGATGGGTATTGTTAGAGATGTGGAAGTTTTATGTGGTAAGACTAAATATCCCACTGATTTTCTAGTACTTGGTAAGGCTGCTAGTAAAACTTGTCCTATTATTTTTGGTAGACCTTTATTGAACACTTGTGGTTCTATTTTAGATTGTAACAGGGAGAAGATATTGACTAAATTTGATGGAAAATCTTATGAGTTTAATTTATCCAAATTTGCTAGAGCACCTTATGAATCTAAATTGCCTGATGAGAATTTTAAAGTTGAAAAACTTGATTCTATTGCTCTTGCTCCTAACAATGCTTTGCAGCAATATATGGAGGACCGTGAAAGTGAGGTCTTTGTGGAAGAAATAAATGATGTTGATGATATTCTTCTTCGTCAACCGGTGATACTGAAGCATAATTTACCTGTGGAGGACTTGGGTACCACATTACCACCCAAGGAGGATCCTGTCTTTGATTTAAAATCTTTGCCTAATGATCTTAAATATGCTTATATTGATGATAAGAAAATATATCATGTTATTATATGTGCTAAACTTTCAGGTGAAGAAGATGAAAGATTATTGGGAATTCTGAAGAAACACCATGGAGCTATTGGATATAATCTTGATGATTTGAAAGGGATCTCTCCCTCTATATGTCAGGATGTTATTAATATTGAACCTGATGCAAAGCCAGTAGTTGAACATCAACGCCGTTTAATTCCTAAGATGAAGGAAGTGGTAAGAAATGATATATTAAAACTCTTTGATGCTGGTATTATTTTTCCTATTGATGGTAGTAGATGGGTAAGCCCTGTACACTGTGTCCCTAAGAAGGGGGAATGACTGTTGTGCGTAATGAAAATAATGAGCTTATTCTGCAAAGAGTAGTAGTTGGTTATAGAATGTGCATTGATTTTAGAAAGGTTAATAAAGTTACTGAGAAAGATCATTATCCTTTACCCTTTATTGATCAAATGCTAGAGAGGTTGTCTAAGTAAACTCATTTTTGCTTTCTTGATGGTTATTCAGGGTTTTCTCAAATTGCTGTTAGGGCAAAAGATCAAGAGAAAACAACCTTTACTTGTCTTTATGGTACTTATGCTTATAGACATATGTCTTTTGGTTTGTGCAATGTTCCTGCTACTTTTCAAAGATGCATGTCCGCTATTTTTCATGGTTTTGGTGAAGAGATTGTGGAAGTATTCATTGACGATTTCTTCGTCTACGGAACTTCTTTTGATAATTGCTTGCACAATCTTGATAAAGTTTTTGCAGAGATGTGAGTAAACTAATCTTGTTCTTAATTGGCAGAAATGCCACTTTATGGTTAAGGAAGGAATTGTTCTTGCACATAAATTTTTTGAAAGAGGTATTGAAGTTGACAGAGCTAAAGTGGAAGCAATAGAGAAAATGCCCTGTCCCAGGGATGTTAAAGGTATTCGTAGTATTCTTGGTCATGCTGGTTTTTATAGGAGGTTTATTAAAGATTTCTCTAAAATATCAAAGCCTCTAATATTCTTCAAAAAAATGTGCCATTTGTTTTTGATGATGATTGCAAGGAAGCTTTTGATACTTTAAAGAAGGATTTAACTACTGATCCTTTTGTTCAACCACCTGATTGGAATTTCCCTTTTAAAATTATGTGTGATGCTAGTGATTTTGTTGTAGGTGTTGTTCTTGGACAGCGAGTAGATAAGAAGTTGAATGGTATTCATTATGCTAGTAAGACTCTTGATGCTGCTCAAAAGAATTATACTACTACTGAAAAAGAGTTCTTAGCTGTAGTTTTTGCATGTGATAAGTTTAGGCCTTATATTGTTGATTCAAAGGTTACTATTCATACTGATCATGCTGCTATTAGATACCTCGTGGAAAAGAAAGATGCTAAGCCTAGGCTTATTAGGTGGGTGTTGCTTCTACAAAAGTTTGGTATGCATATTGTGGATAGGAAGGGTGCTGAAAATCCTGTTGTTGATAACTTGTCTAGATTGGAAAACATTGCTTTTGACCATATTCCTGTTAATGATATTTTTCCAAATGAATAGTTGGCTGCAATAAAAGTAAACTCCCAGGATAGTCCATGGTATGCTGATTATGCTAACTTTATTGTTTCAAAGTATTTGCCTCCAACGTTTACAACTCATCAAAGAAGAAAATTCTTCTATGATTTGAGGCATTATTTTTACGGTGATCCACAGTTATACAAAGAAGGAGTAGATGGTATTATGAGAAGATGTGTTCCAGATCATGAACACCGTGAAATATTGAAAAAGTGCCATGGTAGTGCTTATGAAGGACATCACGCTAGAGATAGAACCGCACAAAAGGTTCTACAATCAGATTTCTATTGGCCTACTCTCTCTAAAGATGCACGTAAATTTGTTTTATCTTGTGGTGAATGTCAAAGAGTAGGAAATATTTCTAGACGTAATGAAATGCCTATGAGTTATTCTCTTGTTATTGAACCTTTTGATTGTTGGGGATTTGACTTTATGGGTCCTTTTCCTCCTTCAAATGGTTATACGCATATTCTTGTTGATGTTGATATGTTACTAAATGGGTAGAAGCTATACCTACTAAAAGTACCGATGGTGAAACCTCGTTAAAAATGCTTAAAGATGTTATTTTCCCTATGTTTGGTGTGCCTAGATATCTTATGACTGATGGAGGTTCTCATTTTATTCATGGGGGTTTTAGAAAAACCCTTGCTAAATATGATGTTTATCATAGCATTGCCTCAGCTTATCATCCTCAAACCAGTGGGCAAGTAGAATTATCAAATAGAGAAATTAAATCTATCTTGCAAAAGACTGTTAATAAATCTAGTAAGAATTGGTCTGATAAGTTGAATGATGCTTTATGGGCTTATATAACTGCTTATAAAAACCCTATGGGTATGTCTCCTTATAAAATGGTTTATGGAAAAGCCTGTCACTTGCCTCTAGAATTAGAACATAAAGCTTATTGGGCGGTGAAAGAACTAAATAAAGATTATAAACTTGCTGGTAAGAAAAGAATGCTTGATTTGAATCATTTAGATGAATGGAGATGTGAAGGTTATAAAAATGCTAAACTCTTTAACGAGAAAGTTAAACAATGGCGTGATAAAAGAATCCTTAACAGAGAGTTTCATGTTGGTGAGAAAGTTCTATTGTATCGGTCTCGTCTCAGATTTTTTGCAAGAAAATTACTCTCTAGATGGGAAGGACCTTATATTATTGAAGGGTGCAATCAAAATTGCTTCCCTTAAAGATAACACTACACAAGTGGTAAATGGGAAAAGACTCAAACATTATATTTCTGGGGATTCCTATGATGAAGATGTTGATGTTATTCAAGTAATGACCCCAGAGAAGTTCATTAGAGGGAAGATTCTAGAATCTGCACAGTCCGTTTTCGAATAGGTAACCGTTTTGTTAAGAAAAAGTTCGTGGAATACCTTTTAAGTTATAAATTGCTTACTTTTGGAAAATATGAAAAATACCGAGCCGAAAAAGAGTTGGAGTCGGTGCCCGAGGGCACCATACCATGCCTGGGCGTGGGCCCACCCTTGGCCACGCCTAGCTATGGTGTGGGCGCCCCAGAACCCCTCTCCAACTCGTTTTTGACCTGGACTTTCCTTTCGTTACGCATATTTTTGCTATATAACCCTCAGACCCCCCGAGGTCCGTGTATCGTTTTCTCGTCGTATTTCTGTTTCGATCTGTTTCTGCCAGGTTACATTCTCAGATCTACAGGATGTCCTCTTCCGGACCTCCCAAAGACAGTTTCTTTGCGAACGTCGTCAATACGTACATGAATGAGTTGAAGATGCATCCCAAAGAGTTACTGCTCAAGGGTGGGGAGGTGCAGATTGAAAATGTTCGGGGCTCTAAAGGAGAGGGTAGTGTGGAAGCTAGGATGGAAGAGCTGGAGCAAGAAGTCTTTAGGTACAAGAAGATGGTGGAGCGTGAAGTTGACATCATCCACAAGATAAAGACAGAACTGGTCGCCGAGTACAAGAATGAGACTCTAAAACTTTGGGAGGAGATCTTCTCACTCACCGAGACCGCCAAAAAATTGCAAGCAAAACTATATGATGTGCAGAATCAAAACTGTGAGTATTAGAACAGGTTTAAACGTATGAGCTCTGCTGCTAGTTTCAGGATATTGGAGACCAGGACATCATTTATGGACGGAGAGCCTTTACCTTGGAAGTTTGATGATGAGAAGGATTCACCACCACCACCAAAGAATTAATTTGTCATTGGTATTGGCATCCCCTTGGCTTGTTCCAAGTTTGGGGGAGTGTCGTGGTATTACACCTTTATCTTTCACCATTTTTACCTTTTGGTAGAGTCATATCATGAGTAGAGGAAATATCATATAGTATGGTTTGCAGTATGGAAGTATCCCTCTTTAGTTGGTTATCATTGTATCCCTTGGTTTGAGTTGCTGTAATGAAATATTAATGAGAAGTTTCATCATCTACTTGCTTCACTTTAATTTAGTTTGCAATTTTTGTTATATGGTTGATCTTGTTATTAGTATTGGTATCAATGTTGGAGCTTCAAGTTAATCTAGTTGGTTTTGGCAAACTTAGCATTGGTCAGTAGCAACAATGCGTTGAGACTTAAGAAGAAAAGAGGGAGTTGCATGTAGATATATTATTCCATGATCTTTCTTTCTTGTTAGCTCATAAGCTTAGTATTCTCAAATAAGTTTGTTTGTACCTTCAAGGAAGATTTCATGGTTGGCTTTATCATATATGTATTTGTTTGTTTTACCTCAATTCTTATGCTTGCTACCCAACCTTGCTATTCAAAAAGCTATACTGAGAGGGAATGCTTCTCGTGCATCCAAACCTTGAGCCCCAAAACCATGCCATTTTTGTCCACCATACCTACCGATATATGGTATTTCACCGCCACTCCAAGTAAATTGCTTGTGTGCTACCTTTAAACCTTAAAAATTACACATGTTTTGTGCCTCTGTTTTAGCTCATGAGGACGCAAATAGAGAATCTTTATCTCACTTGTTGATTGGATTTCACCCTGTACTAGTGGCTTCATCCGCTTATCCAAATTCTAGAAGAGCTGGCAGCGGGGTTCCCAACGCCAAATAATAATACAAATTCTCTTCACTATTGTTGCCCCTGATTTATCAGTCAAAGCATAATTATGTAAACCAAAGAGAAAGATGGATGACCTTCTATACCAGTTGCGTCCTTCAATGGGAGCCGCTCTTGTGAAGTCTAGTTGGCTTGTGACGTACTGTATTTTATGTTTGCCATTCGTTGACATAAGCATACACCTCTCTAAAAATTAGACACTCCTCCATGGTATGTTATTGTTGGCAGGCACCCGAGGATTCTCTTAGCCATGGTTTGTGTAAGAAAGGTTGGGAGGAGTGTCAACCATTCTATATCTCTGTTTTACAAAATAAAAGCTCTAGCACATGAGTGATCCATGCTTCCCTCTGCGAAGGGCCTATCTTTTACCTCTATGTTGTGTCAGTAAACCTATTTCTTTCTGTCTTAAGTAAGAATTTGAGTTGTTGTGATACATCCATCTATATGTTAAATTACTCAATCATGTTCTTTATTCTTCCTTGTTTGTACAAATGCTTTTATCTATTTGAATACCACTTTTAAAGTTACCAATGTCTGCAAACAGACCGTTATAATTGAGCATGATAAACTCTGCAGTATAAGCTCTAGTATAAAGACTCTGATCGAAACATAAGTATACTGTTAATTGTTCTCTAACGAAGAACAAAGTTTGCCTTTACCAATTTTGATTTACTTTTGCACCTTTATTGTGATTTTCTATAGTTTCAAGTTTGATTATATGAAAGGAAAGTTGCTATCTAAAATGACTTGTTCTTTGTTAGATGTGATGCCTCTTGTCCGTATTTTATTTATCGACACCTCACTCCATAAACCCGTGGTCATGTTTACTGGTTCAGTTTCGCTTGGGTACAAATGAGGTCTAAGCTTGGGGGGAGTTGATACGTCCATTTTGCATCACTGTTTTATATTGTTATTTTCTGTTATTCATCGACATATTTCATGTTATGATGCATCACTTATGTTATTTTATCTTATTTTGCATGTTTCATATTTTTTGGAGAATAAACACCGGAACCAGAAATCTGATGAAAAAAGAACCGTCAAGATACCCTATTTCAGAAAATCAGAAGAAGAGGGGGATACCGGAGGAGGCTTAGAAGTTCCGAGGAGGAAGTGAGCCATAAGGGCACCCGGAGGGGGCCACCTGGGGCCCACACCACCAGGCGGCACGCCCCCTCTGGCCGCGCCTGGGGATGGTCTGCCCCCCTAGCCCACTGCTGGGTGACCCCTTTCTCGTACTTGACCCCCAGGAAACCCTAAGCCCACATACATCATCGAAGAATTATTCCGTCGCCGCCTCGGGGCAGAAAACACCAGACAGAGAAAAGCTCTCCGGCAGGAAGATATCTTCCGGGGAAATTCCTCCCCTAAGAGGAAAAATAGTCACCATCGTCACTGTCATCACTCCGAGCTTCATCGAGATCATCATAATCATCATCCTCATCACCACCACCATCACCGTCACCGTCCACCTTCATCCCGCTGTAACAATTAGGGGTCATTATTGTTCTTTACCACTAGATCTCTCTCCCGGTGTGGATTACTTGTTAGTAGTTGATGCCTGTGAGATTTACCGGTGTTCGCACTTTATGACCACATTGTTATTATCCATTATATCACTGATACGTCATAAACGTATCCCTAATTTCTGATGCTCCATGATGATATTATGCCAATTGCTACATGTTTTATCCCTTCTTTATGTCATTTTTATCGATTTTCCGGACTAACCTATTTACAAGATGCCACAGAGCCAGTTCCCTGTTTTCTGCTGTTTTTAGTTTCAGAAAAGTTGCTCTGGAAATATTATCGGAATTGGAAAGTTCGAAGCCCGGAAGTCCTATTTTCCCCGGAAGCATCTAGAAGACCGAAGAGGAGTCGAAGAGGGGCAACGGGGGGGGGGGGGGCACACCATAGGGTGGCGCGACCCCCCTTGGCCGTGCCACCTATGGGTGTGGGGCCCCTGGAGCTCCACTGCCCTTGCCCTTTCGCCTATTTAAGCCCCCAGATGGAAAACCCTAAGCACCTGATCAAAATCCCCGAAAAAGTTCCACAGCCGCCGTCACCGTCAACCCTAGATCAGGAGGGTTCTGAAGCTGTTTTCCGGCACCCTGCCGGAGAGGAAATCGTCACCGGAGGCTTCTACATCACCATGCCTGCCTCCGGAGTGATGCATGAGTAGTTCATCCTTGGACTACGGGTTCGTAGCTGTAGCTAGATGGTTGTCTCCTCCTCATATGCCTCCATGTTTAGATCTCGTGAGATGCCTATCATGATCAAGATTGATCTTATGTAATTCTATATGCTGTGTTTGCTGGGATCCGATGAATATTGACCTTATGCCAAGTTGATTATAGTCTTTATTGCATATGTCATTTGTGATCTTGCATGCTTTCCGTTGCTAGTGGTTATTCTCGCCAAGTAGTTGCTAGTGCCTCCTTGTTGCCTTGCTCGAGTGAAAAAAACATGAAGGGAGAGGTGATGTTTCTATTAGGGAGACAACAAGGGTGAGAGTGCCCGCATGCATAATCATTGCTTACATTGCACACTTTGTTTAATGCAATTATCTGTTGCTTGCAACTTAATACCTAAAGGGGGTCGGATGATAACCTGAGGGTGGATTATTAGTCATAGATGTAGATGGATGTCGGTCTATGTTTCTTGTTGTAATGCCCGCACTAAATATCATAGTAATCTTCATGTCATATTGTGCACTACGGTGCAAGCTCTATTTGTCAATTGCCTAGCTGTAATTTGTTCACCCAGCATGCTATCTTTTATGGAGACACACCACTAGTTAAACTATGAACCCGGTCCATTTTTCCACACTGTTAAACAAACCACAACTTTTTCCTGCTTTCTTTACTTACTGCAAGCATACACTGTTTTCCACACTATACGTCTAATCTTTGTTTTCAGCAAGACCGGTGAGATTGACAACCTCACTGTACCGCTGGGGTAAAGTGTTTTGGTTGTGTTGTGTGATGGTTCCACATTGTTGCTGACACTGGTGAAGCGCCAACACCACCGTCACTGGAATCAACCTTCCGAAGGTCCTCTTTCTCCTACTAGATTGATAACCTTGGTTCCTAACTAAGGGGAAATACCTACCGCTGTGCTCATCATATCCTCCTCTCGGGGTCTCCCAACAAGCGTGTGTATCACGAGCATCAAGGATATTTTGTGGCACCGTTGCCGGGGAGAAGGAAGCCTTCTGGCAAGGGGAGTCTCTCACTCTCAACCTCTTTATTTTGTTTATTGTCTTGTTTTTATTTTTGTTTTGTTTTGCTTCTCTTTATTGAAAGCACAACAAAATTAGTTTACTTCATAGTTGTTATTTTTGTATCTACGTTGTTATTTCTCATCATGTTGATCCTAAGTTTACCTTGAAAGATTTGCCGGTAGGAAGTGGTTCTATACTTGGAAAAGACATTGTTAAAGAATTCTTTGATCACGTTAGTAAACATGATAACTTTGAGGAAAAATCCATAGTAGAACTTGCTCCCAATTACAAGACTGTTGTAACTTCCTTAGTCCACATGCTAGAAGCTAGGTTTGTTAACCTCCATCCCATAATGCAACATATGTTCCTCAACTTGAATAACATTGAAGATGTTGAGAAAAGAAACTTCATCTTAGAAACTATGCTTAAAGAATTTAGGGATGTTGCTATAGAAGCTAGAAAAGTCTTTGATCGTTCTAATATGCTTGGCTCATGTGTAGACATTGTTGGTGCTCTAGAAAAATCTGAATCTAATAATGAAAACAAGGATAAAATACCAATCCCCTTTAAATTAGTAGCTCTGCACGAAGCCCAAGAAAAGAATTTTGATTGGATTGTTCCTGAGAATTTATTTGATGAAGATAGTAAGCCTAAAAGTACTAAGAGAGGAGCCTCTCAAACCCACTTAGATAAAATACAATGCATTATTAAAGAATTTCCAAATCTTTATTTTAATGCTTCACTTGAAAATACTTGAGTTGATCTTTTGGGCCTAGCTGAAAGGCATTAAAGAAAAGCGCTACCGGGAGACAACCCGTTTTATTTCTCTGTTTTCATTTGTTTTATTTGGTGTGATTTGCACCTGGGTATTGTCTATTTACTTAGCAACCCCTCTGTATCTTTTCTTTTGAGTTTTTGTTGATTCAAGTAAAGCCTCTAGTGGAAAGTTGAGCCTATATTTCGGATTTCTGCGCAGCAAACAAATTTCTGCTGTCCACTGTTAATTCTGTTAAAAATCACATAAAATTCAAAATGACCTGAGTTTTTTGTGTTTAATCCTGAGTTATATATGCAACTTTTCTTAGAAGAACACCTTTTTATTTGAGCAACAGAATATTTTTGAAAAAATCGATCTTTACCTGCTGTTCTATTTTGACAGATTTCTGCCATTTATCACATTTGCATCTTAATCTCTTTCTTTTGGTGTTATTTTGATAAAAAGAGTTTTTAAAGAAGTTGTGAAAGTAGCTAATGTGTTTTTGAGTGTTAGACTTGTGTTGAAACTTACCCATGTGAATTTATTATTTAAACTGCACTAACGTTTCTAATGAAGATTGTGAGAATTTTGATGTGAAGGAAGTTTTCAAGGGTCAAGAGAAGAGGATGATATGATATGATCAAGAAGAGTGAAAAGGCTAAGCTTGGGGATTCCCCGGTGGTACATCCAAGCAAATTACAAGAAGAATCAAGCGTCTAAGCTTGGGGATGCCCAAGGCATCCCCTTCTTCATCAACAAATTATGAGGTCTCTTCTAGTGAAACTATATTTTTATTCGGTCACATCTTATGTGCTTTACTTGGAGCGTCTTTAATTTTTGTTTCAGTTTGTTTTTGCTTTTTATTTCAGTTTGTTTTTATTTTCATAATAAGCTTGGTTGGACCCAACATTGTTTTATTGGAGAGTGACACGCTCCGCTTTTTCATGAGAATACGTTGTATTCTTAGTCTCTGTTTGGCTGCTGCATTTATTCAGCTCCTGTTTTGCATGCATCTCTTATCAGAGATGTTATTTTTAGTATTATTATCTGAGTACTCTCATGTTTGCTTTCTGTATCATAAAGAGTATTTTTGTTAAAGCATGTTTTGTATGGTGCTTGTTGGGAGAAAAAAACTGCTGCTTGAAGTAGAATTTATAACAGTACTAGTAGAAGCTTGTATAGACTGTGGCTAGGACTTTTTCATGCCATGCTAAATATTATTTTAGTTTTAAAGCCTTGTGGTTATTGAGTAACATGAATAGCCTCAAATAGCTGAGAGTGTTTAATATGTATTGAAAGATTCATGAGTTGTTCTTGTCATAGTAAATCATCAATATATGGTATTTTCTTTCGAATGATTTATTTGGTTGACTTGGCGCACCTCACACCATGTTTATGACTACAAACCAGTCACGAATAGCCTCCATGACCACTTAGTTTTTGAACTTGTGATACTGCTTATGTTTTAATTAATGATGCTTATGTCGCTATGCATGATTATGGCTCTTATGCTCTCTTGATTTGTCGCTCCCAGTCTTTTGCTAGCCTCCACCTGTACTGAGTATGAGCTCTACTCGTGCATCCAAACTCCCTTATACCATAGTTTTTTCAATTGTGTACACCTTACCTACCTACATGTGGTATTTAACTGTCATTCCAAAGTAAATTGCTCATGTGTTACCTTTAAAACCTTCAAAATTACTCATGCTTTATGTTCTTGTTTTTGCTCATGAGGACGTAAATAGAGAATCTTTATCTCACTTGTTGATTGCATTTCACACCCTGGACTAGTGGCTTCATCCGCTTATCTCAATTGTAGAAGAGCTGGCAGCGGGGTGCCCATCCCCCCAATTAATACAAACAAATTCTCTTTACTATTTTTACCCCTGATTTATCGGTCAAAGCATAATTGTGTAAACAAAAGAGAAAGAGGGATGATCTTCTACACCAGTTGCGTCCTTCACCATGGGAGCCGCCCTTGTGAATCCAGATGGCTTGTGACGTACTGTATTTTCTGTTTACCATTCGTTGACATTAGCATACATCTCCCAAAATATAGACATTCATCCACAAATGTCAAACTTTTCATACATCTGTTTAATAAAATAAAAGATCTAGCACATGAGTGATCCCTGCTTCCCTCTGCGAAGGGCCTTTCTTTTACTTTTATGTCGAGTCTCCATCTTCTAACTTTATGCACAATTGAGAGCGCATTTTTGCCATTCTGAGTTCTATGTGCATTTGTCCCATAAGCATCAATAATTACTTCACGATGTGATATCATTTGTTCTAGTCTTCCTCTTGAACTTTGAAGGTGTCCTGGCATTTATGTTTTTCCCAACTCTTAAGGACTATCGAAATATCACTTTGCCATGCTTTCTCTATACCTGAAACAAACGTTTTCCTTTCTTTGCATTATTATTCATGGTCCTTTATTTGAGTTACTCTTCGTGATGCAAAATAATTGCTATGCTTTATTATTAAAGTTTTATTTATCATGCCTGTGTTTAAATTTCTATGATCTCAGCGTGCATATGCTTTTACATTAGATTGATGACGTTTATGTTAGTAGCATGTCACCTCAGAAATTATTGTTTTATCGTTTACCTACTCGAGGACGAGTAGGAACTAAGCTTAGGGATGCTTGATACGTCATAAATGTATCCCTAATTTCTGATGCTCCATGATGATATTATGCCAATTGCTACATGTTTTCTCCCTTCTTTATGTCATTTTATCGATTTTCCAGACTAACCTATTGACAAGATGCCACAGAGCCAGTTCCCTGTTTTCTGCTGTTTTTAGTTTCAGAAAAGTTGTTCTGGAAATATTCTCGGAATTGGAAAGTTCGAAGCCCGAAAGTTCTATTTTCCCCGGAAGCATCCAGAAGACCGAAGAGGAGTCGAAGACGGGCAACAGGGGGGCGATACCATAGGGTGGCGCGGCCCCCCTTGGCCGCGCCACCTATGAGTGTGGGCCCCCTGGAGCTCCACCGCCTTTGCCCTTTCGCCTATTTAAGCCCCCCCAGATGGAAAACCCTAAGTACCTGATCAAAATCCCCAAAAAAGTTTCGCAGCCACCGTCACCGTCAACCCTATATCAGGAGGGTTCTGAAGCTTTTTTCCGGCACCCTGCCGGAGAGGAAATCGTCCCCGGAGGCTTCTACATCTCCAGCCTGCCTCCGGAGTGATGCGTGAGTAGTTCATCCTTGGACTACAGGTTCGTAGCTATAGCTAGAAGGTTGTCTCCTCCTCATATGCCTCGATGTTTAGATCTCGTGAGCTGCCTATCATGATCGAGATTGATTTTTTTTTTATTTTTTTTGAATTATTGATCTTATGTAATTCTATATGCTGTGTTTGCTGGGATCCGATGAATATTGACCTTATGCCAAGTTGATTATAGTCTTTATTGGATATGTTATTTGTGATCTTGCATGCTTCCCGTTGCTAGTGGTTATTCTGGCCAAGTAGTTGCTAGTGACTCCAAGAGGGAGTATTTATGCTTGATAGTGGGTTCATGCCTCCTTGTTGCCTTGCTCGAGTGAAAGAAACGTGAAGGGGGAGGATGTGCTGTTGCCATTAGGGACAAAACAACGGTGAGTGTGCCCGCGTGCATAATCATTGCTTACATTACACACTTTGTTTAATGCAATTATTTGTTGCTTGCAACTTAATACCTAAGGGGGTTCGGATGATAACCTGGCGGTGGATTATTAGTCATAGATGCAGATGGATGTCGGTCTATGTATCTTGTTGTAATGCCCGCACTAAATATCATAGTAATGTTCATGTCATATTGTGCACTACGGTGCAACATCTATTTGTGAATTGCCCAGCTGTAATTTGTTCACCCAGCATGCTATCTTTTATGGAGAGACACCACTAGTTAAACTATGCACCCCGGTCCATTTTTCTACACTGTTAAACAAACCACAACTATTTCCTGCTTTTTTTACTTACTGCAAGCATACACTGCTTTCCACACTATACGTCTAATCTTTGTTTTCAGCAAGACCGGTGAGATTGACAACCTCACTGTACCGTTGGGTTAAAGTATTTTGGTTGTGTTGTGTGCAGGTTCCACGTTGTTGCTGACACCGGTGAAGCGCCAGCACCACCGTCAGTGGCATCAACCTTCCGAAGGTCCTCTTTCTCCTACTGGATTGATAACCTTGGTTCCTAACTAAGGAGAAATACATACCGTTGTTCTCATCATACCCTCCTCTTGGGGTCTCCCAACAAACATGTGTATCACGAGCATCAATCACCTCTTATTATGATCCATATGATGTCTCGTGAGTAGTTCGTTTAGTTCTTGAGGACATGGGAGAAGTCATGATGTTAGTAGTGAAGTTATATTGAAGTAATATCTCGTGGTTCGGTATTTAAGTTGTGGTGCTATTCTTCTAGTGGTGTCATGTGACTGTCGACTACATGACACTTCACCTTTATGGGCCTAGGAGGATGCATTGTGTATTTGGCTACTAATTGTGGGGTTGTCGTAGTGACAAAAACCTAAACCCCCGTTAGGAAACCGGAGTTTTAAGGTCGTGGTTAGATTTATCTTAATTACTTTCTTGTATTTGCGGATGCTTATGAGGAGTATAATCACAAGTATGTATTAGTCCTAGTTGGGTGGTGCATTAGTATAGGTTCACCCACACAACATTTCACGAACCAATTAATATTAATCAACCGTAATGAAGCGAAAACACTTGACGAAATTCCCATGTGTCCTCGAGAACGTTTGGTAATCATAAGTAAAACAACCGACTTGTCCTTTGCTCTCAAAAGGATTGGGCCACTCACTGCAATATTATTTACTGCATTTCATTTACTCACACTTTATTTATCTGCTATACCAAAAACCACAAAAAACCCGTTTGCTAGTGTTTACAGTGAATCCTCTATCCAACCTGCTTGTCAACACCTTCTGCTCCTCGTTGGGTTTGACACTCTTATTTATCGAAAGGACTACGATACACCCCCTATACTTGTGGGTCATCAGTCACGTAGATGATATAGAAACTAAAATCGCTGATGTTGATGTTCATGATACTGTTCAGCAATCTCCTCCTATTTTGCAGCAACAAAATTTATGTACTGCAGAGCGTAAAGATAAGAGGAATAAATGAACTCATGCATGTTCGATTGAGGAGTGTGGTATTATTCACTATGCTTTTAGTTGTGCTGAACATGTGGAGAACAATCATGATCCATCCACGTACACTGAAACCATTGGTTCAGGTGAACACGAGAAGTGAGTATTCCCTATGAAAGAGGAGATGCAATCACTTGAGAAGAATGGTACGTGGAATGTTGTTCGCTTTTCTATACAAAAGAAGGGTGTTCGCTGTAAGGTGATCTCAAGAGAATGGAGGGTTAATTTATCTCATAGTGAGCCTCCAAGGTTTAAGGCAAGGTTAGTTGCACAAGATTTCAGTTAAAGTCTAGGTGTTGATTATAATGATGTTTTGTCTCCGGTTGTCAAGCAAAGTTCTATTCGTACATTCTTTGATATTTTCCTATGCGTGATTTTGAGCTTGAGAAGTTATATGTGAAGAGTGCGTTTTTGCATGGCGAGTTGGAGGAGGAGATATACATGAAGCAACCAGAAGGGTTCATAGTACATGGTAAGGAGCATCATGCGTGCAAGTTGAAAAAGTCCTTATATGGTTTGAAACAATCTCCTCGTCAATGATATAAAAGGTTTGAATCCTTTATGGTGTCACATGCATGGTCTCAAGAGGTCTGCATTTGATAGATGTGTGTACATTAAGTTTATTTATGGATCACCTATATGCTTGCTATTATATGGTAATGATATGTTAATTGCTATCAAGAGCAAGAAAGAAATCACTACATTGAAAAATTGTTGAGTAGTGAGTTTGAGATGAAGAATCTTGGTGTTGCTAAGAAAATACTCGGTATGGAGATTAGATATAAATTCTGGTTTATTATTTCTTAGTCAACAAAGTTACATTAGGCTAGTCAGAATGATCAATAACTTAGTAGTAACATAGATGCCACGTAGGACAAAAAGCTGATGTGGCAAGTAATTATTGAGGAAAGAGAGTGTTGTGGTAACATAGCTAGTTACCGTAACATCACATATCCCAATACACTTTGAGTCTACAAGCTAATTACTAGATTTTTACATGACATCACATGTTGGTTACTACCAACTATGGGGGTGGTAACATAGCCTAGGACAACGTGTATATTACTAGTCTATGTTACTCCCCATTGTGACCAGCCTTAAGAAAGTTCTTCATCGTTTAACATGCATGATGAAAAGTCTGTTAGTACTCCCATTCCTCCCAACTTTAAATTGTCAGATTAACAATGCTCTAACAAAGATGACCATTTTGAGTACATGTCTAGAGTTCCATATTCTAATTTTGTTGGCTTTGATGTATGCAATGGTTTTCTCTCGCCCTGGTTTATCATATGCTACGAGTTTGGTGAGATATATGTTTAACCCTAGCAAAGAATATTGGAAGGTTGTTCAGTGGATTTGAGGTATCTTCATGGCACATCCAATATTTGCTTGAAGTTTGGCAAGGTTGATGAGTGGCTCAAAGGCTATGTGGATTTAGATTTTGCTGTCGAATTGGATAAGAGGAGATCCCTCATAGGTTATGTGTTCACGCTTGGTGATTGTGCCTTGAGTTGGTGGGCAACGTTATAGTCAGTTGTTGCCTAGTCTACCACTGAATCAGAGTACATGGCTATTGCTAAAGCGTGCAAAGAATCTATTTGGTTGGAAGGTTTATTTGCTGAGCTTTGTGGAGATCATACTTGCATTAACCTATCTTGTGACAGTCAAAGTGCTATTTATCTTACTAAGGATCAGATGTTCTATGAGAGAACAAAGCACATTGATGTAGCGTGATGTTGTTGCACAAAGTAAGCTAAAAGTATGCAAAATAAGTATTCATGATAATCCTATCTAATATGATGACAAAGCCAGTACATATGGCTAAGTTTGACCTTTGCTCAAGCTTAGTTGATATCTCTATTTAGCCCGAAAGGCTATTTGACGCCGAATGTGTTTTCTTTGTTGTTTCAGGGTGAAGATTCGTTTATACTATATGAAGGAATTTGTCTCAAAGTGGTGTTATTTTTCTACCATCCAAATTCACTTATATGCTAATAAAATGCCGAAATTCTGACGAGTAAGTCGAAAGTTGTAAAACCCCGTCGTTTGTAACCGCGCCCGATATAGTGAAGTTCTTTTGGCTGACGCCCGTGGTTATTTTTCTTCCTCATTGGAAGGGTTTTTCCACGTTAAAAATCCGTATCCCCATGTATCGATCTATTTGTTCATTGCTTGTTTCCTTGCTATTGTTTGTAACAGAATACTACTAACGTAGAACTAAAGAGTACTAGTTCAAGGAGGTTGAAAAATAAATCAATGGTTTGAACTAGATCTATTTTTTATACCATCCACCGACCAGAGCAGTATCCCCTGTATCTCTGGGAGGATCTACCGCATAGATCGAGACCTCTAAACTATGACGTCAGTTAGAAAGAACCGGCAGGTCCTTCCAACCGTAGGTAGTCGTACATGACCCCGTAGAAGACGTTGAGCGCTCTAGTAGTCTGCGTGATGTGGATGGTGTTGTCGCCTTTCCGGAGCACACTCCCTCTTATCGGAAACTCCAAGCTCCATTGCGTGCCGTGGTCGCCGTGCCTCGCGATCGCGTTGTCGTAGCCCAACACCGGGGTCGCGAAGACTTCTGCACGGCTTCTCGTCGCTCCGTTCACCCGGCCCTACAATGCAATACATCACGCGGGAGAGGATGATCCATCACATCAGGTTGCTGAAACTGTGAAAACGATTAGGCTTGTGAGTTCGATTAATTACTACCTGTAATCTGGACCGGTGAGCGGCCGCAAGAGCAACGCGTAAGGTGTAGGTGCCGCCGACACCACACGATCAAGGTGGAAGCGTATCTGCCGCGTCGTTGGTACAATGTCGTCGCCCACCTTTCTGCGATACAACAAATCAACGGCGTTATATTTATCTCGTCGGCAATATAGACATACCTATCATGATGACAATATCAAAATCATCATTATTGGTATATTGCCTTGTGACGTGCGCGAAGAACCAGTCCTTGGAGTGATGGCTTTCGCCGACGGTGAAGGCAGGATCGCCTCTCGGGTAAAGCTCGCCGTAGCGCTCCCATAGACCATACTGCCTGTACCTGCCAATGGAGTTAAACCGATGAGCCACGGAAACCTAAAACTGTCTACTGCTGATCGCGATGAGTGACACTAACTTTTCTTGTTTCAGAAAGAGCTTGTTGGGATATTTCGGATCGGTGTCGGGGATAAACATCTCTGCCGCACTTCTGTCGGGAATACCGATTTCCCATAGTGTTGGTCCGGATCTCGGAGGCTCAAACACAAGATCGCCGAGGTTGATAGCACGGCCTGTTTAAGGTGGATTAGAATGTTAGGAAAATGGTGCACTCGATGAGGCCTGTTATGAAACTAATGACTGAAACACTGACCGGGTGTAACTGTTACGCGGGTGGTGTTCATGTAGTCTCCGAGAACACCAGGAACCCACGCGTAGAGGTTGTACTCTCCTGCCCGGACATAGTCGACGCTGAACTCGCCGGAAGTGGCGGACGCCCTCGTCCAGAACTGGTAGCCCTTGCTCTCTGTCGCCCAGGAGCTAGGCAGCCCAGGAGCGGCCAGGCCAATGTAAGCTGCCCGAGCTGGCACGGTCACGTTGCTGTCTCTGACCAGTAATGTGCCGGTGACGGAGCCTCTCTCACCGGCCTTGTGGAAGTCTGGCGATTCCGGGAAGCTGTAGGGCCATTTGGCTGCCTCAGCTTCCGCCGTCGCCTTTGCGTCCTCCCAGAGCGCACGCGCGTCACCACTGGCCGGGTTTGAGTTGAGGTACACGAACACCGGGCCCATGACTTTCTTCCAGTACTCGCCGTCCTTGATGCGCGCCACAATGTCGTCCCCAACATAATGTGTTCCGTGAAACACCTGATACATATAAAGCCTTTATTCTAAAAAACACCTGATACACGCGCGTTAGCATCGATCGCTCTTCGTCAGGATTCAGGAACCACAAAACCAAATAAAATTCATAAATGTTGTACGTACGCTGAGACAGATGGGTCCGACGTGAGATGTGAGATCCCGCTTGAGCGGCCCGCCGCTCTTGAACTCGTTGCTGGGGGTGACGATCCAGAAGCCGATGGAGTGGCCGCTGCTGACCCACCCATGGACGCTGTTGTCCTTGCTGTCCAAGGCGTACTGGTACTTGTCGTCCACCTCACCTCTGTGCCTCGACTCCGAGGGGTCCACCAGCAGCACCGCCTCCATGAACGCCAATGGTGCGCTGCGAGGCGCGTCCCTGTCGCTCGCCCTCGGCATGTACCTCTGGATGTCGTCCGAGACGGCCATGTAGTCGAACATGTCCGCGTTGAGCTTGAAGGCGAGGCGGGTGACGCTGATGTCCATGGCGGGCGTGTCCGTGGCGTGCTCCAGGATGGCGTAGCTGTAGAACCCGGAGCTCCCTTTCAGCATCACGAACCTCTTGTCGATGTTGAGCCGGACGCCGTTGGACGGCAGGATCGTAGGTGCTCCGGAAAGACACCTCCACTTGCTCTTGGCTCTGGGATACCACTCGGAACTCCGAACCATCAAGCCTGCGCGCGTATCCAATGTGAATTTACATCTCGGTCAGGTGTAAAACTACTAAGATTCTAAGATGCAATTAAGTGAAATACGTACGAATTGATCAGGCCTTGCTGAGACCCAGGGATGTTCCAGACCATATCCCAGTACCTGAAAAAAAAACGAAAATACTCATCGTACATGCTCTCCTGGCTGTGATTGTTAGCAGAACGAAATTGAAACGCACAAGCAAGCTGAAGACTAACCCGCCCGAGGCTCTGCTCCTGGTGAAGTTCAACAGGTTTCCTTCCCCACCGTAGCGGACGTGGGTGATTTTGCCCCCAGGAATAGACAAGGATAACTGCACCACGCCGTTGTCCACCACCACCTGCAGGCGCACATAGAAAAAATAATTCGAAAACGCTTATAAACATGCAGAAAAACGTAATAGTACTAGCTAGCTTATTTTTCGCACCTGTTTACGACCCACATGCAGCGTAACGCCGCCGCCCGGCGGAGTCGCCGCCGACACGGCGCCGACCTGTAGCACCAGTAGAGACACGGCGACGACGAGCAGGATCACGGGCGTCGTCGACGTCGCCATCGTGAACTGCGCGCGTGTATCCCACCCGTCACCGTACGAGATGCGAAATCTAAGTACGTAGATTTCAACTGGTTGCTCGAGTACGTAGCTCTCGGCTCCAATATATGGTACACGTACGGCCTCAGGTGAAGAGGAACGGAATGGGACGGCCAGTTGGTTTGTCGGAACCCAACAAATATTGTTTTCCATGTCAACGTGCCAGTCGGACGCGGAGAATTTGTCGCATCTGTCCACGGTTCACGGAGAGATAGTACTCGCTCCGTCTCAAATTAATGTCACAGATGGATAAAATTTGATATATCTAACATCAAATTATGTCTATATACATCCAATTTTGTCCAACTTTATGATAGTTAATTTGAGACGGAGGGAGTACAATTACGTGTGGCATTGCACGTGTGTGCACCGGCTGATCAGGGTCAACTATTCTTCTCTGCCCCCCACCCCACATGTTAGCCAATAAATTGGTTCTTACTACCTAGGATTCTTCTCTTCTAAATACATACTAAATCTTGGAGTATCTCTATCACACATGTCTCTCGCTATTAGGAAAAGGTATGATGCAGAGACTTTGTATATTTTTATAAACATTTCACATTTAACTTCTACAAACTTTTAAGATTTCACAATATACTGTGCATATATATAATCAGTGCTGGGTTTATCTCATACTCAGCATTTCAACCTGTTCGCAGTGTAAAACTTAAACTAGCTGTGCATGCACGACCCCGGTCGAGATAACAATTAACAACAATGTGTGGGTCATCAGTGGTGGCACGAACCGCACATGTGTGCAAGATATATCACATGACGAGAACTGATCGATCACGGTCACAATGAAACTCTCACATTCTCAGCCATTTCCTGTTGAAAGCCGAGCAAAGTTAGTTGGGCTGGTTTGTATCGTCCAAGTTCCACCACAATATCTTATTTGAAGAGCTGTCTTCAGAACATGCCTACTTCCATGTGTTTTTGTTTGTTTATACGAGCTTTAGTTATATATAGTTATTTTTTCCATATCCCCCATGTTAGCCAACAGATTGATGCTTCTATCCACGTGATTATTTTCTTCCATCACATGTCTTTCAATATTAAGAAACGGTATGATGCATGGACTTTGTCAATTTTCCTATACATTTGTAAGTTAACTTCCACAAACTTTGATGATTTCTCAAAATATTGTGCATATAATCTGTGTTGGGATTAATTATCTGATAGTCAGCATTTCGACATGTTCGCAATGCCAAACTTAAGCTAGTTTTACGTGCGCGGGAATCGTCATTTTTCTGCATGACCCTGGCTCAGATACTAAGAATGTGTGAATCATAAGTGGCACCAATTGCATATCTGTGCAAGATTTTAGCAAAAGATGAACCGATCACGGTCACGATAGTAGCAGGAAAAATCTATGTATACACTAGTAGAAAAAGGGGCTCTCGTCCTGGGTTTTAGTCCCCGTTACCTATTGAACCGGGACCAGAGGGGGGCGGGGCAACTGTTCGCCTCGCCTCGAACCCTTTTAGTCCCGGGTCGTAAGACGGCCCGGGACTAAAAGTGGTCTGGCAACTTTTCGCCTGGCCCGAGAACTTTTAGTACCGGGTCGTAATACGGCCCAGAACTAAATGCCCAAACCGCTTGACTCCCAAGCGCTTTGGAAGTTGTTTCGTCGGGAAAGGCTTGAAAACAGAAACATCGCCTATTTGCTACAGTAATTGCACCTCACTTCTTCTTCCTCTTGTTCTTCTCTCCTCTTCCACATTCTCCACCATGAATCAATATGATATTCAGTTTTTGAATGTGCCCAATCATGGTAGAACTCTCGGTGTCGCCTACACGAACGAGAGTGCCCGGGTCCCGGGTTTTCTTGCCGATTTGAAGCTATGGCTTCCCGAGGATGGTGGCACCTTTCTTGTCGTTGAGCTCGATTACACGGCCAATCAACAAGAGGTGACCGCTATCTAAATTTCTCACAAGAGGCGTGTCCTTGTCTTCCAATGGGTAAGGTAATACACAAACTTCTCCTCTTGCTCTCCTCTCTTCTTTCCCATTCTCCTCTCTTCTTTTGAATCTATATACCGGATAGGAAAATTGCATAGGATAGCAACATGTGTGGCCATTTGAATCCAATTGGAAAGAGAGGTTCTTTTGATTCATATATATGATAGAAAAAAATTGCATAGGATAGCAACATGTGGCCATTTGAATCCTATTGGAAAGCGAGAGCTTCTTTTGATTCATATTGCAACATGTATCCGATCCATTTTGAATCTCATTTTGTTCTATTTGTTTTTCATTGAAAGAATAAATTTGTTGCAACGATATTTAACATTTGTTCCATTCGTTGTTGCATTGAAACAATATACTTGTTGCAGCGGTATTTAACATGTGTTCCTTTTTTTTGTTGCAGTAGTGACAAACATTGTCCAAAACTCCTGGATTTCCTTGTCAACAACGGCATGCGTTTTGCTAGCATTGATACAACGAATGAAAAGTTGAAGATGATGCCGACCTAGAACATTGAGATACCATCTCACTGCCATATTGATATCGAGGACCTGTTCCGGCTAAGTATCCGAAGACTTCGATGGCTGATATGGCAGTCGCCTTGATCGAGAGGCATACGGTGATATCAAGAAAAAAAAATTCCCTAGTCGGCAGCACGATTTGTGGGAGAAGAATCCACTTGACAGGATCAACGTTGATTATGCATCCATAGATGGATACGTTTCCTTCGAGTTGTACTATATTATTAGTATCTTCAGCTATGGGCGACGTCACCTAGTGCCCCGGTGTCCTACTGTTTGGGGTTCTTCGGAGGACGAGCTCGAGTAGGTGAGTAGTGTCTCTATATTATGTACTGCTTGGGAGCCTCTCGTGACGCGATGTTTTGTGTCTCTCTATATATATTTCCTAGAATACTTATGTAGTACTATTATATCTATTAGTGATGTCCCTGTTTAATTACATTTTTTGTGAGCAAGCTTTATGAAGCAATTTTGATGTATATGTGATAAAATTTCAAAAATACAGTTTGACACCCGAGCTCTTCTGCTCCTGCTTGTTTCCGAAATTTAAAGAAAATATAAAAACACTTCTAAAAAATCTGAAAAACATTCATTGTAGTATTTACATATATATCCATATTTTGATTAGCAAAATGGAAAGTCTTGATTTATGTAATATGGGGTAAGAGAAAAATCTATCTGAAGATATGTTCAAATGACTAACCAATTTAGATTAGTTATGAATTAAGTAATTAATAGTCCTATATATACATGATGGAAATATGATATGGAAGTCGATCATATATAATTGAACTTCTCTCATTTTTCTAATCGATTTAGACAATATTATTTGCCAATTGTTGATTTACGGATTTCTAGATATGAAATATTCAATATTAAATAGAAAAGGCAACAAAATTAATTATTATTTAAATTCATGATTATTTGAATTCAAGATTATTATTACTTATTTATTGTTGTTTAACTAAATAATTTTTTGGATTCACAAAATAAAGACGTGCAACATTATAGTTCAAAGGTTAATATGATTGACATCATACTATTGTCTGTAAAACGGGATTTGTTTCTTAAAATCTGAGAGGGGAGGAGCTAAGAAGTTAAGCGTGCTGAGAGTGGAGTAGTCTGGGGATGGGTGACATGTTGGGAAATGTCAGTTTAGAATGAAATAAGAGTAATTAGAGTTAAAAATAATAGAGACTAAGCGAGAATGATTAGAGTTAGAAATAATAGAGTCTAAATGAAAATAAAAATCTAAAAATAAAATAAATGAAAATTATTTAGTCCCAATTCGTATTACAACCCGGGACTAAAAGTCGTCCAGCTGGCGTGGTTGTGTGGAGGGCCTCTAGTTCCGGCTCGTGGCCCACCGGGACAAAAGGGGCGGGGGGGGGGGGGGCTCTAGTCCCAGTTGAGCAGTCCAGGATTTCTATCCGGGACTGGAGACATGTTTTCTACTAGTGGTAGTGGCGTGTTTTGGACACGTCACCAATTATGAGCCACTTTTAGTGCCATCGTGAACGCCATTAATATTGTATTTCCTGTAGCACGCAATTTAACACACTACAAGTGTGCCTTTTCTGTGGCATGCAGTGCTCACGCCGCTAGAATGCAATTAAGATAAAAAAACATGAAAGCGCCCCTGGCAAGCCGGTGCTGGAGCTCACTGCGACACGGTTGAAGACACAAATATGTTTATATTATCATAAATGGTTTATAAAATGCCATATATTTGTATTTGGGTTAGGTATTACAAATCTAAACGACAGCATAAGCCTATTGTGCGTTTGGAGCCGGCGGAGATGGAGGTGATGGAAGCAGGGACGCCGTGATAACGTCTGGTAAATCGGACTATTGCTTGGCAGGCTCTTGACAAAATGGGTCATCGCTGAACATGTATTCAAAGTCGAAGTCTTCGCCCAAGTAGGGTGGAAGATGGCTTTCCTGTGGATGATGGCGGCCGTAAAACGGACATTTTCTGGGAGGCGCCACAGGGACGCATTCATGGTTTGTCGTCCAACCTGCAGACAATCTGCAATTGGCTGACAGGGGTGTTGCTGCGCATGAGCTCAGCATAATCCAACAGATCATCCGGTCATCATCCCCTCTCCGTTGCAGCACTAAACGGAGAAAGGACCAGTCTAAGCGGTCGTATGCCTTTTGGAAATCTAGTTTAAACACCCTTCTGCCGTTGTGTCTTCACCTCATGAACAATTTCATGGAGTGCCAGAATTCCGTCGTGGATATAGTGCCCCTTAAGAAAGGCTAACTGGTACGGGTGTGTGAGGTGTTCCATTAAAGGAGCAAGCCTAGAAGCACACACCTTGGAGAATAGCCTATGGATGACATTGAGGACGATGATGGTTCTAAATTGGCAGATGTCCATGGCCCCCGCTACATTGGGGATCAGGGTAATCACGCCAAAGTTAAGATAGGACATAACAAGCGTTCCAATGTAAAAATTCTGGAACATTGGCATAATCACCACCTTAATAGTCTGCCAGAATTTCTAGAAGAATATAACCGGGAGGCCATCCGGGCCAGGAGCCAGGTTGTCTTTCATATCTATAATCGCCCGACTCACCTCCTCGGACAGGAAAGGGAGCGTCAGATCCGCGTTCTCAGCATTAGAGATCCTAGCCCACTCTGGCCAAAGGTCGGCTGACGGTGAGACTCCCCGGTGTGGTCCTTCCGCAAAGAGCTCCTTATAGAAGGAGTAAATGTGGGTATAGATCTCCCTCAGATCCTCCAAGATAAGCTCTCTAGCCCATAAGAATGGAATAGAGCATTTTCCGCGACACCCATTGACAATCGCATGGAATGAAGCATTTTTTCGTTGTCGCCAAATGGTCTCCTCGGCCTTGCATATCTCCATAAGAGAGTCTCAAGGGCGTACCGCTAAAACCACACCTCAACAGTGAGACCAACCGAGTCCGACACCAGGTCTAGTGATTGAATCTCCCCTAGGATAGAGGAGTTCCTATTCCTTACGTCAGCCCAAGGTTAGCACCCCAACCAATCATGAATTTGCAGGCCATTTTGGCACGATGGTTTCAGGCATCCACCACGTTCAGGAGACGAGGTCGGTTCTCGGCAGCCGTGGTCCATTTCTTTTGGACCTCTTCCACAAAGCTTGCTCGCTCAAGCCAGAAATTCTCGAAGTGAAAGCGATTCAGCCTGGGAGGTTGTCTTCCCCCTGTCGAGAGGAGGAGGGGAGTGTGACTTGATCCAACCATAGTTAGCACGCCTAGGGAGCATAATGGGTAGGAAATCTTGCAGTCCACCGATACAAAGACCCAATCCATCATGCTACGGACCGGGTCAACCCGGTCTTTAGTCCAGGTATATCTAGCTCTCATCCGCCTAATTTCTTTAAGAGCGAGGTCCGCAATACAGTCGTTGAACATCCTACTCCGCCGGCGGTCCACATTCGCCGATCTCTTGTCATCCGGGGACCTAATAAGATTAAAATCCCCGCTACAAGAAGCGGGGTGGAACTCCTTTGTAACTTTGCCTAGATTGACAAGGAAAGCCGGAAACCTACTATGGTCCATCGGGCCATAGACGACGATCACCTCCCACTGGAAGGAGGTACGTCTATAGGTGAGAAGCATACTTACGAAGAACTCCGCCCGGTCTATATCCTTAACCTCAAAGGTGTCCTCCTTGACACTAAGGAGGATACCAACCTAGTGACCAGTGGCGCGGAGCCATTGCCAGGCGAATTTAAACGAGCCAAGTCCCTGCAACACCTAAATAGAGAAGTAATGTCTAATCGTCTCTTGTATGTTTACAATGTCCACATCTTCACGTCTCATGTATTCACTCAACTACTTTCACGTGTCATCCTACCCAAACCCCTGGATGTTCCAATCTAATAACTGTATCAGGATATTCATTTTGCATCACCATTGGGGGTCGTCCCCTTACGGGGGACAGGGCGGCCCCTACCATAGGCCGAGGGCCTTGACGAGGCCTTAGGGGGTCTCCCGCGTGTCCTCTCCACCTGGGAGATCGATATAGGAATATTCCCACCACTAGGCATACTAGTAGAGCTAAGACTGAGGTCCGATGCCGCCTACATCGTTGTTCCTAGATCAGGGAGCACCGACCTCACACGCTCCGCCTGAGCACGTGATGCGGCAAGATCCCCCTCGTAGATCTCTTTTGCCTTGATAGTGGCAATCTGTTCTAACCCGATCCCTTGCTCACCCCGAAATACCACGCAACAACCTTGGCCAAATGATCCAAAGGGACCTTGTCGAAGAGAGAAAATATAGACCCCGAAGGGCGAGATAGCGTTGAGGGGAGGGAAGTACCTAGGATGTGTCGAAGGGCGGCAGTCAAGTAGATCACATGCCCCTCGATAGTGGGCACTGGCATCCCCAGCCTCCCACGAGCACTCACCACGAGGGCGATGTAGCGAGACCGCTGGGCAAACTGCCTGGGTTGGTACGGGGTGGGTCATGAGGCTCTGTCACAGGAGACTCGGGGAAGACCGTGACCATCTCACAAGCCCAGAGAGGCCGGCGTCGCAAGGACCAAGGGTGGAGAACCCCCTATCGAGGTTGGATTCGAGGTCGGCTAGAGGGTGTAGAAAAGCACCCCTCCCCCTCCCTAGAGAGCGAAGACGACGGTGGTGCAACCTCCAGTCCCACACTGCCACAATCCTCCTTCTATTAAGAGACAGTGTGCCAATCCCCAGGCAGAGGCGTCCAGGCCCTGCAAACCAAATTTTGAGCCGTAGTAGGAGACCAGGACCTCTAGGGGACACACTGGGTCAAGGCGGGAGGTGCGTGGACGGTCGACTGGGTCTAGCTTGGCCGGCGCGCTAGAAGTGAGCGTTAGGGAAACTGGTCTAGCAGCCAGAGGTGCAGTCACTAGAGGCAGGGGAGCGGCGTGAGACGCCGGGTCCACGGAGGGAGCAGGAGGTGGAGGTGCGTCGGCCGATTGAGCCTGGTCCTGGGGCTCCTCTGTGTCTGGGGCATCATCGTCGTCAGAGAATCCTCCTCGGAGCAGTCCCCGTCACATCCAGAAGGGTTCCCCTCTGGGACACATGGAGAAACAGAAGGTTGGGGGTCAGCATCGGGCTCCACACGCAGCACCACCAAGCGGTCTCTACCGCGTCCGCCAAAGTATACCGGCGGAAGAAATCCTGGGAGCTGAGCTGGGTCTGGGCACAGGACCCTGAAGCGCATCGTGTCGGACCCAACAAGGGAGCTGTCATTAATCTCGGCTAGCCCGCCGAGGGGCTGGGAGATCAACTCAGTGACCTCCTTGAGCCTGGCCTCGTCCAGTAACCCATAGTCCCATACCCAGGAGGAGATAAGAGCGTCCCCCACAGAAATAGTCGTCGAAGCCTTGATGGACACCTAAATCTTGTTGATCGGGAACGTGAACATGGATCCCATGGAAAAAAGACGGAGCATCATAGTCGAGGGGAAGACCACCTAAAACTCAGTAGGTGAAATCTCTCGGGCCTTCCACTCGTGGGAAGACATGATTTGGGCTAACTCCTCACTGAGAATCTCCACTGTGAGCCCGGACGCCAGGGGAGGGAGCTGGCCTAGGAGCATCGTCACCTGTGCGAGGTTCACGGGAACCAGCCATGGCACCCCGCCTAGCTCAATGTAGTGGAAGATCGACTAATCCTCGTTACTAGGTAGCTCAAGACATGGCCGGTGCATTGGGGCAACAGGGATGGGACAAGCCCCTAAGAGGCGTCTAGGATTCCCGCAGCACAGGCCGCACTCCGGATGGGTACATGTGGACAGAAAGTGTCCCGCGATGCCACATTTGAAGAACTTGATCCGCGTCGGGGAGCTCCCCCCAACCCTACCTGGGCCAGATCGCGCGGAGCTCCCAACGGGATGATGGAGGTCGACACCAGTGGAAGCCTGGTTCCCTCCACTGCGCCCGATCTGTAGTTTTCTTGATTACTTGTTTTTCTTCTTCTTTGCTTTCTTCTTTGCAGGGACAGCATCCGCGTTGGAACCAACCACATCCGCCCGAGCCAGCTCCTGTCGGCCTTGGGCGGAGTCACGGTCAGGCCGCCATAGGCCTAGGCTGTGCAGCGGGGAAGCCGACTTACCCTGTCGAGAGGAGCGAGTAGAGGCCTGGGGGCGCTGTAGCATGGCCTCCCGGAGCTCCCTTTCCCGACGCTTTCCAAATGTCCAAGGAGGACGGTGAGGAGACCTCCGCGGGGACAGACCCGACGAGCCGATTCCAGCCCGCTGGCAGACCTACGCCGCAGCACGTCCATTCGGGCACGATGAGGAGATGAGCTGCGGGGCGACGAGGAGCCACACCAGGACGGTGAGGAACCCCGGTGAGCCGGCGGACGGTATGCGCTGACATAAGGGAAACGAGATATGCTGCGAGCAAGGCCGGGTGAGAGTGACCGCACACGCTGGTGATGGTGTACATCGGTTTCGTCATCCTCCCCACGGGACTTCTTCATGGCGACGCCATCGGCGAAAGAGTGAGAAAGGGGCATCAGTGGTGGTGTGGGGTGGACGCTAGCACGAGTACGGAAGCGCCTCCTCGCACACTTAAGGATCTAGAGCCACGGCCCTGGGCCGAGCCAAAACGACACGACCTGTCACGGGGAGGGAAGTTAGCATGGATAGTCCGCCGCCACTCTTGTGTAGGCTGGGCCGGCGCAATCTTCCTAGCGGACCTAGGGTTAGGGCCGAGACATGGCCCAGCTTAGGGTTCACGTTCCACAAGGAGCGGCGCCACCACGGGCAGCGGCTCGGGAGCAAGCTCCATCTCAGGCTCCCGGTACACCACGTGCGACAAGCATGCTACCTCTAGCATGCCCATAGGTCGCCCCCTCTCCATGGACACATTCGTCTGCTGTGATCCCTGCACCGGTGTGAACAACCCTTGCGCATGCGTCACCCCCGTCGATTCGGGCGCCTGGACACCCAATCTGCCTAACCCCGGCCGACGACCAACCAGCACAGCCCGCCTGTGATGAGGTATCTCCAGTCTACACGTCCCCGCCAGGTAATCACTGAAACTTTGGGATGGGGGATCAAAAATCGAGCCACGAGTTCCACCGGGACCGCCTCGACGTCGTTAATTTTCTTTGAACGTGGGCCCATCGTCATCCCTAGAGAGATTCCTCCATCGTCACCCCGCCTGGGGAAGAGGCCATCCCTGTGAGGGCACCAGACAAGCCAGCAGGCCACTCAGTCACCGCCGATTACCGAGCAGGGTGCTAATTCCATCACCGGTTCCGCTAGCTATCCGTCCATCCCTTCTGGTTCCAATCATGGTCTCTTATTAGCCCTTCTATTATCTAGACTAATAACATACACATCCTTTATTCAAGTTTCCTTGAAACTTTTATGTGCTATCTTGGTTAAGTATGTTCTTGATAAGAAGCCATGGCTTAAATCGCTATGGCTCTCAGCATTCGTCTACAAGAATTGTCAATTGGAATTTCTTCCACTTGAACAACTTTGATAACTATTTTCGCAGATCATTAATCTCTTCAATAAATACCATCCTCCCACTAAATTCAACAAGAAATTAATTCATTTGGAATCACATATCCCTTGAAACAAAACTTTGTTACTTATGTGGTGGTTTTACATAAGGATTTCCAATGTAAAATTGCAACAACCAACAAAGTATAACTTTTTTCTTTTAATCTTAGGACCAATTTGCAATATTCCAGAAACTTTCAAATTCTACGACTAACGTGTCTATTTGTAGTTTGTCTTTCAAAACTATGACACAAAGTAAAGACAATAATTTTGTGCTAAAATAAAATTTAAGTTACTATACTATTTCGTTGGTAATATCAAGACTATTTGCAAAAGAGACCATCTTAGTTTTTGACTTTGTCTCACATAGTCAAATTATGAAATAACTTCTAAAAATTTGTGAATTACTTTGGTATTGACGAGAGTATATAAATAAACTTTCTTTGTTGACTTCTCTATGTGCTTTGACAACTTAAACAAATTCACTCTTCAAAGTGAAGGGTTCGTTGCATAGAAAACAAAAAATTTCTTACGCGAGAGACACCCTAAAGGCCAAGATCTAATATAGGAGATGAAAGCAACAAACATAGAGATAGTCTTAAGAAGAATATACCCTCGAAGACACAAAGCGTTACGAGATCAAATCTCATTGTTGATGTAGTCGTACTCACATCGATCTCAAGATCGCGAAGATAAGTGCTGCAATTCGGCAGCGCTTCCGCACTCTGTCACACATACAGCTTGATGACGACCTCCGTTCCCTCGATCCAGCGGGGCAGCGGAAGTAGAGGATCCCTCGGAAACCAGCAGCACGACAGCGTGGTGTGGTGGAGAAAACTTTGTTTAGGGCTTCGCCAAGCGCATCAACATGAGGTGGATCAGTGGGAGGATGGAGATGACACAAGTGTGTGTGTAGAGGGAGGTCCAACCCCTCGTTATATAGGAGGGGTAGGCAGCCACGAATTTTTGGTTCCTCCACCTCTCGCCTCATCATGTGGGTCGAGTCTCCACTCAACCCACTCATTCTCTCATCAATTCCCACTCAAAATTCCATGGGTTTTCCTTAATAAATAAATAAAAGAATTTTATTTCTTTATTTTAATATTTGTTAATCCTATTAACAAACATTAACGCTTAACCCCTTGAACTATTTGTTAATCAAACATTAACATATACCACCTTGAACTATTTCAATATTCTCCGAAACAATTCCGATGACTATTTCAATATTCCCCGAAACAATTTTCGGTGTTCTCCAAACTTTTCTCCGATATTCCGTATCCACTCAATCGCGTCATCAAACCTTAAGTGTGTCACCCTACGGTTCGTGAATAATGTAGACATGATCGAGACACCTCTCCGATCAATAGTCAACAGCGGGACCTGGAGATCCGTAATGACTCCTACACATTCAACGGTGAATCTAGTGATTGTGTGAACCATAAACGTCGTAAACTATTCCCTTTGTCTCGCGATATTTTACTTGTACGAGATTCTATCATTGTATCAACCATACCTTGTTCAATCTCGTTACCTGGCAAGTACTCTTTTCTCGTGTCCGTGATATGACATCCTTGTGATCATATCACGTGCTTGCAAGCGGTGTCGATGTGATATCACCGAGGGGGCCCAGAGTATATCTCTCCGTCATTTTGGTTGGATAAATCCCACTCTTGATCCATGAGCCTCAACTAACACTTTCTGAATACCTAACGCCACCTTTATAGTCACCCTGTTACGGTGTGACGTTTGATGACATCAAAGCACCATTCCGGTGTCAGTGATTGACATGATCTCATGGTCTAAGGAATAAGTTACTTCATATGCAAGATATAAAAATATAAACTAAATGACTTGATCGTATTGTTATCTTGATGTTGAGTCTATGTTCATCACATCATTCTACCAATGACATGACCCGTTGTTAATAATATCCAATGTTCATGCTCAGGAAACCTTGACCATCTATTAATCAACGAGCTAGTTAAAAGAGAGGCTTTACTAGGAACCGTTGTTTGTTTATTAAACACGCATTATCAAAGTTTCCGGTTAATACAATTCTAGCATGAGAAATAAACATTTATCATAAACAAGGAATAAGATAATAACCACTTTATTATTGCCTCTCGGGCATATTCCCTTCAGTCTCCCACTTGCACTGAGTCAATAATCTAGTGTGTAAGAACTTAACACATATGGTGTTCCAGTGTTATTACCATGCTTCATATGTGGTAAACATCATAAAAAAGATCTGAACTGTTCAGGTACTATTGTATTTGCATGTTCTTTGCGTCCGCACGCATCACTTATTCTCTAATGATATGACTTTGTATATAATTTGTCAACAGGTGAAACCTTAATTCCTCAGCTTAAACCAATGTTACTAACATTGTGAAAATGTAGTTTCATGGTGTCAGCATTCTTGGAAATTCACCAAGTTCAATAAAGAACTCCTTGACATAAAATACTCTTATTATTTGTTTTCAATACAACGATATACTTTAGCCTTTGTAGTATCCGTCACA
Organism: Alopecurus myosuroides; assembly: GCA_028641055.1. Taxonomy (NCBI): domain Eukaryota; kingdom Viridiplantae; phylum Streptophyta; class Magnoliopsida; order Poales; family Poaceae; genus Alopecurus; species Alopecurus myosuroides. The sequence continues at coordinate 553,669,769 of CM054058.1, forward strand.
ATACTTTAATTTTAAAACTCTTTCAAATCCAGCATGGAACTTTCTTCCATCCTATTGTGCTACTCTTCATCACATATTTTAATTGAGATAAAATTATTTGAATATATGACAAGACTACTAGTGTAACATATTACAACTAATATTTTGTCATTAATACATAGGAAAACACATCCTTAGTATTTCTTAAATGGCATAAGGATCTCTCGCACTGCTGTCTAATCATCATATGAATTATCCTACTATAACATTTTATAGCACATGACTTATATGGTTGTCTACATAGCATGGAACACATGACTTAGAAATCTTATGCTCATCATGTGTCAAAACACTTGAATGTTGCTCAATTCTTTTTCATGTGACAAGAACTCCTTCTTGTTATTTCGATATTGACTTACTTCAATATTTCATCTATGTAATTTGGCTCAACCATATTAGGCGCTTTAATCCATCTCTTATGGATATCGATGCCCAATATCTTCTAAGCCTTTCATCAATATAAAAATCTTAACCGTGTTAACTTAAAATACATATTTTTGCAATCAACCATATGTCATCTACATAAAGCATTGGAAATATGTCATAGCGCTCCCACTTAATTTCTTATAACTTTACAAGCATCTTTATCGTTCATGATGGAATCAAACTCTTTTGATAACTTCATTAAGGTAAAGATTCCTACTTCGTTATGCTCACTTCAACCATTAAAGTTTTCATACCTTTTCAACAACCTTTTGAATTATACAAAACTCTCAGACTGTGTCAAGTACACATCCTCGATCAAACTTCCTCGAGAGGAGAGTTGGTTTTGTTATTCAACTGCCATATAATAACATGTAACTTTTGCTAGAACTATCCGCAAAGACTAATGCATCACTACGGAAGATCAAAATCTTGTAGTAGTCAAAACAACTTTTCGATAAGTACAACTTTCAAAGGATGTAAAAATCCATGTCTTTGTCTCTATATAGAACCTTTTGCTATCGTTAGGCATCATGCCTATCGAAAGGACTACCAAGTCACATACTTGATATTCATACAAGGATACTATGGCGGATATAATGACTCATAGTCAATTTTACGAAGTCATGGCCCAGCATTTGCTTCCTTTATAAGGTCCAGGTCCTTTATTTTGTCAAAACAACACTTTAGTCTTAAACCATAAGTTGGTATAAGTACAAAGTTTTAGGACTTTTGTGGTTCAGTTCGCAAACTCATTCGAAGTATCTACAACATATGTAGTGTCTTCTACTTAGTCAAAATAGGAAATCCCGGAACAAGTTCTAGTGCTGCGCTACTCTTGACATGATAACAAAGATTCTCTAATCTCGTTGAGTTTGTACTGTCCTCCCACTCACTTGTTTTGCAAGAACTACTTTCTCGAGAAATCAACCCTTTCTGACAAACAACATTTGTCTTTTGGTTCGGTGATAGGATAAATACCCAATGTTTTATTTGGGATAACCTTATAAACATATATTTATCCTATTTTGGTTGTAAACATTTTACACATGCTATGCATACCAAAACTTAAGAAAATGACAATTCGGGTCACTACCCAAACCATATCTTATATGTTGTGAATTTCAACGGATCATGATGGTGCTCTTTTCAGTGTAAAAGAGGTTGTCTCTAATGTATAAACTACAAAATTATAATGGCAATTTTATTAATCTTACCATGTCCAACAAGGTTTGATTTTGTCTCTTGAATACTCCAAACTAATGTGGGGTGTTGGAGAAGTATAAGTTGATGAACAATTCTGCAACTCCTCAGATGTTTTGCTAAACTTGTAACTCAACCTTTGTCCTTTATGATCCAATCATAAGTACTTGATTATCTTGTTATAATGATTTTAACTTCATACTAACAATAATATGAACCAATTCAAAATTGTCAAACTCCATTCTCTTTAAATAGATATACTCATATATCTACTCAAATCACGACGAAATTTTATGAAGGAAAAATAAATCCACCCCACATTTCTATACATAATGGACTATATACATCAATATGTAAAATCTCCATTAAATTAGTCGTCCATTCTACTTTGGACTATGGACGGAATTTTAGTCATCTTTTGGAAGAGGTCTCACAAGCGTCAATTTATTCAAAACAAAATCACTCCAGAAGTCCATCAACATGAAGTTCCTTCATGTTTTCCTTTCCGATATGAACTAAAATGGTGGTGTCACAATTTAAGTGAAATTCCTTTATGTCTTGCAACGTTTAGCATTTAGTTTTATAGATGTTTACTTTAACAACATGATTTATATTAACCGATCCATCAATTATGGAATATGGTCATAGTTTGAACAATCTCATTTGTTCTCATAAAAGACCAGAACAAAATAACAACTTATTAAGTTCTTAAAATAAATCATGAATGTTTGGTTCGATACGACAATGAACACAATACCACTTTATTTCTGTTCTTGTCATAATCGATTCACATCTACTACTAGTTCCTTTTAGGCCCTTGTATTTCTTGCATTGCGTTGCTTTGTATGACAACTCATACCAACCAATCTGGTATCAAAATAACCAAAAAAATAATTTGTTAACTAGTAATACATCTATAACTTGTATATCAATCATATACTCCTGAGCTGGACTTTTCCAGTGATGTTCTTTTTCTGCCATATATCTTTTTGTAATTCTATTTTCAATATTTCCTTTTCTTTTCAAGAAGAATCATTCAACATCAAACAACGCTATTCGTACTAGCTCATTTCCTTGGCGTGTTAGTCATATACTATCACCCACTGAGTCATACTTTGAGTTTGATTGTTCTACTAATATCACCATATTAATAGCATTCTTCGAGATTCCACTCTTAGCAATATCCAAAGCAAGGTAAACGATTTTTACCCATACTTTTAATCCATCCCATCATAACAATTTTATGATTAAGCTACTATAGCTCGAAGGAAGGAATTTAGAGGATAATTTTAGCTCCCAACTTCTTGGAATATTCAAACGCCTAACATCTTCAATGATTGCATATATTCAAATAATATAAGCATACACTGTCACACTAAATTATACTCAGTCATGTTGCCACAAATAAGTTTCTAGATATCAATATATCTTTCACTTGATTGTTTCTGAAAAAAATTCTTTTCAGTTCCTAAATCACCTTGATCAACAAAACATTCTTTTGAAGATAAAGTAATATGGAAGCAACCATGGCTCTGGATTCTAAGTAAGAATTATTTGCTCTCTAGATCAATCAATCATTAACCATATGGATCTAGGTAGGAAATACCAAAAATCTACAATAGGACTCAATTTTAAATTTCACTAATACGGTACCAATCTTAAATGATTTTTACCAGATTATAACAGTTATATCTCAATTAACAATCTAATTGTAAGGTAGTTTGAGGATGCCAATGAATACTACGATTTGTGCAAATACACTTTGATTGGTTGTTCATGATAAAATAAGTTCAAGTTAACTCAATATTACTACGTGAACTCCCACTCAAAAACAACATCCCTCTAGTCGTTTTTAGTGATTACACGAACCAAATTCACTACACCAAAACCGATCATCATGTGAGATGATGTAGCTTCAAAGGCGAACATCGACATGTTCATCATATCATCCATATGACTCATGATTTACCTTTCGGTTACATGTTCCGAGGCCATGTCTGTACATGCTAGGCTCTCCAAGTAGAACCATGGTATTGCGTGTATTCCGAGGCCATGTCTGTACATGCTAGGCTCGTCAGCACCCGTTTTATGCGAACGTTGAGTCTGCCACACCCAATCATCACGTGGTATCTCGAAACGACGAACTTTCTTAACGATGCATACTAAGGAAGAACACATTATTATCTTGATATTAAGTGAGGGGGATCATCTTATAATTCTACCGTCGCTATCTAAGCAAAATAAGATGCATAAAAAGGATTAACATTACATGTAAGGATAATGTGATATGATATGGTCCTTCTTGCACTTGATCTCCATCATGTGCATCATGGTATGATCTCCACCGACGTGGCACCAATGTTCATGGCACCTCCATTTTGATTGTCCATAAATAATAAGACAACCATATGGATACCTTCCGGCATATAATTAATTTACAAAAGAGATCATCTCATAATCAAATTTGTAACATTGACCATATCACATCACATGCCCAGCAAAAACCAGTTAGATGCCTCCAATTTATTTTTGCATATTTTAATTGGCTTAGGTCTTTCGAGGATAGAACCGTTCATACCTACGAACATCAAGCACAACGTTGATAAACATATTTTTACCAACCCTTCGTAGATTAGATCTTAACTATAGTTGGAGAAACGGACACCCCCTCAGCCACAAGTGAGACAGGTCTCGCGTACATAGTACACGTAAAGTTTGTCTAGGGCAGGTTCATCCAACTATGCCACTGATGGCTCCCAAGTGCAGGAGATCAATTGTAGTACTTTTCGAATTAGAAAGGTTGTCCAACCCACGAGGAGCAGAAGGAACTGGTAAGTAGAATAGCAAAGGAATAATAAAAGCAACATGTGTTTTTCTGTTTTAATTGTGTAGTGCAAGTAAAGTAAAATGCGGAAAGTAAATTGCAGCAAGTAGTAGGTCTCAATGAGAGACAAATCCCAATCCTCTAATGAGCAAGAGGACAAGCTCAAGTGTGTGTTTGTGTCTTATATGTGGAAAACGTTCCCGAGGGCTGCACGGATTTAGTTGGCATAGTGATTCATTGCATAACATGTTTGTATATCTTGTTTAGTTTTAATCTTCTTCGGACGGAGCCACAAATAGGAATAGCTAAATAAATAAACTATCACCCCTTATGATGGATCACGTGGCCAATTAAATGACAGCACGAGAATTATTAAGACATGATGTCCCACCATAGCCTTATGCTCTAAGGTCCCCGACACAAGTACCCTCATAATGCAATTCAACGACTCTGTCTCAAGTTCCTGTCACCTAAAGACATCATCACGTCACTACACTACGGTGTTCTCCTATGAGCCCATGAAGGTGAAGTGTTGTACAGTCGATGTTCGTACAACACCATCGTAGAATCACATAAAAGATAAATACTAGACCAAATAACAACTCATCTTATGTAACAAATCATTGCCAATTCATCCTATGCCCTCAGGAACATGCGGGAACTACTCACAACGTGCAAACATGATCATGTATGGTGACATATGTGGTACAACACAATCTGAAACAATGGATCCACCACCAAATAATGACAAGTACTCAATCCCAAACATGCAACGGAGTACAATAACACGTATCTAGGGTGTAGCAATGATCAAACTATGAGGGGAACGGAGTGGATCACGGTGATGGTGATGGTGGAGATGCATGTGCTGGTGAGGATGGTGATGGAGATGCCTCCTCCCACGCCAAGGAGGAGATGGTGATGATTTCCCCCTCCTTCGGAGCTCCGGAGCAGCAGGATCTGTCTCCCCCACGGAGAGTTTTGAGAGTTTCGCCGCCCTGGCGGCTCCGTCTCGTCTCTGGAAAATTAGGGTGTTCGTTTTCGGGGAAGACGGAGTCGTCAGCAAAAAGACCTTGGGGAGGAGGTGCCGTGGGCCCATTTGGGGGCCCCACACGCGGCCAGGGAATCTGACCGCGTGGGCTACCCTGTAACATCCCAAGTATGAAAAATAGCCATTAGAATGTTTGCTCTCTGTTATTTTATGTTTTGCATCATGGCATCATGTTGATTGCAATTGTTTTGCTTGTTTTTCATTTGTTTTCCAACTGTTTTCCTTTGTTTTCTATTTGAATTTCAAACCAAAATTCAAACCTTTTGTTTCATCCTTGTGATGTTACAATTTCCAAAATGATATTTCAAATCAAAACAACCAATTGTTTCCATTAAAGTGTGATTCCAAAACTGTTGTTTTGTTTCTATCAAAAATTCAGTTAATTTCCAAAACAACAACCCTTTTGAAAGTTATGAAAATTGCAAAACAAATCAATCATTTGTTTCCATTAAACCCTAAGGTTCAACCATTACAATTATGGCCTTTAATAAATTAATTAATCCAAACTTAATTCAATTGTTATTTCAAATTCAAGTCAAATCACCAAACATCACCCCAATTTGAAATTATAAAAATTACCAAAACCATGCTACTCCTTTGTTCTTTTTAATCAATAGGGTTCACCCTAATAAAAACATTGTTTTCAATATTACTCATTTAATTATCAAATTCATTAAAAATGGAATCAATTTACAAACAACAATTTTAAATTTAAAACTTTGAAAAACAAAGTTGGCAATCAGTTGTTTTTGTAACTACTAACTCACACTAATTTTACTAACTTAAAACTCCTCTTATCCTCCCATTACCTTTCAGCAAAAAAAATAGAAGGACAGAAAAAAATAAAAAGCAAACCAAACACAAGGGAGAGGTGAGAGAGGCCCAGCCCTTTCTTTTTACTCCCCCCAAGCCCACTTTCCCTATCTGGCCCGGTACCCCCCTTTTTTCTGTCGCTTTCTTCCTCCTCGCGCTGACGACAGCAGTACGACTCCATCGCCACCACTCGATCTCTCCCTCCCCTCTCCGATGGCTGGCCGTACGAGCTCACTGCCCCCTTAAAGCCCCACTCCTAGCCCCTAACCCTAGACCTCATCCTCCACACGCCGCCATCTTCTTCCTCCCCTCTCTCTTCCTTCCCTGCAACCTTCCCCTTCTCTGTACCTGTACTGAACCCACCGAATTTTTCCCTCTCCATTCTCCGATGATCCCCGGAGCTGTGGTATCCCTCCGGCCGCCGCGAGGGCGGGAATGGAGCCGCCCCACCGCGGGCTCCCTCTCCACCCCCTCGGCGCTGGCCGGGAGGCACCGCTGCTCCGCCGCCGTCCACTTCTTTCCGCCGGTCGCCACCCCTGCTCCACCTCTGTCCGCCCCGACCTCCTCCTGCTGTCCGCACCTAGGTGAGCTCCTCGACCGCCTCCGGTCCCTCCCCTCGCCTCTCCTCCCTCTAACTCACCCGCACCCTCACAGCACCCCACGCCCCTCCTGCCCACGGCCACCGCGGCGAGCGGGCAGCGAGCCGCCAGAGCCCTCCGCCTGCCCTCTGTCTGTCAGCGATCGGTTCCTTTCAGGTTCAGTTAACACCAAATTCAGATAACCGCAAACTGAAACATATCCACCCCGAGCCCCCTTTCCATCACAAAGTTTCAGCTATCCTACTGGTTCTGTCCCCTGTGCGCTAGCAGAGGGCTTGGGTTCGATTCCCCACTCCCTCAAATAAAAACACCTTTTTTATTTATTTGTTTGGTTACAGAACTTTCCCCAAATCACAACCAAGTCCCTGTATAATTCTTTCTAAATCCATGCAATTATTTTCCAAGTCCCTAGATTCATAAAAATGGCAGATTTGCACCTTAACTTGTAAAATGCATAAGAAATTAATCCCAACTCCAATTTTAACTTTTTAAATATGTTTTCTGTCCCAAATTAAATGTTCTTTCCAAATATAAAATTTTCTTACTGTTTTGAATATTTTAAATTGGTGCAATATTTGAAAACTTGTCAAATTCACTTAAACTTGCAAAATTCATAACTTGAGCATAAAAATTCCAAATTCCACAAACTAAATATGTTTTCCAATCAACTTTTCATGTACTTTCCAAATATAAATTTTGTTTGCTGTTTTGAATAATTTAAAGTGCTGAAAACAACTGTTTCTTGTTTAATGCATTTAAAATTGCCAAAATAATAACTTGCTCATTTTAAATCCATTTTCCACAAATGAAACATGTTTTCCATGCAAAATTAAACCACCTTTCCAAATATAAAATTTGTTTCATGTTTTGAATAATTAAAATTGGTTAAATGATTTAAATCTTTTTTAATTCATTTAATATAGTTAAATTCATAACTTGATCAAATTAAATTCTTTTTGAACATATAAAATATGTTTTCCAACCCTAAAAGTATAAACTTTTCAAATATGAATCCCACTTAATGTTTTGCACAAATAAAAATTCAATTAAATTTAAACTTGAATTAAATTCATTTAATTCTTGCTTAAACTTGTTTAATTCATAACTAATTTATTTGAAATCCTTTTTCAACAAGTGAAACATGTATTGCACCTAAAATTTGGTGTTCTTTTCAAATATGAACTTTGTTATCTATTTTGAACAATTAAACTTGGTGAAAACAACAAATGCTTGTGTGACACCTTTAAGTAACCAAAATTTCTTAACTTAATAAACAAATTTTCAAACTTGGTAAACCTTATTTCCAATTGGTTCTATTGTTGTTATTTTGCTGTTTTCCTCATCCATGCATCATACTAATCCACTATAACCCATTGGTTAGTTGTAAAACAATTGTTTCAACCATAATTCATGGGCTTTCCATATGCAATCCAAAGTGCATATGGGTCCATTTAAATTGTGTTACCATGTCAACTAGTTTATATTTATGCATCCATTAATTTGACATGCATCATCCCATGTTTGTGCACTATGCCATGTTATTGATTGTTTATCTTTCTGCATTGTTTGTTTGCTTCTTCTCGGATACACGACGACGTTGAGACCGACAATACTTACGACACCCCTTCTAAGGAGTTAGCTTAGTACCAGGCTACTGGATTTGCAGGCAAGTATTCACTCACATGAACCATCGTGTTCCTTTCAACATTGGTTACCGATACTTTCCGTTGTCTATTCTGCTAGCCCTATGATTAGTTGCTTCTGTTACGAACCTATCATGTATCCTTCCTTTAACCCTGATATTTCCTCACCTCCATACCTATAACCATTGCTTGTTGCCCGTGTCTTACTAGCATGCTTAGGGTTGTTTTGCTCGAGTCTGTTACCCGTTACTTTCTGTTACTATTTCATTATGTTCTGGGGGCTCGATGTTTAATCAATCAATCATGCTAATGTTATCGTTAATAATAATTTGATGATAAGGCACCGGCAGGAGGCCCTGTGTGGTTTTGAGGCCTGCTAGTGTCGACCCTAATAGGAAAAGGGTCTTGTCTACTGATCCATGATGAGCGCATTAACCGCATGTGGGAAGCGAGTATGGGCGCCCCCCTCAATTTGATTCGATTCGCATCTCGTCCAAATCGCCTCATTTAGTTCGTGTTTTCCATTTGCCGCATGCATGTTTTTGCGAGCCCAGGCCAGGGTGGAACTTTTGTAGTCGGCATATAGGGAGACACGTTCTTAGAGTGCTATGAGGGTCCCTTTTCTTCGGGGCTCGATTAGCCGTGCGCCCAAGGTTATTTGGGCTTGAAGCGAAGAAGAGTTGAGTTGTGTTGAGTACCTCTCTTGGTGGGTTTGATCCCCGTCTGGCGGGTTATTCTTACGTGTACGGCCAAATTGGTGCACCCCTGCAGGGATAAATCTTCTCGAGAAGCCGTGTTTTCCGCGGTTATGGACTACCTGGTGAAAGTACTGGCTAACAAGTACTCAGGACAACTTAAACCTAATGATTAACAACCTTACACCCAATGATTAACAACTTGACTAGTAATAGGCTTATTGACACCATAATCTGAACCAACGTTAATCCAACTGTGTGAGTTATCCTCGGATTGCTTCTTTGGATAAGGGGCGAGGTCCAGGATGGGTTTGTTTGGTGGTTAGTTGTAGTTGGTTACGATACGCGATCTTATCTCCTTTCTGTTAGCCGGAAGTGGTAGTAACTCTGTAGTTGGTCAGAGCAGCCAGTTGCAGCATCTTTTATATCCCCTTCCTTCCGTTGAACCCAAAGCGTCTGTGCTTGGTGTTGACGGGTTACACTTTGGTGAATTGTGAGTCTTGCTTGCCAGTACGTTGATGTACTGACCCCTTTGGGGCTGTGGTTTCCGCAGACCTACGTTTCCGAGGATCTACATGGTGGCTACTACGTGGAGTATGACGAGGCTGCTGACGAGTAGATAGCGGACCCGGGCAGGATCCGAGACTTCGTGGATGGGCTCCGTCTTTTCGTTTCCGGCCTCTTAGGCCTATTTGGTTCTTGTCTGTACTCAGACATGTTGAATGCTTCCGCTGTGATGTACTGATGAATTGTTGGGACATGTGTCCTCTGGATGATTGTATTTGCTATCTCTGCTCTAATGAGAGCTATTTGCAACTTATTTCAATCTTTTGTGTCATAGAGATCTGTTGTGATATCACTTGTTCAAACGCCGTTGACGTACCATGTGTGTATGTTTTGAAGTACGTCAATGGAAGTATCCTGATTTCTATGGGATAGTTTACGTCGACGCTGAACAGATAGGGGTTGGTTGTCACACATACGTGTGTTGGCCTACTCGTAAGAGGACGCGGGTGCCGGTAAGCCCCGTAATCCAATCTACTACTGTTCAACGGAACGGCGAGTATCCTTTAGAAGTCCGGGTGCGACATACCCCCTTTTGGGCCTCCTGGCCCTCCTCCTTTGTGTCTTGTGCCCACGGCCTTTCTCCCGAAGAAAAACTGACAGGGTTTCTTTCCTTTCGCAATTTGGATACCTGTAGCTCCTGAAACATCAAAAACATGAAAACAGGTGTTTTCTGACACCCAGAAATTAAATACCAAAAATAGGGACTTTGTAGTAAAGTCCCATAAAATCATCTAAAACATGCAAAACAATGACATAACATTGATAAAACATCCCAATAATGCCTATATGGAGGGTATAAATGATGATATAAAATGCACGTATCAACTCCCCCAAGCTTAAACCTTTGCTCGTCCTCGAGTAAATAAGGACATAGATCATTACATGCATCAATGGACTTATGGTTGATAAATAAATACGAGCATTGTATCATCATCATGTTCAGTTATAATGTACATTGAATGAATAGAGCTCATACACATAAGGATAACATATTCGAAGCTCTAGCAAACACCCCATACTTTTGAAAGCAAATAACCATTGTATGTTGGACAATCAAATTATACTCTTTAATTTGGAGAAAAATAAATGAGTAGAGGTAAAACATGATCAAGTCTCATTTAGTTTCCAAACTATTCAAATTAAATTACTAATTGTAATGTGGCATCCATTGGGCTAAGACTCTCATTGCCCCTTTATCATTAGCATCTTAATTTATGAATGTTGAAGTAATGTGGTTGACAAGGTGTTGGTTGAATGTCTCATGCCCCGTGAGTGTGAAAACCTACTCCATGATTACTCAACTTAAGATTCCTAATAAGCTTTGTACAATCATAATAAGTATTAATGACATCATAGAGAACTGCAAAGAGGTACCTCTTGCCCCATGACATAGAAACCAGCCCATGTCACAATAACAAGATGAACAAACGGAGTAGACTCATCATCCTTTTTTATTTCATTCACTATATGCATAGCTTCTTATTTTATTGTAGGATGTGTTTGTAGAGTCCACTCTAGCTGTAAGTAAATTTCCACCATGATCAAGCATGGCTTGGGTTAGCGGCCCAATGCAATTTCTCTAGTCATATATACTTACTCATCAAAACTTACTATTCCTCTATTTCATTTCGGCATGGCAGGAGTCCAAAAAACAAAAGCACATGACATCAACTAAATATAAAATTTCTTTGTGCAATGTTGAAAGCTTTTCACGTGATGCACGTGTTAGCCAACTCCCAACCAAAATCCTTGTCAAGCACAAAACTTTTAGCTCCCATTAATGGGTCATGTTTGTTAAGTGCAATAGAAATAAATGTGTGCATTCAAAAGTTCGTGAGAGTCTTATCCCAAATTCAGCCCATGCCAATTAATAACATAAGAATCTTAATTTAGAGCATAAATGAAACTATAACATGGTGAACATGCTCGGAATAGCCATTAAGCTAATAGATAGATAGTGGATTTATGTCATATTGAGATAATTCTACAATTGTCCAACACACTCAAGTTAATTAATTTCAAGGCAAGATGTGATTGAAACCTCTAAATATGCCATGCTCATTTGCATGAGTGTTACCCATAAATCCCCAAAATAAGGGAATCATGGATGACACCATACTTTATTATTCATTGATAAACCATAAGACGGGGATGCATGATAATGCTCAATGAGCTCACTCAAGCCTAAACGAAAACGATACTAGATAATAAAAGCAATACACACCAAAACTAGATAGACATGATAAAAGCTGATAAAAGACGGGGATAGGTGAAACTCCCCCAAGCTTAGATGGTTGCGGTAATTTCTTCATTCTCCCTTCTTCTCGTACTCAGCCCACCACTCTTTCTTTTCTTGTCGTAATCTTCCTTCCACTCTTCCTGCTTCCATGGAAAAGGCCTTCCAGTATGGAAGGACATGGGTGGATCATTGTACCTGAGAGTGGCAGCTTCTGCAATCTTCTTGAAACGTTCTTCATACTCACAGTTCTGGTTCTCCATGTCCCACATCAGAGCTTGGTACCTATCCATCTATGATATGACACACAGATACCTAGTCCCCAGGTCCTTGATCCTCTCCTCGTACTCCTCTATCTTCTTCTCCAGCTCCAGATTCATGAAGTGGTGGGCATCAAGGCTGCGTTCAACAATAGAGTTATACTTGAAAACTGTTTGTTCCAGAGCCTCCAGCCTCTCCTCCAGCGTGCCTTCGGTCTTGGGAGCCTTCACCTCCTCCATGAGCAACACACCATCCTTCAAGGTCAGGGTTTTCATGGGGGTCATCACAGAGTTGAGGTAATGGTTCACAATGCCTCCCTTGGGTGGATCCTCCCCCCTAGGTTGGATCCGGAGCTTGACATGGCTAAACCCTAGCAGACAGAAACAGCAGAAACAAAGATCGAGCGAGAACTCTCGGTGCGGGATTAGATCGACAAAGGGGGTATATATTGATGAGTTTTAGGGTAAGACAAAGTGTCGGAGTCGAAAACGAGACGGAACGGGACTCCGAGGTGGAAAAGGGGTACCTCCACGCGGCCAAGGAATCTGGCCGCGTGTGGGGTCCTCTTTTCCCCCTCGAGGTCCAATTCCTTCCAATTTTCTTGTCCCACATGTTAATTTCCATAAAAAATGAGTTCCGTAAGTTTTCACGCAATTCCGAGAAACTTCCAAACACAATAATTGTAAATTATTGAATTTGGGTTTCTGAAACTGCAGGATCCCTTACAATTACCTCCTCCGGTGTCATTAACTTTATCTCCTCGATGGTTCCTATGAATCTCTTACCTGCAATATAATGTTTTAGGCGTTGTCCATTGACCACATGAGGTTTACCTTTCATATCACCGTGAAGACGGATGGCCCCCGAACGGTATACCTCCTGTACTACCAATGGACCCTGCCATTTTGAAGCTAATTTCCCTGCAGAAAACTTAAAACGAGAGTTGTACAATAGGACTTAATCACCTACTTTAAATTCCTTTCTTTTAATTTTCTTGTCATGCCAAATTTTAACTTTCTCTTTAAACAATTTTGCACTTTCATATGCTTGATTCCTCCATTCATCTAATAGATTTAGGTCAAGCAATCTATTCTCCCCCGCTGTTTTTAAATCAAAATTTAATTTCTTAATAGCCCATCTAGCTTTATGTTCTAATTCAACGGGTAAATGACATGCTTTTCCATAAACCATTTTATAAGGAGACATACCCACAGGATTTTTATAAGCAGTTCTATAAGCCCACAATGCATCATTAATTTTAAGTGGCCAATCAGATTTAGCTCTATTTACTTTTTTCTCTAAAATAAGTTCAATTTCCCTATTACTTAATTCAACTTGTCCACTAGTTTGAGGATGATAGGGTGATGCAATTCTATGATTAACATTATATTTTGCCAATGTTTTTCTAAGAACACCATGCATACAATGAGATCCACCATCAGTAATTAAAAATCTAGGAACACCAAATCTAGGGAAAATAATTTCTTTAAGCATTTGCATGGCTGTGGCATGGTCTGCACTCTTAGTAGGAATTGCTTCTACCCATTTTGTAACATAATCAACAACAACCAAAATGTGAGTATGTTTTGTACTAGATGCAGGAAATGGTCCCATAAAGTCAAAACCCCACACATCAAATGGTTCAAGTGGTAATGTATAGTTCATAGGCATTTCATTCCTTCTACCAATGTTTCCTACTCTTTGACATTTATCACAAGTTTTAACATATTCAGCACAATCCTTGAATAGAGTAGGCCAATAAAAACCACATTGTAATACCTTTGCTGCAGTACGATCTCCTGCATGATGTCCTCCATAGGGACTGTCATGACAATCTCTTATAATAGCCTGCTGTTCATGCTCAGGTACACAACGTCTAATAATGCCATCAACACTTTTCTTATACAAGAAATGGATCATCCCAAAAATAATGTCTAAGGTCATAAAAGAATTTCTTTCTTTGCTGGTAAGTAAATTGTGGTGGCATAACTTTCCCAACAATAAAATTTGCATAATTAGCAAACCAAGGAGATGCAACTTTAGCACTAGAAACACTAACAAGGGAAATTTGTTCATTAGCAAAACTATCATTAATAGGAATAGGATCATCAGGTATATTTTCCATTCTAGAAAGATGATCAGCTACGGGATTATCTCCTTTCCTATCTACTTTGTGTAAATCAAATTCTTGCAACAAAAGTACCCATCTTATTAGCCTAGGCTTAGCATCTTTCTTATTCATCAAATATTTAATAGCAGAATGATCAGAGTGCACAGTGACTTTTGAATCAATTATGTAAGATCTAAATTTATCACATGCAAATATTACCGCTAAAAAATTCTTTTAGTTGTAGCATAATTTATTTGAGCACCATCTAGTGTTTTACTAGAATAGTAAATAACATTCAATTTCTTATCAACCCTTTGGCCTAAAACAGCTCCAACTGCATAATCACTAGCATCACACATAATTTCAAAGGGCAAGTTCCAATCAGGAGGTTGAATAATAGGTGCAGTTATTAAGGCTTTCTTTAAAACATTAAAGGATTCTATGCAATCATCATTAAAATAAAACGGAACATCCTTTTGCAAAAGATTGGTTAAGGCTTTGATATTTAGAGAAATCTTTAATGAACCTACGATAAAAACCTGCATGACCGAGAAAACTTCTTATACCTTTGATGTCTCTTGGATATGGTAATTTCTCAATAGCTTCAATTTTTGTTGGGTCAACTTCTATTCCTCTTGCAGAAATACGATGCCCAAGAACAATTCCCTCTGTTACCATAAAGTGATACTTCTCCCAATTAAGAACAAGGTGTTGGTCTTCAGAACGCTGCAAAACTTTGTTAAGGTTGAACAAGCAATTATCGAAAGAAGTACCATACACCTAAAAATCATTCATAAAGACTTCCACTATCTTTTCAATATAATCAGCAAATATAGCATTCATGCATCTCTGAAAAGTAGCAGGCACATTACATAAACCAAAAGGCATTCTCCTATAAGGAAATGTACCATATGGGCAAGTAAAAGTGGTCTTTTCCTGATCATCACTATGAACTGGAATTTGAGAGAAGCCTGAATACCCATCTAAATAACAAAAGTGAGAATGTTTAGATAATCTCTCTAGCATTTGATCAATAAAGGGCAATGGATAATGGTCCTTACGAGTTGCTTTATTTAATTTTCTATAATCAATGCACATTCTATAACCAACAACAATACGTTGAGCAACAAGTTCATCATCTTTATTAGGAACCACAGTAATTCCACCTTTCTTAGGAACACAATGAACAGGACTAACCCATTTACTATCAGCTATAGGATAAATAATACCAGCCTCTATGAGTCGAATTACCTCCTTTCTTACCACTTCCTTCATTTTTGGATGTAGACGGCGTTGGAAATCAACAACACGTTTAGCATCTTCTTCCAAATTAATTTTATGCATACATAGAGATGGACTTATTCCCTTAAGACCATCAAGAGAATAACCAATAGCCTTACGGTGGGCTTTAAGCACATCAAGTAATTTCTCTTCTTCCTCAGCTGAAAGGTTAGCACTAATAATAACATGATATATATTTTTCTTATCCAAGTATGCATATTTCAGATTTTCAGGCAAAGGCTTTAATTCAAAACTAGGATCTCCTTTAGGATGTGGGAGTACTCCTAGATTATCAGGTGGGATATGCAATTGTAATTGTGGAGGTTGCTGCCATAATATTTGTTCTAAAGCTTTTTTTCTGCATCATTAAATGGCTCTTCCTGATTAAGCATATAACGTTCCACCACGTCTGATGAAGCTACATCTATATGAGAAAGAGTTTCAATTATATCTTTAGATTTTGGTTCTTTCTTAGCAGGTTTACCAGCAAATTTAGAAAAATTAAATTCAAGTTTCTCTCCAGCACATTCAATAAACACCCTTTCTCTAGGCAAATCAATTTCAGCACCAACAGTATGTAAGAAAGGTCTACCAAATATAATAGGACAGAAAGGATCTTGTGGACAACCAAGCACAATAAAATCAGTAGGATATTTTATTTTCCCTACCAATACTTCAACATCTCTAACAATTCCAAAGGGACTAATATAATATTTATTAGCAAGCTGAATGGTCATACCTGTTTCTTCCATGGTGATAGGATCAATATCAGGCTTAATTTCTTGATAGAGAGAATATGGAATGACACTAATGCTTGCTCCAATATCACATAAACCATGATAACAAGAAGTCCCAGTAGAGCATGATATAATTGGCTTACCAACTTTGGATGAATTCCCTTTAATAACTTTGGTAGCATCTTCACATAAATAAACGTCAACATGATCTTCTTCATTTAATTGCTTAATAATAGAGACTTGTTTCTTGACTTCCACCTGTTCTTTAGGTTGAGAAAATATCTTTCTACTTTTGTAAGCAACAGCAATAAGCAAATTCTCTTTAACTTTTTCAGGATAGGGAGGTGGTTCAATATATTCTTCTATTACTACAGATGAGACTGGTGTTTCTTTAATAAATTTAGGGACAACAATAGAAGATTTAACAGGTTCAACATAATAATCAAAGCCACTTTTAGGAATTCGAATGTGCTCAGCAAATTTCTTAGCTATTTCAATTGCAACATATGGATCAAGACCAAAATCTTTAATAACATTCTTGAACAAAATAGAACTAGAGAAACTTTCTACACATGACTATCCATAATCAAAATAAGCTTCATTACCTTTGTCTAAGTCCCAATATTCAGAGTTCTTCGAAATAATTTCCAATAAATTCCAAGCTTCTTCTGCAGTATTATTTGTAAAGCTTCCACCAGATGAACCATCCAAATATTGCTTTAGCCTATCAGGTAGTCTCACATAAAAGTTTATCAATATAAGTTTATTTGTGAGATCATGACAAGGATTCTTACGAAGGAGGTCCTTAAGCCTCCCCCAAGCTTGAGTAATACTCTCTCCAAGGTGTGGCCAAAAATTAAATATAAAGCAACGGTTCTCATAAGCCTCTTTAGGAGTAAAATATTTAAGAAAGAAAACCTTCGTAAAAGTATCCCAATTATGTGTAATTTCTTCATCCAGGGACATATACCATTTTCGAGCATCACCAGTTAAGGACTGGTACACTAACTTCCATTTTACCTCCTCCTCAGAAATAGCCTTGAGCCCAATTAGCCCACATATATCCTCAATAGCCCGTATTTGTGATCACTCCGTGCAAAATAATTCCTAACTTTAACAAATTCAAGGGGAATAATATAACCATCATCATGAGGTGCTTTTTCAACAACTTTAGGTTTAATAGCATAAGCACTCTCATATAAAGCAAGTTTCAGCAAAGCATCTCTCATAAAAGCCATAATAATAACAGGATGCAACAGCAAGTAAAATTCAGCTTTCAAGTTTCCTTACCAAACTTCTTACCAATAGCGCTACGTTCCCCGGCAACGGCGCCGGAAAAGTGTCTTGATGGCTCCCAAGTGCAGGAGATCAATTGTAGTACTTTTCGAATTAGAAAGGTTGTCGAACCCACGAGGAGCAGAAGGAACTGGTAAGTAGAATAGCAAAGGAATAATAAAAGCAACAAGTGTTTTTGTGTTTTAATTGTGTAGTGCAAGTAAAGTAAAATGCGGAAAGTAAATTGCAGCAAGTACTAGGTCTCAATGAGAGACAAAGCCCAATCCTCTAATGCGCAAGAGGACAAGCTCAAGTGTGTGTTTGTGTCTTATATGTGGAAAACGTTCCCGAGGGTTGCATGGATTTAGCTGGCATAGTGATTCATTGCATAACATGTTTGTATATCTTGTCTAGTTTTAATCTTCTTCGGACGGAGCCACAAATAGGAATAGCTAAATGAATAAACTATCACCCCTTATGATGGATCACGTGGCCAATTAAATGACAGCACGAGAATTATTAAGACATGATGTCCCACCATAGCCTTATGCTCTAAGGTCCCCGATACAAGTAACCTCATA